>CM049876.1:9728784-10328784 GCA_027474115.1 Schizopygopsis malacanthus
TTTTGATCCTGAAGTCATGAAAGGTGTGTGTGGGCTATTAGGTGATCAGGGCTTTAGCTTCTTTGATAGAGACTGTCATAGCTGGCGTAGTCCATACCAAATATTTCCGAACCCCTCACCCTCGTACCGCCACACATGTCTAATAAACAAATACAATTTATTTTATTAAACTACTTTTTGTAAAAGAATAACACATTTTAATGCAATAAAATGGTCAAATTGAACAATGTTCAACTTTAACAGTTCATAATAGTTACGTAACTGTTCACAAACGTCTAAATGTTTGTCTCTTCTATAGTTTATATGAAGTGTTTATAATGAGTCGCATTTATTTAGAAAATCTATTTCTATAGACATGTTAATATATAACAGAGAATTACCTGAAAAGAAGTCCAAGCCTGCTACACCTTGTGTTAGTAAAGAGTAATTATACTTTGAATTATGGTAGGCCTATTTGTTAAAATAATTTTTTTTAAGATGTTTTATTTTTTATTTTTTTCAAGAATATTCTCATACATCGAATTTTACAAACATCTCATTAAAATAGTTATTCTGAGCCATCCAACCTCTTTCACATTACTTTATCTATAAATATATATGAAACACAATACTTATTTGACAGGCTGTTTTGGAAATACATTTTTGTTGTAGCTGTAACAGGTGTGTTAAATCTAGTGCGCAATGAAGAAGCTGAATCAAACGTCTTTTAATAACAAATCCACAAAGATAAACTGCAGGAGTAAATGTGGCACAAATGCTAAACAGCCAATACTGAACAAAGGAACTGAATGAGACACAGGGCTTAAATAACTTTGATAAAAGGAGCAACAGAACAGGTGTGTACAGATTAGTAACCCGAGAGTAATGGTGGGAAAACTAGAAAAAAGGTCAAACTAAACACAGGAAGAAGAAACACTAGAATTGAACAAAAACAGGCTTGCATGTGACAGTAGCGTATATACATTTGTATAGAGCACAAAAAAGTGCAGGCTATACAGATAAACTGAACATAAGTTCTTTGTCAATATTTGTCAATGTGTTACATTGGTTTAAACTTGCTCAACTTGTCAGCTCCTGTTTCCTGGTTTGGTTTAATGATGGACTAAATGCAACAAATGACTCGTTTCCACTAAGCGGTACAGTACAGTACAGTACGATTCAGTACGGGTAACCCTGATAAGGCTTGCATTTTCACTGTCAATAGTACCCTTACTTGATAGGTGTGGTGCATGCCGGAAAGTAGCGATCGAAGATAAAGCGCCACAATAAGCAAAAATCTGCATCTTTTTGTTAAATGTCAGTTTTAATGAACAACAATAGCCATTATAAAAGTATAAGTACAAAGTATAAGAGGCTTATATAAGAGGAAATAAAGACAAGCAAACAATTCAGTCAAAACGTATGCTACAAAGTCAGCGTACTACGGTAAAGTTCAAATTAAATATATAAAGTTAAACATAACTTTGTGCTCTGCCAAAACGATATGACCAGGAACAAATAATAGATTCATGAGACCACGAATGCCTTTTAAATATAGCCTACCAAAAACTAATTATATCTCATGTTTAATCACTACAGAGACATCAGAGCCAGCAGGAAATGTCGGAAGAACTAGCCGAGCGTAAGGCTGCTCTCAGCGGATACACGAGCACTGAGTGCCCGGTGATCGCCTGGAGCTCCGAAATCGGCATAGCAAATTTTCAAATAGGCGCTATATTTATAAATATACCGCAGATTTGAGTTTTAAACAATTACATTATTGCCTGAAAAACTCTTAAAACTACATTTCATGACACAATAACAGTAATATTTAGAAAATTATGCAGGTTTTTGGGCAATAACTTTTGGGCAATGACAATCCACAAGAACAGAAAAGAAAGCATATTGAGAAACGGCTATTGTCTGTGTGAAAATATAAAATTATAAAATACACTGTTATTTTTGTTGTGTTTGTGCACTCTGAAGTAATAAGCCAAACACAGAGCGGAACGAACGAGTGAAGGAGAAGCTTTATCCTCTTGTATCACACAAAAGTGGCGATTAGTCAACCAATTAAAGTTCTGCAGTGAGTTTAGCTCCACCCTTTTGGTACATTTTGTTGTGCTAGATACCCCAACGGAAGGGTACCAAAAAAGTGTTACAGTACGGTTTGCTATTTTGGTACCATTCACAACTTCTGACAATGGAAATTGACATAATTGTGTACCGTACGTACTGTACTACTGAACCGTACAGGCTCAGTGGAAACGAGCCAAAAAAGGCTACAATTCAGGCCAAATTTGAAATTTGAAATGCAACAATTTCTGGCAAAATCATTCATAAAACAGCTTTTGAAAACCCTTTACGGAGGTTTTATTGAATTATATGCAATTTTGATAAAGGTTACAAATAATGGCATCATCTACCCATTTTGTGGAGTGTGGTTAATTCAGTTGTGCTCTTCTGACATCAATCTGCAGAGCTGTAGCAGCTCTTAACCCTGAGAACAATGATCTGTAATCTGTAATCTAGGTCTGTTATTCTTACACTGGCAAACAACCCAGACAGAAATTCCCAAAAGGATAAAAAAAGGCTGGAAAAGTTATGAAAGATGAAAAAAGCTGCAAGCCTGTATAGCTCCAACCATGTTCTGGAGAGCTACCTACCTGCAGATTTAACTTCCAACCCTGCTTCCAAAACAACTGTGTTTGAATAGGGTTGAAGCTGAGCTCTGTAGACATTTGTTGATACAGAATTTTACTACAAAACTCAAAAATGGTCGACACTCAAAAAGGCAGACATAGGAAAATTAAGTATTGTTCCATTCGGTGTGCTGTTCAGAATTAACAGGACCAATCTTATAATTTTTGGCCAAACTGGTCAGAAGTTATTAGCTGAAATATATTTTTTTATATATTTTGACCAGTAGGTGATGCTGTGTAGACATACTCAGTTGCCCTCAGGTCATGCTTGTTATAACACATACCAAGTTTGGTCAGAATCCGCTAAAGTGTTGCGGAGATATAGCCCCATGTCCATTTTTGCACACATTGTCAAATTTGTTAACTTTTGATAACTTTTTTTGCCAGAATGCTCTGTAAATGGTCTGAGCATATTTTGGTGAAAATTGGACAAACTGTCTAGGACGAGTTCGGAAAAGTAGATTTTTCTGAAAAAAAGGTCCCATTTCTCTACAGATTTCTGCTGCTGAGATACTCTTGGGGCCCCAACAGACATCAAGAGCCCCACTGGGTCCTCAAAGAGCCCAACACCGTGTCTGTAGGACATTCTGATCATTTTTAAAGCTCTATTCAGTCTTTTCCTATTTTTATTAAGTGTCAGTCACTGTGTGTTACAAGTTACATATCAAAATTCAGCAGTTTTCAGCACACAAGGAAGTAGCAGCAGTCTGGGTTGAGTGCACTGTCAGCAACAACTCTCATTGTGGGAGATACTGACTACTAAACATAAAAATACTTTATTTGCAGAAATTAAGGAAGAGTTCAGGATGCTGCATAGAAGAGCACATATTACGACTTTACTGACAATAGAGCTGTTATGTGATCCACTGATCACATAACATGCAAATTAAATTTAAATTAAGTCGTGTAGATGATGTAAATGTGTTAAAAGGTTAAAGATAAGGACACGATTAGAGTGTTTAGTGAGTAATAATAGAGCTGAACTTACACAGCACTTTCATTTATTAATTATTGTATTAAATGAACATATATACTTGGAACAATCATGCTGCTCATTTTCATTACACATGTAGATGCTTCTGTGATGTGATATTTAGAAGCATTCTGGTAAAAAAAATTGTGTGCTTTTATAATCTTGTGGAACCTGAAAATGAAGGCATTCCCTCTGATCTCTAACTTATGAAGACTACACAATCATATGATTAAATAAGTAGTAATATATACAAATTTATGAATAATAAATAAATAATTTAATTCAGTTCTCAAAGCTAAACTCACACAGGTTTAAAACAGATAAGATCCTTCATGTCACAACCACACAGATAACAGTGGAAAATATCTTGCTTCTCTGTGCATCTTTATTCCTGGTTCTTTTTGTATTTTTGTTTGGTTTTTCATTAAACACCTCTCATGAAAAAAATAAAAAAAATAAAAATGCAGGCTAGAATAATCATCAAACTGACGGGATATGTATGGCACTAAACACTTTATCAAGACATCAACGTGTAATACTTCAGTTATACCAGTGAACAATGAAGACAAATGTAATTTTTACAGTCATATTCAGTTTTATGGCTTATTCAGATTATATAAATATACAGTACTGTAAACGTACAGTACCCTTAAAAAAGGGTAATCGATATTGATTAGATTAAGTTAACAGAGGATAACAAAATAAATAAATATGTTATGGCATTATTTTTAATTTCACAGCATTTTTTCACAAGTCCCTAAAACTTTTCATAATATATTCTGTACATTTCTCCATGTATCTTGCCACAGTTCTTATTGTCACATTTTTTACTTTTTCTGAACCCTCAATACATTTTATCATCACTGTCGAGAATGCAGATCTACCAGTGATGTCTTCATTCTGACCTGAAAGAGAGAAACAAAGGTCAAACATACAGCCTTTTCCTAAATTTGCATATAGGTTTGCTGGCATATGGGCATACAAATTTGGTTTTGTGTGTTTGCTTTATGGTTACATTAATCAAAATAAAGTCACTTTTGTTTTACATCTATTCCTTTTCAAAGTTATATATTAATATTGGTCTTCAGTTTGACATATTAATCATAACAAATACATAGCATGCAAAAGCAGAACATTTTGAATTCTATATCATTGTTGTATAGTTTGATGATCATCTGTTTGATGACCTTTTCTAGGCTGGACAACTGCAATGCTCTTCTGGCTGGACTTCCATCAAGCACAGTCAAACCTCTACAAATGATTCAGAATGCAGCGGCACGACTGGTCTTCAACGAGCCCAAAAGAGGACATGTTACACCTCTCTTTGTCTCCTTGCACTGGCTACCAGTTGCAGCTCGCATCCAGTTCAAGACACTGATGCTTGCATATAGAACAACCACAGGCTCAGCACCCTCCTACTTCCACTCACTATTACGAATCTACATCCCCTCCAGAAGTCTGAGATCTGCTAGTGAGTGACAAAAAAAACACTGTCTTTCTCTTTATTTATTCCTTCTCTTGCTCGCTTTTACTTATTTGAACAAGGCCTGAGACTTGGTATTACGAGCACTTCCTCTTTCTGTTTGCCTCTTTAAGATGAATCGCTTCATGTATTCCCCAATTGTAAGTCGCTTTGGATAAAAGTGGATTCAAAAAGGATTAAAATGACATTGAAGTTTGTTCTGATCAGACTGGTTCTCAATACATAGATACGTGTCATTTAGTTTGTGTGTCAGCTGATGTTTGATGTTTTACATTCACTAGGCGTGGAGTTACTGTGGTGACACTCAGCTCCAGGATGTTGGTGATATAAACACTATGTCATAGGGAATTAATGAATCAGATTTGGTAAAGGATGTACAGTTTAATACTAACAAGAATAAAATAATGTATAAATACATGTAACCCTTAAATGCATACCTCAGACCTTTAGCAACCTGTGACGTCATTCACTACCCTCTCCCTCCTTCATTTTTTTAAGTTAGACATCAACTTTCTTAATATTCCTCAATCTGTTATTTATAAACCATATAGCAAGAAAAAATATATATAATTTAAAAGAAGGTCTGTTTTCTGATTATTTTTTAAAATAAAATATAGGGTCGCTTGAGACCCAAGGTGTGTGTTAGTGTAAGTATATTTTTTTTGCGCAAAAAAATAAAAATAAAATATCTGATGACTCTGTGCATGTAATTCTCTTTACTCCTCGAGATGGAACTGTTTAATAGACAATAAAGACGTGACGTTTTGCTCTTAATCACCGCACGCATAAAACAAAAGAATATCATAAGCAAAAGTTGAACTGGTTTGAATGGCTATACTGCAGGGCAATTACTGTATGCCATACAATATAAATTTAACTGCAGTGGCATACCGTAGGGTTTCAGTCAGGGCCTTCAGTAAGCAACTGTAAACTACATGCACACATCTTACAGCCTCTCTCTGCAAAAGGATAAACAGCAAATAACAAATCCTCTAAAAAGTTTCCTTTAATGCTAATTGGAAATTGGCTGAACAAGAACTGGCTGAAGGAGACCTTTAATATTTAGAGCACAAACAAAATTAAGTTATCTTCACAAAGTAGTCTGAGAACAATTGACCCTTCACTAAGTCCCGCCCTCCTTAGTTACTGTTGCTACGCCTGTCAAGCTTTCGCGCCTGGCACGTCTATTACAGTATGTATGCACCGGTGTCAGACATTCCCAAGGAAATAATTAGTAATTTTTGGCAAACAGGTGAAATATCTGAGAAAGATAAACAAAAGGGACTGCAGTATGCATTCGAGGGATATATCCACGACATAATATGCAACCGATTAGAGAATAATTTAATACAAATTTAAGCTAAAGCCTATAACGTTAGGTCCCAGCACAAGCAGCAGCCACCTCACACGCTGACTATTCAAATGGGAAACACAAATTGAGGAACAGCTATGTGCATGCACAGCAGGGTAAGTGAAATTTGAAAATAATCTAATAATTAAAATCAAACAGCTTATCCATAGGTCTTGTGGAATAAACACAAGACATTAGCCTGACCACTTTGCAATGATAACATTCTCCGCTCATAACGTTACTGCTCACACGTCGTGGGTCTAATCTACGCCTTGGACCTGGCAAGAGCCAGAGATGCTGAGCTGAGCCATACATCATCAACAACACAAACAAAGTCCTCATGCACAAGTCTGCCACAGCAGTGGCACAAGACAAGGGGTAACAAAATAAGGGCAGTGCCAATATCATCGGTAGTTGTCGCTAAAGCCAATGAAAACCATATGCTAACGAAACGTGCTACCTTTCAGATTGTGCTACTAGTAATATATTTGCATTGGTTTAAGGGTAAGTTTAGGATAAGGGTAAGTGTGGACGGGTAGGTTTAGGTAGGGGTAGGTATGGACATTAAAAAAATCCTCAAACCGCATGAATAAGATGCTGGTAGCACAATCTGATAGGTAACGTTAGCATTTTTCGCTATCGATTTGTGCTACCTATTTTTTTTAATGGGAGGTAGCACAATCTGAGCAGGTAGCACCTGAATTGTCAGAACATCGGTATGCAGAAAGCAGACAAGTTGAAAATTATGTTTATGGTTAATAGTTATGGGATTTGGCAGATGCAGATTTGCACAATCCATACGCACAACGCTTCGGCATGTTTCCCTCGCTCGAAAGCTTGCCAGACCTGCCGCGCCTAGTTACGGTTGCTAAGCCACGATTGGTCTGTAGCGATTTTCAGACGTGGCTTAGCGAAGGGTCAATTGCTGAGAAAACTCATGGTGCATGGTGTTGCTGTGATATTTTACGTTTTCACAACTTGAACATTGTCAGGTTGCTGTCCCCTTCCTCCACATAGCATAATGTGCCACATCCATTATTAGTATTATTTTCCGATATAGAACAAGGTGAGACAACTTGCCATTATTATGAATCCTTTCAACACATTTTGGCAGCCTGCTCTTGGCAAATGTGTGTTGAATTACAAATAGTCCTAATTATGCACATCACAAATGTACAAGCCACTACATGCGCTCATTTGAACAGATAAGCACGCTGTGGCTATATAATCACTTTAATTATATTACAGCTATTTTTTTCCTCAATTTTTATCAGTAATCTGGACACAAATATATACTGTAGGTTTCACCATGCTTTATGTAACAGGAGCGAGTGATTAAATATTTAATATGGCTGCTGTGCTAACACCCATATCCCCATCTTCACCACAGGGGAACAAGATGACTCTGAAAATCAGTACTTGTGAAGGGCATGAAGGTAATTACTTAGTAAACACCTGCTCTGCCTTGATAACGTCAGAATAACATCCTGGAACGCGTTGTGATTAGGGGTCGACCGATTATCGGCCTGGCCGATTATCGGCGCCAATATTAAGCATTTTACCGATTATCGATATCGGCCATTTTCAAAACAAATTTGCCGATATTTTTTTTTTCATTATTTTTATTTTTATTTTTTTTAATAATGCAAACAAACATACTATTTACAAATGACATTATTTATTGGTGACTAAATAATACAGGTGAAATTATTTATTTTTTAAATGCACTATTTGGCTCGATGCAGCCTGTCTGAGCTCAACACTCTGTGAGAGTGAGGCGATCTCTCAATCTCTGAGAGCAATCTCCGCCCACCGCTCATCTGATATGTAGAGAGTCACGAGTCCGACCAATCAACGCGGAAAACTGAAGGCAGTCTCACACCGAAAGCACATGCTAACTGGAGCTGCCTCAGTGATCACGCATCAGTTGTCTCTCAAAGGTAAGGCAGCAGCAGACGTTGCTGAAATTGCAATAAATCACAATCCACTATGATGTCCGCGAAGCGGAAAATGCGGGCGGAATCGCGGAATGCAGTCATATAATGGAATTTACCGTATAACGCGGAATGTGTCGAAGTTTGGATGAATTAATCAAAAGTAGGTCAGTACACTTAAATCGACTCGCGCTATGGACTAGTATCTATAAATATTAAGCTGCAAAAACACTTTAAATATGAATCCTGCATGTTCTGCATCTCTGTTAATGAATGACACAGACGTGCGGTTTCGTTTACTGCACACATACATGAAGAGCGTGTGAAGCTCGCGGTGTTTTCAACATAAATGAGGACATAAATACACTAACAACATCCCCAGAACTGCTCCGAGACTCACTTCATGAGCATTTGACCGTTTCATTTGAGTAAAACGATCGTCATATCATATATACATAGGCTACAGAAACCTAAAAGGTCTTCATGGCAACCTGTCAAAATATAAGTTCGGTTTAGCCGAATATATTACTGTATACGTAATACAACTACAACAATTATTACAACTTTTGTTGAGAATAATAACACAATACGCTATTTCTTCCATGTTTTAATTTTAATAGTAAACTCATTTGTTTGCCAAAAATAAAGTCTAACTCTCATTTGATTAAAAGATAAATTAAATTAATGTTTTATGCCTTCATTTGCACTGTACTGTAAATTAAAATCAACGGAAATGTTGTTGTTATTAACAGTTTTCAGAATTAAAGACATGTTTAAAAGCATTTAAAGAACGTTTTTTGTCAGAGCTCTTGTTATAAATAATTTTGGCATTAATTTTCATTTTTACACCAGACACGTATATCGGTTCAAAATATCGGTTATCGGTCTACTTGATCTGTAATAATCGGTATCGGCCCTGAAAAACACATATCGGTCGACCCCTAGTTGTGATGTCACAATTGAACACCGAATGTTCCTCACCAGCACAAACATATACAGGTGCTGGTCATATAATTAGAATATCATCAAAAAGTTGATTTATTTCACTAATTCCATTCAAAAAGTGAAACATGTATAATGTAACAGGTATATATTTCAAGTGTTTATTTCTTTTAATTTTGATGATTATAACTGACAACTAATGAAAACCCCAAATTCAGTATCCATTTTAAAATTACAGCATAACAGTAATCGATACACTAAGAAAAACAAATAGGTTTTTAGCAAGGACTTAAGTGAGGATAAAGGGAAGTGAGTATATGAGAGGTAAACTTCAAAATAAGTCTTAAATTAAATCCAAAAAGGGTAACACAAGGCAGGGAACACAAGACGTGACATCGACATTAATACCGGACACTAGACTCAGGGAAACTCAGGGTCTCAGGACAGACACGGGGAGGCCTGCAGGATGGATCAGGGGACTCCGGAGCCATGGCAGAGCTGGGAGCTCTGGAGGCCAAGGCAGGCGGTCTTCATGGCTGTGGACTCATCCTTCGCCCTGGCCTCTACTACCAGATCCTCTTAGCCCCCCTCCCAAAAAAAAATTACTTGGGGAAAAATTATGGCTAAACTCAGGAATAACAGCCCTCCATGGGCTAAACTCAGAAACAGGGCTATCCACAGGAACAGGATTTGAATAAATTCAAATTCAAATATTGAACTAAAATGTGTATTAACTACTCGCTTTAACTCTATAAAATGTGAAATTCGCAATCTTGGTTTTCAGGGAACTTCCCTCTCATGTTGCTTAACTAGGCTGTATGTTTTAAATATAAAAACTAAGTAAAAAATGTTTTATGTTTCTTCTGTATGCAGTTGCATTAATTTGTTTTGGTCTCTACACGAGATTCTCTCGCATAGACAGCTGCGTGAGCTTCAACTGGCGTGACCTTGTTGTTACTGATTAATCATTATCAATCGCCGTTTACACCGAATGAAATTAAATCAGAACGAAATATCGGTACAATTAGATTGTTGAAGCTGATCAACAATTTCAACAGTAGGCTAGATTAGGGTGGGTTAAATGCAGAGCAAATTTCTCTACATGGTCAGTAAAAGTAATCCGCCAGTACACGGGTCACTATGCACATTCACATCACTCTAAAATGACGACACACCAAAAGCAGTAAAACTGTACAAAGACTGGACATCCACACACCACACCACACCACAGTATTATCAACACACCACATGCACCTCCATAACAATGTGCATGATACAATACTCATCAAATATTGAAACACTCACCTGTCACTTGTAAATAAAGTCCATGGGTCTGTCATTCCATGTCCCTTTACTCGGATTAAAAAGTAAACACGGCTAACAAAATAACTGGTGCTAGCTGTTAGCCACTCATAGCACTCATAGATGCAATCTTTGAAATGGTGCATCAACATTTTGCTGGCCTCTGTTAGAGAATTCGGTTTGAGTGTAGGTCTTCCTTTCTCAGTTATTCTATTTTGTCTGCAAAAGTTTGCCTTGATAAATAAGTAAATCTATTTATCTAGTGTAGAGGCGACCAGTGGCTGCCATTTTCTTTTCATTGAGTTTCACTTTCGTTCCTTGGAAATCCCTGCCTAAGGGACGGTCTAATGCCGGGGATAGCACTGGGCACGTCGCTTGCCCTAGAGGGCGGGCTGTCATTGAACATCAAAATTTGATTGGCTGATGATTCTGTCAGTAATGCTCATAACAAATCAGATGTGACGTATTTCAACAAAAGGATAGCACTATCTGTATTGTTGGCCTCAGACATTTTTTATGTAGGATATTCCAGTTCAACCTCAACGAAACTAACCATAGGTTATTTTATGGACATTACACAAATTAATATGATACCTAAATAATCAATAAAAACATTTTTCACACAATTGTATTTTGTATAGGGTCAGCAGAGAAGGCCCTGCTGCCCCTGACAGCCCACCACTGTGTAACTGTCATTTGATGGTGAATGTGGTGAAGCTGTCATCGATCAAACTATTGATTTAAGTCACTGAAAATTGTAGTTTTGTGAATATGTTTGAGGTCGTGATTATGAGCCAGATGCTGCATGTTCTGTGGAAGTGCGCTCTAACGATGACGGCGATAGTGCAATCATCTGCTCAAATTGAACCATTCTAAGTTTCAAAAGATAATGAAATATGCTTTATTTTATTATTCTGTAATAATTGTTCTTAAAATATCAAGAGCTATCACAGCAGTTAGAGATCCATCCATGCTGGATGTATAGGTCCAGGTTGCTAAAGACCCAAATATTTAAATAATTAAACTTTGTTTTATTAACAAAGTTCGGGAGGAGCACGTCAGATACTTAGCCTAATTAACACAGGTGGTACGCAATCAAGGTAATCAACCCTTGGACATAAATACAGCTGGCTTACCTCCATCCAGTTGATGGTTAAGCAACATCCCTCCACCACCCCTTCTCCACCAATATCACTAGAATTCTCATCACACCATGGGGGGTACTCTGGGAGCTCGGAGCCCTCCCCCAGGACTGCACACCTACAACGTATTACCATACTCGCCAAATACGGATTACGTTTATCGTGCTAGTATATGTAAGTGTGAAATCGTGAATAGTGATTGGCGAAAAATTCATGCATTTAAAGGAAGACTCCACTTTTTTTGGAAAAAGGCTAATTTCACAACTCCCCAAAAGTTAAACAGTTGAGTTTTATCGTTTTTGAATACATTCAGCCAATCTCCAAGTCTGTAAACAGTTTTGAGAGCACCTTTAGCACGTAACCCTTCTTGGGTTTCAGAATAACCTTACAATCATTTGGCATGAGTTCCATGCAAGCGCCAAAAGTAGACAGCACTTGAAAGTCCAACACTCACTTTACAGAAGTAGCACACTATCTTCAGCGAGAGTGCTCCTAATTCAGCTGTCAGCAGTGACTCGGACAGAGGTACTAACAGAGCCTTTAGGTCCAAATAAAATTCCCAAGTGAGCAATGTGGAGAGGTAAGAGGGTTTAACTGCCTTGCTACCCTTAGAAAGCTTATCATCAGGTCATTGATTTGGGAATGAAAAATTGTACGAGCGGCCACATACACTATAAGTGTCGTAAGAAACTGTAAGAAAAACAGTTGATTGACCTGGGATAGTTCACCAGGTTCACCAATTCACCAGCCTGTGTTCTACACCAGTCCACAGACAATTTTGAATTATGGATATAAGTGCCTGGTAGAGGGTACTTCAGTACTTGTGTCTAATGGCTCTTTTCCACTGCGTGGTACAGCTCAGCACGGTTCGGGTCGGTTTGTGTTTCCACTGCAGTTTAGTAACATTTTAGAGTGGGCGGGATTATTCACTTGTCGTTATAGTGGTGCCGCCTCTACTGCCGTGACTCCTGAAAAACGTTTTATTTCTGCGTCGCTCCACCAATCTCTCGCTGGATCCGCTCCTCGGCTATCACTGAGAGGATTGTCTATACTTCCTCAACAGACAATGAAACAGACATTTTTTTGGTTGTTTAAAAATGGTGCACTCATTCAAAACAGTTGCGTTCGATCCTTCGCTGGTGGTGCTGATTTAAATCTAGCGGGTTTGTTGTGTCTCAAGCCACAAGTTCAATGATGCAGGCAGTGACGATTCTCTCCGGCCAATCAGTGATCAGCAGAGTTTACATGTCACGTTTTGATAACGGTACGGCTCACTTGGAACCTTGGCCGAGGTGGTACTAAAAAAAGTAGCTAGTACCAGGTACTGTGCACAGTGGAAAACCCCCAAAAGTGAAACGTACCGTGCCGTACCATGCAGTGGAAAAGCGCCATAACTCTCACTGTGGCCCAATATCTGGTGGTGGAGTTCAGCTGAGCAGCCAGACATGCAGGTTCACCAGTTCTGGGTTGGGATGCCAGAATGTGGTCAATCAGTTTGAGTTTTTGAATATCCTCCGAATGAGGATAATTTGGCCAAGAACAGATTCAAACTAACAGCAGAAGGTCTGGGAAACTTGGTCGCTTTGAATGGCCAAGGACCGCCTAAGAGGACATATGACTGACAGGTAAAGCAACCAATTATGTTTCATTTTGTGCCGCGTCATGTTGTGTGGAAGTGTGGAAATGTCCCCAAAAATAATAGACAGATGTGTTAAACAATTGGACGTATTTTAAAGAGTTTATGTTACAAACTGTACATATTTGACTTGGTTTCGAAAATCCAGCGTTTAGATGATCCTGACAAGCATTCATCATCACAGTTGTAAACATGACTTTCTTCTTCCATAAGGGGTTTGGCGCCACTGCATCTTTGAATCCAGGCAGAATGTTAAAGAATGCGATCTCAGTCCAGGTCTTTCATCTATAGAGAACATTGGGCGCATCATTATACGAAAAATACTTCAAAGACAACCACCAACTCTTCAGCAGAGCTGTAAACCTATTTCAGGCAAGGATGGAACCACATTCTAACACCAAAACTCCAGAATCTCATAACCTCGATGCCAGACGTCTTCAAACTGTTTTGAAAAGAAGAGGAGGTGTTACACCATAGTAAACATGCCCCTGTCCCAACTATTTTGAGACCTGTAACAGGCATCAAATATAAAATGAGCTCATTTTGTGCATAAAATTGAAAAAATTCTGTTTAAACATGTGTAATGTTATCTATGTTCTATTGCCAATAAAATATTGGCTCATGTGATTTGAAATTCTTTTAGTTTTCATTTTATTCAAATTTAAAATAGGTCCCAACATTTCCGGTATTTTGTTTTAATAAAAACTAATTTAAATTAAAATGTAAAACGTTTAGCTTAAAGCTTTTTTATGTTATAGCCTAACATTATAGTTTGTTTTGCATTAGCTTATCCTGAAATTGCAGGACTTAAATCAGAAAACACGTTTACTGTGCATTCACACCAGGAGTGTAGCCAGAAAGGAGACTCTGGGTGTGCATCAGAAAAACTGGGTGTGCCACATTTATTGTCAGATTAATGCAAAAAAAAAAAAAAAAAAACAAGCATGCTTATTGGGTATTAATATGTTAGTTTAACCATTTCATTTTTGTGTAGGCTACATGTGTCTGTTAACCTATTCTCCATTTTGGATGTCTTTGAAAATCACTATTTTATATCTGCAACAAAGTGAGTGTGTGTGTGTGTGTGTGTGTGTGTGTGTTAGCATGCGTGCTGTATATTTAGTATTATTAAACCTTTCATTTCTGCGTATTTCTGTGTGTGTCTGTGTTTGTATGCTTACTGTTTATTAAACATTTTTAAACCTTTCATTTCTGCGTGTGTGTGTGTGTGTGTGTGTGTGTGTATGTGACAGAGAGAGAGACAGTTTTAATGAATTCTCCATTGTGAATGTGTTCAATTGTCAGCCCTGCATTTCACATTGGCCTACCAGGGGTCTTCAACCCTGCTCCTGGAGAGCTACGTCCTACAGATTTCAGCTCCAAGCCCAATCAAACACACCTGAACCAGCTAATCACAGTCTTCAAGGCTACTTGTTAATTTCAGACAGGTGTGTTGGAGCAGGGTTGGAACTGAAATCTCCAGGATGGTCTCCAGGAGCAGGGTTGGAGATCCCTGATATAAACTCTTAAAAAGAGAAGACTTGCAAAGAGTATTGTCACCTGTCATTTATTTCAAATATCTATATCTGCAACAAAATATGTGTGCATGTATATGAGTGTGTCTGTATCTGTGTAAGCAAGCTTAATGATTATTAATATGATAGTTTAACCATTTCATTTCTATTTGTGTGTGTGTGTGTGTGTGTGTGTGTGTGTGTGTGTGTGTGTGTGTGTGTGTGTGTGTTCTGTGAGCCTATTGTCCATTTTCGATGAGTTTCACTGTCAGCCATGTTGGCCTAGACCCTAAAAGCATACCACCTTAGGCCTTAACATTCTTGAACCCTGGTTATCGCTGCTTGCAGCTATATTGTTTTTGTTGTTTTTTTCCATTTTCCGAAGCTTTCTCGCTCAAGAGGGTCACCAACAATCACATACAGTATAACCTACAACAGCTCTTTAACTGCGCTCTAGTCAAACGCGCTCACTGTAGCCTAATCATTAACTACACACATCATAAACCCCTTTTAGGCAAGTACAATTTATGTCACATATTTTAATAAGACTAAACTCCTATTTAACCTGATGATCACAGGTTTAATAAAAATACATTTTAAGTTTCTAATTATAACACCGCATTTCCACGGTTATTCAAACAACGAACAAATTATACAGTGAGCAAAGCACATTTACTTTATCAAAGAATAATCATTGACTTCAGTGACTAGGCTATGTAAAAATCTATTATGTAAAAACAGCTGTAGCTGCTCTACTAAATAAAAACAAAATGCTTTTAAATAATCCCTCCTTTTATTAAATCATTAATATTTAGCACATCCTGCAATGGCGACTTAAACTGTACATGGGCCTACATATAATGTTCCTTTGAAATTACTTTTGGTGCAATAAACAATCTTGAATAGATGTCTTGCAAGACACATTAGAGAAAGCAGTAAAATATTTTGTATACATTACATTCAGGATCGCCAACAACATAGCACAGTACATTTAATGGTGCCTGTTAGCTGCTCAAAGGGCATCTGTTTTTAGGTGTGCCAGCTGCCACTGTGGGTGGCACCGGCACACCCTGGCACACCCGTGGCTACGCCCCTGATTCACACTGCAGGCGGCGAAAGCGTCAAAGTGGCCGAAGTCATTAATTTTTTATGTGAGCCAGCGGCGAGCTTCGGCGGTGCGTTTTGGACGATGAGCGCATTGAGGAGAGTTGAAATCAGGTCAACTTTATGGTAAAGAGCTATGACGTGGTTGGGTGGCAACCAATCAGAATGTAGAAGTCCTCCGCTTGAAAGGATTCCAGAGAATGCATGCCTGTAAACTTTGGTTCCGACCACATTAGTTCCCAAGCATTTTAGCGCAAGAGGAATGCTTTGTTTTTCAATGGGAATGCTATTAATTTCCTCAAAACAACATAGGTTTTACCAATTACATTAAGGCTACACTTCAACCAGGACAGTTTGTAATGTAGGCTGCGCACAAATGAACGTTAATGTTAATTAAATACCAAAGCTAGTAAACCTCTCCTATAAACTGCATGTTGAAATTAACCATGAACACAAAAGCCACACCACACAAATGGCTTTTAATTGGTTTATTTCGTTAGCAAACATGCAACTATAATTGTTAAGTTTCCATCGATCAATGTCTTACTTTCATATTTAAAATATTTAATGAGGTTAACCTATACCCTACTTGTGGTCAGTCTGCACAATGTGCTTGTTTGCTTTGCGGCTCCTTTTCTATTGCAAACATTTTAGAAATATACAAAGACAGGGAAACAAGAAATGAATATATTCCTACAAAGAACAATCATAAAAATAAAGACAATAAAACATATTCTGGATTTGCTTACATCACATTGTGGAATTATCTATACAGAAAAGTACAAAAATGAAATTACATCATTTTAGAAAAACTGTCATAGTGCATTAAAAAGTTGTCTCTCTTTTTGCTATTTGTAAGTCTTAGAGATGAAATAAGAGAATCAAATTAAGAAAAAAAAGGGGAAAAGACAAAGGGGAACTAAGCCATTTTTGCTTATGAATGAAGGATTTGCATTCAATATAAGAACATTTATTTAACAGGTAGTAGGCTAGCTTTGGATTTTCATAATTATTTTCATACTCCACTTCCGGCGCTGCTCTGTACAGTCGACGTTAGCATGGCGCCGCTCAAATTGTGCATCTATCTACTTTTTTACGTATTTTTACTTTCTCTTTTTACACGCATAACGTCTGCACTATTTATATACGACAAAACATCACTTTTGGACATTGGACACCGCTGCACTAACCTGCTTCAGGACACTTTATCCACGGATCCTGCGTGGCCATTGGAAATACTTAGGAGCACCGAGGTGAACAAAGGCCACCTGAATAATCCCAAGAGGCGAAGGAAACACCGCGGGAAACATGCTGGAATCCGCAACAGACTGAGGGAAAGGGCTCACAGTCCTCCTCTACCGAGTATTCTGCTCGCTAATGTCCAATCCTTGGAGAATAAGATGGACGATCTCATTCGTCCTCCATTCTGTCGCGTTCCTGCTCGCCTCACCTGGAACATCTCTCCATTATCTGCCGCCCATTCTATCTGCCCCGGGAGTTTTCATCAATTGTCGCTACTGCCGTTTACATTCCACCACAGGCAGACACTAGCTTGGCTTTGTCCAAACTCCACGATGAGCTCAGCGGCTAGATCAATAAACACCCTGACGCTGCCTCTATCATCGCTGGGGACTTTAACAAAGCCAACCTCAAGAAGGTCATGCCAAACTTTCATCAGCATATATCCTGTCCAACTAGAGGACCGAATACACTGTATCATTGCTACACCCAGTTTAAGAATGCCTACAAAGCTCGTTCCCTGCCGGCTTTTGGCAAATCGGACCATGCCGCCATTTTCCTCACACCGGAATATAAACAAAGGATCGTTCAGGGACCCATGGTGGAGAGGGAAGTGACGCGCTGGTCCTCCCACTCTGAAGCTATGCTACAGGCGGCTCTTGATGACGTCGACTGGGACATGTTCCGGGCAAGTTCATCTGACGTCAGCGAGTTCACGGATGTAGCATTAAGCTTTGTCAACACACTAACTGAGCAAGCCACTGAAACGGTAACAATAAGGACATTCTCAAATCAAAAAACCGTGGGTGGACAGATCAATCCGTGATGCGGTTAACCATCGCACTGCCGCATACAACGCCGGTCTTTTTCGGGAAACATGAGCGAGTACAAAACATTGCGCTATGCTCTCCAACGGGCAGTTAGAGCTGCTAAACTCCGATACAGGGAGAGAATTGAGTCACATTTTCAGCTCAATGACTCTCGACACATGTGGCAGGGACTGAAGACCATCTGTTCCTCTGGAAATAAATCCTCCGTAGAGGTGAGAGCAGATCTGTTGCTGGCTGAAGAGTTAAAAAGCTTCTACGGCCGCTTTGAAGGCAATGGCGGCAACGTGACTCTGCCGATCAGCGCGTCAGGAAGCAGCAGACAGAGCTGCGATGATCATGTTATCACCGTGTCGGAGGACGAGGTTCGGAAAGAACTAAAGAGAGTGAACGTCAGGAAAGCAGCCGGACCTGATGGGATTACTGGCTGTGTTCTGAGGTCCTGCGCTGATCAGCTTGCTGGTTTGTTTACTTCCATCTTTAATGAGTCCCTTGCTACCTCTGTGGTTCCAACCTCCTTTAAAAATGTATCATCATCCCTGTGCCTAAGAACAGTAAACCCTCATGCCTGAATGAATCGTCCAGTTGCCCTCATGCCCCAATGAGTCATGAAGGTGCCCTTGACATCCCCAACAGTCAGAAGGTTTTTGAGAGACTTTTAAAGAAACACATTTGCTCCTCCATCCCTGTCACTTTGGACTCTCTTCAGTTTGCCTACCGCCCAAATAGGTCTACTGATGATGCCATCTCTCAGGTCCTGCATTCGTCCCTCTCACACATTGACAGCAAAAATGGCAACTATGTCAGGCTGCTATTCATTGACTATAGCTCAGCTTTCAATACTATAGTCCCCACCAAGCTAGCTGTCAAACTCTCAGACCTCGGCCTAAACACTTCACTCTGTGACTGGATTCAAGACTTCCTCACCGGCAGACCTCAAGTGGTGAAAATGGGCCAGTTCACCTCAAACTCCATCACCCTGTACGTAGGAGCCCCACAGGGTTGTGTCCTGAGTCCCCTGCTCTACTCTTTCTACACACATGACTGTGTGTCCTCTCACAGCTCCACCTCTATTGTTAAATTTGCTGATGATACTGTGGTTCTGGGCCTCATTTCCAACAATGTTGAGACCGCATACTTGGATGAGGTAGAGAGACTCGCACCATGGTGCCAGGACAACTATCTCTCTCAGAACGTGTGCAAAACTAAAGAGCTGATTGTAGACTTCAGGAAGAGACAGCAGCAGCCCTACACTTATCATATGATCAGTGGGACCCCTATATATGGAGAGGGTGAGCAGCTTCAAGTACCTCGGTGTTAACATCTCCGAGGACCTGACTTGGACTACAAACATTCAAACACAGGTTAAGAAAGCCAGGCAAAGACTGTACCATCTGCGACAGCTGAGGAAATTCAGGGTCTCACCAGCAATCCTGAAAACGTTCTATTCAGGGCCATAGAAAGTGTACTGACTCAGTGCATCTCAGTGTGGTATAGTAACGCCACAAACCAGGACTGCAAAGCTCTGCAGAGAGTTGTGCGCTTAGCTGAGCGCATCTCAGGGTCTGCTCTCCCCTCTCTGCAGGACATCTACCTCAAACGCTGCAAAAGCAGAGCTGCAAAAATCATCAAGGACTCAAATCACCCCGGTAACCATATTTTCACTTTACTGCCATCTGGCAAGCGCTTCAGGAGCATGGTGGCAAAAACTGAGAGACTGAGGAGGAGCTTCTTCCCTCAGGCCATCAGGCTCCTAAACTCAAACTCATTCTCATAACATTTACAGGACTCAATTTAATAAACTCTAAAAACATGTATTATTCTCCATAATCCGCATTGCTGCTATGTGTAAATACCCGGTACAACCTGTTCACACATTCTTCTTGCACATCCCTGTTTATATTATTATATATTAAGTCCACAGTATACTGTATTGCAGATTTTATTTCATTGCACATTTTACTCATTTTTTTTCTTATTTTTATTTTATTCTTACCTATATTTATATATATATTATGTTTCATTATTTGTGCACTGTCCATTGAGCGCACCTGTCCTGATTACATTTCACTACTGATTACATCCTGTATAATTGAGTATGTGACAAATAAAAGAACCTTGAACCTTAAAAATAACATATTTGAGGACGAAGGTATGGGTCCACAATAGACAAATTAACGGGATACATTTTATGAAGGATTTTATAATGAGTCTCCTTAACTTTGTTAGATATACTAAATGTACTTGGTTAAAGTCAGGCCTTTCTGCAATTTATATTTGTTACAAAGGAACCCCAGTAGAAGTTCCCTCTTGGAGTAATCTTTCTCTTTGTCTGAAATATTTTGCGAATATGTTTGTTATTGCATTTCCGATCTAAAATATCAATACCATCCAAACGCAAAGCCGGATAAATACTGTTGAGCTTTGCGGCTCGATCTACGTTAGAGCGTCCACAAATCTTTCTACAGCGTTGCTGGCGGCGGCCAGGGCGAATTTTGGCGCTCTCGCTGGCGGCGTTGTGAAAGCACAGTTACTTGTGAACAGGCTTTTGCGGTCGGTGATGTAGTTCTAGCATCTACCAGAAGGGACCAACTTTTTTTTCCTTTTTTTTTTTTTTCTGACTGCCTATCCTGTTGTCGTTGTTTCCTATTTTGTCATAAACTCATAAAAATGCATTTATTTATTGATTTATTTATTTGTTTATTTAGAACGCAGCATCGATATGACGACAGCGGAAGTCATACAGAGAACCCGGAACAGGTTTAGAGTAACGAATGCTCTTTTTTGACAGCATTATTTTGTATTATTATCTACAATATATATTAATTATATCGGGGCACCATGATCATCGGGTATGTTCTTGATTTATTAACGAGATTATATTTTCACAAAACGAGCCGTAACGTCCCTTCCAAACAAAGCCGTGCTTTCAGTTCTGACCTGCCGCGATAAGGTTAACTTAACTTAACGTTACATGAAAAGAAAAGTGATCCAAGTTTGCGCTCGCTTCTGTATTTGGCCTGATTTGTTTTGTTCCTTACTTAAACTAGCATTAATAGACAACCCCTGTCAAAATCATATTATAATGCATAGCTTAAGTTAATTAATTACCGAGTTACAGGTTAATACCAAGAGACACAGCTGAAACTATTATTCTGATTTAGCCATTAGCATGTTGTCTTATAGTGCATTTAAGATTAACATGATTGTACCATTATGGGAAGATGTGTGAAAATGCTCCTTTATGAACAATAACATTTACTGCTAAATCATATTTACAGGATAATTATGCAACATCTTGTATGTTATTAAGCGAAATTGTAAATGTTGTTAATTTGGTTGTGAATTGGTGCATTTGGACAATTTAGTGGCAATTTACAACTGACAAATTAAATCTGATTAAATTTAGACATTTTCGTATGAACATTTTGCATATTTACAAGTTTTGTTTTACCTTTATTTTTAATTGTTTATTTGTGAAGTTTGACATGTTGAGTATGAAAATAACATTTTGACCATCTCTGTGAAAACCAAGCTAAAGTCATTTTTTTTTTAGATTTACTATTTTCTGCATAAAATCATCCTACATATTGTAAATAAATTTCTGTGATAATATATTCTTGCTATCTTTAATATTGACTGAGTAAGTCCATGTAAAAGATTTAAATCATAGTGAAATTAATGCTTGTAATCAAAATTTGATGCTTGTTGTCTCAGAATTAGATTTTTAGACTTAAGCCTGGTTTTTACAGCGAGGGTCACATGTGGTCAATATTTATTTTGTGTATCATTAACCGTACTCATAAAACTAAAAAAATATATATATGTTGACAACTTATACAAGCTAATTTTGTATTACTCGTCCATAAAATATGCATGGTACATGCAACATACTGAGCTAACAACAGTTTAACATAAACAGTTACCAAAAGTGGGTCGTCCAAAACTCATGGGTCGTACAGAAGTGTAAGTTGTATGATTTGTCTTTTGCATGACTATAGACCCACAATGTTCTTGAATGTTCCAAAAAGCACTAGATTGTTACATAATATCTAGAATGTTACAGAAACTTCTAGAATCTTCACATCCTTGTAAAATACAAATATATTTTAAAAACCATGCATAATTTGTACAAAATGTATCTGTACTAGATCAATGTTTGATAATTAATGAAAGATGTTCTTAAATGTACCTACATTACCTAAATATTTACCGACATATTGATGCTACTAAATAAATTAATAAATAGTCAAATAATAATTAGCAACACAGAATTACAGAAGACATTTTTTTATTTTTTATTAAGTGAAACATACTTTTGTTACAGTGTGTTATAAGTTTGGCAGCAAGCCCATGTACATTATTACCGGCAGTCGCTTACGTCATACTTTTAGTGTTGTCAGAATATTGATGTTTCAGCAAGTCAGAGAGCTTTTTTCTAACTGGTATGATCACTTGTGATCAGTTCTGCTCCTCTCTGGTTGAGATCAAGGAAGTTTAAGGAACTTGTTTTTTCTGTTTCTGCAGATGGTGCTTCATCTGTGTGTTTGCAGTGCTGATAAACAAAGGTGAGAACCTAAACTATATTTGAATGATAAATTCATCTATAAATGTCAGATTGTGTGTTTACAATGACATTTTCTATAATTTCAGTGTCTCTGGATGTCAAAGTAGAGGCTGTTATTGGCGGTTCTGTTGTCCTGCCATGTTCTTCAGCTAAACATGATCTTAAACTACAAGACATTAATGTGCTTTGGAGAGACAGAGACAGTGAGACTATTTATGATTTAATTGAAGGTAAAGATTCACTAGAGACACAGGACCCACGTTACAAGAACAGAGCACAAACTTTCCCAGAGGAGTATGAGCGAGGAAACTTCTCTCTCAAAATCACCAATCTCACTCGTGCTGATGCAGGAGAATTCAACTGCTTCATCACACACTCATCTTATTCTGATAAGGAGACTGTATGGCTCTTCATTAATGGTGTGTAAAATAATTTATTGAATTTTTAAGTAAAATATAGTCTAAATGCTGCTGTATAGAGTATAAATTATAGAAATGTTGTCTCTATCACAGTGTAGTAATGCGTTTTTTTTATGAACTTTTTTATGAACGTTTTGTTGCAGAATCAACAGTACAAACTGGAAACCAATCTACTGAATAAGAAAACCAAGTACCAGAAACACAGTCAAACTGGATAACGATATTAGCAGTCTGTTTTTGCATTCTAATTTTAACTTTAATAATTGTCCTGTCTATAGCCTATTTCAAATGTTACTGTAGAAAAAGCCCTCAAGCTCCAATATAGAAGGAAAAGTGTCAAATTGAAGGTCCTGTTGCACAGCGAGTATCAGCAGCATCTGAGCAGCCCGTATTTTCCGGCACCCATGTTAACAAATGAGTGTTATCATCAGAAGTGGGAGTGACATGTTCATGCACAATCACATATTCTGTTGCAGATTCTCTCTCTTGTTATACTCCTGCTGACATAAATCAGTGTGCATTGCTTGTTCTTATTGTATAACAGAATGAGATCTTGAAACACATTTACATCAGATTAAATGATTTTTGTATTTTTTATATATTATTCCTGCGCATCAATTATAAAGCTGATTCATTAATTCCTAGTTATACATCAGCCAATTTATTTGTCTTATTTTTTTACGTACAGTGTGCTTAAAGGTAAAATATGGTGCATGCTTATGGTTGAGATTGTTATACGGCTCTGCTGACTATTGTCAGAAGAGTATACTTATTTAGTCTTATCTGCTGTACTACAAATGCAAAGAGGAAGTCTTTTTATTTGGACAAGGTTACTGAATATTCTTAAACTCAACACATTTCCAGGAGTGGACAGTTTTCTTGTGAATTTTAAAGATGGTTTGCTATATTAATCTCCTTTTGAAAGTTTTAATAGGAAATATTATGAATACCTCTCTCACCTTCAGTTACTCAAAGCCTTATACTGCTAACAACCCCAATATGTCTAATAATAATTATAACCTTTACACCTTTGTTTTTAGTGTCTTAAGAATGTACAAGATTATATAATAGATCCCAGTCTGTTTTTTGCTGGGCACATTTTAAATATTAATACTGTTAGACAATGTTACTTTGTCAGAATTGATTTCAGGTGAGACCTTTGTTTAGTTTTTAGACATTTATGAAGTATTTAATTCTTTTGAGGACATTGAATTGTTTTTTTATTTAAAATAAAATATTAAAACAATCCCAGTGAAAGGTAAAATCACTTATCTGGATGCTGTCATTTATAAGATTATGAGGAGTAGATGTTTTGACAACTCTACAAATTACTACTACACATTTTCTTTCTAAACCTGAGAGACTGGTTTACTCTGCTACTTCTTTTAATGGGTCATTCCACAAAATCAGTGCCTTTTCTACTTGGGTAATGGATATTAAGTTAAATATCCATTAAACGAAGACACCTTAAAATGACAAGAAATTACTATATTATAGTTTAATTGGAACTAAGTGATAGTTTTCACATATATGCTAAATATTGCAGTCCCTTTTTTCACAGGGATTGTTTCAAATTTGGGATTGTTTAATTTGATTTATTTTTATACATTTGTCATTCAGATGACCAAGAACATCCTAATTTTGGAGGGTGACCACGTCAATTAAGAAAATATATATATATATATTTTTTTTTACACGAGATATATTTAAAAAGGGTCTTTGTCCAAAATAATATATCGATAAAGTTCCCAGGAAAAACCTGGAAGACTTTATCAAATATATATATTTTTTTAACATGATTGACGTCATAGTCACAGTGACCAGAGTAACAGGGATGACAGGACTCACAGTCTTCAGCACATTACACATATTTGTTTACATAATACTGCTCAGTTTCATTATTTTAAGTCGCATTATATTGTTTTGCAATTACAGGTACATCTCAGAAAATTTGAATATGTTGAAAAAGTTAATTTTTTCAAAAAAGTGATACTTTGATATATTTTAGATTCATTACATGTAAAGTAAAACACTTCAAAAGTTGTTTTGTTATAATTTTGATGATTAGAGCTTACAGCTAATGAAAGTCAAAAATCAGTATCTCAAAATATTAGAAAATTTACATTTGAGTTTCAATAAATGACCATCCATGCAGTATAAATCGTGTGTATCTCTTGTTCTTTGAACCCACAATAATGGGGGACACTGCTGACTTGGCAATGGTCCAGAAGACAATCATTGACACCCTCCACAAAGAGGGTAAGTCACAGAGGGTTTTTACCGAAAGGGGTGGCTGTTCAAGGAGTGCTGTATCAAAGCATATTAAATGCATAGTTGACTGGAAGGAAGAAATTGGGTAGGAAAAGGTGCACAAGCAACAGGGTTGACCGCAAGCTTGAGAATACTGTCAAGCAAAGCTAATTCAAACACTTGGGAGTAGGGATGGGTATCGTTAAGGTTTTAACGGTATTACTACTCTTATCGATACTGCTTATCGATCCGGTATTTTAACGGTATTCTTATCGGTACTTTTTGTTATTTATATATATACATACATACACATGTATGAAATATATATTTCTATGATAGATTAGCAGCTTAATTAACATGGCTTTATATTCTGAAATGTTAAATAAATATTTCATTAAATAAATATAAAACATCAATTTGTAAATGCACCAGTGTGCAGGCATTTTTAGTGTTTTATATACATATGATAAGAGAGTAAGAACATGAACAAAGAAACAAAGTTAAATAAACTGACAAATATACCATTTGTCATACCATAAAACAAATGTAACAAAAAAAAAACACAGTGCTTTCATTTATCTATGATGGTCTACTAACATTAATGTTCAGGTAAATAATAGCTACAAAATAAATCTAAAAGTGATCAAATATAAATGAACACTGCATAGTTTTCACTGTATATATTGATAGATTAATGCTTATTAAAGCTATTACTTTATTCAGATTAAGAGCTGTGAGTGATTTTCTCTGTGTTTTGTTCTTTGATTAACATTGAAGAAGCTCCAATCTGTCACAAAATATTGACACACAATTTTCTCCCAACTGTTCTC
The DNA here is from genome assembly GCA_027474115.1 of Schizopygopsis malacanthus. Lineage (NCBI taxonomy): Eukaryota > Metazoa > Chordata > Actinopteri > Cypriniformes > Cyprinidae > Schizopygopsis > Schizopygopsis malacanthus. Next base: position 9,754,979 of record CM049876.1, read on the forward strand.
GTTCACTTTAAGATGTAAACTGTTTTAAGTGAATACTCTCCAAGCCGTCCGTTTTTACATATTGTGTGTGTATTTGATCGTTTGGACGCGCCCGAAGCTCAAAGTGTACTTTGCTTGTCTGTTTTGGAGCGCGCCGCGCACGCGCGCACACACACACTTCAGCCTGAGGAACAGCGTCTCTCGTGTGGATTGTACATTCAACGTTTTATTATCAAACATATCCAGCAATTTAGTAACTGTAAAGAAAGCATTTTACAACAATCGACAGACGATTGATCTGATTCTGATGTTAAGTTTTGGTCAGGGAGGAACGAATGCGCGCCGCTGTGAAGCGAAGGAAGTTGTTCTAGAAGAAACACAGCTATAATCTTTAGAAGCTAAAAAAAACATTAAATAAACTCAGTTTAATATAACAGCCACAGGCCTAAAGTGTAAGCATGTTTTAATGGTTCTCTTCTATCATAAACAGGGCTTTCATGTTGCGCGTGCTGAGCTCATCCACGTGAGCGATCTCGCTTCTGATTTGGGAATAGCAAAAATGCATCATAGACAAGAGTTTGAATATTATTGCATATAAAAACAGCTGGTGACTCTGAGGGGATAGAATTTTCAAGATAATGTGTATATATATAGCAATAATAAATGTATGTGTGTGTTTTCTTAATTTCTCCAGTACCGATAACAGAACCGTTAACGTCAGAGCTTATCGATACTCCGGTCTTTTATAATTTAGCCCCGAGACCGATTACGTAGGAGCCCCACAGGGCTGTGTCCTGAGCCCCTTGCTATACTCTCTCTACACACACAACTGCGTGTCCTCACACAGCTCCACTTCTATCATTAAATTTGAGGATGATACTGTGGTTCTGGGCCTCGTTTCCAACAACGATGAGGCCGCATACTTGGATGAGGTGGAGAGACTCACATCATGGTGCCAGGACAACTGCCTCTCTCTGAACGTGAGCAAAACCAAAGAGCTGATTGTAGACTTCAGGAAGAGACAGCAGCAGCCCTACACCCCTCTTATGATCAGTGGGACCCCTGTGGAGAGGGTGAGCAGCTTCAAGTACCTCGGTGTAAACATCTCCGAGGACCTGACTTGGACTGCACACATCCAAACACAGGTCAAGAAAGCCAGGCAAAGACTGTACCATCTGCGTCAGCTGAGGAAATTCAGGGTCTCACCAGCTATCCTGAAAACTTTCTATTCAGGGGCCATAGAAAGTGTTCTGACTCAGTGCATCTCAGTGTGGTATAATAATGCCACAAACCAGGACTGCAAAGCTCTGCAGAGAGTCATGCGTTTAGCTGAACGCATCTCAGGGTCTGCTCTCCCCTCTCTGCAAGAAATCTACCTCAAACGCTGCAAAAGCAGAGCTGCTAAAATCATCAAGGACTCAACTCACCCCGGTAACCATCATTTCTGTTTACTGCCATCTGGCAAGCGCTTCAGGAGCATGATGGCAAAGACTGAAAGACTGCGGAGGAGTTTCTTCCCTCAGGCCATCAGGCTCCTAAACTCAGTCTCATAACATCATAACATCATCACATCCACAGGACTCAATTTAATAAACTGTAAACACACCCATTATTCTCCATCATCCACACTGCTGCTATGTGTACATACCCGGTACAACCTATTTGCACATTCTCTTGCACATCCGTGTTTTTTATTAATATTTATTATCCACAGTATACTGTATTGCACATTTTATCTCATTGCACATCTTACACTTTTTATTTTATTATTTGTTCCCTTTTTCATTCTCACCTATATTTATATATATATTCTCTTGTGTTATGTTTCATTGTTTTATTGCTTATGTTATTTTTATTTTCTATTTTATTATTATTATTTTTATTTTTTTGCACTTTCCATTGAGCGGACCTGTCCCGACCTACATTTCACTACTGATTATACCCTGTATGATTGTGTATGTGACAAATAATAAAGAACCTTGAACCTTAAATACCGGGTTTCGGTACCCATCCCTACTTGGGAGAGCTTCACAAGGAGTGAACTGAAGCTGCATCAAGAGTCACCACGCTCAGATGTCTTCAGGAAAAGGGCTACCAAACCACTTCTGAAACAGAAACGTCGTCAGAAGTATCTTACCTGGGCTAAGGAGAAAAATAACTGGACTTTTGCTCAGTGGTCCAAAGTCCTATTTTCAGATGAAAGTAAATTTTGCATTTCATTTGGAAATCAAGGTCCCAGAGTCTGGAGGAAGAGTGGAGAGGCACAGAATCCAAGCTCCTTGAAGTACAGTGTGAAGTTTCCACAGTCAGTGATGATTTGGGGTGTCGTGATGTCTGCTGGTGTTGGTGCATTGTGTTTTATCAAGTCCAAAGTTAATGCAGCCGTCTACCAGGAGATTTTAGATCACTTTATGCTTCCATCTCCTGACAAGCTTTATGGAGATGCTGATTTCTTTTTGCAGCAGAACTTTAGCTCCTGCTCACAGTGCCAAAACCACTTCCAAGTGCTTTTCTGACCATGATATTACTGTGCTTGATTGGCCAGCCATCATGCCTGACCTGAACCCCATATGGAATCTATGGGATATTTTCAAGAGACAGATGAGAAACAGTTGATCCAACCAGGCCCGGATAAACACAGCATAGTGCCCCAGAGTGACCACATTTGAAGCGCCAAACATCTAAAAATGTAATTAAGAGGACTGTCAAAAATTCAAGAGCACCTTCTGATCAATAACAAAAAATCACCTTCCCATTACAATGTAATATTTGACTCCTTAAAGTGATGTACTGGAGCTATGTTTTTTTTTTTTTTGTAATAGCATTTTTTTCTAATTTTATTAAAAGTATGTCATTGTCAAATTCAAAAATCGATATTTATAAGCTTTCCCAAAATGTATAGTAAAAAATAGAATAAGAACAGGTATAATAAGAAGAATACGTTACCAATAAAAATAAATCAATATTAACAAAATTAGTTTCCACTACAAGTAGTAGTAGCCCTTTATTGTCACTAGTCACAAGTACCAGTGAAATTAGCCATCAACCTGTCCATACATACACAACATACATATATGACAAGGGGGTAGACAGGTAAGGAAAGAAAGGGAATTGAAGAAAAATACAGCATAACATGAGGAAGGTGAGGAGAAAGAAAAAACCAGACTATGCTCCTTGGGGAGTACAGTGTGAGAACAGGAAAAACACCTCAGCAACAAAAAGCACATAAACCATAGACACACGACTTTGCAACAGGGGAAGTAATCCAGCTCCAGCAGGCAGCCATCCGGTCCCGCAGCCATTCTCGGCGCTGGCCACAGACCCGCCTGTCAGGCTGGCGTTTCAAAGCGACGGAGGCGAGGGATCGGGGGAGGGGAGGTATGTGTGTGTGTGTGTGTCAATGTCTGTAGAATGGGGGAGGAAGCAAGAGCGTCTCACTGCTGTGCTCTTCCCAGGGTTATTTTCCAGCAGCAGCCTTGGCCGAGGCCACTGTGCGGGGGAGCCAAAAAAGATAAGATTGCAATTGTTTTGTCTTAGGGCGAGTAACCGCATTCCAATTCCACGGCTACTCTCTTTGTCCATTCTGGTCTCCAATACCGTAAATTTTCCTTTGCAAAGCCGTGATTCTGAATTCTTCGATAACCCAGGGCAAAGCCTAATCCAATCAGCAAAATACCTGTTATCATGGTTACGAATAGGTAGATATCTTCAATGTCCTCCACGGAAAGAGCCGCTAGACATACGATTCGCCACCTCTCCCACGCGTCCATCGTATAGCCAGCTGCGAATGTTCTGTCAGGTTCCTTAGAACCCAGGCTTCTCGACGAGAAGATGGTGTCAATTGCGTTGAGAGACCAGTTGATCAAATCCATAATCTTTCAGTTCGGAGAGCCGTGCAGAGAGAATCTCTCAATAGATGAGACGAGACAAGGGAGCAAGCAGGGAAAATAAGGGCGAGGACGGGGAGTGAAAAAATGTGACCGCCTCCGTTGAGTGCCAAAGAAGAAAAACAGGTGGTACAAAGGTGGCACAGAAGAACACAAAAGTGGCATGTAGGTCAATTTAAAAGGTACAGACATTTACAGAGGCTCAGAGGTGGCATGGATATTTTAAATTCATAACAATGCTGTGAGTTTATTGTTTTAAATATAAAATGTTGAATATAGAACTTTTGTTTGATTAAAATGATTTAAATAACTGAAATGACACTTCAAAAATAAAAATAAAACTGCCAGTAGGTGGCGGAAAGTCACTGATTTTATCACCGAATCATTCATTCAGTTGATTCGTTTGAACGGCTGATTCATTCAGGAATGAAGCAAGTGACTGTCTTTCTGAATGGGTAATTGAATCATTGACTCATTAGATTAATTTAAAAACGCAGTTCATTCATAAACGAAACAATACAGTGTTTGAATAGAGATACGCAGTGGCTCAGCTGTGACTGTTTAAAACATTTGTCCTTGATGAAATAGAGCAAAATCAGGCAATATTGTTAGTCATACAATGTACATCACTTAATATTAACTTATTGTTTATTGAACTGTTGTATTAATTTTATATCACATGTGCAAACTCCCTTAATAATCTTTAAAAGCTGTCTTACTTCAGTTCATTGTGATCTCACAAAGCTCTATTACAATCAATGAAGATCTACACTGTACAACGAATCTTTTATTTACACCCTGTCTACACTTTGTTATGCATAACTCAGCAATTAACAAAACTCCATTTTTTTTAGCAGTGAGTGGATTCTAATTAACATTGCATTCAAGGAATCAACATATGTCTGCGATATATTAACTACTCACCGCTACACAAACATGCAAGTAGTAATCTTCGAAACTCCCCTCAGCGAAAACACAAATACCGTATGCTGATCGGGTTAGTCTCACTGGTGCTCCTAAATATTTTTTGATAGTCGCACACAGTACTTTACAGTCGCATTTTAGAGCCCTGGCTATGTGTCGTGATATTTTTTCCTCTTTAAAAAAAAAAATAAAATTTTTGATAGATGATGCTGCCTATCCATTTGTGAATAAATATGCTCGACTCTGACTGGGGGAGAGGGCAAATACTGTGACCTGACCCAAACGCAATTCTTATATTATCTCTGTATAAATTGTATCATTAACTGGTCATTTTCTATGCATCTGCATCCCTTCAAAATAATATATATATATATATATATACAAAAAATGAAAAATTTTGTAAAGGTCTTGTCATTATCTTAATCACTTGGTGCTCCCCTATTGGCTTGGCTATTTTCCTCTCCGGGGATTTTCACCTTGTTGTGGTGGAGAGGCTTGCGTGGACCTTTGATCCCAAGAGCGATACCGTCTGGAGCTACGCTCCTGGTAGGGTCATCCATGGCGGTAAGGTCAAGGGGGAGGTTCCCTGAAAAAGAGCAATTCAACCAAGACCTCAACGGTGGTACAGGCGGAGGATGATGAATTGCCTTACGGGAGCGTCACAACGGCTGGGAAGGCGGATGAAGGCTGCAGCAGAAAGGGCCCCCAGTCGTTTTGGACCCTATGCCACTGGATTCTGACCCCTTTCTGTCAAGGATCGTGTGGTGACTGTCTGTGAACCAGTCTCCCCACGTTAAACAAAATCCCGTACAGGCGTCCTCCTTATGAAACCACCTTAACATCCTGGTAAAAGTCCTATTATTCTCCTATTATTCTTGAATGCAATGTTAAGATTATTCTCCTTGGAGACTTCAATGCCAGGGTTGGCAGGGATCAACACCTCTGGAAGGGCACTATAGGAAAGGAAGGCCAAGGTCAAGGTTTCTTTATTTGTCACATGATAAATTATACAGGGTATAATCAAAAGTGAAATGTAGGTCAAATCAGGTCCGCTCAGTGGACAGTGCAAAGAATAAAAAAAAATAAAAAAAATAACATCAAAATTAAATTATATAAAAGTAACACCACACAAGAGTATATATATATATATATATATATATATAGGTAAAAAAAGAAATAAGTCAAATGTGCAATAGAATAAAGAAAAGTGCAAAACAGTAAAACAGTAAGATGTGCAAAACAAATTGGATGTGCAAAAACATTATATGGGACTTAATAAATATTAGTATAAACAGGAGGGATGAGAGGGATGTGCAACGGGTTGTACTGGGTATGCACACATAGCGGCAATATGGATGATGAGAATATGAATGTTTTTGTTATTTTTTTACAGATAATAATGAGTCTTGTGAAAGTTTATGGAACTGAGTTTGTGTTAAGGAGCCTGATGGCCTGAGGGAAGAAGCTCTTCCTCAGTTTCTCTGTCTTTGCCATCAAGCTCCTGTAGCGATGGCAGATGGCAGATGGCAGTAAACGGAAAAGATGGTTACCGGGGTGGTTTGAGTCTTTGGTGATTTTAGCAGCTCTGCTTCTGCAGCGTTTGAGGTAGATGCCCTGCAGAGAGGGGAGTGTAGAGTGTAGGCATCGGAAACATCAACACTACTGGAGTTATGCTTCTCAGCAATTGTGTTAAACATGATCTCATCATTACGAATACTCTCTTTTGTCAGAAAAACGAATTTAAGGCATCTTGGAGACATCCCTGTTCCAAAGAGTGGCATCTCATTGACTATGTCATTTTACGAGCCAGAGATGGCCGTGACGTGAACAACAGAAGGACCATGGTTGGTGCAGATGACTGCTGGACAGATCATGGCCTCATCCATTCCACAATGTCAATTCAGCTCAAGAGGAAGAGTAGAATTTAAAAAAGCAGTTCCGACCAAAACTGAACCTTGACAGCCTCGATGAAACTGCCACCCAGCAGCAACTTCAGGCCTCTCTTGGGGAAAGCCTCCAACAAGAATACCCTGATGACATCGAAAGACACTGGAGTCTTTTAAAGTCTACCATCCTTGCCACCTGCAAACCATTCTTGGGTACAAGTCCAGAAAACACCAGGACTGGTTTGATGAGAATGACACAGAAATAGAACAACTCATCTCCAAGAAAAGGGAAGCCTTCTGTGCCTGGCAAAATGATGTAACCTGCAAGGCCAAAAGGCTGACTCACTCCATAGCCAAGGCAGATGTCCAAAGACGGGTAAGGGAGCTAAAAAACTCTTGGTGGACAGAAAGGGCTCTTGAAATCCAGAGACTGGCAGACTCTGGTGATACCAGAGGCTTTTTCAGTGCCACCAAGGCCATTTATGGTCCAAGCATCGTGGCCTACACCCTCTGCGCTCAAAGGAAGGTCAGGCATTGATGAAGGACAATGAGTCCATTAATGTCTGATGGACAGAGTATGTCCAAGCTCTCCTCAACAGTGACAGCTCAACTGAAATTGACATTACCAAACATATCCCCCAGGGTCCCATCAGAGAAGACATGGGGGAACCTCCAACTATAATAGAGGTTCAAGATGCCATCAGGAGCCTTAAAAACAACAAGGCCGTCGGTCCGAATGGGATTCCAGCCGAGATTCCAGCCGAGATCCTAAAAGACGGTGGATTAGAGCTCATATACAACATCCATGCCCTACTCCTCAAAGTCTGGGAAAAAGAATAACTTCCCTCAGAGCTCAGGGATGCTCTAATAGTGACCATATTTAAGAAGGGGGACAAGGCTGCATGTGGAAATTACAGGGGCATCTCGCTCCTGTCAACAACAGGCAAAGTTCTTGTTCATGTTCTTGCAAACCGACTACTACCACTGTCTGAGGAAGTACTCCCAGAATCACAATGTGGCTTCCGCCCATCCAGAGGTACAGCAGACATTATATTCACAGCGCGACAACTCCAAGAAAAATGCCGCGAACAAAGGCAGCCTTTGTATATGGCTTTTATAGACCTGACAAAGGCTTTTGACATGGTAGACCGCATGGGCCTGTGGAGTATACTATCAAGTTATGGCTGTCATGACAAGTGACAGCATGGAAGTCACAGTGCATAGCAATGGTGCAGCATTGTGGTGTATTACAGAGGAAAGAGGGGTCAAACAGGGATGCGTCATTGCACCCACACTGTTTGCCATTTTCATTGCAGCCATATTCCCCCTAATTGGCAAAGAGCTGCCACAGGGGATTCCAATCATGTATAGAACCGATGGCAGACTCTTCAACCTTAACAGGTTTAAGGCCAAGAGTAAAGTCAACTGCACCACAATTACAGAGTTACAGTACGCGGACGATAATGTTATCGCCGCCCACTCCACAGAAGACCTCCAGGGCATTCTGAATGCTTTTGCCAAGGCGTGCAGAGCCCTGGGCCTAAAATTAAACATTACAAATACCAAGGTCCTACATCAATGTCCACCTTACCAGCTAGCCATCCAGCCAAACATAAAAGTGGACATCACCACTCTTGAATACGTGGACCACTTCCCTTACCTCGGCAGCATTCTTTCCTCAAAAGCTGACACAGACTCAGAGGTTAACCATCAGCTGAGATGTGCCAGTGGAGCCTACGCCAGGCTCAGGGGAAGAGTCTTCGAAGATCGAGACTTATCAGCCCAAACAAAACTTCTGGTCAACAGAGCTGTCATCCTCCCCACCCTGCTGTATGGAGCCGAGTCATGGACCACCTACAGCAGGCATCTGAGAGCCATGGAAAAATACCATCAAAGATCCTTACGAAAGATTCCGAGGATAAGCTGGAAGGACAGAAGCACTAACATCAGCATCTTGGAGGAAGCCAACATGACCAGCATCACCACTAATATAATGCAGTATCAACTTCGATGGATGGGCCATGGCATCCGCATGCCCAGTACACGTCTCCCCAAACATATCCTGTCTCCCAGCTTATGGAAGGCAGTCAAGCAACTGGTGGACAAAATAAACATTATAAGGGCAACATTAAGGCCATTTTGAAGAAATTCCATATTACTTCGAGCAACTGGGAACACATTGCTGGAAGAAATCCGTGCAGGATGGTGCAGCAAATCATGAAATAGAACTCCACCGTCCCGCAGAGATAAAGCGACAGCTTCGCAAGGAGAAAGATAAAAAGGCTCAGCCATTATCAACAATTACTTCTCTCTCCTGTCCACACTGCACCAAAGTGTGCGGATTGCGGATAGGCCTCTACAGCCATCTGAAGTCCCACAAGTAAACCCAAAAGAGAGGACAGTCATACTCGTTTCGAGTGACCGCTGATGATGATTGGCTGGTGCCCCAGGGCACTCGCCCAATCCCGTCTATGGATAATCCGGCCCTGGATCCAACAATCCAGATGAGCTGAAGGCTCAATAGTGCCTCAGCAGTGCCACAGGCTGATCGCTTCCATGCCACACCTCACTGATGCTGGAATTTGTGCTAAATGAGCGCCAACCAAGGATTGAGTGCATAAATGAACAAACTTTAAATAACTTGAACTTTTCTGTTTTGCAAATCCTTTTTTTTATTGATCTTAGGAAATATTCTAACATTTTGAGATATTGATTTTTGACTTTAATTAGCTGTAAGCTCTAATCATCAAAATTAATAAAAAACTACTTTTGATGTGTTTTATTTTACATGTAATGAATCTAAAATATATGAAAGTTTAACTTTTTGAAATAAGTTACAAGAAAAAATCTACTTGTTCTCCATAGTCTAATTTTCTGAGATGTACCTGTACTTGGCATAGTTGCATGACAATAACATATTTTTTTTCAGTTTAAGTCAGTTCATTTTTGATTAAGCACATTACATTTCTAGGAGATGTAATGTTTTAAGGGTATTGTAATTAGATAATGAGTTCATCTGTTTGTCTGTGTCCTCTCACAGAACTTCAAATATACTGATATGGTTCAATTATTAGGCAAGGAAGATGATTAGATCTTGATCTTCCTGTGATAATCTGAAACCAGACTAAGACTTTCTTAAACATTGCAAGACTGGGGTGAGGGTCTGCAGTCACTTTCCTGCTTTTGTTTGTTATTGAATTTACATGGATGCATTATTGACAATGAGGTATGAAAAACAAAATCCATATAAGAGTTTTTTTAATGAATTGTTTAAAATAACATGTATTTTTTATGTAATATTGATTAAAGAAAACATAGTATTGTTTTGTTTTTAAATTGCAAATTTATTAGTTGTTATCTGTGTTTGATAATTTCTTATTTCTTGGGGATGAAAAAGGCACCAATTTCGTGGCATGACCCTTATGTTAATGTTCATCAGACTTTCAGATCTATAGACCAGTGTTTTACGTTATGTTTTATTGAAAAATAAGACACGTTACTTTACAAAATCTGTAGTTATGAAAAAGGCAGCCTTAATTTTGACACAATATGACAGATATTCTGTGTAAATTCAGTATATAATGACAATTAAGTTAAGTAAAATATTGTTTTGTATAGTCAATGTGTTATGTAATGGTATAATTGTAATTAATACTGTTGTAATTAAAGTGTTGCCCTGCAAAAAAGTTCTTACCAAGGTTTATTTCTGATGATGACTACTATAATCTTGAACAAATAAACATTTGTTTCAGTTGGTTTAGTTTTGTGAAAAAAAAAAAAAACTTTTTTTTCTCTGGAAAAATAGTTAGGACATTTTTTATATGATTCTGATATCTCTACACATTATATATTATAAAATAAGTTACATAATCTCATTCTGTTGAAAACAGCAAATCAAATAATGAATAATGTACTCAAACTTACATGAGTACAAGAATGAAGCTTCCTTTCGTAGCTCCTCTGGGAAAACATTGTATTCTGAATCCTGACCCTCAAGTGAAACTTTTCTTTGAGCGATATTTTATGTATTCTTGCTGTCACTCAATACGCTGTCATACCTTAAGTTTATCATCACTGTATACGAGCAGGAAATTAGTGCAGTTACATCTTCATTCAAGAGCCACAGAGAAACTGAAAGGATAGCGATACAGAGAACTGAAAACAACAGGGATATAGACAGGGTTTTCCATGCATTTGCCTTTCAAATTTTGTTTACTAACTACACCAGCAGAAAGAGCAGAAAAACATTAGAACAGGAAACAATATAACACAGATTAACACAAATAACACAAATACTACAACATATGCAATATGTTTATTTGATGATAATCTGCCCCAATGTACAGAGATATATGCTGGAAACTATTTAATTAGATATTAGAAATATACCTATAGCTTGTTACTAGGCTGTCATCTGTGTTATATTGTTTCCTGAAAAATACTACAACATATGCAATATGTTTATTTGATGATAATCTGCCCCAATGTACAGAGATATATGCTGGAAACTATTTAATTAGATATTATAAATAGACCTATAGCTTGTTACTAGGCTGTCATTTGTGTTATATTGTTACGCCAGTAGGTGGTGGCAAATGATTGTCCCGCCCTCACACCAGTAAACATGTTATTAGTGAAAATAAGAGGTGTGGTGGACCTGAAGCGAAGCTGCGCTGATCTGTGTGTGCCATCAAAGTACCGCGAGAGAGCAGACGGCTCCATATGCAAAAACCACTGACAGGTGAAGTGAATGGCATTGATTACGTTATTACAATGGAACTGTAATGCCAAGTTTTTAATAAAATTACTTAATTCACAAAAAAAGTTATTGCACTCGCTTGAGGTGGTTTCGTCTGCTCGCTCTGAGGTGCAAGTAAGTTATTAAATATGAAAATTATTATATTCAGTGGCTTCTTCTGTAGTTGTATTTATTGCCAGTGTATCAGGAATTGACGATGTTGTTCTTTTTGACTCATTGGATGGAAACTGTGCTTTTTTACACATTGTGCAAATTATTTATGTGAAATTCCGGCTAAATTGGGTGCAAACCCAGCTACTGTTACTGCAGGTAAACACATATACCAACTAAACCTTGTTCCTTGGTTTCCCAAACGGGAATGGACATAAGTGTTAGTGGATTACTATTTTTATTTTTATTTTTTATTTTTTACTACCTTTTTATTTTAAGGTAGTGATATCTAATTACTTATCTGCCTTTGTAATAGCAACAACTGGAGTGTCTTCACTTGGGTTTGAGCCTTTCACTCTGTCTCTATTTCCCTCTGCAGGCTGTCTGGTCATTGTGTTTTCAACTACTCTGTCCCTTTCCTTCCTGAGATGTTGGCGGTTTCTCCTCAGAATGTTACCTGAGTCAAGCTGGACATCTTAAGATCTAGTCCACGAGTTTCACAACCTCTTGCTTTACTCCATGTATTGTTAGGCTCCCCTGGTTGGACACAGACCTTAGGCGCTTTCACACCGCATAGTTCTAGAAACGTAGTTCTAGGAACTAGCCAGCAGGGTCGTTAGAACCAATTACTCCCTCAGGCCTTTTGTCTGGTTGCATTCGCACTGGCAGTAGGAACTCTAAAGCAGTCGACAGCGATGTCTTTATTTGTGGCATTTACAAACATTAACAACTGGTGAAGGAGGGCGCCGTGATCGGAGCTGTTTTTGTTGTGTGTTGTATGTTTTGTGATAATGGAGATGGAATGTAAACGCACAATTAAATTGATTAAAATAGCACAAAAATCTGACTAAATCTCTTATGACAACTTGTAGTGTTACATATTGAGGGTGAGAAAGGAACACAATGCTGCAGACAACAGGTAAATGCCACTATCGCTGTTTTCCATGATCGTGGAGTAGATATTTTTACATGGCTATTTAAAAATGCCCGGTGGCCGGTGTTTCGTATTTGTTTGGCCAATCAGCGTACATTAACGTCACTGGTAGTTCCTAGAACTGTTTTAGACCCTACTCTGTAGTAGGAGATAATTTAATTCCCCCAAATGGAGTTCCTAGAACGAAAATACTTTCCTAGTTCCTGCGTTAAAAAAATGACAAAAAGTGGGAACTTCCGCCAATATTTCTAGGAAAAAAGGTTCCTCCGGTGCAAAAGCGCCTCTTGTTTCAGATTATCTAGATTATTTGCATGTTTGTTGTAGTATGCAGCTTGATGGTTTCTGTTAACTGCTAATGGCAGCAGGATGCACTATGGGAAGAAGGCAGGCCGGAGGAAGCCGTGCTATGCCCTACACAATGATCTGCTGGGAAAGCTTGGGTCCTGCATTCATGTGGATGTTACATTGACATGTACCACCTACCTAAACATTTTTGCAGACCACATAAGGGCTTTTTACACTGTGCTTAACCCCGGGTTATTGTCGTTCTAAACACCTCCTTTAACCCTGGGTAAAGGAACATTTCACACATGTAATTTAGAAGCAGGGTTAGCACCAGGGGTAATGAAATCATGCTCTGGATCACTGCTTTTGCAGTGTTAACCCTGCATTGCGGTGCCAACCTTGTACAGTGTGAAAAATTGTGGTGTTATAATATAACAGCTAGACACTTGGCAACAGATATCCAATCGCGTGCCTCATATTTACATGCTTTGGCATGTAAATTAACAGAAACACTGCAAATCATTTCACCGTTTGAGGGGAAAAATGTCAAATCGTGATGGAAAACACGTGAATTCAAATGAAGAAGAAACGACTTAATTCTTACCGTTCTATAGAAATTGGTTGTACTGTCAGCATTATATATTATGTGGAAACTCAATGCCGTTATGTAAACACGTTGCATGCTGCGTTCGTCTAATCATTGACACTCACACCGAAAATATGTAAATAAGGACTTTAACCCAGGGTTTAGGAATGTGCAGTGTGAAATGGCAGCTTATTAACACTCAGGATTAACTTTTAGAAGTGTTTGGACACCCCGGATCTATGGGTCTATTTTTATTATACAAGCTCAGCAGTTCTGCTTTCTCTAATGTACTGTAATACTTTTCAAAATGTGTTGTCTCTGTAATGCTGTTGGCTGTTTCAATATTTAGTCAAAATTACATTATAAAACAGAAAAAAATCTTATATTCATAGCACTCATATTTTCTTTGTATATCACTGTTTGATGTAGGCCACTAGGTTACTGTTGGGGAGTTTCCACCTTGCCTCTTGCAGCAGTTAAAGGGGCTGAACCATGTTAACCAGCCAAAACTTGATCAGTTTTGTGGGATACTGATTTCAAGAGACTGGGCATAATTCATTCATATTTACTCTTTGCTGATCTGCGAGCAAATTACAGTACAATGCCATTGTGGTACAGAAAAAATAAACAAATAAATAAAGTTGCAGTATGTAATATTGACAGCTGGCTGATGAATATGGCACTGAGATCCAAATTCTAAGTATTGGAAAGAGTTGCCAGATTAATGACACATAATTTCCCAAAGGAAACAGTCATAAGCCATGTGCTCAATAAAAACACAAAACTAGACAAGTGGCCACATGGCCAATGAACAAGACCTAAAACCTTAAAAAAACTAAATCAAATAAAATAAAACTTTAGCACATGAAACAGGGTCAAATAACCCCCACCTTGTGCTCACAACAAAAGACAAAACATGAAGCATGAGCATCTGGTTTCCAACTAAGGACCAGAACCAAACTAGACAAGAGCATCAGGATCCAGCCTTCAAACACACAACACACTACATGAGCATCCTGAATAATGTGGAGGTTGAACGATGTTTTTAATGAATTTCAGTTGTGATCTGAGAAATATACCAAATATTGAAAACTATAACATAATAAAATATCAAACATGCTTAATTTAATGAAGTGAGATGGTGATGAAGAATTGGGTTTTGTGGTCAGAGACTTCCTCTGCTTGATGTGGAAAGATTTTTTTTTCTTCCTGCCTTTGCTTCAGAGTTGCTGTAGATTCATCTCAAATGTTGTGTGGAGGGAACCAGGTTTTATAGTGAACTGTTTTAAAAACGACAGCAACATGAGGATCATTCAACTTCAGCTATGTGAGTTTATTACATGATATGAATATATTTACATGCTTTGTAAACTTATCAAAATTATAAGTAGCTTTACATTGTGCGCCACAGTGTTGATGTTATTATATATGTATATATATATATATATATATATATTTATATAATATATATATATATTTTTATCTTACAGATGTATTAATCTGTTGTCAAGCTGCAGTAGCAGATCTAATAACTGATTTGGGATCAAATGTGATCATAAACTGTGATCTTGATGAAAATGAGGTTTATTGGATTTTACTGAAAAAAGCAGATCCTCCAACAGTCATTCTACGATCATTCTCAAAATCAATACCACCATTTTACACAAATGATACATTCAGAACAAAATATTCAGTGCAGTTTAAACATCGTCTGGTTATTAATAATGTGACTGATGATGAATTAGGTGTTTATTACTGTATGAACACACGCACACCTCCAAAACTCAGCAACAGCACCAGACTGCACTTGAATGGTGAGTTTGTTTATTCCTTCAGTGATCAAATATATTGATGATCACTGCTTACATTCACGCTAGTTATTAACTGCTTAAATTATTAAAAAACTGTTATATTCATAAGTAACATCAAACAGTGCCTAGATTAAATATTTAAATATTCAAATACTTAAAATTGTAGGTTTGGATTATGATTGCAGTGATTAATATGTTTCTGGCATGTGATATGTCTGGCTACAATTATTTTAACCTTAATTGATGCAGTGCATATCTTTTTAATCTGAAGAAGTACACATGTCCATATTTCAAGATTCATCAGGCTCAAACTGTGAGAGATTGGTCACTGCAGATTCTTGAGCTTAACCCCAATTAAAGTCTTTAGGATGTGCTGGACTCGACTTCACGCTGCCTGTTCAAAATAAGTTGCTCTAATATTTCATAGAAACGCCTTTAACTTTGATTGCATTGTGTATTCATTGTGGCATTGTTTCGACAAAGTTATGCACAACATCACAACATTTATTTCCATCAAGATTTGCATACATTTTTGGCGGAGATCTTGTATTGACAATGGGAGCGTCAAACCTCTCTGTAAAGTCGACTCCAGCACATCCTAAATATTTTTTTATGAGGTTAAGCTCAGGAATTTGTGGTGGTCAGTTCAGCTTGAAAATGGTTCCTCATGCTCACCGAACCACTATTTCAAATTTTGAGCCTGATGATTTTTTGCATTATCATCCTGAAATGGCATGGGTACATCTTCCAACATGGCTGTTTAAGAAATAAAAAGCTACGCACTGCACAGTACACAGTTAGAGTTAAAACAAACATATGAATCACTGCAGTAATGATCCAATCATAAAATCTTAAATATTTGCTCATTGTGAAATGGTGAATGTACAGTAAAACTGTCTTTTTTCAGTCAGTGTAAATCAACAACATTTTCACCCATTGCACTAACAATAGCATTTTTCAGTAACAGACTGTGGACACTTTTATTGCAGAATCAACTCCACTAACTGTGTTAACTGAGTGTCACAATCATACAGTGACTGATTATACCGAGCAAAATCAGACACAATGTCAGATTATTATCATCATATTAGGACTGATGAATGGGCTTCTGGTTATTGTGGTGGTTGGTGAGAGATTTTCAGCAATTTGTAAAAATATTTAATATAATTTTTCTCCATAGCCAGCTGATGATAGTTGATTGTGTAAATATTTTTAATTTAGGCTTTTGACTATTCAATTATTATTATTGTGCCATTTATTTGATATAAATATAAATATTGATTCTAAAACACTCTTCCATTTTAGGACTAGTAAAGGTATTTATTGTTGAAAAAAAAAGGTCTGAAGATCAATTACAACAAATTAATACTGATCTACAGCAGACGCAAGTTACAGAACAGCATCTGGACCAATCACAGGTAAGAATATGTGAAACCAACATTATAACTAAAATTAATTTATATATTGATTATTATTCATTATTCTTGCTGCTGACCTGTAAAATAGTGCTATATAATACTTAATTTTGGTTTATATTTGTTGCTGAAATTGCTAATTTTGCTCTTTCAGTACACTAAGGTGGATTTTTCCAAGCTGCGTAGAAATATTCGTCCCAGCCAAATCAACAGCACCCATGCTGCTCTAAACCTACCGAAATCATGAGTATGACTGATTTTACACTTATTTTATTCACTTTTTCTTGATGTTCGACCCTGAGTCTGCAGAAAGTTCAGAAAAATACTGTAAAAATGAAAAATAAGTTAAGCTCGACTATTAATATTTCATATTACATTTTCATTCAGTGTGTAGAAAATATCACCTGGTAAATATTTACTTTCTATTAAGTAGACACTTATTTTTTCATTGTATACTTATTGTATAAATGTTACATGTAAATATGTACCTGCTTTTGTATTTTAGTTGGTCCCATAAAGAAATCATTATTTGGGGGTCGGTCGGCGGCATCTAAAACCTTGAAAAGCCCTGCTTCAGATGAAATGAGTGTTTAAGACCTTATATATTTGCTCGAGTCTGCTTCTTGTTGAAGTAGCTACCTTGAGCCGTATCTGATGTAAACTTTTGTGAGTGGTTATTGATGAAAATATATGCATATATACGAATGTAGAGCATGCACAATATTAATTATTTTTGTGAAACCAGATTAGTTGTTTTCAATGCTGTTGTACTGAGAAGAGGTATTTTTTTAGAAGATAGGAAGGACTGTTTATTCTGTAAAAATGGTTTAATTAAAACCTGTATAAATTATTCTGTATTTTTAAGCAAACTTAATCAGTTAAATGCTCATAAGGTAAATGGTTTAATGAATACCTGTATACATAATTATGTATTGTTAAGCAAACATAATCAGTTAAATGCTTATATGGTGGTAAAGTCTAGTAGTGTGAAATGTTGTGGCTTGTCAACCTACTTTTCTCAGACTCAGCCCTCAGGACTTTTTTTGCTTTGTTTGTTAAATTTGTGTTTTAACATATGTAAAGCGTTTGTCTGCTGGGATTTTCTATTGTGTTTTATTTTGAGAAAACATCTGTAAGTATATTTTGGTGTTCGAATTGGAATCATAAAAAAAAATAGTAAATGAATGTCATAAATATTTTCTTCTTCCTTCTGTCAAAAATTATTATTTTACTTAAAATGTACTTTTTAAAATGTACTTATCTTGTACATTTATATTGATATGGCTGCTTTTGAAACTTTATATTATTATATATAAATTTAATTTACAGTTAGTTTCACAATAAATAAATTGTATACAATTATACAAATAACTATATTTAAAACACTAGTGATAACTTGACCCGACTTTACATTTATGAGAAACACCCTTGAGAACACGGTTCAGCCTTATAGTTCAAATCTACCTTTATTAAGAAGTTGCTTCATTATGAAATTAATGGTTATAATAGTTATGAATTATAAATAAATATATTTATTTGTGTATGTTTTTGTGTGTGATTGATTTGTCATTCTTAATATTCTATGAGAAAGTTGTTTAGCTGGTTATACATACTTTGCAATTTGTTAAGTAAAAAAAAAGAAACAAAAAAATTTACACTATACAGTGTTATTTTCAACTAAACTCATCTGCTGAAGTGCTAAACTAAAACCAGAAACATGTTCCACAAGGTTTGGCACTTGACAACCAACCACTCTCACCTTTGTCTAGAGTGGAGGTTTAACTGTGAAACAAGTGCAGTGTTTTCCTATACCTTCATGTTTATGAAGTTCTCACAGTCTTCTTAACCTCAGATGGAAAGTATGTCTGCTTTGTTTGTTTACTAGACCCACACAATGCCCAATTAGCACTTGCCAAGTGTTAATGCATGTAAACCACGTTCACAACACTTATGCTAAAGTTTTTATAGCTGTGATTGTTCAACAAACTGAAACTGAGTCTAGTCTTAAACTTGAAATAAAAAATAAAATAAATGATTTTACACAAATATCATACTAGAAGTGCTGAAGCAAATCCTTTTGGGGAAAAGCAAGTGCATTTTAACTATTGCAGGCCTATTGTTGAAAACACAATCAAGTGAGGCGATATGAACAGTGAAATATCCAGTTGCTGCTGACTAATCAAAATCTGAGGATCAAAACTAACAGTTGTTTAATATTTATACACTATTTCACTATAACATTTTCTTTAACAAACTTTTAGGATACATTTTAAAACTCTGTTGCGATGGTTCCTTGCTGTTCAATCCACGTTTTTAGTATTATTTTTTTATTAAAATGTATTGTTTTTACAAATACCCATATGTTTATTTGTAGTTTCTTACATCTCACATTTAGCTTTCTACATTCTTGTTGACTGATCAATCATTAAACAAAAAAGTGACAAATGGTTGCTACTGGAAGTCCTGGTTCAACATTAATACATATATACATAATAATATGTGACTGTTCTGTAATCTGGGGACCAAATTTTCATTGTAGTTGTCACAATCTCCAGCTGGAGTGCCCATGAGCTCCTCTAGAGGGCACTCCATTCTGTACCTTGCCATTCACTCAGAACTCCATTTCCCATTATCCTTTGCCAGGACTCATCAAGTGCATCACCTGAATCTCATCAGATCTCATCATCAGTTCACAGCTGTCACACATTAGTAAAACTATAAGAATAGCACACACACTATCTGTCTTTGCTGGTGATTCAATGTTTTCCAAGTTTCCTGTGTGTTCCTTGTTTTCTTAGTTTTGCCTTGCCTTGCCTTGCCTTGAGCTGGCTGCACACTAGATTATGTTAAGGCCGATTTGCACCCTGAATGATTGAGCCTGATTGTGGCCTGATTCGAGGCTTGGGCTTATCGATTTTTTTGTCCAAAAGATCCGACGTTGTGTGGTGTTTTTTTTATGATTATTTATCTACTCCTGATCGAGACGGAGCATCCCCGAACTCAAATCCTAAATATCAAACATGTTTGATATTTACGACTCTTGATCGGGCTGCCTCTGACGCAATACCCGCAATAGCCAATGAGAGTGAACTAGCATTACCTACCGGATGTTGCATTTACATTTCACTATGGATTATATTCTGTATAATTGAGTATGTGACCAATAAAAGAACCTTGAACCTTGATGCATCCTTCAATAGATGAAACCTGGCAGCCACAAGCGTGCCATTAAAGCAGAGAATATCACCCATTTTCTTTTCTATCTTTTGGGTCAAACTCATCAAACCCGTGGCGTTAATACACTACATCTGTGCCAGCGCGTGATGTAATAAAACTGCAGCTTATTAATAAACCAATTTTTTTTTTTTCATTTTCATTTGCTTATAGACTGCTCAACTCCACCAGACTGCTCAACACCTTTTCCCCCCAGGCTGTGAGAGCCCTGAGTTCAAATCCCCCCGCCCCTCTCAGAAACCCCATACAGACCCCTACCTCCTGAAACATCATAAGCTAAGCTAATCATTAAGGCTTATTTGAAAACGACATGTTATGTGTGTTGGAGCAGGGATGGAATGTCTAGGTTACGTACGTAACCCCCGTTCCCTGATGGAGGGAACGGAGACGTTATGTCGTGACGACATAGGGGATTTACCTGGAAGCCCCGAACATCTCTGACTAAAGAGAAAATAGCAATGAAATTGGCTAGTGGATTTTGCATACCTGAGCCACTCCCCGTGCATACGGGTATAAAAGGGCGACAGGCCACTCATTAGATTTTACGCTGAGGAGCCGAGACGAGTCCCTGGCAACCAGCGATGGTTCAAGATTGTGGCATGGGGACATAACGTCTCCGTTCCCTCCATCAGGGAACGGGGGTTACATATGTAACCTAGACATTCCCTATCTGTCGGTCACTACGAGTTATGTCGTGACGACATAGGGGTCCTATGGATAGCGCCACAAGCTGAACCCCGTCACAACCTTGTGGCATGCAGATGTTGACAAGCGAGTGCGTGACAGACAAATGCCATGCAAGAGGTTGCAACCTTCCTACCGCTCCAGCGCAAATTCGCAAACCTTGGTGCCCACCGGGACCACTGAGTACATCGCTGCTGGAGATAGTCAAGCCACTGTTCCTTTCCCCACGGAATCTGAAGGGATTTCGACCTTCAGTGAAAGACAGCTTCAGGTCTTTCCTATTTGTTGTTACAGCTTGTCACTGCTACAGCTTACTGCTCCGCCCAGTCTGACTGCCGGGGGTGCTTGGAGGATTCCACCAGGGTTCACCGTCCGGGGAACTGAACTGGGGGAGAAAAAGGCGCTCGTATCCCCGGGTGAGGGGGAATGGCGCAGCAAGCGTGACACCGGCCAGTTCTTCCCACCCATTACTTACCCAACACACGGGAAGAAACTGGCTCAACGCGGAGATTGTAGAATCTTGCGAAGGTGTTCGGTGTCGCCCAGCCCGCAGCTCTGCAGATGTCTGCCAAAGAGGAGCCGTGCGCCAACGCATGGGAGGAGGCAACACTCCTGGTGGAGTGAGCCCTCACCCCCAGGGGGCACGGCTCGCCTTGCGACTGGTACGCCAAGGCGACGGCCTCCACTATCCAGTGGGCCAGCCTCTGTTTGGAGACAGCCTTTATATTCTGCTGCCCTCCGTGGCAGACAAAGAGCTGCTCGGAGCTTCTGACGCTCCGGGTGCGGTCCACGTATATGCGCAATGCTCTTACGGGACACAGCAACGCTAAGGCTGGATCTGCCTCCTCCGAGGGCAGTGCTTGCAGGTTCACCACCTGATCGCGGAAGGGAGTGGTGGGAACCTTGGGCACGTATCCAGGCCGGGGTCTCAAGACAACCTGAGAGTAGACCGGCCTGAACACAAGGCACTCTTCGCTTACCGAAAACACCTGGAGGTCCCCGACCCATTTGATGGAAGTGAGCGCGGTCAGGAGCGCTGTCTTAAGAGACAGGAACTTCAGCTCGAAGTCCAGCGGCTGAAAGGGGCCCCTCTGTGTCCAGCCAGGACGACAGAGAGGTCCCAAGACGGCACAAGGGGTGACCTGGAGGGATTCATCCTCCTGGCCCCCTTCAGGAACCTCACGATGAGATCATGCTTTCCCAGGGACCGGCAGTCCACTGCATCGCGGTGAGCCGCGATAGCGGCTACATACACTTTCAAGGTGGAGGGTGACAGCCTACACTCCAACCTTTCTTGCAGGAAAGAAAGCATTACTCCAATCGTGCATCTTCGGGGGTCTTCCCGGTGAGAACAACACCAGTTCGCGAACAGACTCCATTTCAGTGCGTAGGTTTGCCTTTTTGGCAAACCTTTCCGGACTGCCACCGGCGTCTCGAGAACGCCGTTGAACTTGGGAGGTCGCCTGGCGAACTGAATCGCGTGGCAGAGTCGAATCGTGCGCGTGAGCCAGCGAGACAGGCTGGGCAGCGTAAGCCACGCCTCCAGACGCTGTGCAAGCAGCTCCAACGGTACAATCGACATACCTGTGGTGGTGCAGCGAAAGGGAGTAGGGGTGGATGGTACAGAAGGCGGTGCGTTCTGAGGCATCCTCCCCGAACTCCCTGGGTCCCAAGCGGGATTGGCCAGAGGTGCGTGGGGAGGAATGTTGTTCCCGAACCGTACTCTCTTGGCTGCTGGAGTGAGGAAGCAGGACATCGCACACTGTCTTCCCATAGACCTGAGAATCTGGAGGAAAAGGAAATTTCTCTTTCTTTGAGAAAGTGGGTACCGCTGGCCTTTGGACCAACGGCGGAACAGAAAAAAATTAAACGGAAGATTCTCCTCCTGGCCCTCCACCGGGGGAAGGAGCGGCGCTGTTCTCGCCGTCTCCTGAGAAAGAGCAAATTCCAACATCTCCGGGTTGCCCAAGTCAGGGCCGCTTCGTCGACTTCCTGGACAACTTGGGGCCTGGCTGGGATGCGGGGGGCGCCGCTCTCCTGCGAGAGGCTCGATGCGCCAGCCTAGGTGTCGATTCGGCCTGGGGCGGAGCAGCTCTGGAGGACGCAGGAGGGTGACCACGGCGACGGGCAGACTGAGGCCTGGCCCCAGGGGCAGCGGCGGATGGTGCATCACGCATGATGTGCTGGATCGCCTCGGTCTGCTGAGTATACACTCCATTCTTCACACAGTGGTTTTAATTTGTTGTCAGTATGCAAAGGCAGATCTAATAACTGATCTGGGATCAAATGTGAGCATAAACTGTGATCTTGATGAAAATGAGGTTTATTGGATTTTACTGAAAACAGCAGATCCTCCAACAGTCATTCTACGAACATTTCCAACACCAATATCACCTCATTACTATCATAACACATTCAGAAAGAAATATTCAGTGCAGTTTAAACATCGTCTGGTTATTAATAATGTGACTGCTGATGAATTAGGAGTTTATTACTGTATGAACACACGCACACCTCCAAAACTCAGCAACAGCACCAGAATATACTTCAATGGTGAGTTATTTTGCTTCTGTAATAATTAAAACAGTCTGATAATCAGTGTAATTATTTTTTTATGTTTGTTATTTGTAATTTATAGAAAAAGATAAGGCGTCTCATTGGTAACTCCACATAGAGATAAATACATGTTTTATATTTAATTCAGTTTTACAAACCTGCATCATTGTCTTTGTGCTCCAGTAAAAGTCTTACAGTAACAGACCGTGAACTCTTTCATTACAGAATCAGTTCAAACCACTGAGTGTCACAATCATACAGCGGTGGAGTTTATTGAGCAGAATCAAACACAATGGCAGATTATTATTATCATATCTGCTCTGATGAACGGGCTTCTACTCATTCTGCTGATTGGTGAGTTATTCTTCTTAAATTAAATTAGCAAAAATAATAAAAGCAGTGCTGTCTGTGAAAATATTAAGATGATACTCATCTGCAGTAAGGATGTGAATATGTTTTCATTATTAGTCTTTTGACTGCTATTTTGGCATGTTTCTGTCTCCATATATTGTTAGAGTTTAAAAAATAATGAATCTGAATTTTCTGTCTCTTAGTTTCTGCTGTTGGAAAAACAGAACGGTTGGAAAAACACATTCATAATGTTGATCTGCAGACTAAAATTACATATCCGCTTCAAGACGCAAAACTATTAAAGTGCAATAAGGTAAATATGTGAAACCATTTAAAATCTTCAAATCATTACTACAAATCTTTAATATTATTTTATAAATGTTTTTATTTCTATAAATATACAATAAACTATAGTAGACTTTTGTTCAGATAAATTTTGTGTGAAGTGGAGCTGAAATGCTAATTGTTTTCATCATTGCTCTTTCAGTACGCCGAGGGTCGTAGCATCTGTGTATGATTATAAAACATGTTCTTGAATATGATGTGGATTTTCCTGAAGAATAAATAGTTTTACAAAATCAAGCGAAAACTGGGGCTAGTTGTCACAATTTTCCAGTAAAAAAATAAATAAAATATATTTAGAACATTTTGTTTAGACATAAAACTTGATAGCTCACATAAAAAAACTATTAAACTAAATATTGAATATCTAAATAAAATTGAATATTTCCACCATTAGCAGCAAAGATACTGTTTAGGAGTTTACACAGATTTAAGCATCATTATTGGACTAATTGGTTCATATTACTTTTGTTAACAAGTCTGATGTAATTTTTTTTATCAAGTTCATTTGCATTTAGACTTTCAAATGTTTTTGTATGTAACAATAAATTCAATTTCTAAAACATTTATGATTGTATGTATCTCAGTTTATGAAGCTCAAATGGAAACAGAAGCATTACTTTCTAAACCCTGCGGTACTTCGTGATATGATGCTTATTGTTTATATATAGATAAACATATTTAACAATATATGACGCAACTTCTTGGTTGATACTGAAGTTTATATTTATAGACACTTAATATACTGTTTAAATAACCATTACATGTTTTGTATTACGTTTTCTTTCATTTATATATCTAGAACAAATTGAAATCGTATTACATATTTTTAGTGTAAGAAACAAGGAAAGACCCAAATTATGTTCAATTCAAAACATCCAATTAAACAGCCTTTGAATATTAATATCCACTGTTTTCTCGAGTAGTAGTAGTAGCCCTTTATTGTCACTTAGTCACAAGTACCAGTGAAATGAGCCATCAACCTGCCCATACATAACATACATATATAGACAGGACAGGAAGACAGGGAATTGAAGAAAATTACAGCATAACACGAGGAAAAAAAAAACCCAGACTATGCTCCTTGGGGAGTACAGTGTGAGAACAAGAAAAAACACATAAACCATAGACACACTTTGCAACAGGGGAAGAGATCCAGCTCCAGCAGGCAGCCGTCCGGACCCGCCGCCATTCTCGGCACTGGCCACAGACCCGCCTGTCAGGCTGGCGGGTTCAAAGCGGCGGAGGCGAGGGATGAGGGGAGGGGAAGTGAGTGCATATGTGTGTGTGTGTGTGTGTAGTAGTTTAATCAATGTCTGTAGAATGGGGGAGGAGGCAAGAGCGTCTCACTGCAGTGTTCTTTCCCAGGGATACATTTCCAACAGCGGCCTTGCCGGGCCAGTGTTGGTACGGGGGAGCCAAAACAGATAAGATTGCAATAGTTTAGCCGCATTCCAATTCCACAGCTACTCTCTCTGTCCATTCTGATCTCGATCATCAATTTTCTTTTGCAGAGCCGTGAGCTTCTCCATGATAGAATCCATATTGCACTTAATAGTCTCAGTCTCTCAGGTTTTGGTCTGGTCTCTTGTCTCTAAGTGTTTTTGTTCAGTGAAAAATCAAAAAGTGATTGTTCAGGATGTATTTAATCATATGGTTTATTTAGATCTAAAGTGCTGCTCAAAAAATATTCAGATTCTCTGACTGAATATTATCAATGCGACGAAACATGCAGGTTTTCTTTTGTAAATATTTCAGTCTCAAATTTTTTTTTAATTTCTCAGTATTTTGACACGTTTGGATATCAATTAGGCTGGTTTATAAACCATGTCAGCGAGTTGTGTGAATTTTGTCAAGCAAGACATATCTCTGTTTAGAATGATGAAATTAGACAACATTTATTTGTGCGATCGCATTATTATTATTATTCTCATTTAAAATGTATATTGTAAAGCAGCTGTCAAAAAAAAATGTTTAGTATAGTTTATCTCCCACTACAGCGTTATTCAATATTCTTCTAGCACCAAAGAAGCATTAATATTATGCAGTTATTTTCACCTTTTATTACCGGAGAGTTCACTGGTGGATACATGCAATCAAACATCTCTTACTCTGAGTGAAAACACATTTAAAAGAAAGCTCAATCTGTTTTGTGTGTGAGATATATATATATATTTAAATAGAGTACAATCAATACAATTATGAATCACAAAGCTACAAATCCCCTTTCACTTTTGTTAATATCAGTGTTTTTATTGATGCTTTGTATAAATGTATATACTACTGACACAAGGCAGCAATATTCAGCACAGCAGCTGCTTCTGCTCGTTTGATTAATATTGATTAATAAACTCTGCATATGGATGCTGCTTATTTTCATTACACTGACAGATCAAATGACTTCTGTGAAGACAGTTAACGTGATATGTTTGGACATTTGGAAATCTATTCTGTTTTTAATCAGAGCTCCTCTGCTGCCCTCTGCGGGACATTCATTATAAACTATTGTGTTAACTAGGATATAACTAAGTTAACCAACATGTCCTTGATCATCCAGAATTACAGGCAGTGACTAAGTCAAGTCCACCAGCTGAACAAAGACCGTACCAGTAAAAAAAAACTAAAAAGGCTTGGCCAACTTGTTAATTTAGTCTTTTTCAGCAGGATCCTACTATTGACAAATATTCTTTCATATTAAGATAAGATTAATCACATTATTTCATGTATTGTTTATACAATAAATGTCTTTTGAGCACGACCTGTGCCTTTTGTATTGAATAAATGATAAATTATTACTCTGTCTCCTATTTAGTATTTTAATTATAGAATAGTCAGATTGTTCTCTTAGCATATTTTGGCATCTTTGAAAAGTCTCACCCAACACATTTTTTTTTTTTATTATACAATTTTAAATTGTGATAAAATATTTGTGTATTTTATCCTTGTGGTTTATATATTTCAGCCTACATGCAGCCATTGAGTACCACAGCCATAAAGTGACTTTATATTTTTAATAATTTTATATTACTATACCATCATATGCCACCAGATGTCACCAAAATCATCCAAAGTTTAGGTTTTAGTTATTTGGAACTTACTATACTGAAGTAAAATAAATATTAAATGTAACACAAAATGTTGCATATTTTACATAAAATATGGTAATCTTAGAGGTAAATATGTATTTAAAACACCAAAAATAACAATAAAATGCATAAATTGCATTTTATATATGGCCATTTTTATTCTGACAACTGTTCCAGTGTTGTGGAGAGGCATAGACCATCTCAATATTCTCAATCTGCTGGGGGCGGATGAGCAAGTAAGTAGTCTGGTATGATGTGAACACACTGTCTTGTCATTGGTTTTGTTTGTCGTCAATGTAAGAACATGAAAAGAATGCAGAAATTCCAGCTACATCCTCATACATGCTGAGAAAAACAGAAGTCCCAAACATGCAGCCTTGTCATGAATTCTCCTTTCAAACATTACTGATCAGCAAACAAAGGTTTGTGTGTTGCTTGTTTGTTTTCATTCAGTTGGATTCTCCTAAACTCTTTTATTATAATCATTATCTATTCTTGTTCATTGTTATCATGTTATGCTAATGCTAATATTTGCCTTCAGTTTAACATATGTTTCATCCAAGATATAACATGAATGCAAGCCTTTTTATTGTATGTATTACAGCATTGTATTGTGTTTTTGTATTATACAGGCTGATATGGACTTCAAAATAAACTTTTAAATAAACTGTATATTCTGAGTCTACAATGAATTTAATCTTTTTAAAGATAACATTATTTAACATAAAGCACTATTCTACCAAGAAATACCTTCCATGCAAAATCAAAACATTTGTATTGCATGCATTATCTCATTGTTGAATTGAGTTTCTGTGGTATATGTACATACTGACACTGAATCCTGTTCTGATAGTGATCAGACTGGTTGTTAAATACATAGACACATATAATTTAGTTGCCAGTGCTTTACATTCACTAGGTGTGGAGTTAATGTGGCACCAGGATGGTACCAGGATGTTGGAGATATAAACACTGTCACCTTGGCACCAGGATGTTGGAGATATAAACACTGTCACAAGATAAAAGATGGTGGGAGAGCATTGCTATTGAGTGACTATATTTTATTGCAATAGGTAGCACTTTAATGTTAATGTTGAATTGAGAGAGAGAGAGAGAGAGAGACCCAAGAAGAGGGCCCCAGCAAAGAAAAAACAGAGCAACCGTTAGAATCTTCTTTTATCCCTTCCTTGACCATGTGACTAAAAACAAATAAGATATAACTGACCAATAAGCAAATTACAGCTTGCTCGTGACAATTAGCAGACCCCCAACATGCTGGGTTGGGAAAATAATGTGTTTTTTTTAACCTTAAACCACATAAACACATTGCATTTCACCAAATACACCAAATAATGTTATTTTTAGCACTGTCATATGACCTTTTTAATTTGCCAATTTATGAATTTTATTTGTATATTTCTCTTATATAAATATTCACAGGCTTCGAATAAAAGTAAGAAATGTTACTTGACTAGTTTATACAATTATGATATATTTTTAAGTGGATCTGTGGTTGTGTGATGTGAGTTGGTTGTTCTCGTAACTCATATATACACACTGTAATTCTAAAGTAGCTCTTAAACTGGCTCTAAACTCATAACATTACATTGACTCGAGCACTTTCAACTGCGTCAAATGTACTTTAGAAATGCACATTTAAAATAAACAGAGAAAATTAGTTCTAAAAAGTCAAGGATCAACACCCAACTAAAGCAAACACTTATCTCCACAACGGTGACTTCAAGCTTTATAATTGTCAATATAACATCAACATCTTCACTTATTAAGTAATTACCAAACTGGAGAAATCAAGTTACATCTACTAACAGTTGCTTCAGTAAAACTAGTTTTTTTCAGGTTGGTTGAATTCAGTTATAATCAATAACCTTAAATAATTTATTTAATTTAAACACAACCAGTTATTGTAGATGTTACCAGTTGACATACAATTTCTAAGTTGAACCGACTAAACGTTTTTTTTCAGTGTACTCGTTTTGTGGAGTGTGGTTAGTTATAATAACTTATGTTCTTTCAACCTGAGTCTGCAGAGCCGACAACCCTGAGCACCATGTTTTATCTGCATATACTAAGAAAAATCATGAGCAGTTTTAACATAAACATGAAATAACACAAAGTGACCCAAATACATTTATTGCTATTTGTTCTACAGTCCTGACAGGAGAGCATACGCAGCTGGGAATCTGATGAATCAGGCTATAAATAATGCAATGTAAACCCAGGCAATGGCGTCCCTACACTAACTGCACCAGCATATTCTCCTTTCCCCCATTCTTTTGCTGCAAAAAAAGAGTAAACAACAAACAACATAGCAATCTATATTTTATATACAGAAACATTCAGCCTGAAAAATTGTAGTTGTCCTTATTACATTGAGATTTTATATATACAAATATTATTATACATTAATCAACCAGTTTTACAAACCCTTGATGATCAGCTGTACAGTCTCCTTTTCATCTGAGGGTGTGATGTTGCAGATGTGTCTTCTGCATCAGCATGAGTGAGACCAACTATATTAAGACTATGTCTAATCAGTTTGACCAACTGGCAATTAGCCAAGGGGTGATTGGTCTTCCTTTTCAGATTCAAATTAGACCAATCAATCATTTATCTAACTAACACTTAAACATTAGACCAATCATAAAGAAACAAATTAGATGACTAAATGTTAAGACTTTTTCTTCCCTCTAATCTTAAACATGCGCACACTAGCTACAAGATTTGAAAACCGCGGTGCAAACACACACTACAAGATATTATTAAGATTATTGTACTAAGGGAGCGAATTGCGTGATCTAATGGGACTTCCGAAAACGATGTAAGCTGAATGGACATTGTAACAAGGCAACTTGCTGTATCAATACTAATTATTTGTAGCGAGAAGATTAAATGAGTGTTGATGAAATGGTTGAGGAGATGGAGTCAACATGGATTGTCATTCTTCAGCTAGAATTGGAGGTAAGAATTTAACTGGAAAATTGTGTATCTGTTAACGGTAGTGTAATCATACCCGATTTTAAACCCTAAATCAAGCATGTTTGATTTGATTAAGGAGGTCCAGATTTGTGTACAGAAGATCGGAGGTTCAATTCAATCTGTGCTGTAAATGCCTCACATTACCAGAGAATCTGTGCTGAAAAAGAAGAAGATTTTTTCTCCGATTCTCGGGGGGGGGGGGGGAATCAGGGATAAGTCAGACTAAAACTCATGTAGGGTAAGCCTAACTTTTGTGCCCCTTTTTTGTTTGGACCACTGCCTCTAAAAATGTCTGCCCACGGCCCTGCTGAAAACTATTTGAAGTTATTAAAACTTTTTGCACTGATTTATTGTGTTGGTTACATTTTGTTCCTTTGTGCAGTTGCTCAGAATGTGAGTCTTCTAGTGTGTAAAAAATCAGCAAACTGAAAAAAATCAATTCACGTTTTTTAGGGTAATGTGATCTTGTTCAAACAGATTTCACAAAATTGTACAGAAAAGAAGTATCGTTCAGGAACCTGTATCGATACCGATATTTGTTTAACGATGCACAGCCCTAATTGTCATTGTATTAGATTACAACCTTTTATTTGTATTAGTGTCTGTATTATACAATATTTCCTTTTGTATTTTATTTTGGTATTGGGTCATGAACTTAACTGTTTAATTTGGGGTGGGAAAGTTTTTATCCATTTTTAATTGATTGATTTTTTTTTTTTTTTTTTGGATGGACTGTTTCTGTTTCTGTGTTATTGTGATAGTTCTGGTCCAGTGTATAATCTAACTATGTTTGTTACAGGAGCTGAGTACCTGAGCAGGGTGGACTTCTGCTGGTGTTCTTCCTTCACGAGTGCTGTGCTATTTGTGTGTCTGTGTGTGTAGGTCTGTGAGTGAGCACTTTAATATCCTGCTGTTATGCCTTGGGTCCTCCCTTCTGAAAGTCAAATGCTCCTATTCATGTCGCTCTTTTCATATTTAGTTAAATTATGTCATAGAGTTATCTTTTTCAAATTTGATAGTGATTGCTCTTCTTATTGTGCTTTTGTAAAAACTTTTTATCTTCAAGGAAATTAAATTCTTTTATATCTACTCTTCTGCCAACTCACTGTGATTAAACCTGTGTTGCCTTAAGCAAAATTACTCGTCCCTGGTGAGATTCCAGATGGGTAGTCGCTAGTATTAATTTTGTTAAAACCCTCTGTGTTCTGCCATATAAGCAATGAAGAATTGTTTCTTATCAATTTGGCCTTGGTTGCATTTAGTTTTGTTTTATTGAAATGTGATCAACGTTTGTGTAGATGTGTTGGGGAATTTGACTATTACCAATTTAATTATGTTCTTTCTTCATCCATGCACTAAATGCACAGTCCCTTTATGTATTTAACTAAAGCTGCTCCAGTATATTCATGGGATCAATTTAAAATTATGATATAAAATCAGTCAGACCTAATATCTTTTACATTTAAAGTAAAGCTTCTTACAAAACTTGCTATGAACAAGCCTTCTTTAATTCACTCCCAGTTTGAAACATACAGTTAGAGGACCCATATGGTAAGAAAACACATATCAAATATATATATAATATATATAAATATATATATAATTTAAATATACTCAACATATACAAAAAATAGCCAAACAAATATATTACTACAATACATTTAAAAAATATATTTACATAAATATATTTTCTACAAATACATGTTTGCATTTTAAAAGCATTTTAAAATATGTTTTTGCCTTCCATATATTTCAACCCAAGAATTGTTCACATTTTAGACATCAACTATTTTCTTCATATAATACATTTGAATCAAGGATCATAATTGAAATTATTGAATATATGTTATATATATTATATATATATATATACAGTAGTACACAATGAAGAGTTTTAACTCAAACCTTGCAGTCTGTCAGTTATATAATTGGAGTCAATGGTCTCACGGCTTTGAGAGAGAAAAAAAAAACATACACAAACAAAACCAAATTAAACCCTGTGTCTCCTGCCGATATCCGTGCGGCAGATCAGAGGTAAAGAACGATATAAATACTGTTCAGTTTTTTGCACAGACCAATCGTTTCGTATCTTTAGACCTCAATGTATCATCATGAGCCGCAGGTTTAATTTGGTCTCTTTCATAGTAAACTCAACGCTGCGTTGAACGCATCGGAAACGCCCATTGCGTGACCAATGTCTGAACCCATATAGAATCACGCCAATTCATTGGCTGATGCGCGACGCCGTCTCTGACGCAATCACGTTGTCAGCTCATACTGGCGAACGCGCCATCCACTCCTCAGATTTCTCTGCCTTCACGAACAGTCACATTACCCTTCGTTGTTGGCAATTTTCTGGCTCAACTTATCTTCTGCGATCATCCATCTGCACTTCGGCGACTGCCTCAGTGGAACTTTGTTCTCCTCGCGGTGAATGCCATGGATTTCGCCGCTGTCAACCGCCAGCGCGCGTTTCATTGCTCGCGAAGACCCACACAGTAAGTGCATTAAGTGCTTGGGTTTTCGCATGCACGTGATGCGTTTAACGGGACCTCGAAATGCAAGATTTGCGAGGATTTTCCGTTTCATAACCTGCCTCCGCTCTCGCTTGAGATTGAGAGAGGGAATCCTCCATTTTTCCCCCGTCGCGCATTTGAGCACCTCCGCGGCCCTTCGTGAGATCTCGGTTCGGATGTCGAGCTCGAGGAGATGGAGAGTGAGCAGACAGGCCTCGCCTTTTCTCTCCCTCCCTCTCCCGAGCGCGGGAATTCTTGCATGATTTTCTGTTTCCTAGCCCGAGGGCACGTGATACCGTTTCCTTCGGGCTATATGATATTCTGCACACAG
The DNA here is from genome assembly GCA_027474115.1 of Schizopygopsis malacanthus. NCBI lineage: Eukaryota > Metazoa > Chordata > Actinopteri > Cypriniformes > Cyprinidae > Schizopygopsis > Schizopygopsis malacanthus. The sequence goes on from CM049876.1 coordinate 9,787,692, forward strand.
CAGCCTCCGACTCCTGGATTTCAGACTGCTTTAGCAGATGCGCTCCCACCTAGCGGCCAGGAGGCGCGGCCTTCAGCGACCTACTCTGAGCTTGTGGACGTGCTTTCACGCGCCACCGAGAAGCTCACGCTGGATTGGCCCGATGAGCCCCGCGAGTCCCGAGCTTCGAAACTCGCGAGCGATTCCTCAGCGTGCACATTCCAAGCCTGAAAGGAGAAAGCTGCCATTTTCTTTCATCTGTATCGAGAGATCTCCAGATCCTGGAAGCACCCATTTTCCTCCCGCCTTACTAACGTGGGGGCCACTGACTTCACCAAACCTCGTGGGTTCTGTGGAGCAGGGTTGCACCGCCATGCCAGTGGTCGAGGATACTTTGGCCTCCCATCTTTCACCCTCTTGGCTCCTTCCTGGAAGTCCCGCCCCCTCCTTCCTTCCAAGCCGTGTAGGACCACTTTCGCTCTTATCGGAAGTCCTACATCGCGGCCGGTCAGGCAGGTATGGCCCTCCACACAATGGCCATCCTTCAGGCCTACCAGGTGGACGTCCTGAGGAGATGACGAGGACCGGCTTGACTCCTGAAGCCGGAAGGAGCTACGCAGAGCCGCTGACTTGGCTCTGAGAGCCACCAAGCAACACCGCACGTGCCGTGGGGCACTCTATGCAGCTTCGGTGGCCGCAGAATGCCATCTGTGGCTCAATTTGACCGAGATCCGTGAGAGGGAAAGGTGTTTTTGATGGACGCACCCCATCTCACAATCTGGGTATTTGGCGATTCCGATTCCGTCTTCAGGCAATCAGAAAGCGAGCTGACAGAAGACGGAAGCATAAACAAACACATATCATGGCGCAGGACAAAAGCATTTGGACATTATCATCACAATTTCTACCTACCATTACCAAAGACTGGGATTGCCATTACTTTAAAGCCTTAAATATGAATAATTTGTAATGATTTATACTGGTTTAAGGAAATGTAATTTTCTTGTTGCTCTTTATTATTGTTTTCTGTTTATTATTGTATTTGATGCAATGTATATGTTATTGCCCTTGCATGTTCTTTGTTCTAAAAATAATATATATATATATTGCTTATTCTCAAGTCTCAAGATTTTGCGAGATTTCCCGTGGTTCAAAATTTAGGACTCTGGTTGAAAATCTGTTGGTGTGGTGGTGCTGACTTCCTCACATCGCTGCACACCACCACTAAGGAGCAAAATGTTAATATTAATATTTTCAGTTTAGTTTGTGCTAACTCTTTTTAGATACCATGAAAGTCCACAGCTAACCTGCTCCAGGTTTTGTTTTTGTTCTGGGCTGCGTCACACCCCCAAAAAACGGTTATTAAAAGGAAATGGAGAAGTGTTGAGCACCCTGTTCTGATGACGCAAGTGTTGCAACCTATGGCAGCTGAGAAGGCTATTCTTTATATTCCTTTTTGAAGAATTTTTGGAGCTTGATGAGATCGGTATAAATACATTTTTAATACTGCAAAATACACAGGAAACTGTGATTCCTAATTATTTTGATCCAACATTTGCCTTGCGTTTCAGGATGAAAAGACAAAAATTTCAGGTGAAGGATAATCCACTTCTTACCTCCGAGACTGTGTATGATCTATGACCTATGAGTATCAGCATATCATTATTGCTGATCACTGTTGTTGTGCTATGATATGGTAATATTTACCATTATATAATCGAGGAGCATAGAAATGTTTTAAAGTGTCACTCCACAATACAATAGCAAAATATATGAATATATATTATTTTTATGTTACATTAATCATGTCTAGCCACACCTTGCTAAGGAAGGGATATGGACCAGAAGACATTGCAATTGCTACATGATATTTAGACAGACAAATAAGTTTCAGATCTATACTTGTCTCTTATTATTTCAGTTATTTGCTTTAATGTAAATAAACATGTGAAAACAATATAATTGCTCTTGTGAATTTATTTTGATGTTAATTACATTTACTTTCAAATTCATCATCATCATGTTGATATGCTATGTTACTATAAAACTTTTACAACAAACAGTGTCTTCTAAATATCTTCAGTTGTTATATACAAAGCTGCAAGCAAACACATTGTAATAACTTTACTTGGACCCATGTGCGAGTGGACTCTTTAATAGCTTGTGGTTTATACACACTGCTGCTGATTGGGATGACATTTAAGACGCACCCACCAAACAAGACAAAACGTATCTCAAACCCTGTTGCACACCGTTTCCAGAAACATGTCGTTCAACCCGGAAACTAGCAAACATTTGGCATCGGTGTGACTTGAACTGGTTGAGCTGTTTAAATATGTCAAACGAAATTTGACCAATCAGCTTCAAGCAAAGTGACATGTCTCTGACGCAATAAAGCCACTCCAAACCACTCCACTCCACTTTCTCTCACTCCAAATTAAAGGACGCTAGTTAAACATTTTGGAAGATAAAATCATCTGATTTTTAGAGATGATAATTTTTTTATAATTATTTTTTACTATTTATATAATTATTATACCCTTCATCCATTACACAAGCCAGCTTAATTTAATAGTAATTATAACAGAAACTTTTACTTTAATTTAAAATGAATGTAAACATATAGATAATATGCAATATAAAAAAGTTTAAGAGTCAATAGCTTTAAACATGACTACATATATACTGTGATTATTTTCCTTATTTAGCCTCATACGCACCCGTACCAGAGCAGCCTCTCATAAGCACCACCACTCTCACTAAACAGGGCTCTACCGTTCTTTGATTTTTAGGAGCACTTGCACTGCTAATTAAAAAAAAATAATTAGAGCATAGTAAAAAAACAGACATCAGCAACCTTCTCCTCAATAACAAAAATGTCCTTCCCATTGTGAAGTAATATTGGACTCCTTAAAGTCATTTACAGGCATTTTTTGCTAACTTTATTTGAAGTGTTACCTTTCATGTCAAATTCAAAAGTGTATTTTTATAATTATATATAAATATATATAATTTGCACTACAGAAGAGAGAAGAACAGAAAAGTGGCTTTGCAGGTATTTACAGAGATTTAATAACTGATTTATTCGGGAACAAAGCAAGTCCCTGCATCCCCAATGTGCATGCTGTCCACCCTATCTGCCCCAAATAATATTGAAAATTACAAATAGCACATTTAATGATTTATGCACATTGGGACTCAAGCAGTGACTGTCTTTATGGATGAGTAATTAAATTACTTACTAGATTTGTTGAAGCCAGATTCATTCATAAACGAAACAAAGTGTTTTGAATGGAGATGTGCAGCGGCTCAGTTGTGAGTTTATTTGAAAACCATTTTAGTTGAAGAAATAGAGCAAAATCATGTAATTCGTAATAGTTAGACAATGTAAATCACTAAATATTAACTTTTTGATAACTGCGTATCACGTAGACTACACTGTTTGGTATTAATCGCACTGGCTCTCTAACAAGAAGGGAATCGTAGTTTTCAGCATGTGATCTGCTCATTACGGATGTCACACTCTCATGTGCTCAGGCTTTATTAACTCAGGATCAAGCCTGAGATGACAGAGAAAAATGATGATCAGCGAGTTTTGTTCTATAACATTACACACTGCCATACCTGAAAATTACAAAAAAAGTGTACAATCTTTTCTACTGAGTTGTGCAGTTGATGCACATTTGTTAAAGTTTAAGAATAAAGACACCATATAGTAATTTCACGGAGTGTGGTTAGAGGTATAATATGACAATCATCCCTGTGCACCATGTTTTATCTGTATATACACTAAAAAAACAAATAAATAAATACAGTGATGTGTAAAGAATCTGATTTGGTAAATGATGTGCAGCTTTAATTTTAACATAAACATGAAATTGATTTGATTCTAGCAAACACAACATGGAACACTCCTGGTACAGAACTGTTGAGGCAGCAACATACTGATGCTCAAGATCTCATTCTGCTGTGCTTCTGCACCAGACAAATCAATGAGCTGATAGTCAGAAAAGTGAGAGAAAGTTTGTCATTGCTATCATTGTTAACGATCCTTCAGTCAAGTGCTTGATTTTATTTTTTTTCTCCAGCAGAGATAATGATGAAACAGGCTATTAATAGCACTATTAACAGTACAGCAATGTAAACCCGTATACATGACGATGACTCATTGCCAGCTTTTTCTCTCTCGTTTTCTGCAACAAAACATACGTAACAAACAACGTTACAACATTGTGAATAAACACTTACTGTATTTGGATTGGACAAAACTTGAATTAAAATCATCATATATTATTCACCAGTTTTACATACCTTTGATGATCAGCATACAGTCTTGAGTTCAATGAGTTTGTGATGTGGCAGATGTATTTTCCTGCATCAGCGTGAGTGAGACTGGATTTTGAGAGAGAAGTTTCCTCCTTCATACACTTTAGGGAAAGTTTCAGCTCTGTTCTTGTACCATTGATTCTGTCCCTATTGAATCTTTACCTTCAACTATATCATACACAATTTTGCTGCCATTTTGTCTCCATGCACATTAATGTCCTGAAGTTTAAGATCATGTTTAGTTAACACTCAGAACAACAGAATCACCAATAACACCCCTCTACGTGACCTGCAGACACACTGAATTCACAAAAGATTTAACTGTATACACACAATACCACACACATATTTATTTATGTGCGTGAAATTAACTCTCAAACGTATTGTTTTTTCTCACCTTTGTTTATCAGCGCTGCAAAAACACATGAAGCAGCAACTGCAGAAACAGAATAAAACAAGTCATTTTAAGCACTCTTATCAAGTTTGATTTCCACACAGATGGGAAAAGATGTGATTGTGGTTAAATTATCTTATGTATTGTCAGTTTATAATAATAATCTTCTGGTCACTATTTGATATTAAGTTTTCATGTTTATTTGTCAACTGAGCGTTAAAATCAGGCGTGTAACAACTATTCAGACAAACACACATAAGCTCAAACATTCAATGTGAATTCACTGACTATTTGACAATCCTGTTCAAATAAATTGTCAAAATCCATAGGTTTTTTCAAGTAAACTAATATATGTAGACCTATTGTCCTTAAAGGGATAGTTCACCCAAAAATGAAAATTGTGTCATTGTTTACTCACCCCTCAAGTATGTCCAAACCTGTTTGAATGTCTTTTTCTGCTGAATACAAAGGAAGATATTCTGAGAATGTGGAAAACAGAGCAGTTCTGGTGCACCACTGACTTCCACAGTATTTTTTTTTCCACTACTGAAGTCAATGGTGTCCCAAACAGCCTGGTTACAAACTTTGTTCAAAATATCTTCCTTTGTGTTCTGCATTTGGTTAACTATCCCTTTAATATGGCATGCATCATTATTATCTACCTGTAAACTAAACAATAAATATTTGTGCAATTTGACGCTAAATGTTCTTAAAGGGAGCGTCTCCAATATCTTACCCTTAAATATCTAAATCTTAAATACATCATTAGACACGGAAAATCAAATTAGCCTACTCTCCAGTAAAGCTAGCTGCACATGGGATACAAACGATCGCAAAATAAATAGCTAATGCTAATTGCTAATGACTAAATTTAAAATAACAGTTATAGCAGGTCACCATGCAGATAAACCTGATAATCATTGGTTAACCAATTCATGTTTAATGTATCTATGATGCTTAAAAAAGTTTCTTTTCTAGTTTAAGTAAAGTATTTGACAACCAAGCAGACCAAAACAAATACGAGCAACAAACAACATCAGCTCTTCATTAAGAAGCAAAAGAGTTTCATTCTGAATTCATCAAACATACCTGTTCATCATGTTGGCCCAATATTATCACTATGTTTTGTTTGAATATATTGCATCAAAATACTTCTGAAATTAGGGTGAAATACTAATTTTTCTACAGAAAGTATTATAGCTCTTCCGCTTCGATATGTCATGTGTTTTGCGTACTACGTCAAACATAAGTGACTTCAACAGTCACCAGGTCCATCGCAATCAGACATGCGCAGAGCAATGAATAATTTCTGAATAAATTCTATGTTCAAGACAAGTTGACTTTCACATTTTCACATGACCTTCTAATCTACTACATAATTTTCACCACTATAATGTTTTTGATCTAAGTCATTGTATCTCCTGATCTGGACTTTAGTTCATCAATAAATGACCAAAAACTTAGTTAAAAAACCAAAAATGTTGGCCAAAAGCTTAGTTTAATTTCTCATTGGTTAGACTACAAAATATTGTGATAGTTTCACTAAATAAAAAATTAACAGCAACAACAACAATAATAATAATTTTGTTATATATATATATATATATATATATATATATACGCTGGTAGCTATAAGTGTGCTAATGTCTGAAGTGAAATGAAAACAATTTAATGAAAATCATTAACTTACATGAATTTTATGAGAGTGGAGGTTCCTTTCGTGACTTCTCAGACCCTGATTCACTAGTGAAACAAAATCTCTGAATGTTGTCACATATATTCCTCATGCCATCAGATTTGGTTATCTTCATCTTCCTTATCTTTTTTTTTTATTCAAGACTGCAGTATCTATAGTGACACCCGCATTCTGACCTACACAAAAAAAGAAGACCACCTTTTCAATGGGTTTCAAAAATTCAACCGTACATCTTTCTAAAACAAGAAATTAGCTGATTTATTTTCATATCTGGACTCAAAGCAGAAATATCTTCCTCATAATACCCCTATTTTTTGTTTTTTCATCTTTACATACTATTGAAATGCTCTAAAAACCGCTCAAGGATAATTGGTAAGGATAATTGAGACAGATTGTTTCCAGACAAACGGTGACTGGGTGAGTATGTTGTGTTTATCATCTAATCAATCACATACCCATTCCGACCTACCAGCAGAGATGTTGAAATAAAACCTTCTCATTAATTTGCCAATCAAACTTTGTATGTTTGTAGTCATCAAACAAACATATGGTTGGTTGCTGTTTTAAGTCAGTAGAATTGTTTTGAATTCATTGACACTACTATACATTTATTTCAGTCTACATAAATTGTACATATTGTCCATTGCTCTAGTAAAAATAGTATCAGACAGAGTAAACTTGAATACAGAAACTCACAATCACAGAGACACACAGCAGTGGAGTTTATTAATGCACAATCAAACACAATGGCAAATTATTATAATCATATCAGGTCTGATGAATGGACCTCTGAGTTATTCTTCTTCAAGAAAAATTTATTTAGCAAATTAAGTATACTCTACGTGCTTTCTCTGAAAGCCTTTGTCTACTACTGTTTTACCATGTATATGTTGAAAGATACTGAATTTAATTGTATTATTTTTTTGTGAAATATATGTTTATAATGCTGATCTGCAGAAATATCAGCATCAATATGAAAAACTATAACAAGAACACAATGGGGAACAATTCAAAAATGTATTATTTAAATCCTGAATTCTCATTAAAATAGTTATTCTGAATTTCCAACATACTTCTCTTTCATTTTACTTAATCTATGACGTGAGGAACAAACTTTTAATTAATTGAACCAACACTTTGCAGAAAGCATTCCAAACTCCACACACTGCTGGTCAGAAGTGTGTAAATGCAACAACATTTAATGTCGAACATGCAAAACCCATTACAAATGTTGAATGGACAGAACAAACAGCTGAAATGGAGGCAGGGTAGGTGATTTGGTTCAAAAAATGTTTTTGTTTATGCTGGTTGAAAGTCTCTTCTGCATAATATTATGCATTTTGTACTGTAATGTTTTCTCATGGAATGAGACATGAGGTCTGATCTCTGTCAATTTTCTCTGTTAAATTAAAACGGGCACTTCTTGCCCAAAAGTTGCCGACCTCTGATTTATACACTATACAGCAGCATTGAAATTCAGTCTGTTTTGACATAATTTTAGACACCGTTGATGATGAGCTGTACAGTTGTATTTCATCCGAGTGTGTGATGAAGCAGATAAAGCCTCCTGCATCAGTTTGTTGAAGATGGTGGAGTAGTTAATAGAGTAGTTTCGTCTCATATACTTTAGAGAAAGTTTCATTCTGTACTCATCCTGTTCTTCCACTGAATCTTTTCCCTCAATTATGCTATACACAATTTTGTCTTTACTGTCTCTCCAATTAACATTAAAGTTTTGAAGTTTAAGATCATGTTAAGCAAACAACTAATAAAAGCCTCTACTGTGAGCTGCAGACACACTGAAATCACACAAACTGTGAACACAATTTGGTATTTATACATGAGGCATGAATGTATCAATCAAAGTTAGTCCAGATGCTCACCTTTGCCTATCAGCACTGCAAACACACACGAAGCAAAAACTTCAGAAAAAAACAACACAGAGTATGACATTATTACCCATAGGCTCCTGACGATATATGGAGGTCTTATGAAGCGAAACGATCGGTGTGGGCAAGAAAATCAACATTATTTATAACATTATATATCCCTCATAGGTAAGTGACCATCAAGAAACGTCAACAGCATCCAAGCATATGCGCAGCAGATGTTGTTAATTATTTGTAAATTTACTAGAGTATTGTCTATACTCCTAAAAGACCAGTTGACTTTCACAAGCGTTTCACATGTACTCTTGATATTAAACTCAATCCTCACCATAAGTAATATTGAACATGTCTGTCTGTTGTGTGTGTACTTTAGTTCATCAATAAAATATATGACACAATTATTTTGTCATAATGAATTCGGTTACACTTTACTTGAAGGGGTGTGCATAAGATTGGCATGACACCTTAATAAATCATGCAAGACACATGTCATGAATATGAAGGAGGTTTTATGCATGTTTATGACAACTGTCATTAAGTGTCATTCGCTCAGTTATGTCATTTTCAATGCAAAGATGACATTATTTGACCTAACCCTAACCTAACCAAACCCTACCCCCAACCCTATCCCATAACAAAGACATCTCAAGCAATGTCATCTTTGCATTAAAAATTACATAACTGAGCGAATGACAGTTGTCATATACATGCATGAAAAACCTTAATAATCATGACAAATGTCATGTTATGATTACGAAGGTGTCATGTCAGTCGTATGCACACCCCTTCAAGTAGTGTAACCATAAATTAATATGACAAAAAACTAATAATAATATATATATATATATAAATATATATATATAATATATATATATATATATATGGTGGGGGCCGTTATCGGCGTTAACGTGCTGCGTTAACGTGAGACTCTTATCGGCGATAAAAAAAATATCGCCGTTAATCTATTCTCAAAGTTGGGTTGGGAGCTGGGTCTATACTACGCAAGCTATGATGACTTTCACACCTGATATTTTAGCGCGGATGTATACCTAGCCGAATTGCACTGTAGGGGCGAGAACGAGTCTTCAACTAGAGGCTCGCAGTCCGTGATGGACAGATTGTTAACGGCTGGTCTATGTGGTAATACAATCGGGCAGGACATCCAAACGCTCACCTATCATCATCAACCTCAAATATGGCTTTTCATCTGAAAGATGTATGTAGTAGCAACTTTACATGGCCGCTCAATATGATGTTAACCTAGAAAATGTGCGCTATTGAAGTGTTTGGTGTGGAAGCGCGTTTGCTGCAGGACAACTCCGGTGCGCTCACTGCTCTTAAAATCTCCGTCATTTTTGGTCATACAGATAAAAGTAGCCTAATACATCTTTCGAATCTGTAAAGACTCTACGTTTATTTGTGTGCACTCAGAATAACAACGAAACGTTCGCTTTTAAGCAAACAGGATGCGCTTTAGGTCTCATATGAACTTGAGCGAGAAACTTCGAAACTCGAATATATCTAAAAATACAGTACATAGAAAAATATATCTATAGAGTGAAATGTCTAAAAAAAAAAAAATAGAAGACGTGTGTTAGCATGGATGATTTACATGAAATTTAATCTGTGCAACACTGTGCATAATAAGAATGGCTTTCAGTTCAATATAATAACAAAAAACGACATTTTGGGTTTTTAATTCAACTAATAAGGTGGGCACGCTGTGATCTGTACTATATTTTTACTGTAATTGACAGTTATCAAAAAAATAAAAAAAACAACAACACGGGAGTGGGAGGGAATGGGAGTCATTCTTCCGGGAGTGGAACGGGATTTTTCCTCCAGTTTTTTTGTGGGATTGGGACGGGAAGAGATTAAAGTTTGTGATGCATTTTGGAAACAGGAGATGAGCCCCTGGTCTAATGCGCTACCTGGCTTGAGAAACCCGTTCTCAAAGACTTACTTTTAGTCATTATTTGGGTAGCACACATATTCTGAATGCCTTCGGCAGAATTCAAATGAGCCATTTTAATCTAGATTAATTCCAAAATTAATCTAGATTAATCTAGATTAAAAAAATTAATCTATGCCCACCTCTAATATATATATATATATATATATAGTTTCGGATGACAAATAAAAAAAACAAATTTTCATTTTTTAGACAACACTAAATTGTGCTTTTTCACTGAAAATGAATTATAGTTAAAAATAGTTTTTTAGTTAAAAATAAGAACAATAACAGGTATTTTAGCCGGTAGTTAATTGAATTTTGTACAGGTGTGTAAATGTGATGTGGTCCCTGTTAATATTTAATGAAGTGTAAATTTAACTTCCATGAATATGAGACTGAAGCTACCTTTGGACGCTGTATTCTGGATCCTGATCCTCAATTGAAACATGTCTCTGAATGACATCTTATATATTCCTGATTCTATTGTCTTGACTTCAGTTTCTTATCATAGAAAGAGCAGCACAAGAACACAGAGCTTCCACTTATTTGTGACCTGGAGAGAAACTGAAAGAGAAATAATTCAAAACGACATGAAAATTAAGTCTGGATTTCGCTTTCAAATGGTTTTCAGAAATCAATTAAATAAACATTTGATATTTTCTACAATAAGCAATTACCTCTATTAAGAATTGTTGTTTTTGTTTGCAATACAGAGATACTGATGGTGCTTTTAAGAGGCACTAAAGTGTAATCAATCTGATGGAATCAGAGACTGATGAGAGAGAGTGTCAAAACTTGTTTAGGATATTGGAGCCCGGCCTTTTTTATGAAATGTGATCAACTGTGATCTTGATGAAAATGAGGTTTATTGGATTTTACTGAAAACATCAGATCCTCCAACAGTGATTCTACGATAATTCTCAACACCAAAATCACCTTGATTGCACAACCAACCAAGAGAACCGCAGCCTTATGAGGATTGTCAAGCAAAAGCGATTCAAGAATTTGGTTGAACTTCACAAGGAATGACTGAGGCTGGTCAAGGCATGAAGAGCCACCACACACAGACATGTCAAGGAATTTGGCTACAGTTGTCATCAGAGGCGTCTTACCTGGGCTAAGGAGAAGAACTGGACTGTTGCCCAGTGTCCAAAGTCCTCTTTTCAGATTAGATCAAGTTTTATTTTCATTTGGAAACCAAGATCCTAGAGTCTGGAGAAAGGGTGGAGAAGCTCATAGCCCAAGTTTCTTGAAGTCCAGTGTCAAGTTTCCACAGTCTGTGATGATTTGGGGTGCAATGTCATCTGCTGGTGTTGGTCCACTGTGTTTTTGGAAAACCAACGTCACTGCACCCGTTTACCAATACATTTTGGAGCACTTCATGTTTTATTCTACTGACCAGCTTTTTAAACGATGCTGATTTCATTTTCCAGCAGGATTTGGCACCTGCCCACACTGCCAAAAGCACCAAAAGTCAGTTAAATGGTCATGGTGTTGGTGGGCTTGACTGGTCAGCAAACTCACCAGACCTGAACATAGAGAATCTATGGGGTATTGTCAAGAGGAAAATGAGAAACAAGAGACCAAAAAATGCAGATGAGCTGAAGGCCACTCTCAATGAAACCTGGGCTTCCATACCACCCTCAGCATGCCACAAACTGATCACCTCCATGCCACGCCGAATTGAGGCATAATTAAAGCAAAAGAGCCCCTACCAAGTATTAGTATATATATATAAACAGTAAATGAACATACTTTCCCGAAGGCGAACAATTCAATAATTTTTTTTGTATGGTCTTATGAGTATTCTAAATTTATTGAGATAGTGAATTGGTGGTTTTTTGTTAAATGTGAACCAAAATCATCACAATTAAAAAAACCAAAGACTTAAAACTACTTCAGTCTGTGTGCATTGTCAAGTCAAGTCACCTTAATTTATATAGCGCTTTCAACAATATAAATTGTGTCAAAGCAATTGCACAATATTCAAAACAGGAAAAATTTTACTAGTTAAAGGCATTTCATTATTGAATTCAGTGATGTCATTGTCCAGCTCCAGTTCAGTTTAAATAGTATCTTGCAATCAAGTCGATGATTTTGCTTGAAATCAAGTGTCCCCAACTAAGCAAGCCAGAAGGCGACAACGGCAAGGAACCAAAACTCCACCGTGACAGAACGGAGAAAATTGTTTGGATTGGAACATTGGATTTATTTAATACACGAGTTTCACAATTTGAGTTGAATTACTGAAATAAATGAACTTTTCCATGATATTGTAATTTATTGAGATGCACTTGTACTTCACTGGTGAGTTCATTTACTCCAGTAGTGATTAAAACACTCTGATAATCAGTGTGATTATACAATTGCTTTTTACTGCAGTTTTTTTTTTTTTTACAGGAACACAATAAGGCCTCTCATTGGTCGCTCTGCATAGAGATTAATCTGATATCAGTGTTTAATTCAGTTTTCTAATTGCATCATTGTCTACAGTAAAAGACCGACAGTAACTTCATGGTCTGTCCATGAACTCTTTCATTACAGAATCAGTTCAAGCAGCTGAGTGTCACAATCATACAGCGGTGGAGTTTATTGAGCAGAATCAAACACAATGGCAGATTATTATCATCATACAGTGCCCTCCACTAAATTGGCACCCTTGATAAATAAGCAAAGGCGGCTGTGAAATAATCTGCATTGTTTATCCTTTTGATCTTTCACTCAATAAATTCACAAAATTCTAAACTATCATTGAAGTAAAACAATTGAAAGTGGGGAGAAAATCTCATGATGAAATAAATGTTTTTCTCCAATGAATGTTGCCACAATTATTGGCACCCCTAGAAATTCTTATGAGTAAAAATCTCTGAAGTATATTGCCATTCATATTTACATGTTTTTAGCACACCGGGTGACTAGGAGCATGATATTGTCCAGCCATGACTTTCTGTTCCACAGAGTATAAATATGAGGAACACAAATCAAATTCCCTTTATCATCCATCACAATGAGAAAAAACACAAAATATATTTCTGATGTGAAGAATAAGATTGTTGAGCATCACAAAATAGAAAGTGGCTGTAAGAAAAGAGTTAAAACATTGAAAATCTCAATCCCACCATCAGGTAATAATTAAGAGGTTCCAATCAACTAAAAATGTTAAAAATCTGCCTGAAAGAGGACGTGTGTCTATATCGTCCTAATGAATGCTGAGAGGAAGAGTTTAGTAGCCAAAGACTCTCCAACGATCACAGCTGGAGAATTGCAGAGATTAGTTGAGTCTTGGGGTCAAAACCTAAAAAAAAAGAAATCAAACATCCCTAAATCACCACATGTTTTTTCGGGAGGTTTTCAAGAAAAATTCTCCTCACTCATCCAAAAGCAAACTCCAGCATATTCATTGTCAGACACACTGGAACTTCAAATGGCACTGGCTTCTATTTCAGATGAAACTGAAAAAAAGCTTTTTGGCAGCAACCCCACATGATTTAGTACAAACAGGGATAAAAGTACCCCATGTCCACGGTTAAATATACTGCTGGATCTTTAATGTTGTGGTCCTGTTTTTCTGCTGGAGGTCCCTGGACATCTTTTCAGATGCATGCATCATGGATTCTATCAAATACCAACAGATAAAAAATCCAAATCTGACTGCCTCTGTTAGAAATCTTATAATGGGCCATGTTTTGAATCTTCCAGCAGGACAACAATCCAAAACAAACATCAAAATAAACACAAAAATGGTCACTGAGCACAAAATGAATCTTATCCATTGCTTCTCTGTCCTCTGACCTGAACCCTACAGAAAATGAGTGGGAACTGAAGAGAAAGCACCATCATGGAGCTGTGAATCTGAAGGATCTGGAGAGATTCTGTATGAAGAAAATGGTCTCTGATCTCTTGTCAGGTGTTCTCTCCAAACTCTTCAGGCATTATAGGAGAAAACTCGGAGCTGTTACCCTGGGAAAAGGACTTGCAAAAATTGGGTGCCAATAATTGTGGCCAACATGAAATAGTGAAAGCATTTATTTCATCATAAGTTTCTCCCCACTTTCAATTGTTTTACATCAATGAAAGTTGGAATTTTGTGAATTTTTTGAATGAAAGATAAAAAGGATAAACAATGCAGATTTATTTTCACAGCCGCCTTTGGTCATATTTACCAAGGGTGCAATATTAGTGGGGCACTGTATCTGCTCTAATGAACGGGCTTCTGATCATTGTAGTGATCAGTGCGTTATCTTAAATAACAAATTAAATATAAATTAATGAAACAGTCTGTGAAAATATCAATATGATGCTCTTCTTGAGTGAGCATGTTTTTCATCACTTAGTCTTTTGGCATTTTTGTGTCTCCATATTGATACAGTTTAAAAATGTTGATTCTAATTCTGTTTCATTCTTAGTTTTTGCTATTGGGAATTCAGAACAGATGGAAAACATGTTTATAATGCTGATCTGCAGACACAAGTTACATATCATCCACAAGACACAAAAAAGGTACTTGTGCAATAAGGTAAATGTGTGAAACCATTTAAAATCTTAATATCATTTAATACATTTTATGTTACTATAATTTTGATAATTATTGAGGAATATTGATGTTTTTACTTCTAGAAGTAAAGCAAATTACAGTAGATTTTGTTTGGAATAGTTTTTATTCTGTTTAAAACTGCTGCTGAAGCCATATACAAATAGTCATCTAATCAACAGCAACTCTACTTGTAAATATATAACGTTTTATAGATATAATTTGAATAATATGTGAATGATGAGTTTTTACTGTGTCATATTAAGAATACTGGGAAACTGGGCTTGTCACACTTTACAATAAAAATGATCATTTAGTAAATGTATTTATTGACATATAACTTTAGAGTCTTGCATAAAAAATATAAGCTGAAAATTGAATATTTGAATGAAATGTGTTTACACCACTGGCCAGGAAAATATACAGTTTAGGATTTTAACAAAAGTACACATTAAAATGATTGTTGGATTCATTGGATTCATTGTAATTTGTCATTTAGTTATCAAATCCGATCTGGTTTTATCCGATTTAATTTAAAACTGTATGTTTTTTTTCTTTGGTGTGTTGTTTTTGTATCTAACAATAACTTACCTGAAAATAAATGATGGCTGCTAGACCTCATAATAGTAATGGCTAAGTGTGAAATTATATTTTGAATATTATATTACAAATATAATATTCAACACCCTTTGTATATTATTTTATTGAAACATGCCATTTATATTGGAAAAGGAAAAAAAATGTTATTTTTGTAACTAAAATAACTTATTATTCAGTATACACTGAAGCAGTATACACCCCCCCCCCCCCCCACACACACACACACCACAAAAAGGGAAGAACCCTAAACCATGTGAAAATATGAAAATATACCTAATCAATTGAGTCATTCATTGGTAAATATTCGCTCTTAAATAACTACTTGAATTTTGTCACACAGAATCTTACTGTCATTCAATTTTGTTTGGTGCAGGATTATATCAGAGCTGCTGGATATCTAAAGTACTGTGGCAGTGTTTTAAACATAATAAATATTGTACGAAGGCTGAAGTAAACAGTTTTAACTTGACATAGTGTTTATTTGAAACATTTTTCAGATGATTATTATAGGTTCCCAATAGCAACAGGTGAACAAGACTAAAGGGAAATGAAATAGTTGGAGATCTTAGAAGTGGA
This sequence comes from Schizopygopsis malacanthus, assembly GCA_027474115.1. NCBI lineage: Eukaryota > Metazoa > Chordata > Actinopteri > Cypriniformes > Cyprinidae > Schizopygopsis > Schizopygopsis malacanthus. The sequence continues at coordinate 9,803,637 of CM049876.1, forward strand.
AAATCGAAACCATTCTGTGGCTAGGCATCCTGAAATGTTTACTAAAAATGTTTAGCTGTGATATTTCAAATGCAACTTGACCAATCTCATGTAAAACATGACTTAAAGTCAGCATTAAAAGCACTAAAGTAGTTCTTACATGAGAAGCCGTTTTCTGGTCAAGAGTGTGTGAAATATTAATATATTAAGTTTTTAATGTGGAAACAAAAAATCCTAATGTTAACTTTACTGAATGTTTTTATCAAAATTAACATTATTATATTTATTTTACAGTAACATTTATTATGAGGGTCTTTGGCTTTGTTCATGTTGAGGTTGCATACAGCAAGTTTTGATTATGACTCTCCTGTACAGTGTCTGGGCCTTTTTATTATTTTTCATTTTTTTTCCCAGAAATTCCCATGCAAATGCCATGATGCTAAACTAAACTGAACATACTCAGATAATTATTATTCTAGTCTACACAATTAAGATGTGTCGAATAGGGAGGAAACATCACAAAGTGCTCACCAATGAAAACCCCAACCAAGTCGATGCCTTAAATCCACTCAAAACAAGTACCGGGCTGAATCATTTGGGCTTGCAACATCTAGTCATCTTACATACGTTGAATACCTGAACTAAACAGTGACCTTCTGTGAAAAGGCAGATGACAAACTGGGAAAGACCTGGTGATGGCCGGAGATACTGCTGGCAGAAGCAATAGAACCCAGGGCTGCATGGGTTAGCTAAGGCAAAACGCAAAGCTCAGTTGTGGTTAGCCCAGACCTAATTCCGTGTGCTGCCGTGTCCTTCATTGTTGAGCTAACGGTCCCTTGGAAAGATGCCACAGATGAACTATACAAAAGGAAAAAGCTGTGCTATGCCACCCTGGCAGCTCAGGCAGAGGAAAGTGGCTGGAGCATGAATGTGCGTCCAGTGGAAGTGGGCTGCAGAATTTCACAAATGCTATTACAATGCTTTCTGAAGAAAGTGAGCATCAGAGGGCATGTCCAGAAAGACCAGCAAATAACTCTCTACAGATGCTGAAAAGAGCAGTCAACTGCTTGGATGAGAACAAAGGAGCAGCGTGTGATCAAATGACCACTCAGTCTCCTTGCGACACACACCCAGGTCTGAACAACCTGTGTGGCACAGATCGATATGGCCAACGACGATGTAAGCAGAAACAATTGCATGATTATGATATTCTCAGATCGGTTCAGGCCTCATTCATATGTGGAAAAAATCAGATATGAATCGATATGTGCATTTGCGCCTGGCGTGTAAGTGGTCAATCGATCTTCCCCTGTAAATGCGACCCTACTTCATTGTAGAGTGTTTATTTTAAACATTTCAGGGTACAGACATACCTGTAAAAAATGAAACATCTCTAGTTGAGTAGCAGATTAGCCTATTCATTTTGTTCGTATGTGTTGAATAAAAGACGATCTGACGATGAAATTTGTTGCTGTTGTCAGGGATGACGACTCATGCACAGATGAGCCCGTTCATTCCATTGAAAGCACAATATAAAATACACACAAACATGTCCCTTGATTTGGTCCTTTTGATACGCATTTGGTTTTAATTACTAAAAAACACAGACGATGTGACATACTTAAAAATATCTACCACTGAGTAGCCTATTATTCCGCTCACAAGCTTTCAGTAGAACTGAAGATCATCACTGTCCTGAAGAATTAGCTCTAGGCTACATATTTATTTTGATGTATAGATGTAAAATGAAGAGAAGAATGGGTGAGGGGAAGGAGGGGGATGAAAAGGAATGCATATGTGAGAGAGGTGTTTTCCCGCATTTTCTTTCAGTGGGATGTGAAAACAGATGTCTGGATGTTATTACACTGTATGTGTGTTGTCCATCTCAGAAGTTCAAAGTGCCTGTGGTTCTGTAATTATTACAAGCAAGCACAAACTGTGCAAAAGCCGCAGCCCTTCAAATGCACCCAATGTCCAAATTTACTCATTCATTTTAATTCACTCCTTTAAGTGGACTATATTGATGAACTAATAGGTGTAGAGGTTGACACGGCTGTAGACAATTTGACCTGAAATCCAATTTTGGCTGTGTTTGGGCTAGTTTTGAGTACCAGTTGGTTTGTTATGCTGACCTGACAACCTGTTGAAAAGCATGTGCTAAAAGTACCCGGATTGTCTACCATTTTCAGGTAGATTTTTGAAACAGCTAATATAATACAACAAACCATCTTGCGTTTGAGGACAAATCAGTTCAGAACTACAAACACAAATAAAAAGTGTTTCAAATCTACAAACGTGTTGGATGTGCATGAGACCGACGGTTAAGTAAAAGGGGTTTGAGTGACTAATAATCATCATTGAACCTGATAAAATATGTATTTAATATAATCTGGTCAGTACAACATAGGAAATAACACGTGTGGTACATAATTACTCAGGCAGCAACACACTGACATATATATATATATATACTTTTTTTTGGCTACATCAAAAAATGTGTTATTTAAAAAATATTAAAGATCTCATTCTGTTCATACAATAAGAATAATGCAGTTCATGTGGCAATACTATAAAAGTTTATTTTTGTACATACACACATAAAAGTATTTGTACTTCAATTTAAACAGAAAAAAGTGAGGCAGCTTGAGTTCTTTTTCTTAAGTGAAATATGATGAAACCTGCTATAGGCACTATTAATACCAAAGCTACTACAATGTAAACCCAGAGCAAAGAAGATGTCACTGCATCTGCTCCTGTATCTTCTCCTGGATCAGTGGATTTGTTTCTTGTTTTCTCTGTTGATTCTGCAACAAACAACATCAATCACTGTGATAAGTTAAGAAAATCTGTCTGAACACTAACTGTACTCAAAATTTTGTAAAAACTTTTTGAATTTAAACCATCACACATGTATCAATTACTTTCACACACCATTGATGATCAACAGTACAGTCTTCTGTTCATACGAAGGTGTGATGTGGCAGATGTATTTTCCTGCATGAATATATTGAAGATTGTTGATTTGAGTTTGATGGAGAAGTTTCGTCTCAGATACTCAGGCGGGAAACTTTCAGCTCTGTTCTTGTACTCTGAGTCCTGTAACGCTAATGAATCTTCACCCTTGATTATATCAAACACAATCTTACTGCCATTGTGTCTCCAGTGTACATCAGTGTCTTGAAGTTTCACATGATGCTCAGTTGAAGAACATGACAGAACAACAGAACCGCCAATAAAACCCTCTACTGTGACCTGTGGAGAGAGACTGAAAGCACACAAAAATCAGCTGCAAACACAAAGGTCTGCTATTAATATATGTTAATATGGCATGGATTTATCTCTTAAATGTAGTTTATGTTCTCACCTTTGTTTATGAACACTGTTAAGACACAGATAAGGTATCTACAGAAACAGCACAAAAACAGTATATCATAATATTAATAATGAGTCTGATTCAGATTTTTTGAAAAATTAATAATAATATATATATATATATATATTATTAATATAAAATCGCTATTAATGACTTGCTTAGTATCATGAAAGTTACTAACTTTGTTTTTTATTAGTATTTAATGCACATATTAATTCCTCATTCTGAATGACCATATTTTAAAATCCTACCGTACCTAAACTAAACTTAATATTATATAACTATTATTAAGCTGCAAATTAGGAGTTTATTGAGACAAAAGTCATAGTTAATAGCAGGAGCGTAGCCAGAATGGAGACTCTGGGTGTGCATCAGAAAAACTGGGTGTGCCACATTTATTGTCAAATTAATGCGCAAAATAAAATAAAAAAATAAGCATGCTTATTGGGTATTAATATGTTAGTTTAACCATTTAATTTTTGTGTGGGCTACATGTGTCTCTTAACCTATTCTCTGTTTTGGATGTCTTTGAAAATCACTATTTTATATCTGCAACAAAGTGTGTGTGTGTGTGTGTGTGTGTGTGTGTTAGCATGCGTGCTGTATATTTAGCATTATTAAACCTTTCATTTCTGTGTATGTCTGTGTTTGTATGCTTACTGTTTATTAAGCATTTTTAAACCTTTCATTTCTGTGTGTGTGTGTGTGTGTGTGTGTGTGTGTGTGTGTGTGTTGTGTATGTGACAGAGAGAGAGACAGTTTTAATGAATTCTCCATTGTGAATGTGTTCTATTGTCAGCCCTGCATTTCACATTGGCCTACCAGGGGTCTCCAACCCTGCTCCTGGAGAGCTACCGTCCTACAGATTTCAGCTCCAACCCCAATCAAACACACCTGAACCAGCTAATCACAGTCTTCAAGGCTACTTGTTAATTTCAGACAGGTGTGTTGGAGCAGGGTTGTAACTGAAATCTGCAGGATGATAGCTCTCCAGGAGCAGTGTTGGAGATCCCTGATATAAACTCTTAAAAAGAGAAGACTTGCAAAGAGTATTGTCACCTGTCATTTATTTCAAATATCTATATCTGCAACAAAATATGTGTGCATGTATGTCCGTATATGAGTGTGTCTGTGTGTGTATCTATGTAAGCAAGCTTAATGATTATTAATATGATAGTTTAACCATTTCATTTCTATTTCTGTGTGTGTGACTGAGTATATATGCGTATTTTGCACATTGTCTTCTGTACAGTCTGTAAATATGTAGGCCTACTGTCCATATGTAAATAGTTTTTTTTTTTTGCACTGTCTGGAGCACGCTCGTAAGAATTTCACTCACCAAGGCACTTGTGCTGTGGTGATGTGACAATAAAAGTGATTTGATTTGATTTGTGTGTGTGTGTGTGTGTGTGTGTGTGTGTGTGTGTGTGTGTTTGTGTTTCTGTGAGCCTATTGTCCATTTTCGATGAGTTTCACTGTCAGCTATGCATCCAGCTATGTTGGCCTAGACCCTAAAAGCATACCACCTTAGGTCTTAAAATTCTTGAACCCTGGTTATCGCTGCTTGCAGCTATTTTTTGTTGTTGTTGTTTTTTTTTCCATTTTCCGAAGCTTTTCTCGCTCAAGAGGGTCACCGACAATCACATACAGTATAACCTACAACAGCTCTTTAACTGCGCTCTAGTCAAACGCGCTCACTGTAGCCTAATCATTAACTACACACATCATAAACCCCTTTTAGGCAACTACAATTTATGTCACATATTTTAATAAGACTAAACTCCTATTTAACCTGATGATCACAGGTTTAATAAAAATACATTTTAAGTTTCTAATTATAACACCGCATTTCCACGGTTATTCAAACAACGAACAAATTATACAGTGAGCAAAGCACATTTACTTTATCAAAGAATAATCATTGACTTCAGTGACTAGACTATGTAAAAATATATTATGTAAAAACAGCTGTAGCTGCTGTACTAAATAAAAACAAAATGCTTTTAAATAATCCCTCCTTTTATTAAATCATTAACATTTTGCACATCCTGCAATGGTGACTTTGAACTTTCAAAAATACAAAATTCAACAGCAAGTTCATATATATATATATATGCTTTTATTTATGTAGGCTACACAGAGAAACAAAATGCGCTTTCTGCGTCTCGTGCAGTCTCCGTGAAATGGAGCGTCACAGCAATGAACCGGTTACTTTATTAAACGAACGAACGAACCAAAAAATAATCTTTAATTACGTAGTCGGAATGAAAAGGTGCATTTCTTTATTAAAGTCAGCGTCGCATTCTGCAACTTTATCTTTTCAGCCGACACTGACTGAGAAGAAATCACTAATTTATTAATGAATAATTAAAATGTTTTATTTTGCCTTTCCCCCAACATTCATAATCATTAACCTACTTTTGCCGTTGCAAGCTTTAGACGTGCGCTTGGGCGCGGAATAGGCTATACGCCTATATATTAAAGGATTATTAGTAGCCTAAGTTATTATATTAATCAATTTATGTGTGACTAGTGAAATCTTTAGTCGGGGACAGGCCTTCTTGGCACAAGGAACCGATACATTTTTTAAATAAAATGCTGTCAATTCGAAAAGTGCGCCTGCTAATCACGTCACGTTATATTGCAATGCAGAGTTATGAATGCGTAATAATAAGTAAAATGTTTTTAATTTATTTCATTTCTTATGGGTGCAATGGCGGTGCTTTGGTCTTTCTTGGGGGTGCTGAAGCATCTGCTAGCCCCTCCTTTGCGCTGCCCATGTTTATTACGATTGAAAAAATAATAATTCTGCATCTGTTTTTAGGTGTGCCAGCTGCCACTGTGGGTGGCACCGGCACACCCTGGCACACCCGTGGCTACGCCCCTGGTTAATAGTGATAATTGGTTCTTAAAATAACGTGTGACCAATATAATATAGTGTAATAATAGACTAAAACAATAAAATTAAATAAAATAAAAACACTTTATTTTTGGTAACAGGTCATTCTGACATTCATCAGGCTCAAATTAAAACACTGGTCACTAAAGAGTCCAACATGGTTGTTTGCAAAATGAAAATCTACCCACTGCATTAGTTTGGGTTAAATTGATGGCAACTATACAACATGCTAGAAATATATCAAACGCTGCAATAATGATTCAATCCTAAAATCTCAACAACTTGCTTATTTAAATCCATTTAAATGATTTAAGTCTTTTTTATAAATATACATTTAAGCAGTCTATATAGTGTGTTTCATATCACTTTGACTAGATTCTGTAATTTTATGTCTATGTCATTACATAATCTGTGATAATACATTATTTTACAACTAATTTAACAACTATATCCATTAACGTCCCTTAATAATAAATTGAATATATTAAATATTCATCCTGTATGGAGTCATTGGCATATACACAATTTAACAGTTATTCTTTACAAGGGGAGAATCTACACTCATTTAACACTATTGATACAACATTAAATACCTCGAATTGAATGCACTATAAGACAAATCAAATTCATACCAAAACTAAGTGCACAAGCAATGAGGTGCAAGATGATTATGCTAAATTGCTATCGCTACTTGCTAAAATCCAAATAATTGAAGCTATTTGCCTGCAGATAACCCTGATAATTATTAATTATTGATAAAGTAATGATAAACTAATGTTTTAATGATACTTAAAAGATTTTCCTTTCGTTAAATAAAGCATTTGAAACCAAAACACGACAAGCTAGATGCTAATACAAGTACGGCAACTAGGCCTTGTTCATGTGTTTACAAAAATAAAATTTCTTTCAGAGTTCATCAAACATACCTGATCATCTTGGTGCTTCAATAATATTCTTATATTTTATTTAAATATAGTGATATAGATATTAAATTAAATACTACTTTTTAAATGCTTGTCGTAAACTCTTCCGTATCAAAGAGCCATACGCAACTACGGAGTCATCAAACGGAAGTGACATCAAAAGTAACCATGTGAATGTTCAGAAATGCATGGCAGGTTTATTAATCATACTCAAATTATCTTCAGTATATTCAATAATCTGACATAGAAGTTCACTTTCAAAAGCTTTTCACACATACACTCTTGATCTTCTACTCAATCTTCAGCATTAGTTATACTGAACAAGTTTCTACTGTCTGTCACCGTGTCTCCAATCATATCTCTGACATGTCGGGAATTCAGTTCATCAAAAAACTTAGATTTGTTTCTCATTTTCAGTTGTTAGTCTACAAAGTATTGTGCCAGTTTTACTGGAAAATTATGGACCCTTTTCACAGACTTACATGACGTATTTCCACAATTATTGACATTGTAAATCTAGAAAATTTGTATTATTTGTTTAATACAATTTTCATTTTTGAATAATAACAATAATAATGTTTATGTATAACACTGTACTACTAATTAAGTTAAGAGTATCTAAACAACGGCTGAGGAAGTGATTGGAAATTCAACATTTTTCTATATTGTGACCAAAGTAATCAGTCTCTGGCGCCCTTAGCTATAGATAGATCTTTTCAGCTGCTATAGGCATCTTTACATGTTTTCATTTTAGTGAAATGAAAAGGAATGAATGCAATGTAAATTTAATCAGAAACTTACATGAGTATGAGTGTGAAGCTTCCTCTCATAAACTCCTCTGAGAAAATGTTGTATTCTGGTTCCCCAAGTGAATAATTTATCGGAGCAATGTCTTAAGTATCCCTGTCATCGTGTCTGTAAAGTAATGTCTTTCCAGTAGAAGCCAAATTAGATTGCTGAGCTTCCAGTTATAGTTCCTCATTCCAGTTATAGTTCCTCATTCATGAGCTGCAGAGAAACCAAAAGAGAGAGAACTGAAAACAACAGAATACAATCAGGATTTTCCATAAAATACCTGCTTGATCGTACAGTTCAACAAACACACACAAAAAAATAGTTACTCTGTACTGAAGAGAATATAAATACCTGCACTGAAGGAATATTTTTATTTTTTGTTTTGTATATCTGGGCTCAATCCAGAATGGACTGGCTCATAGTTTCTCTCTCGTCTTCATCCTGACAGACTGAACAAGTGCAGTGAAGACACTGTAATATTCTCTGTCAATCTGATGGGAGGAGAGTTAGCTGCCAGACCTGATGAGCAGGTGAGTGAGCACCGTCTATTAAAAATGAATGCACCTAAACTCTTCTTCATTGTGACAGACAATGTTGTCTAAAAGGGTTGCTTCTCATTAGATAAACATCGCACACTTGCTCAATTCACTCTGAGTTCACACTGATCTCATGTCCCGTGTCCATTTGTGGAACATATTTGGTTTGCAAACAAAACAAAAGGATGTTGTGCAAATCAGCAGTGATCGGTTTTGCTCATCTCAAACAAACCTGTTGTCAATGTCATGATCTGGTTGCGATTAAGGAAGTGAATTTTTTTATTCTGTTTTTGCAGTTGCTGCTTAATCTGTATGTGTGCAGTGCTGATAAACAAAGGTGAATCTGAAGTAAATTTTAATGACAAATTTGTGCCACGTGTAAAAATGCCAGATTGTGTTTGCAATTATGGTTTGTGTGAGTCTGCAGGTCTCAGTAGTGATTTATACTGGAGATTCTGTTGTCTTGCCATGTTCTTCAATTCAACATGATCTTACATTTTTTATATGCTTTGGAGAGACAAAGTCAGTGAGAAAAATTATGATATAATTAAAGTTAAAGCATCAGTAGAGTGGCAGAATATGATACAAGAACAGAGCACACACTGTCCATGAAGAGTATCAGATAGGAAACTTATCATTCTCATAATTCTCACGCATGCTGATGCAGGAGAGTTCAGTTGCTTCATCACACCCTCAGATGATTTTAAATAGGAGACTGTACAACTTTTTATTAATAGTGTGTAAAAGTCTTAGTTTTAGTTTAAATTCTGCTCTATAGAGTATATACATGATGGATCTGTTGTCTTTATCACAGTATGAGTGTAGTAATGTGTTTTTTTTTCTGAACTTGTTTTGTTGTAGAATCAACAGTAGAAACTGGAAACTAATTCACTGAAGAAAGCCAAGTACCAGAAACAGTCAAACAGGATGAAGGAATTATTTATCTGTGTTCGCACATGTTCACCTTTAATAATTTCCATGCCTGTAATAACCTATTTCATATAGATATCAGGAGTAAGGGAGCTCAAGCCTCCTTGTAAAAGGAACAGTGTCAAACTGAAGGTCCGGTTGCACCTATGTTAAGAAATTAGTGTTCACATCAGAAGCAGGAGTGGCACGTCATGTCACATTTTCAGTTGCAGTTTCTCTGTCGTTGTATTCTTGCTGACAGTAAACAATGTGCACTGCTCTTTCTTATTGTATAACAGAATGAGATATTGAAACACTTAAACAGGAACTTTGTGTCTGTGTGTGTCAATCCTGTGAATATGTCGCTCCCTTAACAATTCTTTACCACTCGGCAAATTCTGATGCATGCATTAGAAAGAAAATCCAAGTAAAGGATAAAGTCACTTATGTGTATGCTGTCATTTCTAAAAATATGAGGAGCAGATGTTTTGACAGTTTTTCTCCTGTTATGAAAAAGAACTAAATCTGAGCTTACATCACTTCTCTAAAGTTGTTTTCGAAACCTGAGAGACTCGCGTCTTGCTTAATCTACTTCTTTATGTTGGTTTACAGACATCCAAATCTATTTACCAGTGTTTTATTTTATATAAAAAAATAAGACATCACATTACAAAATATGCAGTTCTGAAAATGACAGCCTTAATTTTGACAGAAATCTGATGTATAAAATTCTGTTTATCATGACTGTCACGGTAAACACAGCAGGGAGGAACACGGAGATGAGGATAAACTCAAAATAATGAGTCTTTAATGTAGACAAACAAGGCAGGACAGGACAATGCAAGGCTGACACAGACGAGAATAACGAGTCGACCAGACAAGACTATAAATACACAGGATAAACATAAATAATGAGACAAACACCGCTGGACGAGAATAAACTGATAATCACACTTAACAAGGACAGGAAACAAACCAAATATGGAAACAAGAGACGGGAACACAGAACACACACGACACAGGACTGACATAACTCCCCCCTCCCAGAAGGCGCGAGTGGGGCTAGGCACTCTGGAGGCTCCTCGTGACACACACAGATAGGATACAGGACGGGGACCTCCAGAGCAGAACAGACAGATGGAGGCCAAGGGGGGTGGTCTTCGTGGCCTTGGCCCTCTCAGCCCGGCCACCACAGACGGAGTTCTACTACCCCCCCAAAATAAATTAATGGGGCAGCTGGGGGGTATCAGGAGCCCTCCAGGGCTAAACACACAGGACAGGACAACCTACAGGGCTAGACAAACCGGAGAGGACAGAACAGCCCACAGGAACAGGCAGCCCTCCTGGGCTAAGTTCGGATGCTGAGGCTTCCTTTGGGCATGACGAGGAGTCAGGGTTCCTCCCAGGGTCCCTCAGCAACCGCTTTCACCTCCGCAACAAGGAGGCAGACGAGTCTCCGTGGACATGACCGACAAGATAAATTAAAACTGTTCCTGAGGGCAAGACAAGACTTAAAAAGCACAACTCCTGGCCGAAATTAGGGAACTGGATCCATGGGACCTGGGATCGGCACTCCTGGCCGAAATTAGGGAAGTGGATTCATGGGACCTGGGAACGGCAGTCCTGGTCGTGATTAGGGAACTGGATCCATGGCGGCGGCCGGCAGGCTTGAGTAAACGGCGGGCCTGAATTATCAGCATCACAGATGGCGGCTTCGATCTCCCGCGAACGATGAGCTTGGGTGAGCCACAGACGGCGGCGGCGATCTCCTGCGAACGACGGGCTGGGTGAGACGCGGGACAGACAAACCGGAACAAATAAAAAACGGTCGAATTCGAGGAAGTAACTCAACATTACAGTCTTTAATGAATCCAAAGAAGGCAGGGCAAGTCAAGGGAAGGCTGACACAGACAGGATCACCGGGAGTAACAAGTCGACTAGACCAAATCATACTGAACAGACAGGACTATAAATAGACAGGGTAATCATAGATAATTGACAAACACAGCTGTACGAGAATAAACTGATAATCACACTTAACAAGGACAGGAAACAAACCAAATACGGAAACAAGAGGCAGGAACACATGACTCACACTACAGAGGACTGACAATGACAGTTGCACTAAGTATAGTATTGTTTTTGTTAATCGATGTGATTATATTATAATAATTAATAATTATAATTAAAGAAAATTGCATGCTGCCATAGAAGAAAGTTCTAACAGAGGTTTATTTCTGATAACAGCTCCTGTAATGTCCAAACTGAACATTTGTTTTTAGATGTTACCTAATGCAATAAATGTACTTGGACTTTTATGACTATCAGAGGGAAGTTTCCTTTCATGGCTCCTCTATTAAAATGTTGTATTCTGGATCCTGATCCTCAAAGTGAAACTTTTATCTGAGTGATATTTTGTTCTTGCTGTCACTCAATACACTCAAGACACTGAAGTCATAACTTGACTTCAGTTTATCGTTACTGCATACGAGCAGGAAAGGAAGGCAGATCTTCCAGTTAAATCCTCACTCATGAGCTGCTGAGAAACTGAAATGAAGAGATAGAGTCTGGGTTTTCCAGTAGACTTTCAAATTTTCTTTAATAACTGTACCAACAGAAAAGCAGTGCAGAGGGAAAAAAACAGAGCAACAGGAAAAATAATATATTTATCTGATGACAATATGCATCTATACCATTGATTAAAACAGACTTAAACGTTTAGTTGTTTTGAGCTGATCAGAAGATATCAGTCTAGGTAATGTTATACAACAGAGAGATTAGCTACTAACAGAATGAAAGTGTGAAGAGTGTGTCTGCTGGGGATTTAAAAAATGTGTTTTATTTTGAGGAAGCATCTATGAGTTTATTATTTTGCCATTCAAATTGGAATGCACCATATTAGATGATGTCACTATTGATTAATTAGGACTTTATGACAGTATGATAACAGACAAACCTTAAGAACCATTTTTAGATTCATCACAAATCTAATTAAACTAAAATAAGAGAAAACGTCACAAGTGGTTCTTTGGAAATGGCCTGGCATGAGTCACACCTCAAATTTTGGTACTGTATTGATATCACAATTTGTAAATTAATTATAACTTAAATTATAACTTTTATAACTCAAAGTTATAAAACATGAAATCCAAAATAAAAGAATGACTGTTACTTTAAAATCATTCAACTTGAGGGCCTTTTTATTATTTTTATTTTATATATAATAAATATATATTTCTGCTAAACAACAAGACCAAATCTATGTATATCTGACTTACAGGGTGTCACAAGGAAAGGAAGTAAAATAATGGTGCTTACAAGAACACATGAGTAACTTCTTCCTGTAAGGAATATTCAAATGTGTATATTTTAAAGGAATATGCAAATTAACTGTTCAATTTGTATCCCTAAACAAAGAAGAACATTTGAATTGTCAAGCCATTGGTTTCCGCGGGAAGTTTTTAGAATGACAATATGAGTAAAATAAGTTCTAAATGAAAGGAACTGTTTGTTGGAGGAACTAGTTCATCTAGTGCTATTCTGAAACCTACCGTTATAGATTATATTTTTCGATGATAATAGTAATAATAATCCATATATAATTTTCAGAACAGAATGTTAAACATAGATGTCTATGGGACCTCTGCTGCCCTCAGGAGGCAGTAGGTGGTGGTTATCCTCTTAATGACAACATGATTCAGCAGAGATGACTGGTTTCACCACTAGATGGCAGCGGTTATTTTTACTAGTTCTCTCTCTGTGTTTCGCATGATCACTTTCATATGCACTTGCTCACAATAGACCCAGAGTTCACAGATGATAGAAAACATCTTTAATGAGTGAACTACTGAACCCAAATCAAAATTTGGTTGGATTTTTTTTCATCTTGCTATGAGAGACAATCCTTTCTCAATGACAATCACTCTTCCATAGAATTCTAATAGAAGCTTCTTAATATCAGGAGACTTAAAGGATTGCTCCCTCCAAAAAATAATTCTTCATTCATCTTCAGAACACAAATTAATATATTTTTGATGAAATCTGATAGCTTTCTGACCATGTATAGACAGCAAGGGAACTAACATGTTCAACGCCCAAAAAGGTAGTGAGGAAATTGTTAAAATAGCCCATGTGACATCAGTTGTTACCTTAATGTTATGAAGCAACAAGAATACTTTTTGTGTGCCAAGAAAGTTCCCAGTTGCTGTCAGGACTTTAAACTCACAAATGCCGTAAGACAAAGGTCGATGTTAAAATACTGTTTCCGGACATGTTATTCAACTACAAGTTCTTAATTCATTCCCATCTTTATTTCTGTCAATACTGATATTTTTATAAAATATGCACAATGTCAATGTGCGATATGATCACCTGGTCACTTTATTTATCAGGACTTTAAAAAATGCACTAAATGTGGCATGTCAAGGTACAATACTGTCCAATAATCATACAGACACTTATTTTAGTTTGCACACTTTATATATGCTTACAGTTTCATGTCAGTGTAGAGGTCAATGTGCAGTAGGCTACGGTCAATGGTCACAGATTGCTCAGTGTGCAATATTATGCCTCACTTGTTTTGCATAATTTTATAATTGCACTGTACCGTCTATAGTCATATTTATTGTCTGTGGTTTGTTTTCTAACACTCCTCGTTGTATACAGAAAACTCCAATGACAATAAAGGCGTTCAATTAAATTACATTTTAGTGCAATTCAGTTTACTGAATTTACACTATCCCATAGAGAGAGAGAGAGAGAGAGAGAGAGAGACACAGAGACAGAGACAGAGAGAGAGAGAGAGAGAGATGCATGTTTTAAGGAAGCAGACTCAGACCTCACTGTCCTGGATGCTGGAGACACATGTGGAGATACTGGGTAACACAGACGATGGAGTAGAGCTGGGAAGAACACACTGGAGATGAGCCAGAAAATAATTACGTAATCAAGGTACACCGGTAACTAGCTGTAATAGCACCAATCCTCTTCGAACGAAACGAGATCGGACAACGTTGGTGTGAGCTTTTGAAATCTGGCTGATGAGGGTGTTGATGACCTGCAGGTGTGTGTGATTAATACTGCGTTGTGATTGGGAGGTGAATGATCCTGGCTGATCCGTGACAATATACAGGTGCATCTCAATAAATTAGAATGTTGTGGAAAAGTTCATCTATTTCAGTAATTCAACTCAAATTGTGAAACTTGTGTATTAAATAAATTCAATGCTCACAGACTGAAGTAGTTTAAGTCTTTGGTTCTTTTAATTGTGATGATTTTGGCTCACATTTAACAAAAACCCACCAATTCACTATCTCAACAAATTAGAATACTTCATAAGACCAATACAAAATAAAAAACTTTTAGTGAATTGTTGGCCTTCTGGAAAGTATTTTGATTAACTGTCTATGTACTCATTACTTGGTAGGGGCTCCTTTTGCTTTAATTACTGCCTCAATTCGGCGTGGCATGGAGGTGATCAGTTTGTGGCACTGCTGAGGTGGTATGGAAGCCCAGGTTTCTTTGACAGTGGCCTTCAGCTCTTCTGCATTTTTTTGGTCTCTTGTTTCTCATTTTCCTCTTGACAATACCCCGTAGATTCTCTGGGGTTCATGTCTGGTGAGTTTGCCGGCCAGTCAAGCACACCAACACCATGGTCATTTAGCCAACTTTTGGTGCTTTTGGCAGTGTGGGCAGGTGCCAAATCCTGCTGGAAAATTAAATCAGCAAATTTAAAAAGCTGGTCAGCAGAAGGAAGCATGAAGTGCTCCAAAATGTATTGCTAAACGGGTGCAGTGACGTTGGTTTTCAAAAAAACACAATGGACCAACACCAGCAGATGACATTGCAACCCAAATCATCACAGACTGTGGAAACTTAACAATGGACTTTAAGAAACTTGGGCTATGAGCTTCTCCACCCTTCCTCCAGACTCTAGGACCTTGGTTTCCAAATGAAATACAAAACTTGCTCTCATCTGAAAAGAGGACTTTGGACCACTGGGCAACAGTCCAGTTCTTCTTCTCCTTAGCCCAGGTAAGATGACCTCTGATGACAACTTTTTCCTTCCACTCAACTTTCTGTTAACATGCTTGGATACAGCACTCTGTGAACAGCCAGCTTCTTTGGCAATTAATGTTTGTGGCTTACCCTCCTTGTGAAGGGTGTCAATGATTGTCTTCTGAACAACTGTCAGATCAGCAGTCTTCCCCGTGATTGTGTAGTCTAGTGAACCAAACTGAGAGACCATTTTGAAGGCTCAGGAAACCTTTGCAGGTGTTTTGAGTTGATTAGCTGATTGGAATGTCACCATATTCTAATTTGTTTCGATGGTGAATTGGTGGGTTTTTGTTAAATGTGAGCCTAAATCATCACAATTAAAAGAACCAAAGACTTAAACTACTTCAGTCTGTGTGCATTGAATTGATTTAATACACGAGTTTCACAGTTTGAGTTGAATTACTGAAATAAATTAACTTTTCCACGACATTCTAATTTATTGAGATGCACCTGTAAGGGTTACAAAAGTAAAAGAGGACAGCTGGTCCACTGAAGCCCCGTACCTGAAATTTGCTTAGTCTGCCCCTGATTACAGGAGATCATTTTATCCGACCAAATGTCACGAATGATGTCAAAGTGATACTTCCTGTAAAATCTGACCTTATAATATTATAAGCTTACTATTGTGAATCGGAGTTAAGGCAGTGAGATGGTTTTTAATTTGTATGTAATCAATAACTGTTTTTTGTTATTTTTCACGTACATGTTTAATAGAGTGACTAGGCCCTTCATTATTGAGGTCATGGATCATTGTGTGTTAAGTGTGTGCAATGTGGTTGAAAACTTGACTTCCTCTTCATTTCAATCTTGTCATCTTTGCACATGCAGTGTGGAGGGAACCAGATTTTATATTGAAGTGATCCAGACAACATGAATGTCATTCAGCTTCAGCTCTGTAAGTTTATATGGCTATTATGAATATTTTCAACATACGTTCACAAACTTTGCAAACTAAAAACTTTTATAATTATTTTGTATTCTTCACACAGTGGTATTGATCTGTTGTCAAGCTGCAGTAGCAGATATAATAACTGGTCTGGGATCAAATGTGACCATAAACTGTGATCTTGATGAAAATGAGGTTTATTGGATTTTACTGAAAACAGCAGATCCTCCAACAGTGATTCTACGATCATTCTCAACACCAAAATCACCTTTTTACCACAATAAAACATTCAGAAAGAAATATTCAGCGCAGTTTAAACATCGTCTGGTTATTAATAATGTGACTGCTGATGAATTAGGAGTTTATTACTGCATGAACACAGAAACACCTCCAAAACTCAGCAACAGCACCAGAATATACTTCAGTGGTGGGTTAATTTACTGCTGCAGTAATTAAAACAGTCTGATAATCTGTGTGATTAGTTACATTTGTTGTTTGCTACATTTTTATTAGATAAAAATGTAAGGCCTATCATTGTTTGCTCCACATAGAGATACATTTTTATCTATATTTAATTAAGTTCTACAAAACTGCGTTATTGTCATTGTGCTCCAGTAAAAGACTGACAGTAACAGACTATGGACGCTTTTATTACAGAATCAGTTCAACTAAGTGTCACTGAGTGTCCGAATCAAACACAATGGCAGATTTTTATTATCATATCTGCTCTGATGAATGGGCTTCTGCTCATTCTGCTGATTGGTGAGTTATTCTTCATAAATTAAATTAGCAAAATAAATAAACACTAGAGGTTTTGTTAGTTAAAATGTCCATTATGAAGCTCTTTCTGCAGTAAGCAAGTGAAAATGTTAGTCTTTTGACAATAGTTTGGCATGTTTTTGTCTCCATATTGTTACAATTAAAAAAATTATTGAATCTGAATTATCTGTTTCATTTTTAGTTTTTGCTGCTAGAAAATCAGAACGGTTGGACAAATATGTTTATAATGCTGATCTGCAGACACGAGTTACATATCAGCCACAAAACGCAAAACTTTTATCAGTGCAATAAGGTAAATATGTGAAATCATTAAAAAAATATTAAATCTACTTTTTTATATATGTATAAATACTTACAAGGTGTTTACTTCTATAAGTACAACAAACTATAGTAGACCTTTGTTCAGGTTAATTTTAGGTTAAGTACAGTTGAAATTCTAATTGTTTTTCTCATTGCTCTTTCAGTACGCCGAGGTGGAGAACTATTCAACTGAGTATTGAATATTTGAATGAAATGTAATATTTCAACCATTTCTGGTCAGTGAAAAATATACAGTTTAGGAGTTAGTAATGCATTAAGCATCATTGTCAGAATAAATGGTATTCTTTTATGAAGTATGATGTAAATGTTTATCTGATTCGTTCACATTTAGCCATTAAAATATTTTGCATGTACCAATAAATTAACTGAAAAGACGTCAAAGGCTGCTGGACCTCATAATAATAAATAGCAATTTATCAATGTACTTCTCCTTACTTTAACTATTTCAGAAACAAAAAACATAAATAGAATTTGATATAATCCTGTATTCAGAAAAATGTTTTTGGCCCATGTTTTCTTGTATTCTATTAACCCGACACCAAAATGTTAGATACCAATTCAATTTTGCAGTTCTAGATTCCAATTTCTATACCAAAGCAAAAACGCCCAGCCTAACAAATATAAAGTTCAAACACTATTAAAGACAAGTGGACAGCCAGTAAAAAATTAAGAGAACAAATATACAAATGGCAAGCAATAGCAGAAATCAAATCAATAAGACAAATATAAAAATTAAAGAGTTTTAATTGTTCAGGTTTGTAAGTGTTCAGGTGTATACATTGAAAATCATATAAATATCTACATGTATCAGATATTATCAAATCTTTTATCATATATGTATAATATCATATAACATATTTACTTTAATTGCATAATACAAATAACTGTTATTCTGAATTTTATATTCAGCAAAACATAAAAATAATAATAAAACATTTACGGATAAACTGAACTGAAGTGTTAAACCAAAACCATAAATATGTTCCACTGGTTTGTTCATGTTGCTCACAAACAGCGTGTGTCACCTTTGTCTAGACTTGAGGTTTTCTAAAACCTTTACACGTTAATGTTACTCAGTTTTCATATAGCTCAAATGGAAACAGTAGTATTGCAGTATAAACACTGTATTTTGTCATTATGCTTTTGTTTTTTGTATCTAGATACATATTTAATATCAGGCCATTAGACGATATGTAAAACAACTTTGTACATAATACTGAAATATTTCAATATTCCTGTGAATATGCAACAGTTAATGGACTGTTTAAATAACCTTGATATGTTCTGTATTTATTTTTCATTCATTTATAATTCTGGTAAATTGTTAAACTTTTTGCATATTTTTAATCTAAAGGTAAGACACAAGGAAAGAATAACGTTCAATGCAAAACATTCATTTAAACAATTTAGTCTCTGAATGTCCCCGTCTGCTGTTTTCTGTTGCGGTAGTTTTCTGTTTTATATCCAAAGCTGATCTTTGTTGAGTTAAGTTTTTGAATAAAACTCTGTGTCTGTCGGTCTTGAATCTGATCTATTGTCTCTGTATGTTCATGTTCAGTGAAACATCAAAACGTTATTGTCTGATATGTGACCATGGAGCATAAAACCGGTCTTAAGTCGCTGGGGTATATTTGTAGCAATAGCCAAAAATACATTGTATAGGTCAAAATTATCAAACAAAATGTTTATGCCAAAAATCATTAGGACATTAATTAAAGATCATATTCCATGAAGATATTTTGTAAATTTCTTACTGTAAATATATCAAAACTTTATTTTTAATTGGTAATAGGCATTGCTAAGAACTTAATTTGGATAACTTTAACCTGTTAGCCAGCACCCCAATTTTGGGATATATATCAGAATCAATACTGAATCATTTCTTGATTTGCGATACATCTATGTATTGTCCCAGCCCTAATATTTATATATTTTGCTATTGTATTGTGGAGTGACACTTTCATAAACATTCCTATGCTCTTCTGATTATATAATGGGAAATATTACAATATCATAGCAAAACTACAGATACCAAAAATACACAAATACCTTAAATTCAGTGAAGAACCAAAGTGAAAGACAGTGAAAGACTATGCTATTCAATCAAGTCCACCAGCTTAACCAACATCATGCCAGCAAGCACTGATAAAGCTGGGACAACTTGTTGATCTATACAGTCTTTTCTGGTGTTTTCTATGGGTGCAGACCTATAACTGTAGACATCTCTTTCACATTATGATAATGTTGATGCTTCACATGTTATTCACCCAAGAAATGCCTTGTGTGCGAGAGCTGAACCTTTAGTATTGTGTGTATTACATTTTACATTTTACATTTATGCATTTAGCAGACGCTTTTATCCAAAGCGACTTACATTGCATTCTACATTACAGTTTCTACATTTTATCAGCTCTTGCTTTCCCTGGGAATCGAACCCATGATCTTGGCGTTGCTAGCACCATGCTCTACCAGTTGAGCTACAGGAAAGCTGTAGCTGTATTATAGCTTCTGGTAGGCTACTTGTCTTCAGGCTGGTTCTTAACCACACAGATTCAGTTTGCAGAGGTGTAACCTGATGACATTATGCTGTTTGTATTAACTATAAGGAGTGTTGCTGTGGTGAAACTCAGCACCAGGATGCTGAAGGTGGAAGAGTGCGCTGTTCATTCACTCCCCCCCCCACCTACAGTACATTTCCTTCTGGTACTGAGAATCAAACCCACAACCTTCAGGATAAATGTCTGACTCTCTACTGCCCTACTAAAAAGCACCACACTGCCCTTTGTGAATATAGGAAATATAACCCGACTTTTTGTGTTTCAAATAGTTTTCAGAAATTACTTAAAAAACTATTTTTCTGCAAAAAAAAAATGACCATCTTTATTGTGGGGCATATTCTTGTGTATTGTAGGCCATTATAGCATGCTGTACTGTTTTTATAGCATATGGACAAAACAATGTCGATACTTATTCTCATAATATTGTTTCTGAAATGTATTGAAAATATTTTTTACTGTTTTGTGACTTAATGCTGCAATATTCAAGTTGTTTTAATATGGATTTATTTTTTGTGTTATATAAGTTATGCAGTTTTTGCATATTGGCCCTAGGGGGCAGTGGATGAACAAGTAAGTCAAGTTGATATATGAAATTGTGAATGCAGAAGTCTGAAAAAATATATGATGTGTTTCATTTAATGAGTTGTGCTTGAGAGTAAAACTCTCAACAGCAGGATGTGAGAAGAGCCCAATTCCATGTGTCCATGTTATTCAGGTGCCAACATATGATTGAGGCCCTTAGAGACTATTAAAGAGGTTGGTTATGATGACGGGACATTTATCTGGATTTCAAACATTGATTATTTTGAATAACTGTATTCCAAATGTGCACACCACTTGTATTATGTTTACAGGTTATCTCTACTATGAACTGCAGAGACACTGAAATGACAGAAATAAGCCTAAATACAGCACTTTGATTTATTCATTCATTCTTGTATTAAATTAACATTAATAAAAGTATATAATACAAACAAAAGTGGAAAATCTGGTTTTGGTTTGCAATATACAGTACATATAAAACCATATAAATTGGCTTTGTTTTCACTTTACAGCATTATGTCTAAAACTTTACATAGTTTAATGTAAATTTCTCCATGCATCTTGCCACAGTTCAGAAATATTTAAAGTGTCTTTTTGATGAGGTCTCAATACATTGTCTTTATCATCACTGTCAAGTACATCAAGAATGCAGATCTGACGTGTTCATTCTGACCTGAAAAAGAGAATAAAAGGTCAAACATGTAGCCTTTTCATAAATTTGCCATTCAAATTTAATTCAAATTGGTTTATAGGCATATCAGCACACATATTTGGTTTTGTGTTTTTCCTTTATGGTTACATTAACCAAATTCAACTTTTTGGCCCACATTTGTTGTATATCTATTATCATTAATATTTTCTTCAGTTTGCCATACTATTCATCCAACAAATACCTAGCATGCAGAAGCAGGGCATTTTTTATTGTATGTATTATATATCATTGTTGTATTGTGTTTCTGTACAGTTATTATGACACTTAAGTTTGTTCTGATAGTGAGCAGACTGGTTCTCAAATATAGATACGTGTCATTTAGTTTGCGTGTCAGCTGATGTTTTACATTCACTAAGGCGTGGAGTTGCTGCGATGACACACGTCTCCAGGATGCTGGTGATATAAACACTACTACAAGTCAAAAGATACCACACCCATTTCTCGAACAAATTCTGCTGCTGATTGAATGATGTGTTATAGGAATTAATGAATCAGATTTGGTAAAGGATGTACTGTTAATAGACCAATTCTGTGTTTAGTTTTTTTGAGCGTGGAGCCTATCTAGTGGCAGAAAATCACTATTGTTGAGTTAAATCGAGTTATAAGAAACTAGGAGAAACAAATTTCAGAGTTGTGAGATAAAATAAATAAATGTAATGTAACCATATAATATATCAACATGATGATGATGAATTTGTAAGTAAATTAACATCAAAATAAATTCACAAGAGCAAGTATATTGTTTGCACATGTTTATTTACATTAAAGGCAAAATTAACTGAAATAAGAGCACGAGTATAGATCTGGAACATCTTTAAGTCTGTCTATATATAATGTGGTAATTGTAATGTCTTCTGGTCCACATCCTTTCCTTAAAAAGGTGTGCTAGACACTGATTAATGTAACATACAAATACTATACATATTTATTAGGGCTGGGACAATACATCGGTTCTGGTTCGATTTTGGATCAATTCTGAGATTTTCAGAATGCATCGCTATTACTCTGGAATCGATTCTGAGCCTAGAATTTAACAACAGATGGCGCTCTAATCTAGTTTTTATCCACACATTCAAATGCTAATGAAGAAGTGCACTTGTGTGCTCAGCAGAGTCTGTAATTTCACCTCTACTCAAAATGCTTTTATGACGCGAGATTAATGTAAACACAGCCCACTGTGAACACCCTTGTAATTCACTTCAACCTTTTCTAATTTTATGAATGGTTATTTTAGGTTGAAGTGTGTGAAAAGATTTGGAAACAAGCAGAGTACGGCTGTTTCTAAAGTATGCAGCGCCATCTGCTGTTCAAAACTAAGCTCAGAATCGATTCCAGAGGAATCGCGATGCATTTGGAAAGTCTCAGAATGAGTGTTTCTCATAATTTAGAAACACCTAGTAGTTTGAAAACACCTACAATCAGAAACACCCACTTTTGCTCTGCAGAGACCTTAATAACATTAGTTTGTTGTGAGTGAGAGGAGGTGCGATAAAACTAAACCCTACCCTCTGTTCAATGAATGTTCAACTTAATGCAGTGCCGCAAAAAATGGCTGCCATCTGACAAAAGCAATGCATTCTGGTTAGAAAATGTGTCCGAATTTGATTGGCACTGCAGCCGTTTTACGATCACATCACATCAAAGTACCGCGAGAGCAAAATGAGACCAGTCGCCTATAGTCTTGTTTGAGGTGCGCCTCGCCTCGCCTGAAATGTAGGTGAGAGTAGGTGAGGGGTGGAGTGAAATGAGCGCAGTCAAGACGGACAGTTCTGACCTCTTGAAGTGGAACAGATACATACGAGATCAAAGTTATTCTCACTCAAGTGCTGTGCTAATGATAAACATTCCTTTCCTATCCGGCATGCATCTCGCGGTGATCACCGGTGATCAGTTCTGCTCAAATTTTGCTCATCTCAAACAAGCCTTATGTCAGGTGTCATGCAACTGAATATGGAGCTATTGTTTCAGCTCCGGGAATTATTTATTAAATATTCAATATTGCTTGATTGAAGTAATATTAATATTTAACTTACGATTTATACTTTAAGTGCTCGTCCAGCGATCACTACATCAGTATATCTCTATTAAATCTCGCTTCTATTGCCTCATGGCCACGGGACAATAGAACGAGATTAATACATCTCTCAAATTCGAGCTAGGTACCGTTATCTTTGGTGGCAAATAAGGATAAAATACTTAAAATCACATTCCAGAGACAATTCTTTATAAAACGAAACAAGGTTTATTTACAATACTAATATTCTAACATACGTAATACACACAAACATACACACATGCATACGGGAGTTTTGAGGTTAAGGTTGAAAGAATAACATTCTTTCCTATTTCATAACTTAACGAACCAGCAAAGATCACGAAAAACGCCTAGGCTTTTACTGCATTCAGATCAAATTTACCAGTTCAATCAGAAATAGAGATGATACTTGCTTTCTGTTGGTTTAAGCAGGCTGTTGCTTTAGTTTCGTTTCCACGCGTTGCTCTGGGAACCATTGTCTCGTCTCGCACGTGGGTTTCCACGCGTGCTCTGGGAAAACTCTGCTGCGTGATGTCACCGGGGAGCCGTGTTGAAATCTCGGAGGTTATTTGATGCTGGTTTTGCGTTGAGATGGAAGCGTCGTTACGCTGCTGGTTCTGCGACGTTACAGCGTTTACACGGTCTTTGTTTCACGCGTGCGTTATTTGTCTCAGCCGGTCTTAAGGCGAGAGTCCAGCGGGCCGTCCTTCCGGCGTTGGAGAGCGAGCTTCGAGAGCAGGAAGAGTTACAAGCGAGGTTCAAGAGAGCGAGCGCGCACACTGGCGCGTCGTTTTAAACCGTCTGGTTTGGACATCGGCCACAGGCGGCTGGTCCAATCAGTGTCCGTATGGGGCGGAGCCCCGCCTGCACGGCTACTTTTGCAAGGCACATGATCACTCGTCATCTGATATTTAATTCATTCCGTGAAAGATATACACAGGCCTTTATATCTGTTATAAACATGCAGGATGCTAAAGTTTAACGGTTATCAACACCATTTGTGGCTTACGACGCCAGCTTCTTTTAGAGACTAAACATCGCATTTGGTGCACACCCACACTACAGTTTATGCAGTTTAAAGCATGATTAAAAATCACCCACATTATCCTAAATAATTCACATTCGAAATCATCACATCAAGCCTATGAAGGGCCGAGTACAACATTAATATCCGTATGTTTCTTGTGTAGATGTTTTGAAAGTCATGAAATGAACGAATGTCTTTTAGAAACGTTCCCGTCACATTCCTTTGTTCTTGTGACCGAAAGAAAGTGCGCGCTTTTGCACTGGATGAGGGGGGAGGGGCTTTAGATCCAGACTTTAGTTGGTTGGTATTTATGATATAATACCTGAAAGTAACCAAATTTCCCAAAGATGTGCTGTTCTTCCATCACCTTTCTTTACACATCCCCCTTTGGCTTGGTGATGTTCCCTGATGGAACATCGTCAGGCACTGGAACAAGAAGCAGAGAGAACAGGCACATACAAGACACAAACATAATTTCTATCACTGACTGAAACCTGGTGCAGGGTAATTTGGGAAGGAACAGGTTAGAAACTTGAGAAGACATAGGGATGCATTGTTTAGCATTATTGACAATTGGGTCATTTTTGACTGGTTTAATTGTCAGGGGTTCGACGAGGCGGTATAGGCATGATCTCAGTCAGGTTGGTCGAATTCTCAGGTTCGGATTCACTACGTCGGAAAAGGCGCGGGACGCCTGACGGGTATTTGTTGAGAGACTCTTGAATGGCGTTCACTCGCTTGCGTAGGAGGAAGGCCAGTGTCAAAGTCACGACATATCCTACGATAGTAGAGATACAAAACGCTGTGTCAGCGGCAGACAAAGACCGAATAATTGGCACGCCGGCGGGCGGAAGGCGAGCGATAGCTTCTAAAGCTGTCAGCCGGTGTCAAATCAATAAGAGATTTCGATTTCAACCTGATATTCATCGTCGGTGAGGTGATACAATGCTAACTCGTCAATATGGAGGATCGCGCCCTTCGGGACAGTGATCCATAAAGTTTGGTTGGGCAAATTAATGAGCGTGGCGGTGTCGTGTTAATCGCATGTGAGGGTGGCTGTTCGTGCTGGGGTATTAACCAGCCATCGGTTTCTGATGATTTCGGCTTGCGTTACCTCAACTTGAGAACGTGGGGTTGCTTCGGCGGGGCAGCTAGTGTCGGGTTTAATGGATTCTAAACCACGGATGCCCCTGGTATTATCGCGTACGCAGAGTTTACTCGGGTAGGGGGAGTGAATGTCCTAAGTGAGCGTGCCCATCTTTAAGTTTGGGGCCAGATACAACTGCTCGTTGTTATCGTGATACGCAGCGACTTTAGGAGTGTGGATTTTGACATAGGTTTTCCCTTGCCGTAATCCCACATTCACAACGTCTTTGAGCCGGTAAACATTATTAACGTCGATAATGGGCAAACTGAAAAGACAACTAAGTCACCTGTTTCCGGGTTTGCGTATATGGAATAGCGCTACCGGGAAAGGGGCGAGATGGGTTTGGATGAGACTAGCGGGGCCCGCAGTGGCCGAAGTTACAACGTTTGAACAAGGCTAAGAGGTATCGTGTAGCACGGAATCCCATTCATGGCTACATTGTCAATCAAGGAACTTACATCGCGTATCATGTCGTTCATGATTTTGGCGGGTGGCCTCGATCGGTCGACAACGGTTCTCACAATGAATTACAACCAATTTCAGGACCTGGATTCAAGGATTGGTTAAGGGGTTCAAAGTGAGAGAGAGGAAGGGAAAAACACAAAGTGAGACACGAGATAAAGAAACCAAACGATAAAGCAAATATAAAAAAAAAAAACGTTAAAAAAACGTTAAAAAAAAAGTTTTCAAAATAAAAATCAAACAAAATTAAAACAACTTGTAATTATTTTTAACAAAAAATTATATAAAAAAGAAAAATTGAGAGTAACTCCTCTCTACTAGATTGGTCCTAGCAGTGCTGCGGAGGAGAGAATATGGGTTGTGTCTAAGCATGGTTGTTATATGTTTTC
Source organism: Schizopygopsis malacanthus (assembly GCA_027474115.1). Lineage (NCBI taxonomy): Eukaryota > Metazoa > Chordata > Actinopteri > Cypriniformes > Cyprinidae > Schizopygopsis > Schizopygopsis malacanthus. The sequence goes on from CM049876.1 coordinate 9,829,968, forward strand.
CTAAAATGACAATACTTATGCTTGTGTGGTGCATATGGTTGTACCAGGTCTGTGTCAGTGGGTTTGATCTTCCCCCTTTTCCTGTCGGTGGTTTGGATATGCCGGTTGGAACTGACAACCCATCATGGTGCATCGTGTGTGTCAGCGTACTCCCCCTCTGGCCGTGAGGTACTACGAGCTGTGGCGTAGTGAGTGGCTCAGGGACATACGTGTGGACACCGTCTCGCAGATGCAGTATGTACTTGACAGTGGAGCGTGCGGAGCTCGGAGGATGTGTTCAGGTCCGTGGAGGAAATGGAATGTTCTAATGGGTTTGACATGTGAGCTGTCATTGTTCGGAGTGACGAATCCTCAGTTCGGAGGATGAGGAGATCGTCAGCAGCGAACTGAGATGGTATGGCAATGCAGGAGGGGGGGCAGGGGTGTGCGCGCCAGTGGCGTGCTGGCGGCAGGTTACTGCTGCCACTGTAGGGTTGGGTGGGAGGGCATGAAGTGTCCATGACTCTTCATGTAATGCGCCTGCTGTGGTGAGGGCATCGGTTGGGTCATTTGAGGGGCTGGAGTTTGGGAGGAAACGTTTAGGATGTCAGAACTGAACTGGTGTTCTTCGGAGGAATGGCAGGTGACTGAGACAGCACTTTCAGGAACTTTAGGAGTTTCATCAGCAGGTGTTTGTTGGACGCTGCTGTGATTTGGAGTATTGGGTGTTGAGTTAGTGTTTAGCTCTGTTGCTGAGTTTTCAGATGGGGTTTCATGTCCATCTGAAGTTAGGGTGTTTACTGTTCTCTGAGAGTGAGGTGAAGCAGTGCTGTTTTCTGTGGCTGATTTGTTCAGCTTGTCACTGCCGTTTCGTCCAACAGCTAGTCAGGCTGACTCTGGTTCCTCTTCCTTTTCCCACTGATTCTCATGAGGCCTTGCTTGGTCCCATGACTTATCCCAGTGTCGTCCAGGTGAGCGTTGACGTCCACGCGGTCCATCCCAGCGGTCATACCTCTGTTTAGGTCGGGTGCCAGCATGTGAGTCTCGTTCTCTTTTGGACGGGGGTGCATTCCACTCTTTGTGTGGTGGCTTAGCGCTGTCTTGGCGTTGGGTGCCCTCTAGAGCCAGTTCATGGTGTTGCGTGTTGAAATCAAGAACTGCTGGGGTTTTTGCGCTCTTTTCTGAGGCCATCTTTTGTTTGTAGTAGGCCTTTTGCACCAAGTCTCGCAACTGCTGAGTGTTCATCGTTCGTGGACATGCGAGAACGCCAAGATGGTGGCTTATGCCAGGATGAAGGTTCCTGAGGAAGAGAGTTTTAAAATTCAGTGCATCTTCCATGTCAGAATCATTGCGAGTTCCAAAATATGCTTGTCTGAGTCGACTATAGTAAGCTTGAGGAGGTTTGTGACGTCCTTGTCTCGTCTCCAGGGCAGCCACTAAGCCTTGATCGGACTCAGGGTCGGCGAACTCTTTAATGAGGGCTTTTCTAAGCCGTTAATAGTCAGTCTTTGTGTTAACAGGCTGCCTGTCAAGGAAGCTGTGTACATCAGGACTGGATGTCGTTCGGAGTAAGTAGAGTTTATCTTTGTCCGTAACGTTAGGTCGCATTTCCAGATGGAAATCAATATATTGCAGATACGCTTGGACCTTTTGGCTGTTTGGCACGCTGGGGTTGAATTTGCCAACGTTTCGGGCCAGCTTGTCAAGATCTTTTAGGTCCAAGCTGTGCGATGATCTGCGGCTGGCTGCAGCAGATTCTTCTGGTTCTGTCGTGACATAAAGTTCTTCAGACGGCGCTGGTGAATGTTTTAATACCACCCCCTCTGCCTTATGTTCACGTGTCAGTCCAGGCACAGGTGACTTGGTCCTGCTTGGCAGGGGTGCGGTTGGTGCACGTCCTGTCCTTGACGGCTCATGGCGTAGTTCATAAGCGTGCTTGAGTTCCTCTTGGAAACGTTCAGACTCCTCTGTGACGGAGTCGAGCTGTCGTGTTAGGCGGCTGATCTCGTTTCTTGACTCAACCAAATGAGCTTCGAGGGCTTTGATTCTGCCGTTTTTGTCCCTGAAGTCAGTCTTTGCCTTCTCTAGTAGCTTCTCTGCATACTGTAGCTTGTCTGCACGATCAGCGAAGTCCTCTTTGATTTGCTGCATTTCGTGGCTGGTAGCTGCTAGAGTCTCTTTTAGCCTGTTGATCTCCTCCTCGGCGCCTTGCTCCACCTCATCGGTCCCTTCCTGTCGTTCACGTTCCAGCTGCTCTATGCGTCGTTGTGCGCTTGTCAGCTCCTGCTGGCGTTGTGCGGCGTGCTTGTCGCTCAGTTTAAGGGTGGCGATGAGTGTGTGACTTAAGGAGCCGGTGATCTTGGCTAATTCTTTGTGATTGTAGTTTTGACTTGGGTCTTGTCTCATAATGCTTGTGATGTTATCATCTAGTTGGTCCTGTGTCTGATGTCGGAGTGCTTCAGCAGCTTTAGGGAGGATGCTGTCTGTTGTAACACTTAGCCACATTTCCAGTCCTTCCCAGTGACCGACATGTTCTGTTTTATGAGACATGCTCTGGCGGGTGATGGGGATCTTGGACCGAACTGACACAGACCTTGGATGGGAAACAAAGCAAAACAAAACAAAACAGAACAAAGCAAAACAAACAGGGGTGTGAATGTGCAAAGTATAGTGTCTGCTAGTGTTTGAGTGTGGTTCTCTGTTTCTGTGATCCTCTGTGGTGGGGTGCGTGTAATTTGCAGCTTCTGCATAGAAATTGAGCCCACGTAGAGGCAGCACAGCTGGGAAACAGAGGAAGAAAAGCACACTAACAGAATGAGTAAACAGGGATAACAATTGTGTGCTTCACCTTTTCTAATACGAGAAAGCCTCCTTTCCCTTTTAGGAAGGAGATCAATCTAAATACGAAGGTGAAGGACAATAACACTAAACAGATCTCTCTTTTAATAGCAGATTTTCTTCTTTTCGCTTTTCCTTTTGTTAAGTCTGATTTAGAAGGACGCTTCTAGTCAGAAAATTATAAGCGAAATTTCTCTTTTGTAGTAGGACTGTTATTGCTATTCCAATTTTCTCCTTGATGGAGGAAAACAATAGCAATGACAGTACTGGCCCCTTAATGGCAATTTTACACCGCAACGCTGGTCAGGGTGTCTCTCGCGCGTGTTTAAAAATGTTGCCGATGTCTATCTTCTCATTGCACCTGCTTTAACTTGGAGGGGTAGGATTTCACAATAGAGGGTAAATAGCAAACAGTTCTCAAGTTTCATAAACATCTGTTCAATTGTGGCATTTCTCTCTATTCGTGATCTTTCCACTGGATCTTTCCGTCTTAGCAAACAAGTCAAATTAGAAGAAGTTAGTAACAGGGAGGAAAGGTAAGAGAAGATTTATTTATTCCCAAGGTTTAAAACCAATAATAAGTTGGCAGCATGGTGTTGCTGTTGAGGCGATACGCTTAGGTTGGTTTTGCTGTTTACAGGGTAAACACACTGACCTAAGTTGGGGAACCCTTAATTTCCCTTTTTGGGGTTTTCTAATTAGAAGGTTAACGTCTTTATACCCCAAGCTTTGTGAGAAATGACATTGATTGCATGGTGTCACTGTCACTTCACCAACACAACACTAGGGGGAGCACTATCTACTCTCAGGCCTAAGTAAAGAGGACTTTATTTAATTGTAACTTAATAAAATTATTTTAATTAAATTATATATATATTTTTTTTTTGAGTTAATCAGATCACCTAAGGAAATGAAGTATGGCCTACAGGTGGCGCCAGACTTGTGTTAAGTCTGAAATTAGAATAAAAAAAATTAGAATTTGTGGTTTCTAATTAAAATGTTATGATGTTATAATTAAAATTAATAGGATCACTTAGGATTAGAATTCACAAGTGCAATCTGCAATGGAGTTGATAAACCAATATTGTTGCAATATGTAAACAGGAAGTGTAATTAATTATTAAATGTAATTAGAATTTTCGAATTCATAATTATGAAATTAATTTACAGCTTCCAAATCACTAGTTTTGGATTCCTATAATAGTAATTAAATAACTTCCAAACTTACTCATTCCTCATTGTGTCATTAACATCAGACCAACATAATCTGTATCCTAATTACTTGTAAACTAAATTAAAAATTTCTGGCCCTTCTTGATAATAATTAAGGTTTTACTGTGGTTGTCAAATTATAAGATCGCTTGTGATTAATCAATGGAGAATGTTGCTACTTGGAGGCATGAATTGAAATTATTTTATTAAATGAAATTAATTTAAAATTAATTTGTAATCAATTATGACATTCAATTAACAATAAAAAAAATCCCTAACAATAGCAATTTATCCACTGATGTGTTTTAAAATCAGAAAAGCCGTTATAATTGAATGAATCACCATATTATCAAGGTAATGAGGTAATACCGAATTATCTTCCAATAAAACCCACCAGTTATTAAACTGATACCCACTAAAGGTAAAAGGCTTTAATCAAATGTTTATTAAACCAACCTGTGAAATTGTTAAACACTGATTATTGGGAGTAACATTAACACAGCCAGCTTCTTAACATATGTTAGTCTGTTAAATGGATAGAGATAGATAAAGATAGATAGAGAGCAAGAGAACTAGAATTAAGGTTAGCTGTGAACCACCTTTCCACACACTGCATTCAACTCATTCAAGCTCTAAATGCTATGTGCTAATCGCTAGCCGTAATGCTACCAGCATGGCATTTGCTACGATGCTAAAGTTTCTTTGTTAGCTTAGCGCTAATGCTATTAGTTTACACGTGGCTAAATCTCCACTGCCCTGAAGGGGTTTTCCTGGCTAAACTGGTCGCTATGACGACTCAGTGCCTGTTAAAAAAAAAATGTGCTTCACGCTTCAGAATCAACAAGCATTGTTCAGACTTGAATCTTTTATAGCACATAATCTCACTCGTTTAGGGCGAGAAATTAATCTACGGATTACTTATAAATCATCAAAGCCTCGGCGGGCTATGCTGATATCTGTCTGTTTAGACAGCACACATAAAACAATTCAGTCGATTGCAAATTATTCTCAATCTCCCTTCTCAAATCGAATGGCCACTCCTTTGTTTGAGCGCCGCGCGTTTGGAATTCACTCGTGTGAAATTAAATACTGGCTGAGAATGACTTAATTAGCTACTTTAATATCCTACAGCCGGGAGATTTGAAAATATAGCTGAGTTTGTGAGTGGAACACGCACTTAACAAATCAAAACTATACAGGCCTTGAATCAGAGAGCAAACGAGGAACACGCCGTTCGCCTCTCACGCGCTTTAGAGCGACTTCATATTAATTATTTACTGCAGTTTAATTTCTTCTCAACGAGCTCGAGTTAACAGTTACACTCCCTTTAATTCAAAAACGCACTGTGTTTCACAAACAAGAATGCAATATCACAAATAACCGTGTGTTTCTCTGTATTTACTCATTTTTTCCGGATAAAAGTGAGAAATAGTCTTATTGTCTCTGGTTTGATTTTCAGATTTAATCCCTAATGCCAGCTTTCATTCTCCACCATTTGTAATGCAACTGAATATGGAGCTATTGTTTCAGCTCCGGGAATTATTTATTAAATATTCAATATTGCTTGATTGAAGTAATATTAATATTTAACTTACGATTTATACTTTAAGTGCTCGTCCAGCGATCACTACATCAGTACATCTCTATTAAATCTCGCTTCTATTGCCTCATGGCCACGGGACAATAGAACGAGATTAATACATCTCTCAAATTCGAGCTAGGTACCGTTATCTTTGGTGGCAAATAAGGATAAAATACTTAAAATCACATTCCAGAGACAATTCTTTATAAAACGAAACAAGGTTTATTTACAATACTAATATTCTAACATACGTAATACACACAAACATACACACATGCATACGGGAGTTTTGAGGTTAAGGTTGAAAGAATAACATTCTTTCCTATTTCATAACTTAACGAACCAGCAAAGATCACGAAAAACGTCTAGGCTTTTACTGCATTCAGATCAAATTTACCAGTTCAATCAGAAATAGAGATGATACTTGCTTTCTGTTGGTTTAAACAGGCTGTTGCTTTTGTTTCGTTTCCACGCGTTGCTCTGGGAACCTTTGTCTCGTCTCGCACGTGGGTTTCCACGCGTGCTCTGGGAAAACTCTGCTGCGTGACCGGGGAGCTGTGTTGAAATCTCGGAGGTTATTTGATGCTGGTTTTGCGTTGAGATGGAAGCGTCGTTACGCTGCTGGTTCTGCGACGTTACGGCGTTTACACAGTCTTTGATTCATGCGTGCATTATTTGTCTCAGCCGGTCTTAAGGCGAGAGTCCAGCGGGCCGTCCTTCCGGCGTTGGAGAGCGAGCTTCGAGAGCAGGAAGAGTTACAAGCGAGGTTCAAGAGAGCGAGCGCGCACACTGGCGCGTCGTTTTAAACCGTCTGGTTTGGACATCGGCCACAGGCGGCTGGTCCAATCAGTGTCCGTATGGGGCGGAGCCCCGCCTGCACGGCTACTTTTGCAAGGCACATGATCACTCGTCATCTGATATTTAATTCATTCCGTGAAAGATATACACAGGCCTTTATATCTGTTATAAACATGCAGGATGCTAAAGTTTAACGGTTATCAACACCATTTGTGGCTTACGACGCCAGCTTCTTTTAGAGACTAAACATCGCATTTGGTGCACACCCACACTACAGTTTATGCAGTTTAAAGCATGATTAAAAATCACCCACATTGTCCTAAATAATTCACATTCGAAATCATCACATCAAGCCTATGAAGGGCCGAGTACAACATTAATATCCATATGTTTCTTGTGTAGATGTTTTGAAAGTCATGAAATGAACGAATGTCTTTTAGAAACGTTCCCGTCACATTCCTTTGTTCTTGTGACCGAAAGAAAGTGCGCGCTTTTGCACTGTATGAGGGGGGAGGGGCTTTAGATCCAGACTTTAGTTGGTTGGTATTTATGATATAATACCTGAAAGTAACCAAATTCCCCAAAGATGTGCTGTTCTTCCATCACCTTTCTTTACACAGGTGATGCAGTTGCTCAAAATCGTCTGCAAAAGCCTTGATGACGACACATTTTGTTCTCAGTGGTCAGATTCTGTGATGATGACAAGGACAACGTGTGTTGCGTGTTTATTCTTAGACAAGTTCCTGTATCCGATATTTAAACAAAAAAAAAATATAACAAAAATTAAGATTAGTCTATCTAAGAAATATATATTAGTATTGCATACGTATAATAAGAGTACCACATTCATGCTGTTACTGGCTTGTCATGTCGGCGGGCTTGAGTGTACTTGTGAAGTTGAGAGCTATACCTTCAGCAGTGTATACTGCTGGTAGGGTCACCCATGGTGATCAGGGCCTGTCTCATGAAACATCCTAGTGCTAAAAATTGCTCCTAGAAACAATATTCTAAGAAAAAAAAAAAAAAATTCCTCTTAAAATTAAAGAAAATATCCTAGTGAAGAAAAAAGTAATTCAGAAAGTATCTTAACCCTTAAAAGACTGCCTTGTTCTCAGTTGTTGGAGACCTAAGACTTGCAAGAATGGCTTCCAAGTCTTCATTACTTATATTGCTGGATCTGTCTACTGCTTTTGATACGGTCAACCACCAGATCCTCCTGTCAACCCTATTGAGAAAGGGCATCTCAGGAACCGCACTCCAGTGGTTTGACTCTTACCTCTCAGATAGGTCCTTTAAAGTATCTTGGAGAGGTGAGGTATCCAAGTCGCAACATCTAGCTACAGGGGTGCCCCAGGGCTCAGTTCTTGGACCACTTCTCTTTTCTGTCTACATGGCTTCACTAGGTTCTGTCATTCAGAATCATGGCTTTTCATATCACTCCCATGCTGATGACACTCAACTCTACCTCTCATTCCATCCTGATGATCTGAAGATAGCTGCTCGCATCTCAGCATGTCTAGCAGACATTTCTTGCTGGATGAAGGACCATCACCTTCAACTCAACCTAGCTAAGACAGAACTGCTTGTGGTTTCAGCAAACCCATCGTTTCATCACAATTTCACCTTCCAATTAGGCTCATCAACCATAACTCCTTCAAAAACAGCCAGAAACCTTGAAGTTGTGATTGAGGATAAGCTGAAGTTCTCAGACCACATTACTAAAACTGCCCGGTCCTGTAGATTTGCATTATATAATATTAAGAAGATCAGGCCCTTTCTCTCGGAACATGCAACACAAATCCTTGTTCAGGCTCCTGTTCTGTCCAGACTTGACTATTGCAATGCTCTCTTGGCAGGTCTTCCAGCCAGTTCCATCAAACCTCTACAATTAATCCAAAATGCTGCTGCAAAGAAAGTCTTTAAAAGACTATGTCATAGCTAGCAACGTGGTCAGTCCCGCCTCCTCACTAAGATCATTATTTTTGCCTTTTCCTTGCTCAGAGTTGATCTCAGATTGGTCCTGAATCACTTTTAAGCTAAGATTCCTACTTAGAAATTTTTAAGCTAAATTAGAAGCTCTCTAAAAGGATTCTTAGAATCATTAAGAATATGGGGCCCAGGTCTCTACTGAGGTGCCTGACTAAATGTAACAGCACAACGTCGGTAGCAGGGCGTTGCAGCATTTGAGGCGAAGGATCAATCAGTTTTGATTGACAACGGCGAAAATGTAGATTTAGAGTAGCATCTTTATCGGATGCTACATTATTGCATGGAAGAAAGGCCCAGCAATCTGCTTTCTGTACTTGCCAAGACAACTTGATGCATAGGACAACAAAAGAATTTCGGGATAGTGCTGGAAGATACACCCCGAGGTCCAAAGGTCTTCAACGAGCTACTGGGGAAGAGCTAATGGTTGATCTAAGTAAGATCAATGTTTGTGATGCACCGGGATCAAAGCTGCAAGGTCTTCCTGGAGCCGATGTTTCTTGTTCGAAAGGGAAGATCAGAGGCTGTAAGGACATCATCAAACTCGGAACATGGAATGTCAGAACAATGAACCAAGGCAAAATTGATATTGTTAAAGCTGAAATGGACAGAGCCGGTCTTGGCTTAATTGGAATTTCTGAACTCAAATGGACACAGCCGGGACATTATAAGTCAGGGGAGTATTGGGTTTATTACTCTAGTAACAATACCCAAAGGTAAAATGGTGTGGCTTTCATGCTAAACTGCAGAATATACAACACTGTACTGAAATACTACGCAATCAGTGACTGAGTGATATCAGTTCGTTTGCAAGGGTCGCCAATAAACGTTACCATTATCCAAGCATTTGCTCCAACAACAGATGCTGAAGATTAAGCTATTAATGTGTTCTACGACTAAGTGCAAGAAGAAATTGTCCAGACATCACATCAAGATCTGCTCTTTCTGATGTGAGATCTCAATGACAAAGTGGGCCAGAGCAAGCAAGGAAACATTGTTGGACACTATTGACTTCTGCACAACAAATCACCTCGCTGTAATGAAAACTTTCTTTCAAAATCACAAAAGGAAGCTTTACAATTGGACATCACCAAATGGTATCCATAAGAATCAAATCGACTATATTTGTGTATGTCAAAGGTGTAAATCTTTAATCATAGCAGTGAAAACAAAGCCAGGAGCCGATTGTGGAACAGATCATGAACTTTTAATATGCAAGTTTAAAATTAAGCTTTGAAAGAAGAGATTACAGCTGTTAGCGCCAAAATTTGATTTGACCAGCATCCCACGGGTGTTCTGGAACAATTTACATAATCGTTTTTCAGTACTGGACACCACTGATAAAATAACCTGTGGAGCTATGGATGGATATAGGAACTATAAATAATTAGGAAGCCACAAAAACACTCACTAGAAAACAGAAAATACCCTCAAAACCATGGATAACTTTAGATACATTGAAGATTGTGAATAAAAGGCGAGCAGCCAAATTTAGTGGCAATAGGCAGGCAGCAAATATGATCAGCAGAGAACTTAAAAGAGTTATACGGAAAGACAAAGAAGCTTACTACCTGGGGATTTGCATAGAAATGGAAAAGGAACATTTGAAAGGCAGATCTAGAGTAGCCTATATGAAAATTAAGGAGATCAAAAGAAGATTCCAACCCAGGACTGGCATACTGAAAAACGCCAAGGTGACCATGTGGACAGAGCCAGAATAAATAAAAAATGAATGGAAAGAATACACTGAGCAACTCTACCAGAATAACTTGGGTGTTCAAGGCTTATAGTGATGACTGTCTTTGACCAAGAACCCCACATTCTCAAGAATGAGGTCATTGCTGCTATCAAGCTCTTGACCAACAACAAAGCTCCTGGAAGTGATAACATACCCATATAGCTAATTAGGCCCTCAGAAGCTTAGGCGCATCATTACATGAATTTAAGCTACTTTTAATAAGCTGTGTGTTTTATCCTTTTGTGAATTGTTGTTGTGATCTTTGATTTGTGTTTTGTGTTATGATATAAACTTGTACATGCTATGTTATTTGTTGCTGCTTTCTTGGCCAGGTCACTCTTGCAAAATAGGTTTTACTCTCAACAAGTTTTTTTTAACCTGGTTAAATAAAGAAAACGAAAAACGAAGCTGTTGTAGATAATATGGATTATGGAGAACTGGAACATGAAGAAATGGAAAGTGGCCAAAGGATTGGTCAAGATCAGTTTTTGTCCCATTTTTTAAGAAAGGAGATGCTACTGACTGTGGCAACTATCGGACTATTGCACCTATATCTCATGCCAGCTAAATCTTATTAAAGATAATCCAGGGTCGTTTATTGCCATACATAGAAAGAGAACTACCTGAAGAGCAAGCTGGCTTTAGGAAAGTCAGAGGGACTAGGGACATTATAGCCGACATCAGCTGGATTAAGGAAAATGCCAAGGAGTACCGGAAAGGCCTCTACCTATGATTGTCGACTACAGTAAAGCTTTCGCATTGATCATCGAAAGCTTTGGAAGACGCTAAAGAACATGGGTGTGACAATACATCTGATCAACCTCATAAAAAGTCTCTATGAAGACCAAGAAACCACAGTCAGAACAGAGTATGGAGATACCCAGTGCTTTAGAGTGGAACGCGGAGTTAGACAAGGATGCATTCTATCAAGGATTCAAGGAACTTTATTGTCATACCAGCTCACATTTTCATGTTATGATGCGAAATTAGGAATCAGGTCCCTGTTTAAAAGCAAGAGGAAGTAGTCCAAAGAAGGTGATCCATAATATTACACCTATAATAAGTAAAAGTATTGCACTTAAGGTGGATAAAATGTTTGTAGTGCAGGTCAGTGTGTATGTGTATGTGTGTGCGCGCATGCGCGTGTTTGGAAGGGGAGAGGGAGTGCCTACAGAGCATGGCTAAAGTTCAACAGTCTAACAGCTTCAGGAAAGAAGCTGTTTCTGAGCCTGGTGGTCTTACTCCGGATGCTCCTCAGCCGCCTGCCTGAGGGGAGGAGTTGAAAGAGTCTGTGTGCGGGGTGAGTGGAGTCCTTCATGATGTGGAGGGCCCTCCCCCTACATCGTGCTGTGTAAAGGTCTGTGATGGTGGAAAGCCATCACCATTCTTGTTTAAATTATATGCTGAAGTAATCTTCAGGAATGCCAAGCTTGAGGAGAGCGAAGAAAGATTTTGTATTGGAGGAAATAACGTGAACAATCTTAGATATGCAAATGATACCACGTTGAAAGCGAGTAGCTTGGAGGGAATGAGGAACATATTACGAGCAGTCAAGCATGAAAGTCAAAATATGGGACTCAATATGGCCAAAACTAAAACCTTGACAACTGATGACTATGACCAAGACACTTTCCAGCTGGATGGCGATGAAACAGAAGTTGATAAAGACTTCAATCTACTTGGTTCGATAGTGAACACCGAGGCCACATCAACTGTGGAGGTTAAGGGGAGATTCGCAATGGCAAAGTCGACGATGAAGTCACTGGACAGGGTTTTTAAATCTATAAGGACATCACCCTGTCAACCAAGATTCAGCTGACACATAGTTTGATGTTTTCCATAGCCACCTATGCTGGCTCGGGGAGTAAAATAATAAATGTAATGGCGTTACGTAATCAGGATACAAAAATCTAGTAACCGTAATCAATTACAGTAACGTCAAAAACAAAGTATTCAGATTACAGTTACATGTTGTAAAAAAGTGGGAATGATATGAGGATTACATTTGTTTAATTTAAAATGAAATAAAATAGTTTTGTTTGACAGAATGACGCTATATTTAGCACTGCTTTATCATAGAGTAGGTCCTGGTTCTATTGACACATGTTGACATAAACTACACTAAAACAGATCATGACCCTGACGTGATGCGGAGTTTGAGGATCATCCAACCCCAAGGTAGCTGTTGACAGGAAGTCCTGAAGCACAACCGACCCACGGCATGGCATGCTGAGGGTGAGCTGAGGGACTTTCCCGAGGTAGCTGAGAGAGGGCTGATACAGAGGAGGAGGGAGTGGGTGGCTGGGTGGGAACCTTCTTGAGAAGATTTTTGAGGAGCTGGCTGAGAACAGAGTACTGGACGGAACCAGCAGGGGCTCTGGAGAGCTAGGCAGAACCAGCAGGGGCTCTGGAGACCATGGGGAGGTGGGTGGAAGCAACGGGAAAGGGAGAAGCCAGAAATCCTCCTCACTCAAACAGTCTAAAAGCTCAGAGTCCAGTAACAGCTCACCCTCAGCGGTGGGAGTGTGGGCGGGGTTATCCTCCATTCCCTCAATCTCCACTATAATTCCCACGACGCACAGTGTTGCTGGCTCACACACCTGGTCAGTCGCGTTCTTGTATCCTGGCTCCGGGTGATGAGGGGCTCTGTCATTTTAAATGGTGTTGGCGCTGTAATCGCGGCCGGCTCGGGCTCTGCGGCAGGCTCTGGCGAACACTCCGTGCAGCGAGATGGTGATGGCTGGCTGGGCTCTGGATTGGGAGTGGGGCTGGAGTTGTCCTCGGCAGGGCAGACGGAGAAAGACAGTCCATTTTTCTCCAGCACCCACCCAAGCGGCGAAATTCTCCTTGGGACCGTTTCGCTGGCAGGCGTGCCTTACACCGCTCGTTCAGGATGGTGATGTAGAATGTACAGAGAAAGCAGTCCGGGAAGTGGGTAAGGCACACTAGATCGATAAAGTGCCTGGTATGGTCCTCCTGCGAAAGGTCCATCTGCTCCTGGCACAGGAATTGGACGGCTGCAAACTCCATTCCGGGAGAGGACCAAGAAAATACAAATAAACAGAACGAAAAACGCCGCTAAATTACTCACTTGAGGGTCTGCTATTCTGTTATGTGTCTAGTGTGCAAAGTAAAGCGCACGACCAAGGAGTATAAATAAAAGGTTATTTTAATAATCTACAGAAGCAACTGGGCACAAAAAACACAATTCCAAAATGATAGTAGACCTAAGTACATAGGAGAACACAGGCTTTAAATATCAAACGTAATCAGGGAGAACAGAAAACAGTTGTGGGACTAATTAATAAAAAAACATGAAAACAAACTAGGCAGGATGACGAAGACATAAACTAAACTAAAACAGATCACGACCGTGACAATACCAGGATTCATCAATTAGTTTTCGCAGAGGGCCGACTTCTGCCAACAATACCAAGCCAAGGGCCACTGACCTATATATATATATATACATATATATATATATATATATATATATATATATATTAGGGGTGGCAGGGTACACAGATGTCAGTTCGGTTTAGGGGTCACGGTTCGATACGATTTCGGTACAACAGAAAAGAGAAAAAAATTAATCTACTGTGCTCGGTTTCTTTTCATTTATTTTAAACAAACAGTAGTGCAAATTACAATTTGTTCCACCTAGATATGAAAATACTAATTATCAATACATTGTTATATTATGTATAAAATCTGTTTTGTTTTCTTTGTGAGTGTACACAAATAAAAGCAGACCTTTATCCAGTGATTATTTATAAGACAATAAGTGTTTAAAGTTGATTCTGCTGGTATAAGGAAACAGTTGAATTGATCGCGCACTGGAGCACACACACACTTTTTTGTATTAATTGAATATATTGAACATTTAACATAAAAAAATGATTACACAATCTTACAAACATGATCACGTTTCCTAACACAGACAAACAAAGACATTAAACAAAACACATCAGTTCCAGCATTGGTAAAGTTGGTAGGCAACTTTATAAAAATAAAATACAAACATCAGCGCACCCGCCTCTGTGTCACCGTTGGAACGCGACTGAATTAACTTACAAAGCCTATACTTTACATAATAAATAATAGTTTAGCATTCAGATAAGTTACATCGCAAACATGGAAATATGTGGATTTGTGCTGAATGAGAGAGGTGGAATACACGAGCATAAAGCTCTTGTCAGTCCATGTAAGAAGCGTTTGTCAGTCCGAACAGTGAGAGACGTGTTCAGAATCAGCACATGGTCACTGTCTAGTGGACTTTGTTTTCAAGCGCGCAACTCACGGCATTCGAGGTTCTTCTGCTGGCGGTTATCAAACAGCGTTGCATTACTGCGGGCACCCCCTTCTGGATTGGGGATGAATTTCCTCTAATCGTCGAAAGGCCTAATGCACCGAACCGAGAGGTCTGTACCGTGATGGTTCGGTACGATTACATGTACCGTGCTACCCCTAATATATATATATATATACAGTATTTTCCTGTGGCTCAGTGGTTTGAGCATTGCGTTAGCAGCGCAAAGTTTGTGGGTTCGATTCCCAGGGAACACATGTACTGACAAAAAAAATGTATAACCTGAATGCACTGTAAGTCGCTTTGGATAAAAGCGTCTGCTAAATGCATAAAATGTAAAATGTATACACGATATTGCTTTTTGATGAAATGAATCCAAAAGTAATCAGATTACATTACTTTCATATCGTGGTACTTGGATTACATTACTGAATACTTTTTTGATGAAGTCATTTATTAACTGTAACGGAATACATTTTAAAAGTAACCCTTCCAACCCTGCACCTACGGTTGCAAGAGTTGGACATTAAGGAAACAGGATAGATGAAGGATCAATGCATTTGAAATGTGGTGCTGGAGGCGCATTTTATTAATCCGATGGACAGCAAGAAGGTCAAACGTATGAAGGTCTTCAAAAAAATGAAGCCGGTAATATCACTTGAATCTCGGATCACACAATTACAACTTGCCTACTTTGGCCACACCATAAGAAGACATCAGTCACTGGAAAAGGGCATCATGCTTGGCCCGAACAGAGGGAACAAGGAAACGAGGAGGACCAGCAACCCGATGGCTCGATACAATCACTTTAACGACAACAAGACACTGGCCGAGCTCAATCAACTTGCACAAGATCGACCTTCTTACAGATCATTATCCAACAACCCACATACCAAACGGTCTTGGCCCAAATGCGGCCTCAAGCAGGTATTGCTGGCCTTCTGTGGCATGTGTATGGCATGTACCCATTCAGCCAGAGCTGGGCCGTGTGTGGCAATGATGACACGGCACGGATCACGGCAAACAATATGAGGGCCGATTGTTGGTGGGAGAAGTGTGGCCCAGATCAGTCCAGTGATCATGTGGTCCAGATCAGGCAGTGACCTGAAAGCATATTCAGGGCTCTAGACTAACATATTGCACTGGTTGCACTGGTGCGCCTAACTTTTTTCTTAGGTGCACTGGCACAAAAGTTAGGTGCACCCAAATTTTCATATAGGCAACATTGACTAGCAAACGATTAACTAACAATCTGGTCAACATAAAGTTCTTTATTTGAAGTACAATTCTGCTAGAAAAGTAACTTACTGAAAAAGTGTTAGTACGTCACTGAGCTGATATTTAAACTTAAAACATCTCAAGATAAATGAAATAAAAATTAAATCTAAATTAAGTGTTTTAAGGGCGTCAATATGAACATCGTGGCTCAATGTCTTATGGACTATCCTCCATTGCAGTCATATGCCCCTCAGATGGCCAACTCCTGTAGTTTAGCCTTCTTTATCTTTGGCCTTGGCTAAACCAGGTGGCCACACTCTCTCTAGCATCAAAATCTTCCAGACTCGGCCCCTCTGCATTGATTCTTATCATATCTTCCACTGTGTCTGAATGAAGGGATGCTCTAGTGTAGTGGTTTTCAAACTTCTTTGGTTGCGCCCCCCTCCCCCCTTAAACCTATACAAAAAATCTGGTGCCCCTATCCCACCTCAGACTACCAAATAATTTCACTGAACATTATAAAAAAAATGTATTTACAGAAAAAATACAATTTCTGTTCTGTCTAATTGTCTCTCTGTGTTTTAATGCAGCCAAATTCTCAATAAAACTGTTTTACTTTATATATTTTACTGTTTCTTTTGTCAGTCAACGGGATTAATATGAAATAGTGACTGAAACACAGCCCTTTAAGAATACATAACCAGCTCTCCCTTCCAAGGAGCTAGTCTGCACAAAAATCCAAATTTATAATTTTATTGAGCCGTTGTCTGATGAAATCAAATAATACACACAAGACAAGATAAGACAATCCCTGTGCTGTGATTTCGGCTATATTTACATGTAAACTTAGAGCAGCAATAATATATATTTTAACTAAACATGCTGCTCCTGACGCTCACTGAACAGAGCAGATGCAGAGAAAAAGCTGTGTGCGCGCTGATCTCACGCAGTTGCGGCAGTACCAACGATCACAGAGACTCGCTAAAATTTGTCCAAGAAGTCGCTAGATTTGTCACTAGTAGCTTTTTTGGAAAAAAAGTCGCTATAGGGGTCTGAAAAGGCGTTAAATCTAGCGAACAAAGTCGCTAAGTTGGCAACACTGCGCGCATCTCTACTCACCTCTCTCTCTGTCTGACTGCAGCAGCACACGCATTTTCACA
Source organism: Schizopygopsis malacanthus (assembly GCA_027474115.1). Lineage (NCBI taxonomy): Eukaryota > Metazoa > Chordata > Actinopteri > Cypriniformes > Cyprinidae > Schizopygopsis > Schizopygopsis malacanthus. The sequence goes on from CM049876.1 coordinate 9,846,788, forward strand.
CACATACACACACGTACAGGAATATCTGGACCACGGCCAATCAGAGGGGGGGGGGGGTCCGCCCTTCACTATCTCTGATTAGTTTAGACCACGATATGGGCCTAATGTGTGTCTGTTGTCGAACCATAGGGAGACTTTCAGAGTCGTGGAGACTTTTTAGTCACACCATTGAGAAATTAGGTCGCAGGTACGACCAAATTGGTCGCACTCTATAGCCCTGATATTATGTGACCCATGAAAAACTAGATAAATAAAATGTGAAAAAATGATCACAAGAATTTTAATGAAGTGTAATATTGTTTACATTTAAACTTTGAAAAGGCTAGTCAAAACAGAATGAAACATTATAATTTCAAAATTAAGCAAATCAGTAAATCAATCAACTCCATTGAACTGCACTTAATTATAATTTGATTATATTTTATATTATCATTCACAGTACAAATAATCTTAGATTCCTTACAGAGAGAGAGAGAGAGAGAGAGAGAGAGAGAGAGAGAGAGAGAGGTAATTTAACCATTATCATGTAATATGTATTTGGTTTACCATGGGGCACATAATTTTATTAATATACTGCATGCACAATCATTAAATAAAATGATTATAAAAGCATTTTATTTTTATAAAAATCCTCGGTTTTCATGTGATGCTTTGTGTGATGAACAGATCCAGAGATATGTTTCTGAAAACATATCTCTGGGCCATAGTAACAATTTCAAAATTTGCTGTTAGGAAGTTTTACAACAAGTTTTACGAGCGATATCAAACGCTCATTGGCTCTCGCCAGGTTCGTCATAGATTGCGACAGGCCCTGTTTCCGGTGATGCGTGTTTTGAATAAGGAATGCGCGTCCTAACATAGTGGATCGATAGTGTTTTCGGCGTTTAACAACTTTAATTCTATTATATCCTGCCAGAGAGGACTGTGACTACAATGTATCTTCATTTGGGCTACTGTGGTACTGCTCTTTGACATTCCTGCAATAAATTCTTGATTACACGTGTCTGTCTGTTACGTTTCTCTTATAGACTGTATACTGTGTACATTCACTCTTTATTGGTTGATTTGTTCTTTATAAAAATACAACATCTTCAATGCAATAAGTTTTTTATTGTACAGATACATGACCTGTGGATTTTAAGGCTGATTTTCTATTCAGTTTAAATGACATAGTTTGTGTTTAGATTACCAAAACATTTTACAAAATAAATAATGGCGATTATGGTAATACACAATACAATAATATCAAATATTAATATTATGTATTGGGTCTGGGCTATTTAAGGCTCAGGTGTGGCTCAGATTTTGGGATTCTGGTTTACTAAAGGCTGATAATTGGTACCAATAATAAAACCTGTTTTGGCCCAGTTCAGGGCCAGTTAAGGGTGATTACTGGCTGAGATTCGGGCCAGTTATGGCCCACATGTGGCCCTTGCCTTTAATCCAGTTCTTGGCCACTTCAGGGCCGTTATTCTTTGCGGTGTTTGGGACGAGGAAAAAATGATTGTGTGGCCCAGAGCTGGGCGAGAAAATTGTTGCTATGTGGGAAGTCGCTATGGCTCAGAACACGAACTGAATCTATGACGCGTGATCTATGACGTCCGAAGCTTCCTTCGCCTGAAAACCACGTGACTGCTTAAAATCTGGTTCAAACGAAGCGAAACTCAGCGCCCTTTCCTTTACATTATATTACATTAGAATGCGTTTGCATTGTTTTATTTTTACCCTAATTTATATATTAAGGTCAAATGAACTTATGAAATGGATCGTCCGCGCACACCCTCCGATGAAGATTTACGCATACCATAGCGGACGTGAAAAGTATAACAGGCTTAAGTCCACAAGAACCTAAGATGTCCCATTCGTCATTTTAGCTTTCAGAAGTGTGCTATGCTCCCTCAATTCACACTTCCAATTCATGCGGATTTTAAGATTGGTTTGTGGGTTAAACAATTAAAAAAAATGTTTTTCAAAATTACATTTAAAGAGAGAGAGATAGATTGAAAGTTTTTTTATGTTATAACCTAATATTTTACTTTGCATTACATTTCAATGCTATTTCTAACAAGTAAAGACGTTCTATTTCATCAGAAATCATGTCTAATTTTGAAAGGGTATCTGTGGAGAAATGCCGTCGGGTGTAGTTCCAGCATCTACCAGCAGCGAGTAAAAGGAACCTGCTAACTAGAGGTTGACATTTTTTCGGGAATCCCATGGGTCACGGGAATCCCGCGGGATGGGAAGCAAAATCGCTATGAATCACGTGATTGGGACGGGATAGGAAAACATTTAATCGGGAGTGGGTGGGACCGGGAATAGTAATGATACCCAACTTTACATACAAATATACCTTTTATATAAATAAACTATAAACTGTATATTTTAATTCTGAACTCAATTCTAGTTGCCCTGTCTCTTTATGCTCTCCTCCTGTTTGCTTTGGTGTGGCTGGTTAAGGGAATGACGCAGTCCGTGATGGACAGATTGTTAACGGCTGGTCTATGTGGTAATACACTCGGGCAGGACATCCAAACGCTCACCTATCATTCATCAAACTCAAATATGGCTTTTCATCTGAAAGATGTATGTAGTAGCAACTTTACATGGCCGCTCAATATGATGTTAACCTAGAGAAATGTGCGCTATTGAAGTGTTTGTGTGGAAGCGCGTTTGCTGCAGGACAGGCTCCGGTGCGCTCACTTGCTCTTAAAATCTCCGTCATTTTTGGTCATACAGATAAAAGTAGCCTAATACATCTTTCGAATCTGTAAAGACTCTACGTTTATTTGTGTGCACTCAGAATAACAACGAAACGTTGCGCTTTTAAGCAAACAGGATGCGCTTTAGGTCTCATGTGAACTTGAGCGAGAAACTTCGAAACTTCGTCTTTGAAAAATATATCTATATGTAACACCCCCTCCCGGGTCCACACCACCACAACTCGTTCTTGCTCCGAGCGGTTCTCGAACCCGGGATTCTGGCGCGGGAGGCGGGCGCTCTAACAAGGAACGCCAAAGGCTACAGCCTCTAGTGTCAGTCGCTAGAGCACCTCTTTTTGAGGTCAGGGGAGTGAGGTTTATACACAGCCCTTACTGGCATACATCCGTTACATATAGAGAGTGAAATGTCAAAAAAATAAAATAAAAATACAATAGAAGACGTGTGTGTTAGCATGGATGATTTACATGAAATTTAATCTGTGCAACACTGTGCATAAAATGGCTTTCAGTTCAATATAATAACAAAAAACTAAATTTTGGGTTTTTATTCAACTAATAAGGTGGGCACGCTGTGATCTGTACTATATTTTTACTGTAAATGACAGATTTCGGCAAAAAAACAAAAAAAACAACAACACGTGAGTGGGAGGGAATGGGAGTCATTCTTCCGGGAGTGGAACGGGACGGGATTTTCCCCCAGTTTTTTCGTGGGATTGGGACGGGAAGAGATACATTTTTGTGGGAATGGGATGGGAGAGGTTTGAAAATTCACTCCCGTGTCACCCTCTACTGCTCAGAGGTAAGACAGTGGCTGTGGGAGTGACTGTAATTATTTTTTTTTTGATTGCGTTAGCCATCTCTCTACATTGTTTTCCCACTCTTCGTGAAAAAAAGCAGTCGTGACGTTTTCCTTGTGAAGTTGATGCGAATAGATAAATAAATATGTTTTTGCTAATCTCCGCTTTGCTTATATATATAAAAAAAAAACACAATGTCTCTATGACGACTTCCGCTACCCGGAAAATGGCAATAGGGTTAACGTTAGGTACTTTCTGTTTTCCAAAAAAGTAGTATCGTGCTATTTATGTACAAGCTAAATTAATTATATCGGGGCAATAATCATCATGGTTAATCAACTAGCCATTAGCGAGTTATCACATATATCTGTTTTAGCCATTAGCATTAGCATGTTGTATTGTCTTTGTTTCGTGGTGCATGTGCTGTTATTTTATTTGATTGACCGAGTCTTACAGTGCATTCAAAATATTTTACCAGGAGGGTAAAATGGGTGAAGATGCTCCCTTATGAACAACAACATTTACTGTTAAATCATATTTAGAGTTTAGCATAGCAGAATAACCAGACCTATACAACATCCAGTATATTGTTAAGATAAATAAATAGAAGCATTTGTTTATTTAGTCGTAAATATGTGCATTTAGAATATTTAGTGAATATTTACAACCTATTTAATCCCATTTAATGTTTATTTTATAAATATTAGATCGAATTTAGAATATTAGAATTTCAATGTAACTTTCCACATAAAAATATTTGTACTAAGTCAAGGTTAATAAGAGAGTAATTATTTGAAAGTGTTTCAAGATTTACTGACGTCTATGCAGGATTTCATTACTTGGAAGTATATTGAGGAATGCAAAGTCGGCAACACCAAAAGCTCCAAAAATATCAAAAGATTTATTAATAAAAAACTATCACATAGCGTGTAACATTTCGAGCACGCAGGCTCTTCATCAGACAAATGAACAACACTGATATGCCACTTTTTATACCTCCATACAGGTGATCAAAAGGTCACATGACCCAATACAAAACTGTCATAATGATACCCCAACAAATAAACCAAAAAAGAAACAAGAAACAAACAATGTGTTGTATTAAAAACAAAACATAAATATAATCATTTACAATACTCAAATAATTAAACAGCATTGAATAATACCTACATATGTAAATTCAACCAGTAACATCAAAACCTTTATTAAAGCCATATGAAAAGAATATATAAAAATGAAAGAAATGGATGTATATCGAAGTCCTAATTTAATCTCCTAGGGGACAACGTGTCTAATGTGAAAATCCAAAACAAATCTCTTCACTCTCACACAAAACAGACGCGCTTTCTTTCGGTTACATGTGCGCGTTCAAACATAAGCGCATATGACAACAGATGTAAATCAGTATTCCTCACACGTGTCCCGCAAAAAAAACATCTACTGTCCCTCAACAGAATTTTGCCAGGTGGTCACCCTGTGTGTGTGTGTGTGTGTGTTTGTGATTGTGCGTGCGCGAGAGAGAGAGAGGCTAATATATGAAGTTATATATTTGAAATGAATACTTCCAAGTAGTTTTATAATATACACTATTACAAGATTTAAAAGCTAATATCTTAATTGTATTCATTTAGATTTGCATCCTATGACCTGCTGATGAGATTCTGGGCCTTAATAGAGCCATCATTGCCATATATGGTCAATGTGACTCAAGCAGAGGCACCTTTACAGAACCAAGTTTCACTGTAGTAAGTAGTTCATGGACTATACGATATAACTTAATACAGATATGGGCTTATGGAAATTAAGAGAAACATATTGCAAATTGTATTTCTTTTGAGCAGACTCATTCGCTGCAGCCCATTGATGAGATGTTCATGTTTCTCAACTACCTTGCTCTGGGTTCAAAACAGCGTGACCTTGCTGACCGGTATGGAGTCCACCAGTCCACAGTCAGTCGGATCATCACAACATGGAGCAACTTTCTGTACACTGTCCTAGGGTCTGTGAGAATCTGGATACCAGAGGAGAAAATAAGCGAACATCTGCCAGCTGAGTTTAAGGACTATGCAGACACTACAGTCATCCTAGACTGCAAAGAGCTGAGGTGCCAGAGCCCTTCATCACCTCTTCTCCAAAGTGAAACTTTTTCAACCTACAAGTCCCACTGTACTCTCAAAGGGCTGCTTGGAGTGGCTCCTCACGGGGCAATGACATTTATCTCTCCACTGTAAATAATAATAAATATTTCAAATTATTTGACACGTCACATTCCTGTTGTAAGTCATTGTCGGAAATATTTCATCAATCTGGTCATTACAAACAATATAAGTATATTATAAAAATACTATTTTTATGTACTAAGGAATTGTTACCTCTAAAAACAACAACAACAAATAACATTCATATAAAAATATTAAATTTAATAAATCAATATTAGTTAATAACATATGTACATATCATAGCACATAGTGGTCTCAGAATAACTGACTGCAGCCAACTTGTATTTGAAAGGTATAATTTAAGACGTACACTCAGACCCAGGAATGAGGAAAAATACTAAGTATCAGTTAAAAGTGAATGATAAAACTTAAACCAAACATATGTACACATTTATTGAAATAGAATGAACTGCCAGTAAGAAAAAATATGAACATTCTATTATTAGCATTCTGTAAGAAAAGTGAGACAGGTTATCAGGATTTAATTATCTAGGTAAGCATTGAGGGAAAAATAAAAATAGAAATAATCAATTTTTTCTTTCATTGTTTTGGTGATTTCATGGTCTCTGAGAATCCTCTGAATAAACATGTCTTCCTGTGTGTAGACAACAAAGTCACACCAATCCAAACCAGAAATCAACATCTGGCCCTGGATTTACAAAAGTACGGATGAGACTTTCTTAATGTATGTGTGCCCTCACTGATCTTAATATATGGACAGTCAACATAGCTTGCTACATTGGGGCATTTAATTTCAACAAGGCCAAACACAGACTGCCCCTTTGGATCGTACACGATGCCGTCAGGTGATGACCCCATCCACGGTGCGTTGGGGTGGATAAGGAAGCCACAGGGGTAGTGGTTAACCTCTCTTGCCCTGCAGTACTCCTCTACTGCTGCAGGTTCCATGTCAAGCCCCCTCATCATGTCTGAAGTCTGATGGCTAGGTCGCAGAAGTCTTTTTGCAAGATTTTCGGCAGAGCTCTGAGCCTTGGTGTGACAGACCTCTCTGAATTTGGAGGAGGTGATGCGGGGCCGCCTTAGTTGGTGCCATTCAATGCAGGAACTCTGCTCTTTTGTACTGTTGGCAATTCTGTGTGATGTCTCTAATGTTGTTGCCAGGGACATCATGTGGTGCTGCTGATGTTCAGTGTAGACAAAAGAGCAGGCAGAGGGTCCCAGCCTGTAACCATGGAGTGGCAGCTGTGGGGGGACAGGTTTTCGGGAACTCTCTTTGCTGGTATTTGATAGGATAACACACTTCCTTCTTGCACTTTTCCAAATACAGAGTCAACCAGAGGAGCACTAATGTCCATACTCATAGTGGTTATCAGGGAAGCCGCTTCACTTGGAAGATCACAGTAGACTTCATCCACCCGGAGTGTAGAAAGTTCAGGCAGAGGAGAACTTACACCCTTATACAAGTTGCTCCTATGGAAAAGACCAATAAATAAATAAATAAATAAAGGAGCCATAAAACATTCAATACTAATTGTTCTTCATCTGCCATCTCTCTATCTATAGTCGATTTGCTAATATCCATCCTGTGCATTCACTAAGCTCTCTCTTCTCCTTATCATTACTAGACATACTGACAAAAAAAAAATTTATAGCCTGAATGCACTTTAAGTAACTTTGGATAAAAGCGTGCTAAATGCATAAATGTAAATGTAGACACGCTCTTCACTGCTGATTGGCAGCAAGTGTGTTTTGTATGGTGGCCGAGAGAGCTCAACGCGCTGCAAATAGAAAAAACACCTGCAAATTAAGAAAACAACTTCCTCAATTGTTCAACGCACACGCTGCAAATGCTCACAACACAACCGAAAAAGAAACGCGCTACAAGTAAAATATTTTTGGTTGTGTTGTGAGCATTTGCATGTGTTTCTTTATTTGTTTGTGTTGTGAGCATTTGCACCATCTGGGGCCCGTTTCAATAAGGAGGTTCAACCAACTCTAAGTTTAAACTTGAACTTAGAGTTGAGTTACTCTGAGATGGGAAACTGAGTTTTCGGTTACAGAACAGCTGAATTGTGTTAGTTTACTCAACTCTAAGTAGGTTGACTCTGAGTTAAGCGCGTGCACCATGACTATGAAAAGTCATGATCAGCGGAGCGCCGAAATTACGATTCACCATGGCAACAGCTCCCGCCAAAAAGACGTCAGTGTGCGTACTTCCGTCAATGCGTAACTTTAACTCTTAATAACTGTCAATAACTTAATAACTGTTATAATATCAGAGGTGAAAACTGTAAATTATTGAACATATTAATTTTAATGGTATCCCACGGCCACAAAAATTTAAAATACCGAAAAATGTAACGTGCAGCAGCTAAAAATTAAGTATAAAAACACAATTAAATCAAGGTAAAGCTTTAAGCATGAAAGGTTCATATGTGTGGGCTTAATGACTTTACAAACATTTGACATTAAATATCATTCAATGTATATTTCAATGCGCTGCAGCTTTTTCCACATAGTCAAACACTCTTTTCACATAGTTAAATATTCTCTAATCCAACCTGTTGCATTTCTTAATTAGAGTAATACAATTAACTACTGACTTGACGACAGCAAGAAGGCAGAGGGAGAACCAGCACCACTGACAGATGAAGAGGAGGTGGTCAAGTATTGGAAGAATTCTCAAATCCAAAAGTAAAAAGAATAACTTTTGCTTTTGTATTAGGAAATAAAGATGATAAAAAAGTGAATAATTTGTTTATTTAACAGCAATGGAGGTGGTTACGGCTTGTACTACCCCTCCATCTGGCATCCTTCCATTCCATACAGTAATTAGTTTCATTTTCAGAAGGTTGCGATGATGGTGGAGATATGCTTGTCATCAATGCATCCAACCACATTAGATCTCACGGCAATCCATACATATTTTACGAGGTGGCTAATTCAGCGTTACTTCCAGATGTCACAGAAAGATGTTATCAAGTGAACATCATTTATCAGATTAGCCTCATTTAAACCGATTTTTTCATCACTGACCTACAGTCCTGTGAAACTCCTCTTTGACGGATTTGTGCCCAGGACAAATGATCAGAATGAGTATGAGAGCGATGCACACTTTCCTTAAAATCTGCATACAGGACTTATAATGTGCTCTGCATCTCCGATGTTTTAAAGTGCATTTTTCCTATTTTGCTAATTATCTTCCAATGGGGTAAGACATTAAACATTCTTGTTTCCGTTTGCATTAAGATAATTTTTCTTACCCAATGGCGGACAATTTTACTTGTTTTATGTAAAATGCACTTAAAAAGGAAAATCCCCCAGGAAACAAGACTAAATATTGAAAAAAAATTCATATATAATTTTACATTTTTAGATATTTGTACTTGAAATAAGACAAAAAATACTCCGTAAGAAAATCAATTTTGCAGTTTGAATTAGGCATTTAAACCTCACTAAAACTTTTCAAAGGGAGAGGAGACCGAAAGAAACTCTGGGTTTCCCGAAGAAAACCTGCTCCCGACCAGGTTAGGTTCACAGAGTAAGTTACCACGGTAATTGACTCTGAGTATAAGTTACCTCTCTTTCAGAAACGGGCTTGACTTACCCTGCTTTCTCGGGTTTGACAAACCTCCCTTTTTGAAACGGAAAACCCAGAGTTTCCCTCATTTCAGGGTTAACATACTCAGAGTTTTCACTTAACCTCCTTTCTGAAACAGGCCCCTGCTGTCAAACTGATGAAAACGTTTTCTTGATTTGCGGGTGCTTTTTCTATTTGCATGTGTTTTCTGAAGTTGCAGCGCGTTGAGCTCTCTCGGCCACCGTAGTTTTGGGACTTAGTCCGATGCTGGGGTCAAAAGGGTTTTTGAAAAAAAGCTTAGTGTACCTTTAATGATAATAACAACAATACTAACCTGATCCCTTCTACCAGTTTTTGATCCTTGGGTCTGGCTGAAAGAATTACCATGTCATTCACTGGACCAGGTTTAACACCCTGCATAAAAAAATGTTATCAATAAACAAGTAGCCATAAATAGAATCAAAGAACTCTGCTAGAAACATTAGTTACCATGGTTCTTGGCTTATGGCACTTCTGTTCAGTCTCTGTGCAACTGTGTGTTGGGGGAACAGAGGTGATTCTAAGCTGGCAATAATGTGCAGTCTGATACAACAGTGCTGCCACATGGTTACACAAAGCTGTACCTGCCACACAGGCAGCTTTCTAGCTCCACAGGATGGGCATCCTTAAGCACAATCTGTAAAAAATACACAAATCTGTTATAATAGAATGAAAGTATAGTGAGAATGTTTAAAAAACAAACCATCCAGGAATAAAGATGGCATGGGATTTTTCTTTTATTACTAAACCATTTATTGGAGCTAAAATTGTAGTTAATTAAGTTGGCTTGTGAAAGCCAACTTACTGAAATCCTATTTAAACTTATTCTTATTAAGTTGGCTTGGGAAAGCCAACTTATTGATGTAGCTTTTAAACTTATTAATGGTGCTTGCCATATATGGCAAGGCAACATTATTGTTATCCGTCATACTTATTAATGGTGCTTGCGATATGGGGCAACATTATATTAATGGTGCTTGCCATATATGGCAACATTAGTGTTATCCGCCATTTCCAAATTCCACTTTTTTTTCGGCGCGCTACTCCTCCCGCAGTTTTTGTCACAGAGCCATGAATGAGGTGTCAAAACGTGCGGCCTAATCGGGAATGGTGTGCTATGACTTTTATAAGCGATCGGGGGTACGATGTTTGCCCCAGGGGCGAAATAGCGGCCAAAAAAAACGCATAGACTTAACATTGCTAAAAAATGTGACGCCTCGTAGCTCAGAGAGTGGATTTCACAGAAATGTGAAATTTGCCACATTTGAAGAGGCTGGCAGGCTCTGTAAGACCATACCTCAAAATGGGGTAAAAGTTGCACCCCTGGGGGGCAGGAGCGTCCCAAAGTTGCCCCATAGAAACCGCTTTTCAATTGAACATAACTCTGGATCACAGTGTCATAGAGACAAGGGGGCGGGCTCATTTGACTCAGACGACCAATCAGCATCTCAGGATCATTGTGAAGCTATCAAGCCACGCCCCTAGCAACCATTTAGAGCACCTTAGCAACACGTCCCATAGACTTCCATTGAAAGAGATCAAAGGGATATCTCAGGATAGAAGTGTCATAGAAACATGAGGGTGGGCTCGTTTGTCTCGGGGCAGCAAGCAGCCAATCCTGAATCACCTCAACACTCACTGGCCACGCCCTAGCAACCATTGTCGAGCACCTTAGCAACCAAAATTCACAGAGGAATATCTTCCATTCTGAATGTCACAGAGGCGTGGGAGTTGGTTTATATCATTCATACTGACAAGAAGCCTTTGGAGTATCGTGATTGCTAGCTGCCAAGCCACTCCCTAGCAACCAAACAGAGTACCCTAGCAACCGTTTTGCAAGACCTATATCTCTGCATCAGAACATCGTATAAAGATGGGGGTTGGTTTATACATTCACACTGACTTTGGAGCTTCATGATTGGCAGCTGCCAAGCCACTCCCTAGCAAACAAACAGAGTACCCTAGCAACCGTTTTGCAAGACCAATATCTCTGCATCAGAACATCGTATAGAGATGGGGGTTGGCTCTTTTGACTCATGCTAGCAAACAGGACTTGCTACATGCTACACATGCTAGCAGTGAATAGCTACATGCTAATAGCGCTTAGCTAAGCCAATAAAATGCTACAAACTCCATAGTAACCATCTGTGACAACTACCAACCACCTAGTAACACCATAGCAACCACCCAGATTACCCTAAATGCTAATCATGCTAGCAACATGCTAACAACATGCTAATCATGCTAGCAACATGCGAATCACGCTAAAATCATGCTAGCAACATGCTGGCAACATGCTAATCACGCTAAAATCATGCTAGCAACATGCTGGCAACATGCTAATCATGCTAGCAACATGCTAATCACGCTAGCAACATGCTAATCATGCTAGCAACATGCTAACAACATGCTAATCATGCTAGCAACATGCTAGAAACATGCTAATTACGCTAGCAACATGCTAACAAGCTAATCATGCTAGCAACATGCTAGCAACATGCTAATCATGATAGCAAAATGCTAACAACATGCTAATCACGTTAGCAACATGCTAGCAACATGCTAATCATGCTAGCAACATGTTATTCACATGCTAATCATGCTAGCAACCTGCTAAAAACATGTTAATCATGCTAAAATCATGCTAGCAACATGCTAATCATGCTAGCAACATGCTAGTCACATGCTAATCATGCTAGCAACATGTTAATCATGCTAACAACATGCTAATCATGCTAAAATCATGCTAGCAACATGCTAATCATGTTAGCAACATGCTAGTCACATGCTAATAATGCTAGCAACATGCTAAAAACATGCTAATCACGCTAAAATCATTCTAGCAACATGCTAGCAACATGCTAGAAACATGCTAGAAACATGCTAATCACGCTAGCAACATGCTAATAATGCTAAAATCATGTTAGCATCATGTTAACAACACGCTAGCAACATGCTAGCAACATACTAATCACGCTAGCAACATGCTAGTAATGCTAAAATCATGCTAGCAACATGCTAATCATGCTAGCAACATGCTAGTAACATGCTAAAATCATGCTAGCAATATGCTAGCAACATGCTAATCATGCTACTAACATGCTAATCATGCTGGCAACATGCTAGCAACATGCTAATCATGCTAGCAACATGTTAATCAGGCTAGCAACATGCTAGCAACATGCTAATCATAATAAAATCATGCTAACGACATGCTAACAACATGCTAAACATGATAGCAACATGCTAGCAACATGCTAATCATACTAGCAACATGCTAATAATGCTAAAATCATGCTAGCAACATGCTAATCATGCTAAAATCATGCTAGCAACATGCTAATCATGTTAGCAACATGCTAACAACATGCTAATCACGCTAGCAACATGCTACCAACATGCTAATCATGCTAGCAACATGCTAGCAACATGCTAGTCACATGGTAATAATGCTAGCAACATGCTAAAAACATGTTAATCACGCTAAAATCATGCTAGCAACATGCTAGCAAAACATGCTATCAACATGCTAATCACGTTAACAACATGCTAGCAACATGCTAATCATGCTAGCAACATGCTAAAATCATGCTTATCACGCTAACAAAATGCTAGCAACATGCTAATCACGCAAGCAACATGCTAAAAACATGTTAATCACGCTAAAATCATGCTAGCAACATGCTAATCATGCTAGCAACATGCTAGTCACATGCTAATCATGCTAGCAACATGCTAATCATGCTAACAACATGCTAATCATGCTAAAATCATGCTAGCAACATGCTAATCATGTTAGCAACATGCTAGTCACATGCTAATAATGCTAGCAACATGCTAAAAACATGATAATCATGCTAGCAACATGCTAGAAACATGCTAATCACGCTAGCAACATGCTAACAACATGCTAATAATGCTAAAATCATGCTAGCATCATGTTAACAACACGCTAGCAACATGCTAGCAACATGCTAATCACGCTAGCAACATGCTAATAATGCTAAAATCATGCTAGCAACATGCTAATCATGCTAGCAACATGCTAGTAACATGCTAAAATCATGCTAGCAATATGCTAGCAACATGCTAATCATGCTACTAACATGCTAATCATGCTGGCAACATGCTAGCAACATGCTAATCATGCTAGCAACATGTTAATCATGCTAGCAACATGCTAGCAACATGCTAATCATAATAAAATCATGCTAGCGACATGCTAACAACATGCTAAACATGATAGCAACATGCTAGCAACATGCTAATCATACTAGCAACATGCTAATAATGCTAAAATCATGCTAGCAACATGCTAATCATGCTAAAATCATGCTAGCAACATGCTAATCATGTTAGCAACATGCTAACAACATGTTAATCACGCTAGCAACATGCTACCAACATGCTAATCATGCTAGCAACATGCTAGCAACATGCTAGTCACATGGTAATAATGCTAGCAACATGCTAAAAACATGTTAATCACGCTAAAATCATGCTAGCAACATGCTAGCAAAACATGCTATCAACATGCTAATCACGCTAACAACATGCTAGCAACATGCTAATCATGCTAGCAACATGCTAAAATCATGCTTATCACGCTAACAAAATGCTAGCAACATGCTAATCACGCAAGCAACATGCTAATCATGCTAAAATCATGCTAGCAACAAGCTAATCATGATAGCAACATGTTAGCAACATGCTAATCATGCTAGCAACACGCTAGTCACATGCTAATCATGTTAGCAACATGCTAGTCACATGCTAATCATGCTAGCAACATGCTAAAAACATGCTAATCACGTTAAAATCATGTTAACAACATGCTAGCAACATGCTAATCATGCTAGCAACACGCTAGAAACATGCTAATCACGTTAACAGCATGCTAATCATGCTAAAATCATGCTAGCAACATGCTAACAACAGGCAAATCATGCCAATAAAATGCTACAAACTCCATAGTAACCATCTGTGACAACTACCAACCACCTAGTAACACCATAGCAACCACCCAGATTACCCTAGCAACCGCCTAGCAACCGCCTAGCAACGCCCTAGCAACCACCCAGAACACCCTAGCAACCGCCTAGCAACCGTCCAGAACACCCTAGCAACCGCCTAGCAACGCCCTAGCAACCACCCAGAACACCCTAGCAACCGCCTAGCAACACCCTAGCAACCACCCAGAACACCCTAGCAACCGCCTAGCAACCACCTAGAGCACCCTAGCAACCACCCAGAAATCCCTAGCAACCGCCTAGCAACCACCCAGAGCACCCTAGCAACCGCCTAGCAACCACCCAGAACACCCTAGATAGACTGTCAACTAGTTTTTAAATATCATCCCATAACCTGTATGAGTCAAAAAGCCGAACTCCATGTTCGAAACATGCTAACCACGCTAACAAAGTGGTAGCAACATGCTAATCATGCTAGCAACATGCTAGCAACATGCTAGCTACATGCTAGCAACATGCTAATCGTAATAAAATCATGCTAGCAACATAATAGCAACATGCTAATCATGTTAGCAACATGCTAATCACGCTAGCAACATGCTAATCATGCTAGCAACATGCTAAAAACATGCTAATCACGCTAAAATAATGCTAGCAACATGCTAATCATGCTAGCAACATGCTAGTCACATGCTAATCATGCTAGCAACATGCTAAAAACATACTAATCACGCTAAAATCATGCTAGCAACATGCTATCAACGTTAACAACATGCTAGCAACATGCTAATAATGCTAGCAAAATGCTAGCAACATGCTTATCACGCTAGCAAAATGCTAGCAACATGCTAATCACGCAAGCAACATGCTAACAACATGTTAATCATGCTAAAATCATGCTAGCAACATGCTAATAATGCTAGCAACATGCTAGTCACATGCTAATCATGCTAGCAACATGCTAAAAACATGCTAATCAGGCTAAAATCATGCTAACAACATGCTAGCAACATGCTAATCATTCTAGCAACATGCTAGAAACATGCTAATCACGCTAGCAACATGCTAGCAACATGCTAATCACGCTAGCAAAATGCTAGCAACATACTAATAATGCTAAAATCATGCTAGCAACATGCTAGCAACATGCTAGTCACATCCTAATAATGCAAGCAACATGATAAAAACATGCTAATCACGTTAAAATCATTCTAGCAACATGCTAGCAACATGCTAATCATGCTAGCAACATGCTAATCACGTTAGCAACATGCTAGCAACATGCTAATAATGTTAAAATCATGCTAGCATCATGCTAGCAACATGCTAATCATGCTACCAACATGCTAATCATGCTAGCAACATGCTAGCAACATGCTAATCATAATAAAATCATGCTAGCGACATGCTAATCATGCTAGCAACATGCTAATCATGCTAGCAACATGCTAGTCACATGCTAATAATGCTAGCAACATGCTAAAAACATGCTAATCACGCTAAAATCATTCTAGCAAAATGCTAGCAACATGCTAATCATGCTAGCAAAATGCTAGAAACATGCTAATAATGCTAAAATCATGCTAGCGACATGCTAGCAACATGCTAATCATGCTAAAATCATGCTAGCAACATGCTAATCATGCTAGCAACAAGTTACCAACATGCTAATCAAGCTAAAATCATGCTAGCAACATGCTAATAATGCTAGCAACATGCTAATCATGCTCGCAACATGCTAGCAACATGCTAATCATGCTAAAATCATGCTAGCGACATGCTAGCAACATGCTAATCATGCTAAAATCATGCTAGCAACATGCTAATCATGCTAGCAACAAGTTAACAACATGCTAATCATGCTAGCAACATGTTAATCACGCTAGCAACATGCTAATCACGCTAGCAACATGCTAAAATCATGCTAGCAACGTTAGCAACATGCTAATCATGCTAAAATCATGCTAGTGACATGCTAGCAACATGCTAATCATGCTAGCAACATGCTAATCATGCTAGCAACATGCGAATCAAGCTAGCAAATGCTAAAATCATGCAAGCAAACATGCTAGCAACATGCTAATCATGCTAGCAACACGCTAATCATGCTAAAATCATGTTAGCGACATGATAGCAACATGCTAATCATGCTAGCAACATGCTAATCATAATAGCAACATGCTAATAATGCTAGCAAACATGCTAGTCACATGCTAGCAACATGCTAGCAACATGCTAATCATGCTAAAATCATGCTAGCAGACATGCTAATCATGCTAGCAACATGCTAGCAACATGCTAATCGTGCTAAAATCATGCTAGCGACATGATAGCAACATGCTAATCATGCTAGCAACATGCTAATCATGCTAGCAACATGCTAATCATAATAGCAACATGCTAATAATGCTAGCAAACATGCTAGTCACATGCTAATCATGCTAACAACATGCTAATCATGCTAAAATCATGCTAGTGACATGCTAGCAGACATGCTAATCATGCTAGCAACATGCTAGCAACATGCTAATCATGCTAAAATAATGATAGCAACCTGCTAGCAACATGTTAATCATGCTAGCAACATGTTAATCATGTTAACGACATGCTAGCAACATGCTAATCATGCTAGCAACAAATGCTAACATGCTAACAACATGCTAATCACGCTAGCAAGATGCTAAGCATGCTAAAATCATGCTAGCAACATGCTAATCATGCTAAAATCATGTTAATCATGCTAGCATGGTAGCAACATGCTAATCTAACTTATTCGCTAATTTTAAAACTTAAACTTTTAAAACTTTTTAAACTATTAAAACTTAAACTTTTTAAACTTAAACTTATACAACTTTTAAAACTTAAACTTATAAAACTTTTAAAACTAATAAAACTTAAACTTTTAAAACTTAGCATGCTAAAATCATGCTAGTGACATGCTAGCAGACATGCTAATCATGCTAGCAACATGCTAATCATGCTAAAATAATGATAGCAACCTGCTAGCAACATGCTAATCATGCTAGCAACATGTTAATCACGCTAGCAACATGCTAATCACGCTAGCAACATGCTAAAATCATGCTAGCAACGTTAGCAACATACTAATCATGCTAAAATCATGCTAGTGACATGCTAGCAACATGCTAATCATGCTAGCAACATGCTAATCATGCTAGCAACATGCGAATCAAGCTAGCAAATGCTAATCATGCAAGCAAACATGCTAGCAACATGCTAATCATGCTAGCAACACGCTAATCATGCTAAAATCATGTTAGCGACATGATAGCAACATGCTAATCATGCTAGCAACATGCTAATCATAATAGCAACATGCTAATAATGCTAGCAAACATGCTAGTCACATGCTAGCAACATGCTAATCATGCTAAAATCATGCTAGCAGACATGCTAATCATGCTAGCAACATGCTAGCAACATGCTAATCGTGCTAAAATCATGCTAGCGACATGATAGCAACATGCTAATCATGCTAGCAACATGCTAATCATAATAGCAACATGCTAATAATGCTAGCAAACATGCTAGTCACATGCTAATCATGCTAACAACATGCTAATCATGCTAAAATCATGCTAGTGACATGCTAGCAGACATGCTAATCATGCTAGCAACATGCTAGCAACATGCTAATCATGCTAAAATAATGATAGCAACCTGCTAGCAACATGTTAATCATGCTAGCAACATGTTAATCATGTTAACGACATGCTAGCAACATGCTAATCATGCTAGCAACAAATGCTAACATGCTAACAACATGCTAATCACGCTAGCAAGATGCTAAGCATGCTAAAATCATGTTAATCATGCTAGCATGGTAGCAACATGCTAATCTAACTTATTCGCTAATTTTAAAACTTAAACTTTTAAAACTTTTTAAACTATTAAAACTTAAACTTTTTAAACTTAAACTTATAAAACTTTTAAAACTTAAACTTATAAAACTTTTAAAACTAATAAAACTTAAACTTTTAAAACTTAAACTAATAAAACTTTTAAAACTTAAACTTTTAAAACTTTTTTAAACTTTCCAAACTTCTTTAAACTTTACAAACTTTTTTAAACTTTCTGGTCCGGCTTTCACAAGCCAACTTAAAGTTTGTCTCGACAAACTTTTTTATCTAGTTGTTTTTACAATTTATCATTATCTTTATTTATCTCACTTTACTCATTTAAATAACAGGGAGCACAGAACGTGTGCAAAAGAAGTGACAACAGAACATAACATGCAGGGATGGGCAGTATTTCAAACAAATGCATTTAAAATAAAAATATATATATATTTTATCGAAATATATTTTGATTTATTTGTGCCCATCTCTGCTAACAGGGACACAGAACGTGTGTAACGTTATACGTCGTAAAAAACAGAACTCAGTTTCTGTGAATCCCAGTGCTTAGCTTACATATCTCAATATTGATAAATATCCAGACAAACCAATGTTATATACAGTATATGAAACGAAATATGTAATAAAACAGCCTTCGACAAGTTAACAAGTAATGATTCACAGAAACTCGCTCTGACAAACGGAACCTGTCTCATGAACGAGCCTGCACTGAACCTGCAGGACTAACTTTCCCTTACGCTCAAGCTGTGGGGCTTTTGGCTTTTCCTCATTGATCGGTAACACTCAGCCCTAATGGTTACCTCTCCTGTGCTTGAATCCTTGTTTGAAACTGACATTGACAATGAAGTTAGGAAAATACACAACTAACTTACACTACTGCGCTAGCGTTAGGTGACTTAGCATTCACGGTAATGTTAAGGGCATGTAAATACAAAACACGTCCAGACCATACCTTCATAATTGTGGATGTAGCTTGAAATGTATAGCTTGAATCCCTTCTCCTTCTTGGCTTTCGATGAATGGGACAGCGTTTGGATAATTCGAGTAACGTCGTTGACCGTGATCCTTGGTAAACAGTGTTGCCAGATCGGGTTGACGATTTCCAGCCCAAAAGCTCACCAAAACCCGCCCACTTCAACAAAAACCAGCCCAAAATTTTAACTGCCAAAATAATGTGATATGATTTTATTACCATGTCAATCAAGATTAATAAGGACCATTTTTATCTCCTCAAAATAAAATAATGATGAAAAAAAGGGAATAAATATAAATAAATTTCACAGGAACATGGATCAAAACAGGGCAAATGCGTTAAAGACAGTCAGAAAATATGCTTAAAATGACCAGGAACCTTTTCAAAATGGCAATCAAGAAATTAACTGATAACCCCCGGGGGAACACATGCATCATTTTCAAAGTCCACAGTAAGAAAAAGCTCATTTTTGTGCAAAAAAAGTGCACAATAAAGTGATCAGAAAGCAATGTTAATTTACACCCACAACAGCCAAACATGTGTTATTCATGTATGATAATCTGACAGCAAAAATAAAATAATAATAACAATTAACAACAATGCGCTTACCTTTCTCTTGTGCTTTATCTTCAGACAGAACTACAGCATTTTAGAACATAATGCAGAACTTAGCACAGTCAAAACTGTTCAAGTCCAGCAGCTGTCAATGCCAAGTATACACGAGTTTGGACGGTTTAAAAGATGTTCTGATGCAGGACAGCATTGTATAGTCCCATGTTCAGTTTTAATTTGTATTAAATCATTCAACAGTTAACTTATTTCAGTTACAATTACATTTAGAAGTCTTCTATTCATTTAATCCACGTTGTGAGATTTGAGTTACTTTTTAGATTCTTTATCGTGTAACTTATATTTAAGCCACTTTGCCATGAATCACTTAACTTAAATAAAATAAAAGAGTAAATATATAGCTGCACATTAAAATTTAGCCGTTTACAGCGCCAAACCCAATCACTCACGAGTCATCACATCTCACCAACATAAACGATGGTAAATTTTTTGGCCAATCTCTGTTAAAATGAACCAAAAAGGGTTGCGTTAAGGAAAAATTAGTTGATGACTGCACTACACATTATTTTGCTGTGATACTTTGAGCTTGAGCATATTAAGATAACGTGACTAAGATACAAGTGAAGAAAAAAGCAGCTGATTGGGCGGTTTTTAGTTTTTTTAAAGCAGCCCAAATTTGGTCTACCCACCCAATGCGTTATTCTCCGGTCCACAGTAAGGGTAAAATCTTTGCGTGGCAGGGGCAGCTGCCACTCGACCTGCCACCGCCAAGTGCGCCTACCAGTGGCAGCTGCCACCGCTATGTGCGCCTGCCACACGCACCAGCCACCGCTATGTGCGCCTGCCACACGCACCAGCCACCGCTATGTGCGCCTGCCACACGCACCAGCCACCGCTATGTGCGCCTGCCACACGCACCAGCCACCGCTATGTGCGCCTGCCACACGCACCAGCCACCAATTGTTACATTGGTCTATACTGTAATATTTTGTGTATGTAAAAATGTCTCAAGAGAAATATAAAAACATTTAAAGGATTACGTTTATTATACATTTAATTCTATATGTTTACATTTTATTCAAGCTGTAAAACTAATGTGTACAGTATTTTGCAGCAGTGGTATCTTGGTGTAATGTATTAACAACGGTTTGAGACAAATATGATGTTATTTAATATAAAACAATGCCGATGGCGCTCTGTGGCGCGGCAGGAATTTGAACAGCGTTCTGAGTCGTTGCTGGGCGCTGCGGACAGACGCCGAATGACGCCGCCGGTGTGCGTACACACATATGGCGCTTTTCCACTGCATGGTAGAAAGCAACGTGTTCGAATTTGAAAGACATGGCGCGACGCGACGCGGCGCTGCGCTTCGCATCCGGTGACTCCCTTTAGGTGCTGTACACTCCATTATGGATTTAAAGGGAGGAATCAGCTGGAAAATAGGTAAATAATTGTACAATTGCACTGTTTGTTTGTTTATATGCAACAATCGGGGTGTAAACTGAGAGTGATGTTGTGGCAGGCGCATGCTTCGGTGCTGCGCGCGGCGTTAAAGGGAGTAGGCTAATAAAACATATCTTATGTGGCAATTAGGTTACTAATTGTAATAAATTCTTACTGCAGATTTCTGACTGTTTACAGTTCGAGAGTCGCACATGAGCAAACAGAGTGCAATTGTACATGTATTTACCTTTTTGTTACTGTACCTTATATTTGATTCCTCCATTTAAATCCACAATGGAGAGCGTGTCCCGTGGTACCTAAACCTCCCGCCTGCTTCGATTGATGCACGTAAGGAAACAATGCAACCACAACTCTGCCTGCCCCAGATGACACTTCACCAGTCAGATCTAGGCACAGCTGTCGCAGAACATACTACAGCTAAGGTGAGTTCACTTAATATTTAAAAACAAATGTTTTGTTGTTAAATATTGTTAAAGGACAATTGTAACTAGTACTCTGGCGAGTTTATTAATTAT
Organism: Schizopygopsis malacanthus; assembly: GCA_027474115.1. NCBI lineage: Eukaryota > Metazoa > Chordata > Actinopteri > Cypriniformes > Cyprinidae > Schizopygopsis > Schizopygopsis malacanthus. The sequence continues at coordinate 9,868,474 of CM049876.1, forward strand.
CATAGGATTGGATTATACAGTGATTTGTGCAGTCTTTGTATAAAAACATTTTATTTAAATGTTTGTCACTAAGCACTTTATTTATTTATTTGTATGTATGTATGCAGAGCTCAGACAACACTACAACACCACTGGCAAAAATATGATTGGAAGGTAGGAAAGGAGTTTTAAAATACAGGCTTCACATTTTGACTTTGAAGCAAACACAAAAAGGCAGCATATATTAAAAAATATATATTTTTTTTTATTTTGTTAGACATAACCATACAATAAATGTGATAAAGACAACAGAGCACACACAGAAGAAAGTCAGCAATGGGATGTAATATGACAGAGGCATACAACAGTGTTGCCATCAAAACCACTTTGGATCAGAATCTGAGGATAATCTGTAAAAGAGAAAGAAGGAAAAATTAAATGTCCCTTTGTTTGCAAAGCCATTTCTGCCTTGAACCTATGGAAGCCCTCCGTCGTTTTTAGGATTAAGAAGGTTACCTTTGAATGACCAAGAGCAGAAAGTGAAAATAACTGTTTAAAGTGCATTTAATTAAATCGTCTTATATGTTTTAGCAATGCATTAAAACATTTTAAATTAGTAATAATTACCTCAGGAGTTAGAACTTCCATAACGTAGGATGCATTACTTAATTATGTCATGTCTATCTGTGTGACTCTTGTAACTCTGTCAATGATCCCGTGTGTCTGTAGGCAAAAGGCCTAACATTTAGCTTTATTATATTAGTTATATCTTAAGAACTTAAGTTATCTTATTTCCAAATTATTTGAATTTTGTTTAGCAATATTTGCCATTACTAGTTTCTATTTTCACAAAATAGGAAATAGGAAAAATCCTTTCATTAAGTTTCTTCTTCAGCTTAGGACAACATGTTTGATGTTTATGCAAAAACGCTGTATTGTGTAGTTCCTACAATGTGCAAAAAAAAGTAATTTTAAACAAAACCACAGTATTTGTTTGAAACAAGTGTTAAATGTGGATATTTTCTAATTGTAGATTTCCAGAAAACTCCAACTCATGCTTATACACATACTGATGCTTATACATGTCAATGAGACACTGCATATGCAAATTAGCACTTTACAAAAGGGAAGTCACATTTATTCAATTATTGGTGAGATTAGATATACGTCTTGTTTACCATAATTGTTATGAATCTGGTTCCCACTCACTCAAACTGCACATCACCCTTGGACTACATTTCCCATCATGCACTGCACTCACACATTCCCGTCCACCATTACACCAATCACACAGCTGTCACCATTCACTCATCACTCTGATTGCCTCACCACACCTGCACCTCATTCTCTCACTCACATAAAAGCAGCACACAAACACTCACCCAGTGCGAAGTCTTGTTTTCCCCTGGCTAACATTCTGAGCGTTATTCTTCCTGCCATCTCTGTGTTTGACCCTGGACTGCCTGACCTTGGAACTCTGAACCTGTGCCTGTGACCTCGACCCCTGCCTGGTATTGTTTACGTCTCTGCTCTGCCTCTGATATTCCTGTTTTTGCCTGCTGACCATTGCCCGTTTGTTTCTGCCTCTGCTCAATAAACATCTTGCTGCAAGTGAATCCACTCGCCTCAGACCAGTCATTACAGAAGACTTCGCCAAACGAGGATTCAGCAGCTTTTCCAAGGAACCCTGGCCAGAGGAAGAGTCCGCTCCAGAGCCCGCTCCGATCCGGGAGCTCGCAGAGTCCGCTCCAGAGCCCGCTCCGATCCGGGAGCTCGCAGAGTCCGCTCCAGAGCCCGCTCCGATCCGGGAGCTCGCAGAGTCCGCTCCAGAGCCCGCTCCGTCCCAGGAGCTCGCAGAGTCCGCTCCAGAGCCCGCTCCGTCCCAGGAGCTCGCAGAGTCCGCTCCAGAGCCCGCTCCGTCCCAGGAGCTCGCAGAGTCCGCTCCAGAGCCCGCTCCGTCCCAGGAGCTCGCAGAGTCCGCTCCAGAGCCCGCTCCGTCCCAGGAGCTCGCAGAGTCCGCTCCAGAGCCCGCTCCGATCCAGGAGCTCGCAGAGTCCAGCTCTCCTTCGTCTCCGCTGGTCCCGCCCAGCTCTCCTTCGTCTCCGCTGGTCCCGCCCAGCTCTCCTTCGTCTCCGCTGGTCCCGCCCAGCTCTCCTTCGTCTCCGCTGGTCCCGCCCAGCTCTCCTTCGTCTCCGCTGGTCCCGCCCAGCTCTCCTTCGTCTCCGCTGGTCCCGCCCAGCTCTCCTTCGTCTCCGCTGGTCCCGCCCAGCTCTCCTTCGTCTCCGCTGGTTCCGTCCAGCTCACCGATGCCTCCGCTGATCCCGTTCAGCTCACCGATGCCTCCGCTGATCCCGTTCAGCTCACCGATGCCTCCGCTGATCCCGTTCAGCTCACCGATGCCTCCGCTGGTACCGTCCAGCTCACCGATGCCTCCGCTGGTTCCGTCCAGCTCACCGATGCCTCCGCTGGTTCCGTCCAGTTCACCTATGCCTCCGCTGGTTCCGTCCAGCTCACCGATGCCTCCGCTGATCCCGTTCAGCTCACCGATGCCTCCGCTGATCCCGTTCAGCTCACCGATGCCTCCGCTGATCCCGTTCAGCTCACCGACGCCTCCGCTGATCCCGTTCAGCTCACCGACGCCTCCGCTGATCCCGTTCAGCTCACCGACGCCTCCGCTGATCTCGTTCAGCTCACCGACGCCTCCGCTGATCCCGTCCAGCTCACCGATGCCTCCGCTGGTTCCGTCCAGCTCACCGATGCCTACGCTGGTTCCGTCCAGCTCACCTATGCCTCCGCTGGTTCCGTCCAGCTCACCGATGCCTCCGCTGGTTCCGTCCAGTTCTACCGAGCGCCCAAGAGAGTCAGAGCCGCCCGAGCGCCACCGAGATTCAGCGCTTCCAGAGTGCCCCCTCGAGGTAGTGGAGGTCACCAAGAACTTTCATGGAGGGAGCTCCCCTCCATTGCTCACGGAGACCCTGGACCCGCCATGGCCCATGAGGTCCCCTGATCCATCATGGCTGCCCGAGGCCCCGGATCTACCATGGCCGCTTAAACTCCCTGCCTTGGTTCCTGAAACCAAAGGTGCTCTCTCTGCCTCTTGTGTCTCCGTTTCCTCTAGGTCCCAGTCTCGGCCAGTTATCTCTGCTCCGCCCTGGTGGGCGTCTGTCTCGTCTGCTCCGCCCTGGTGGGCGTCTGTCTCGTCTGCTCCGCCCTGGTGGGCGCCTGATCTGCCAGAGTCACTCCACGTCTCCGTCGACCTGCCAGAGTCACTCCACGTCTCCGTCGACCTGCCAGAGTCACTCCACGTCTCCGTCGACCTGCCAGAGTCACTCCACGTCTCCGTCGACCTGCCAGAGTCACTCCACGTCTCCGTCGACCTGCCAGAGTCACTCCACGTCTCCGTCGACCTGCCAGAGTCACTCCACGTCTCCGTCGACCTGCCAGAGTCACTCCACGTCTCCGTCGACCTGCCAGAGTCACTCCACGTCTCCGTCGACCTGCCAGAGTCACTCCACGTCTCCGTCGACCTGCCAGAGTCACTCCACGTCTCCGTCGACCTGCCAGAGTCACTCCACGTCTCCGTCGACCTGCCAGAGTCACTCCACGTCTCCGTCGACCTGCCAGAGTCACTCCACGTCTCCGTCGACCTGCCAGAGTCACTCCACGTCTCCGTCGACCTGCCAGAGTCACTCCACGTCTCCGTCGACCTGCCAGAGTCACTCCACGTCTCCGTCGACCTGCCAGAGTCACTCCACGTCTCCGTCGACCTGCCAGAGTCACTCCACGTCTCCGTCGACCTGCCAGAGTCACTCCACGCCTCCGTCGACCTGCCAGAGTCACTCCACGCCTCCGTCGACCTGCCAGAGTCACCTCACGCCTCCGCCGACCTGCCAGAGTCACCTCACGCCTCCGCCGACCTGCCAGAGTCACCTCACGCCTCCGCCGACCTGCCAGAGTCACCTCACGCCTCCGCCGACCTGCCAGAGTCACCTCACGCCTCCGCCGACCTGCCAGAGTCACCTCACGCCTCCGCCGACCTGCCAGAGTCACCTCACGCCTCCGCCGACCTGCCAGAGTCACCTCACGCCTCCGCCGACCTGCCAGAGTCACCTCACGCCTCCGCCGACCTGCCAGAGTCACCTCACGCCTCCGCCGACCTGCCAGAGTCACCTCACGCCTCCGCCGACCTGCCAGAGTCACCTCACGCCTCCGCCGACCTGCCAGAGTCACCTCACGCCTCCGCCGACCTGCCAGAGTCACCTCACGCCTCCGCCGACCTGCCAGAGTCACCTCACGCCTCCGCCGACCTGCCAGAGTCACCTCACGCCTCCGCCGACCTGCCAGAGTCACCTCACGCCTCCGCCGACCTGCCAGAGTCACCTCACGCCTCCGCCGACCTGCCAGAGTCACCTCACGCCTCCGCCGACCTGCCAGAGTCACCTCACGCCTCCGCCGACCTGCCAGAGTCACCTCACGCCTCCGCCGACCTGCCAGAGTCACCTCACGCCTCCGCTGACCTGCCAGAGTCACCTCACGCCTCCGCTGACCTGCCAGAGTCACCTCACGCCTCCGCTGACCTGCCAGAGTCACCTCACGTCCCTGCTGTCTCGTCTGCCCTGCCCTGGTGGGCTCCTGTTTCATTGGCCCCACATGGACCTGGCCCTCCGTCCCCTCCCCCGGTTCCACCTCCGCTCCACCGCCCTCCTGGATTTTGCTTTGTGTAAGCGTCTGGAAGCCGCTCCTAGGTGGGGGGCTCTGTTATGAATCTGGTTCCCACTCACTAACTGCACATCACCCTTGGACTACATTTCCCATCATGCACTGCACTCACACATTCCCGTCCACAATTACACCAATCACACAGCTGTCACCATTCACTCATCACTCTGATTGCCTCACCACACCTGCACCTCATTCTCTCACTCACATAAAAGCAGCACACAAACACTCACCCAGTGCGAAGTCTTGTTTTCCCCTGGCTAACATTCTGAGCGTTATTCTTCCTGCCATCTCTGTGTTTGACCCTGGACTGCCTGACCTTGGAACTCTGAACCTGTGCCTGTGACCTCGACCCCTGCCTGGTATTGTTTACGTCTCTGCTCTGCCTCTGATATTCCTGTTTTTGCCTGCTGACCATTGCCCGTTTGTTTCTGCCTCTGCTCAATAAACATCTTGCTGCAAGTGAATCCACTCGCCTCAGACCAGTCATTACAATAATGTCCTGGTCTGTTATTACAATGTCCCCCACCAATCCCTGCTTCAATATTGATAGTGTTCTGTAAAAAGAAATAGGAGGGTTATACAAATATTGAATGTATTTGTAATGTAGTAACTGAAGTTTGTTTTCAAATGTAAAGTACATACGTATCATAAGGATATGACTGATCAATGTCACATCCACAGTTGAATGGCATGTCCTTTGTGAACATTGCTGGATCAATGGCAGCACAGTCACTGTGCAACCATTTGTTACAACTGTCACACTTTTGTTCATTGCAGTGTTTTGACATCTGTATGCATGATTCTGCAGAAGAGATTAAATATAATTATATATAGCTGCTCAATAAATACAGTGTACATTAAAATGTACAAAATACAACATCTCTTATCACTTACTTTATCCGAATTTCTTGAAATATGCAAATATCAAGGTCCTGAGCCATACATCTGTTTTTAACTTTAGGCGCTGTAATCTTTGGTTGAAAGTCCTAAGAACAGAAGATGATAAAAACAGTGTTTACATTTAAGCAAAATATTAAATATCATGTTTATTGTATATTACATACAACCGTGTTATAGAGAAAACCACCACTAAAGATTAACTGTCTGCTTTACCTCCGTTTGTAGATTTTCAACCAAACAGGAGGCATGGTAAAGTCGAAGATGAATCAGTTGGTCAGTCTGAAGCGACTCAGGAGACATTTTAACACCTTTTGCTTCTATCTCTGCCATCTTCGAGAATGTAAAGGGAATTTGAAAAATTAGCTGTAATCCTTTTTAAACAGTATTTGTTTACTTTCCCATAGTATGCATTACATAAATATTAATGTAAAAAGTTACAAACATAAACTCATAAAATTCTTATCCACTCACTGTGCAAACAAAAACCACAGTTGTTTCCATAATTTCTCCGCCATTGCTGTGGATTGCACACAGTCCACCCATCCAGGGAGTCTACATTTCTAAAGGCATCTCTGGAAGAAAGAAATGGACTTAAAGCAGACTGTACCCAAGTCATGAAATGTTTAAAATAACTGTGTAAAACATAAAACAAATTATAAAAGGTATTACTTCAGAATGTCCATATCCTGTGTTGTCATAAATCCTTATTTGTTTGTAGAAGAAATTCAATAAAGAGACATTTTAAAGCAGTCACAAATAAAAAATTTTGTTCTTTTTTGGCTTGTATATCTATAATAACATTGTATATATGTTATATATAATAACATTGCAGACAAATCACATCTATATACTGTATAATCTCATTTTGTTCCTTATGTAATGAACACCGCTAGAGTTGTACTAACCCAAAGAATGAAGTTGCATTCTGTCTCTGGTGTCCTATCTGTGCCAACAATTTTTGGTAAAAGTGTTTTCTGTGCATCATTCTGAAATGGGAAACACATGTTCCTAAGGAATTTGTGACATTCATAGGATGTAGAGACAGGGTTGCATTTTATTTTAGAAATTGAATAGTACCTCAAGAATTTTCAGATGTGAATCAGAAATTATTCTTGAAGCCAGCCAGTCCCTGTACCACACAATATGAATGTGTCAGTCAACAAGGCTGCAACCTGAGGATAGAACAAAATTACATGTAAATTGCACTTCTTTCATCTGCTCATAATGCTTGTTTGCATGTTTATGAAATTGATTAAAACTAGTGAAAAAAAGTATAGATTCCGAAGCAGATACTTACATTCTGGTTTTCTGAGGCAATTTTTGTGCAATCCGACAATTTACTGTCTTTAAAGCAAAATATGAAGATGCATAGTAAGAAAGTGTATTCAAATATATTGTTTATTTCCATATCTACTTGTACATCTTATACAGTTGTCTGTGTGTGATAGTTGCGTAATCAAATAAATGTAATCAATAACATCTTAAAATCATTAGGTAACCATAATTATTACTTACATTGTCATATAGCCATGGCATCAGTTGGCTACTGGTGTCTTTCAAGAGATCGAGTGGGCACAAACTTTTCAGATCACGTAGATCCAACAAGGCGTAACGAGAGTTTCTAGCAATGACATCATGCTCTCTCTTCTCAATAGCATACAGCTGTCTGATTTTGTCCTAATGATGCAGAAGATGTGTTAATGATTTTTATTCCTATTAATAGTAAATATTATTACTACTAATATGTGTGTGGTGCTAACCAGCACACTTGTTACCTTATTTTTCTCATTAATTGGAAACATTGTCACTGAGAAACGGTAGCCATCCACAGTAGGACTGTTCCCTTTTATTCCCCTTTGCTGGAGCCGGAGGACTTCTGGACTGTTGTCAGGTTTTCTTGTTTGTGTTCCTGTAATGAATTGGGAAATAGTAACATAACAATAAAATAAAGTGGCAAACATTTTAATACATTTCGGATGTTGATTTTGATGGTCCTTTCTAAGTGAAAACATTATTTCCCAGGGTTTCCACTGTTTGCAGCAATCCTCATTAATTATGTCCATGCCTGCACTTCACAGGTGAACTATTTGAAAACTTTTGCATATTTTTTCCATATCATTGGTTCCTGTCTGCCATGCTGCTGTCTTTCATGTCTTTGGTAGTTGGATGTGCTGGTGAAATGAATCCCACATTTCTTGCAAAACAGATTCTCTTTCTGAACTGGGTCAACTGGGCAGGATTTTCTGTCATCTAAGAAATAATATGATACATCACATTATGACATTTTCCACTTTATTTCATTTACTGTGTCGGATGCTTTATGATTATGTGCTGACCTGAGGCTTTTTCTGGGAACATCAGACCTGTTGTTGGCACACCACAAAGAGAAACAAACAGAATGTATCATTACAAAATTAAATATTTAAAAAACAAGAACAAATTTCAAAATTGACAAAACACATACGATGTTTTCTTAAGTGGCATTTGAAATCAAAAGACCTTTGAATTACTTTATTGCACTTTGAACAATGCCCGTGGCTCCTTCTACCACTTTGTCGATTAGGACGGTAACATGGTATTGAGAACTTGCCTACAAAGAGCGATAATGAAATTAACATGAAAAGTAATGAATCTTGGATATTATACATATTACAAAATATATATTATAGTGATTTTACAAATATTACATCGCATATCATTCACAAAAATGTCACATTTTTAATGATTACTTGTATTCATCTGTAAAATGAATAGCAAATGTTAGACGTCGTTTGGACAAATGATCACTGGATGCTGTAATAGATGTTCTGCAATAACAGTAGTCCTGATCTCCTCCAAGGCTTAAATGCTCATTTCACTAACAAACTCAAACTTCCTTGCTGAAAAAAAAAAAAAATGAATAAGCAGACCAAAACACCATCAGGATGACAAATAATATTTGCTACAATATCACTCCATATCCTAAATCAGTGGTACTTAACCTGTTTTACTCAAAAGCCCCCCTCCTTTCCGAATCAATACTGCAAAGCCCCCAACCTTTTTTAGTCACAAAAACAGTTGTAATTCTAGTGTTATTATTGTGCAATTTCATTATATTATTTTTTAGCAAAATAAATTAAAGATGTATTTTTATCTACAGTGTTCTTTTACAAATACAACTCATTACATACACTATAAACACTTTAAAAGAGAGAAATGTAGATATTTGTGAAAGTTGTTTTCTCTGTTTTGGAAGGATGATAATTTTAAAATCAAATATTTATTGTATAAAAATGTGTTAATACTTTGCTATAGTTAAAGGTGGATCATTGTATCAGTTGTTTATTATTTATGCAAAATCCATATTACTGTTATAGTTTTTATTGATAACCATGGCTACAGCTGATAACTTTGTCTATTGCTCTTATGAATGTTTATAGCATAATTTGTGAAAATGTAACTACTACGGAATGACAGACTTCTTCATGGACAGTGTTTGCGTATTTCTTATCATTATATACCCTACTTGTTCTACAGATCTGTGTACTAGTGTTAAATGCTACTGTTTTTGATAGTGTTGATAACGTTTCTGATTGAAAAATTTTCAATTTAGTGAAAAAGACAAATCCCGAAAACACTAGCTGGATCTGGCAATGCGGAGGCTGCACCATCGCACTCACAACCGGCAGCATCTCACAACGATCGTTTTCATACACTAAACGTTCTTGCAAACTGTCTAAACTGAATTCTACATGTCATGCAGACATTCGTAACAACATGAAAACTTTACCGAAGTCCGGTCCTCGGTGATCTCATGATCACAGTTCGTTATATCACTACTAACGTTACTCTTATTGCAGTAAGAAATGTTTTTAATGTTAAGAAGATGCTGAATTGTTTTGCTTACCTCCCATGCTGTAAATCCTCCGAAGGCTGAGGGTCGTCGGTGTTGTATTTGTTTGTGGGTGAGTGGGGGTGAGGTGGCTGGTTTCAAAGCAATAAACGTCCCAGGTCGAGCACAGGCCCCCAAAACCCGAATCTAACGTGACTACTTTATAGTATATTTTGTGCATTTTTTAAGAAACACAAGTAATTATGTATGCACGTTATGCATGTCATTTTACAACCTTGAATACATGTAACATAACCTCTACATCCATAACGGCTGACGTAGGACTGAAGCGTCGCGCCCGCCACAGTTTAGCGTCGCCTGCCTCAACATCTCTTATAACGGCTGACGCAGGACTGAAGCGTCGTGCCCGCCACAGTTTAGCTTCGCCTGCCTCAACATCTCTTATAACGGCTGACGCAGGACTGAAGCGTCGCGCCCGCCACAGTTTAGCGTCACCTGCCTCAACATCTCTTATAACGGCTGACGCAGGACTGAAGCGTCGCGCCCGCCACAGTTTAGCTTCGCCTGCCTCAACATCTCTTATAACGGCTGACGCAGGACTGAAGCGTCGCGCCCGCCACAGTTTAGCGTCACCTGCCTCAACATCTCTTATAACGGCTGACGTATCTCTTATAACGGCTGACGCAGGACTGAAGCGTCGCGCCCGCCACAGTTTAGCGTCACCTGCCTCAACATCTCTTATAACGGCTGACGCAGGACTGAAGCGTCGCGCCCGCCACAGTTTAGCGTCACCTGCCTCAACATCTCTTATAACGGCTGACGTAGGACTGAAGCGTCGCGCCCGCCACAGTTTAGCGTCACCTGCCTCAACATCTCTTATAACGGCTGACGCAGGACTGAAGCGTCGCGCCCGCCACAGTTTAGCGTCACCTGCCTCAACATCTCTTATAACGGCTGACGCAGGACTGAAGCGTCGTGCCCGCCACAGTTTAGCGTCACCTGCCTCAACATCTCTTATAACGGCTGACGTAGGACTGAAGCGTCGCGCCCGCCACAGTTTAGCGTCACCTGCCTCAACATCTCTTATAACGGCTGACGCAGGACTGAAGCGTCGCGCCCGCCACAGTTTAGCTTCGCCTGCCTCAACATCTCTTTCTGTTTACATTCCTATTGATGAATATAAACAAACAAACAGTGCACTTCTACAATTATTAACCTATTTGCCACATAACATGTTTTATCTAAATACATAATGACGAAGTGTCGCGCATGCCACAATATCTATCTTCTTTTACACACCAAATTATGCGTTTAACATTCACGTTACATTAAATCATTTAGCAGACGCTTTTATCCAAAGCGATTTACAAATGAGGACGATAGAAGCAATCAAAACCAACAAAAAAGCAACAACACGTAAGTTCCATAACAAGTCTTGGTTAGCCTAATGTGACCGGATGCTCTCTTCACCAGGTTGCTTGCTTATACAAATTAAGTTAGAGTTTCCCGCCGCCAATTTCCCTTTAAATGATGGGACACGTCATTTTCGATCGGCCATAAATAGCCTCTTTCAGCCTGTTAGGACGCGTTGCTTCCTGTTGACTCGGGGGTTCCCTTTTGCTTCCCATGTGAGGGCGGACGTGCTGCTTCCTGTTGACTCGGGGGTTCCCTTTCGTTTCCCCTGTGCGGGCGATTTGAGTGTGGCGTTGTGTCAGCGGTTGCGTGTCTCTGCAATGACGATTGCCTCCGGTAAGCTTGTAATGCAGTGGCTGGTGACAATTGTGGTTGGGTATTGGTCTGACGAGTGGGCGCGATGTTTAGCTCATTGCAGGCATGTGTGAACTCATTTATGCGGCGCTGTGGGATTAAAGTAAACCAAACCATCTAAAAGTGGTTTGTTCCGAGCGATTGACTGATTCCATCGTCGGGTAAGTTTTTCCTGATTGGGTCGAGACATTGGGCATTTTGGGGGTATTAACCATTGTGTTTCTCCTTTTAAAGTGTTTGAGATCCTTCGTGCAAATCTTTTGCTCTCTATTCAGAAGGCCTCTTTAACGCGAGGAATCGCCGTTGTCCTACAGTTTATTTTTACCTTGCCTGTTCACACTGATTAATAGTTATGGTTTGTGTTTTATAAATGGAATGATGATGTTATTTGTCCTTTTTTTGTTTCTTTGTTTTGAAATTATTTACTAGTGGGAGTTATTGTTCCCAGGCGAGTGTTTTGGTTTATTATCAATATTTTCTTGTGTTTATATTAATTGGATTTATTTTGCAATTATTTTCTTTATTGTGGAAGCGTGTTTGTGTGTGTGCGAGTGTGTGTGTGTGTTTGAGTGCGTGTGAGTTTCCTTTGCTAGACGCTGGGGGCTCCAGCCAGGAATCCTCCCTGTTGTTTTTTGCGTACAGGTGATGGTTTGAACACAGGGTGCGGTGTGCAGTGAGACGCACGGATTTTGTGTGCAGTGGTGTGAGTTACTCCAGAGTGTGGGCGTGGAGGTGTCCCCTTTTCTTGAGCCCTCAGCCAAAGCTCTTGAATGTGGTGTGTTTGTATGTCATTTTGAGTGTTTGTTAAACTACCATGTTCCCTTCCCTGATCACATAATTGATCAGTTGATGTGGCATGTCCTGTCTGGCACGCCCTTGTTCATTTTTAAATGAGATTTTATTGTTAATAAAGAACTATTGTGTATGATATTCACGTCTCTGTTCTCATTAGTGTAAATAACTTGCTTGCCTTATAAAGCATAATTATTCTCTGTGTGATATCAGAGTGGCGTAGTCGGTTATTAAAAAGCTCTATTTAATTTTAGTATTTGGGCCTTTAGTGTCCACTAGCACTGATCTCGTATCTTTCTTTACCTCGCCACATTGTGGCGTAGTCGGCAGGGTACCACATTGGTGTGGGACAGAGATGTGAATTATATGTTGTTCATTTCGTGTTGTTGTTTTTTTGGCTTGGGTTGTGTGAGGGTGTGTGTTTATATTTTGTTTTGTTTTACTGTGTTGAATAGGAACAGGACAACGGCGACCCTGTGCGGCCAGTAGTGCTCGGGCGGTGTAGACAATATATATATATATATATTTTTTTTTTGGATTTGTTCTCGGCCCATTCAGGTAACCCTGTGGTATGGAGGAAGAATTGCAGGAGCTGCGGGCGTTAGTGGCCCAGCTGCGGACCGATAATGAGCAGCTGCGCCAGGAGACACCAGCCGTGATCCCAGCTCCTAATGCTTCAGCTAGTAATCCGTCTATTGCGGCGGCGACTCCAGCAGGTAGTTCTTCACTTCCTGATACCGGCCCACTTGAGCGATTTGTGTTTATTCCAAGGGATCATAAGTGCCCAAAATTTAATGGTAGGACCGGCATCGATGTTAATGAATGGGTAGAAGAGGCGCGTGCTTGCATGAGGGCACGTCATATGTCTACCGTTGACCAAGCCTTCTTTTTGATCGATCATTTGGAGGGTGAGGCACGTGAAGAGCTTCGTTATCGTTCGGGGGTAGAGCGGCGAGATCCAGACCAAATCATCGCAGCATTGCGCGAATTGTACGGTTGTACGCGATCATATGTAGTGTTACAGGAACTGTTTTTCTCTAGGCGACAGCAGGAAGGGGAAACCCTCGTGGAATTCTCCCTGGCCCTGATGAGCTTATGGGAGAAGGTTAAAGAACAGGCGCCACATGAAATGCTCAATACTGGGGCCTTATTACGAGATCAGTTCGTTGAGAACGTGAGCGATAATACACTTAGGCGTGAATTAAAACAGTTGGTTCGACGTAGCCCCAATAGTACATTGCTTGAGGTGCGCAGCGAGGCAATTCGTTGGGAGCGAGAGGGGACCCCGGGGGGTTCAAGGGGACGTAGCCATTCCGTTCCAACTGCACACTGTATACAATACGGGGTGCAGGGACAGGCGCAGCCTGGTGGTAATACTTCAGGAGGGTCATCTGAGTTGCGTGAATTGAAAGAGATGATGAAAATGCAGCAACAACAATTAAATCAACTCACTCAGAGTTTAGCCCATATTCAGAGGACCCAAATGGGGGGTGGGGTTCAGCGATTTAGTCACATTATTTGTAGGGGTTGTAAGCAACCGGGGCATTACGCAAGAGAGTGCGAGGGGGAGCATAGAGCTACCCGGTTTCAGTCTACCACGCCGGCAGGTTCACCCTGGAGAGGGGGACCGGCTCCATCAGGCCAGCCGTCGGAAAACTAATCCCCACCGAGCAGTCGAGCCACTGTTCGGTTGGGGAAAGGAGGGGCTCAACTCACTTGATTAGCCCGGACTCACTTGCTCGTCTGGTGTCGTCCTGTCCTCAGCTTGTCGTTCACATGGGAGGCGTGCCTGTGTCCTGTTTAGTGGACACTGGCTCAATGGTGACAACTGTCACAGAAAGTTGTTTCACTACTTATTTTAAGCCTTGGGGACCAGAACGCCTTCTCTCTTGCCAGTGGTTACAATTGCGAGCGGCGAACGGTTTGTCAATCCCGTATATAGGGTACCTGGAGTTGGATATTGAACTTTGCGGGCGGGTTCTCTCAGGGTGCGGGGTCCTGGTGGTCCGGGATCCTCCTGGCGGGTTGGCTGGCCGGGTCCCTGGAGTCCTGGGGATGAATGTCCTGGGCCGCTGCTATCAGGAGCTTTTTGGCCAACATGGGTCAGCTCTTTTTGAGCTACCGGTTGTGTCGCAGGCCCCTTCATTCGTTACGCAGGCACTACAACACTGTCATCAGGTGGGCATTGAGCCAGCCTTAACGGTTAGGGGCCAAGTCAGGGTGCGGGGTCGTCAGGTGAATCGTATTCCCGGGGGTACATTAAAACTAGTAGCTGCGACCTGCTCGACTCATTATTCTGGAGGGGCAGTTTTATTTGAACCCTCAGAGGTAGGTCTCCCAGCAGGCTTGTTGGCATCTCCTGCCTTGGTTAAAGTGGACCAGGGAACTGTATATATACCGGTAGTAAATGTCGGTACGACTGATATTGTCCTTTATCCACGGGTTACTATTGGCATTCTAAGATGTGTGGACGTGGTGAGCTTGCCCTCCGAGGTTAGTGAGGTGCAGCCTGTGGCAGTGTCGGCAAGTGTACAGGCGGCGCGAGTTACGTCAGTGCGGGAGCAGATTGATTCTCTGGACCTGTCTGTTCTGCCAATAGCCGACCAAGCGAAAGTTCGGGCTTTGCTGATGAGTTATGAGTCCGTGTTTTCCACTCACGAAGGAGACCTTGGGTGCACAGGTCTCCTTTCTCACGATATACCCCTGGTAGACCCTACTCCCATTAGGCAGCGTCATCGGCGGATACCTCCATCCGAGTATGAGGTAGTGAAGGCACATATAAATCAGCTTCTGGAGGCTCAAATAATTAGGGAGAGTAGTAGTCCCTATGCATCGCCCATTGTGCTCGTGAGGAAGAAGGATGGCAGTCTACGCTTGTGCGTCGACTACCGCCGTCTGAATGCGAACACAAGGAAGGATGCTTTCCCGTTACCCCGTATCGAGGAGACCCTGGACTCACTGACGGGTGCCCAATGGTTTTCTACCATGGACCTCGCCAGTGGGTATAATCAGGTACCTGTTACGGAGGGGGATAAATACAAAACGGCCTTCTGTACTCCATTCGGCCTGTTCGAGTGGAACAGGATGCCCTTTGGGCTATGTAACGCTCCTAGCACCTTCCAGCGGTTGATGCAAAGGCTGTTTGGTGATCACCAAGGACAGTCCCTCCTTCTGTATCTCGATGATATAGTTGTGTTTTCGGCCTCAGTAGATCAACATCTCTTTCGGATGGAGGTGGTCCTGAACCGGCTGCTGAAGGAGGGATTGAAAGCTAAATTGGGGAAATGTTCTTTTTTTCAGAGGAAGGTAAGATATTTGGGTCATGTCGTCTCATCTGAAGGGGTCGCTACAGACCCAAGTAAGATCGAGGCGGTGACCCAATGGCGTTGTCCCAATACTACAGGTGAGGTGCGTTCCTTTCTGGGATTTGCCAGCTATTACCGGCGGTTCGTGGAGGGGTTTGCTAAAATAGCTGCACCGTTGCATGGGCTGGTAGCAAAGTTGACAAATCCAAAACGGCGGAGGTGTACAGAGCAGGATTTTGCGGACGCCTGGTCTATGCCATGCCAACAGAGCTTTGAGGAGTTGAAGCGGCGATTGTCTGTGGCCCCGGTGCTGGCTTATGCAGATTTCTCCTTGCCTTTTATCCTGGAGGTTGATGCCAGCTATGGGGGTTTGGGGGCGGTTTTGTCCCAGGAGCAGGGAGGAAAGGTGCGACCAATAGCATATGCTAGTCGTGGTCTTAGGCCCACTGAGCGCCAGATGGACAATTATAGCTCTATGAAACTGGAGTTTCTGGCGCTCAAGTGGGCCATGACGGAAAAATTTAGGGAGTACCTGTTGGGCCATAAATGTGTGGTATTCACAGACAACAACCCTCTCAGCTATGTTCTTACAGCCAAGCTGGGGGCCACCGAACAGCGTTGGGCAGCCCAGTTGGCTGTTTTCGATTTTGAAATCAGGTATAGGTCAGGTCGCTGCAATAGGAACGCGGATGCCTTGTCTAGACAGAACCCACCCACCAGGGAGGACATTCAAAGTCTAGTTCCGGGGCTGGCTATCCCAGAGGGGATAGCTCAAGTAGCCCAGGGAGGACCGGCGGCCCAGATGAGCCAGGTAACTGTGTTCCCAGGCCCATCTTTGGGAGACATGCGTTCCAGTCAGAGGGCTGATCCACATATCGGAGAACTTTTACGGTTCTGGCGACGACAAGCACTCCCGACATCGGGGGAACGCAAGCAGTTAGCAAAGCCAGTGGTCACGATGCTTCGGCAATGGGACCGCTTGGTAGAGCAGGATGGGGTAATGTACCGTCGTGTGAGACGCTCAGACGGTGGGGAAGAAACCCTGCAGGTTATATTGCCGATGGCGATGAAGGACAAGGTACTGATGCAGTTACATCAGCAGCATGGGCACCAGGGTGTGGAACGGACTACCCAGCTGGTACGACAACGGTGTTATTGGCCGGACATGTCCTCCGAGATTGCACGTTGGTGCCAGCACTGTGAGAGGTGCCAGCATGCGAAGGGCCTTCCCTCAGCACACAGTAGTTTTATGGGACACCTGTTGGCTTCCCGGCCAAATGAAGTTCTGGCCATTGATTTTACAGTTCTGGAACCCTCCCGGTCGGGCATTGAGAACATTATGGTCATGACGGATGTATTTTCTAAATACACGTGGGGGGTGGCTACCAGAGATCAGCGGGCCGAAACGGTGGCACAGGTTCTGGTATCTGAATGGTTTTGTCGACTCGGTGTTCCGAGTCGTATTCATTCAGACCAGGGTCGGAACTTTGAGGCCGTGGTCATCCAACAGCTTTGCCACTTGTATGGGGTAGAGAAGTCTCGCACTACTCCGTACCACCCGGCTGGTAACGGGCAGTGCGAGCGGTTTAATAGGACCTTGCACGATTTATTGCGTTCTCTGCCCGACTCTCAGAAGGGTGACTGGCCGTCATGTCTTCCCCAGGTGCTATTTTCATATAATAGTACCCCACATCAGAGTACTGGGGAATCTCCGCATCTTTTGATGTTTGGTCAGGAGCCACGCCTACCAGTCGATTTTCTGCTTGGGAGAGTCCAGGAACCAGAAGCTGGCTGTGTGCAGCGGTGGGTCCTTGAACATCAGAATAAGCTCAAAGTAGCTTTTGAGGGAGTGAGAGAGCAGCTAAGAACGGCGGCGGAACGTCGCAAGGCCCGGCATGACGGGCACGTCCGGGAGCAACCCCTGCGGGAGAGTCAATTGGTGCTTCTTCGGGCTTTTAATGTGAGAGGTAGACATAAAATACATGACCTCTGGGGCCCTGTAGTATACCAGATTGTGAAAGCAGGTGAGCAGGTATATTCTATCGCTCCAGTGGACAATCTGGGTAAAGTGAGACGAGTACATCGCTCTGCAATAAAACCTTGGGTGGGTGGGAGCCCTTCGGTTGACACTCCTGAAGGTAACTCGGTGGGACCAATAGCACCCACCGAGGAAGAGGAGGAGATCGGAGATTGGTTTGTAGTGGTACCCGACGCCCCTCAGGGGGGGCGGAGGTCAGTGCCACGAGTTGAGGTCCCAGTAGGAGGTTCCGGAGGGGACCAAACCATTACAGACAATCTCCCAGAGGAGGAAGAGAATGCAGGGGTTATAGCACCCACCACAGGCGAGGGGGCGGTCAGAGTGCGGTCCCCAGAGCCTACTCCTCTTGAGCAGGATGCGGGGGTAAGGCGTACAAGAAGGCTGATGGCAGGACACCATCCAAATCCTCACCGCCTCCCTCGAGCTGTAGGAGGACCACGGCACGAGGGAGGAACAGGCAATAGTCCGATATCCAGTGCTGTGGTCGCCTTGTTTCGACCTTGGCATTAAAATCCTAGGGGAATAAAGTACCCATCGTCGGGTCGACGATGAAAATGTCGGGGGTAGATTGTGACCGGATGCTCTCTTCACCAGGTTGCTTGCTTATACAAATTAAGTTAGAGTTTCCCGCCGCCAATTTCCCTTTAAATGATGGGACACGTCATTTTCGATCGGCCATAAATAGCCTCTTTCAGCCTGTTAGGACGCGTTGCTTCCTGTTGACTCGGGGGTTCCCTTTTGCTTCCCATGTGAGGGCGGACGTGCTGCTTCCTGTTGACTCGGGGGTTCCCTTTCGTTTCCCCTGTGCGGGCGATTTGAGTGTGGCGTTGTGTCAGCGGTTGCGTGTCTCTGCAATGACGATTGCCTCCGGTAAGCTTGTAATGCAGTGGCTGGTGACAATTGTGGTTGGGTATTGGTCTGACGAGTGGGCGCGATGTTTAGCTCATTGCAGGCATGTGTGAACTCATTTATGCGGCGCTGTGGGATTAAAGTAAACCAAACCATCTAAAAGTGGTTTGTTCCGAGCGATTGACTGATTCCATCGTCGGGTAAGTTTTTCCTGATTGGGTCGAGACATTGGGCATTTTGGGGGTATTAACCATTGTGTTTCTCCTTTTAAAGTGTTTGAGATCCTTCGTGCAAATCTTTTGCTCTCTATTCAGAAGGCCTCTTTAACGCGAGGAATCGCCGTTGTCCTACAGTTTATTTTTACCTTGCCTGTTCACACTGATTAATAGTTATGGTTTGTGTTTTATAAATGGAATGATGATGTTATTTGTCCTTTTTTGTTTCTTTGTTTTGAAATTATTTACTAGTGGGAGTTATTGTTCCCAGGCGAGTGTTTTGGTTTATTATCAATATTTTCTTGTGTTTATATTAATTGGATTTATTTTGCAATTATTTTCTTTATTGTGGAAGCGTGTTTGTGTGTGTGCGAGTGTGTGTGTGTGTTTGAGTGCGTGTGAGTTTCCTTTGCTAGACGCTGGGGGCTCCAGCCAGGAATCCTCCCTGTTGTTTTTTGCGTACAGGTGATGGTTTGAACACAGGGTGCGGTGTGCAGTGAGACGCACGGATTTTGTGTGCAGTGGTGTGAGTTACTCCAGAGTGTGGGCGTGGAGGTGTCCCCTTTTCTTGAGCCCTCAGCCAAAGCTCTTGAATGTGGTGTGTTTGTATGTCATTTTGAGTGTTTGTTAAACTACCATGTTCCCTTCCCTGATCACATAATTGATCAGTTGATGTGGCATGTCCTGTCTGGCACGCCCTTGTTCATTTTTAAATGAGATTTTATTGTTAATAAAGAACTATTGTGTATGATATTCACGTCTCTGTTCTCATTAGTGTAAATAACTTGCTTGCCTTATAAAGCATAATTATTCTCTGTGTGATATCAGAGTGGCGTAGTCGGTTATTAAAAAGCTCTATTTAATTTTAGTATTTGGGCCTTTAGTGTCCACTAGCACTGATCTCGTATCTTTCTTTACCTCGCCACACTAACGTAGTCATAGCAAGGTAAAAAAAAAAAAAAGTAAACAACCGCAAGTAGATAGAATATAGAAAAAAAGACAGCTAGTTTTTTTTTCTCTCAGTGCAGTTTTATATTTACCTATTTTCCAGCTTATTCCTCCCTTTAAATCCATGATGCGTATAGTGCCTAAACGTCGCACCACCTTTATGGTGGCTGGTCGTGTGGCTGGCGCGTTTAGCTCAGACCCGGCGCCAGACACAAATTCACGGAGGGGATTTCATTTTTTCAGGGGGGCACAAATGAGATCAACCTCATTGCAATGCATAATATCATTAATTATTAATTACATTGACAAAAACGAGGAAGAATTGACGTACCACTCCACTGACGCAATACAAAAGAGAAGTCGTAAAGATTGGACCTAACGTTAGCCTAATGAAGCAGTCTAGAACAAAAAAAAACACATCGCAGGGCTCGACATCAACGCTTGTCCGCTTATCCGGGACAAGTGGATTTTTAAAAGGCCAACTGAAAGATAATTTTACTTGCCCGACCGGACAAGTAGCCTAGCCTGATTAAAACACCAATAACAAACACCAAAACGCGATAATGATTCTTCATCATTTAGTTTAAATGGCGATCGATAGTGCATAATGTATAGCCTACGCTAACAAGGCTTGCTGCCTCTGAGAAATAGAAACAAATGAGCGCAGCAAACACAAAGTGAGTTAACAATGTGTTAATGTGTTAACAAAGTGAGTTAAACTCAGTTAACATACTGCGGTAAAATTTAGAAATGTGGAGTTTTTATAACATGATACAGTTCAGCAGGACCAAGTGTGCTGAATACCATCACGATTGAAAATGTGACACTGATTTCATATGACAGTTCACTAAACAAGTAATTTATATTAAGTCACTTACATTTAGACGCAATATTGACTGTTTCTGTTGTTTCAGCAGCGAAAATAGTTCAAAGATCACAGCAGAACCATAACCTCACCTCGCCTCATCTCACAGATACAAAATTACAACTAACGTTAAGCGGTAGCTATGCTTAGCAAACAACCAAACATTTCCGCGCTCACTTTCGACAAACCAATCAAATACATTTACAATATTTTTTTAAATCAAACCAACACATTTTATTTTTATTCAGGAGTCATATACATATATACAAAACGATAACTTTTGATAACATTAGCCTAATGATAAAAAAATAAATAAATTGTGCAAACAAGCAAGGACTGCAGGTTGGTGGGACGTGTAGGTGAAGGCAGCAGGGGCGTGCGTTCACACCAGACGCGCATGAAGCGTTAAAGGCAGTTGCCATACCCTAGCCCAGTCAGGTGTGCCGTGAAAAAATATCCATACTTCATATCTATATTATAATTCGTCATTATTATTTTAAATCAGACAGTTTAAAAATGTTTAACCAATGCCAATCATTAAAAAGAGCTTGTCAGTAAAACTTCGTAACGCCATTAGATCCTCAAGCTCTCAGCGAAAGCTCGTAACTTCGCCTCCTTGCAGATTGACGCACCGCGCACAGCTTGGAGGAGACAGATCTCCGATTTCTCGCAGTGCCAGCGTAAATAAATAATAACTGATGTTTGAATAGTACAGCGTTTTCTTTACTCGGCAGGCTCCTCCAGGGTGGGCACTATAGTGACTCACAGGGCGGGCCAGGCCCCCCCATTGCCCGCCCATGGCGCCGGGACTGGTTTAGCTGTGGCTGGTCGTGTGGCTGGTCGCGTTTAGCGGTGGCTGGTGCGTGTGGCAGGCGCACATACTGGTGGCTGGTGCGTGTGGCAGGCGCACATACTGGTGGCTGGTGCGTGTGGCAGGCGCACATAGCGGTGGCAGCTGCCACTGGTAGGCGCACTTGGCGGTGGCAGGTCGAGTGGCAGCTGCCCCTGCCACGCAAAGATTTTACTCCCTCTCCCGGTCCAAGCCGATCAAAAGAAGCCCAATTGGGCGGCAACCCGCCCAATCTGGCAACACTGTTGGTAAATCCTGGAGCGATCATGTAAAAAACGCCATGGTTGTTAATGACGTTACGTGCGCCGGATATGACATAGCTGGCTGACTGTGAATGCGGAAGAGAGGTGTGCATATAGTCTATTTAAAAAACAAACAAACACCATGGCTCTATGACGACTTCCGCTACCCGGAAAACGGTAATAGGGTTAACATCATGCAACTTATGTACAAGCTAAATTAATTATATCGGGGCAATATGATCACCAGGTATGTAAATAATTTATTCTTGATATTCGGTTTTCACACGAGCCGTTCATCACATTTCAGATCCGAACTGCCATGATAAGTGCAAAAAGTGAAAGTTTGCACGCTCTTATTTAGCCTGGTTTATTTCGATCCTCACTTAAACTAGCATTAACAAACAAACAAATAATTTCAAGGTCATTAATGCATTCTTCATGGTTAATCAACTAGCCATTAGCGAGTTGCAGGTTATCACATATATCTGTTTTAGCCATTAGCATTAGCATGTTGTATTGTTTTTGTTTCGTGGTGCATGTGCTGTTATTTTATTTGATTGACCGAGTCTTACAGTGCATTCAAAATATTAAAGATTTTACCAGGAGGGTAAAATGGGTGAAGATGCTCCCTTATGAACAACAACATTTACTGTTAAATCATATTTAGAGTTTAGCATAGCAGAATAACCAGACCTATACAACATCCAGTATATTGTTAAGATAAATAAATAGAAGCATTTGTTTATTTAGTTGTAAATATGTGCATTTAGAATATTTAGTGAATATTTACAACCTAATTAATCCCATTTAATATTTATTAGATCGAATTTAGAATGTTAGAATTTAATTTTAACTTCCCACATAAAAGTATTTGTACTAAGTCAAGGTTAATAAGAAAGTAATTATTTGAAAGTGTTTCAAGATTTAATGACGTCTATGCAATATTTAATTACTTGGAAGTATGTAATACAATTTGTCATTTGAAATGTTGATCAGACAAATTAACCACAAAAACCAAACTCATGATTCTTCTATTCTAAGTTTTAATGTCATTGAGTGACTTCCTTTAATACTTTTATACTTTTTTGTTTGTTTGTGCAACTGGTAAAAACAACTTTGCCTACCTTGTTCTTGCGGTAGTATTGACATCACAGCTAGTTAGAGAGCTTTTCTAACCGACATGATCACCTGTTGCCAATGTCAAGCTGTACTGTATATAATAACTTTTTTTGTGTTTCTGCAGATGCTGTTTGTTTGCAGTGCTGATAAATAAAGGTGAGCATCTGAACTAAATTTGAATGATAAATTCATGCCAAATGTATAAATGCAAGATTGTGTGTTTTCAATTACGTTTTTTTTTTTTTCAGCATGTCTGCAGGTCACAGTAGAGGGTTTTACTGGTGGTTCTGTTGTTCTGCCGTGTTCTTCAACTGAACATGATCTTAAACTTCAGAAAATCGATGTGTTTTGGAGAGATAAAGACAGTGAGATTATTTATAATTTAATTAAAGGTACAGATTCTTTAGAGAAACAAGACCCACGGTATAAGAACAGAGTGCTAACTTTCCCTGACGAGTATAAAAGAGGAAACTTCTCCATCAAACTCCTCAATCTCACTCACGCTGATGCAGGAACGTTCATCTGCTTTATCACACCCTCAGATGAACAGGAGACTGTAGAGCTGATCATCAATGGTGGGTAAAATTTGTATTAATTTATAGTTATTTTACACCGATCATGCATAACATTATGACCAATGACAGTTGAAGTGAATAAAACTGATTATCTTCATCACAGCACCTGTTAGAGGTGGGATATTAAGCAGCATTTGAACATTTTCTCCTAAAAGTTGATATGTTAGAAGCAGGAAAAATCATGGCTAGACGACTGGGTCACTGCAGCTGTTGTGGGGTGTTCCCGGTCTGCAGTAGGGTTGTAACGATATACCGGTATGATGGTATACCACGATATAAACACGTACCATTATCATACCGTGTACATTTGCTTATCTACGGTATTTGGAGAAAATAAAAGATGCAGTCTCTCACCTGCGCCTAGACAACAACTTTCCACTTCACTGTTCTCTTGCTCCACCACACGTGCAGCGGAGACACCATCAGAGACAGAGATTATCTCTAATCTCTATCCCACGTCCAAATATAAATCAAAATCGGTAGTATGGGAATACTTTGGATATAGAAAAGATGAACGCTTATTTGTCCTCGAGGATAGACACTGTTCACAAAAGCACATTGAACATGTTTACCTATATTTCAGAACACCATCCCTCTGTGCAGATACAGTTATGTCCCATTTATAACTTAAGGTTAAAGCCTTATTATTTCCGTGATGCGGAGTGAATCCCAGAATCCAGTCATGACAATGAATGTACAATGCAGATGTCACATAAAACGCTTGGTTTGATGTAGGGTTGTTACGGTATGAGATTTTGATGCTATGATAATCGTCTCGAAAATATCACGGTTTTACGATATCATGGTATACGGTATTAAACAATCAAAACAGGGTTTTTTGGTTAACAAAGCATGTTTATTCAAATTTCATTAATCAAAAACAATCAAGTATATTTCATCATTGATTATATATTAGTTTAACAACTTATATTCATCATTAATAATTCATAACAATTCATAAATTCTGGTTATACTTAATTTTTCTGGATTCTGTACTTTTATGACATAATACAAATATAGTATCAAAAATGGTGGTAATGAAATTAATGTATAAAGCTTTAACAATTTAATTAATGCTTTAAAATGTAATCAAATGAAAATAACTTGTATGCTTTTATGCTTTCGTAAAGGGCTGCACAACAGAGATTTACTAAATAAAAATGAGGGGGAAATTATATTCCTTAAATGTTTCTATTTATTATTTTAGAAGTAGGCTACATTATAGTACAATCGTAATTTCGTTTTAAAAGAGTAATACATATTTGAAGCGTCTAAGCTGCCACAAATCACAGAAGAAGAATAAGATGGGTAGTAGTGAAGAGCCTTGCGTGAGCCTTGAGTCTGCAGTGGTCAGTATCTCTCAAAGTTGGTCCAAGGAAGGAACAATGGTGAACCTGCGACAGTATCATGGGCGGTCAAGGCACATTGATGCACGTGGGGATAAAGGCTGGCCCATGTGGTCCGATCCAACGGAGGACATACTGTAGCTCAAATTGCTCAAGAAGTTAATGCTGGTTCTGATGGAAAAGTGTCAGAATACACCGTGCATTGCAGTTTGTTGCGTATGGGACTGCATAGCCGCAGACCAGTCAGGGTGCCCATGCTGACCCCTGTCCACTGCCGAAAGCGCCAACAGTGGGCATGTGAGCATCAGAACTGAACCACAGAGCAATGGAAGAACGTGGCCTGGTTTGATGAATCATATTTTCTTTTACATCACGTTGATGGCCGGGTGCGTGTGCGTCGCTCAACTGGGGAACACATGGCACCAGGATGCACTATGGGAAGAAGGCAAGCCGGCGGAGGCAGTGTGATGCTTTGGGCAATGCTCAGCTGGGAAACCTTGGGTCCTGCCTTCCATGTGGATGTTACTTTGACACATACCACCTACCTAAGCATCGTAGAAGACCATTTACACCCTTTCATGGAAACGGTTTATCCTGGTGGCTGTGCCCTTTTTCAGCAAGATAATGCGCCCTGCCACAAAGTAAAAATGACTCAGGAATGGTTTGAGAAGAAGAACAATGAGTTTGAGGTGTTGACTTCCCCAGATCTCAATCCAATCAAGCATCTGTAGGATGTCCTGAACAAACAAGTCCGAACCATGGAGCCCCCACTTTACAGGACTTAAAGAATCTGCTGCTAACATCTTGGTGCCCAACACCA
Source organism: Schizopygopsis malacanthus (assembly GCA_027474115.1). Taxonomy (NCBI): domain Eukaryota; kingdom Metazoa; phylum Chordata; class Actinopteri; order Cypriniformes; family Cyprinidae; genus Schizopygopsis; species Schizopygopsis malacanthus. The sequence goes on from CM049876.1 coordinate 9,893,638, forward strand.
CAGCACACCTTCAGGGGTCTGTGTTGGCAGCAAAAGGGGGACCAACACAATATTAGGAATGCGGTCATAATTAGGGATGCATCGATCCGATACTCTGGATCGGTATTGGCTCCGATCCGGTCATTTTCTGCAGATCGAGGGACAGATGAATATTCAAGAGTGCACAGTCACTGGGGTTTAAAACTGTTAAAAGAAAAGGCTCAATAAACTAACGCACAGATTTAATACAGTACTTATCATTATATCTTCCCCCTGTACTTTTCTTTTCTATGGGGACTCAGAGGGCTGTGCAGCCTGTGTGCTGTGACTCCGTGCATAAGATGGCTTTCAGTTCAATATAATAACAAAAAACGACATTTTTTTTTTTTTTCAACTAATAAGGTGATCTGTACTATATTTTTACTGTAATTGACAGTTATCGGCAAAAAAACAACACGGGAGTGGGAGGGAATGGGAGTCATTCTTCCGGGAGTGGAACGGGATTTTCCCCCAGTTTTTTCGTGGGATTGGGACGGGAAGAGATTAAAGTTTGTGATGCATTTTGGAAACAGGAGATGACCCCTGGTCTAATGCGCCACCTGGCTTGAGAAACCCGTTCTCAAAGACTTACTTTTAGTCATTATTTGGGTAGCACACATATTCTGAATGCCTTCGGCAGAATTCAAATGAGCCATTTTATTCTAGATTAATCTAGATTAATTCCTAGATTAATCTAGATAAAAAAAAAAAATCTATGCCCACCACTAATATATATATATATATATATATATATATATATATATATATATATATATATATATATATATATTAGTTTAAAAAACAAAGCAAGTTTATTTCACAAAAAATTAAGTTAAGACTATGACTGAATAAAATATAAGGCTAAGCTATTAAATAGCTGTCCCAAACTCATTTGTGTTAATACAATTGAGTTGATATGAGCCACCACATTAATTGAAACATATAGCCTACTAAATGACCCAAAGTGAAAATAACATGATATTTTTGGGTTATGACAACAACCAAGGTGACTGTTAATGAAACGTGGAAACTGCTCCTGAATAGAATGAATATCATACCATCATACAAATCCTTCCCAGCTAACACACGCAATACCAGTTTTGTGATTTATTGGTACTGTACTTTTATTGTCCTGTAGCATACTTATAGTTTCTGCATTTTGAAGCGATGTACAGCACGGCGCCACGTTCGCGCATGCTATAGAAGAGAGTGCTTGCTACCAGCACACTATAACATCTGACAGAACAGGATAGTTTGTTTTTTCTGAGGTGAGAGACTTTTTATTTCATAACGTGTTACGAAAATAACGTGGAATAATGACACTGACATGAAACTTGTCAACATCTCATCTGACCTCAGATACTGAATTGGGACAGAGCCTTTTTCTCAGGCACTCTTTCTTTACTTAAACTGCATCTGAGTCAGATGATCTGACAGAAGTGACAACAGCTTTCATGCACGTCTTTTAAAATAAAAGTCTCACATCAGAAAAGCATTTAGAATTACGTTTTTTGTTGATGTCGTTTCTTTGGCTGTAAAGAATCCGCGACCCTCTCAGAACGGTCTCGCAACCCACTTTTGGGCTGCATACCCAGCACTTTTGACCGACCAGTTGAGAAACACTGTAATAGATTGTGTTTAACACACAGAAGAGTGACGATCGGGTCAACACAGAAAAGTATAGAAATTCTAAGTAACATTAAAAAAAACACTGCGCTGGTATCGTATTGGATCAGTATCGGCCGATCCTCAGAATTCGCGGTATTGGATCGGTTTTGTAAAAATGGTATCGTTGCATCCCTAGTCATAATGTTATGCCTGATCGGTGTATGTTTTAATTTAAAAACAGCCTTAATTCCTGCTTGAATACTGCTGTATACAGTATGAATTATTGTGTTACTGTTTTTCATAGTGCAGTGATGTTTTCTTTTTTGTCCCCCCCCAGAATCAACAGAACAAGAAGAAAACCATGGACAAGAAACACAATTACACTGGTGGCAGATATTACTGATTTGTATTTTTATTCTATTACAAATTTTGGCTATAATTTTGGCTATAGCCTGTTGTTTTAGATTTAAGCAGAGACAAAGAAATCAAGCTCCCGTATAGAAGGAACAGTGGTAAACTGAAAGTTTTAGTAGACTCACATTTTCTGACTTTATTGCAACTAAAATGTTACTTTTAGTCGAATTTGTACTGCTTTCATCGCTTCTTTCTGGTGTAAAATACTGTTAAGGACTGTTGCACCTCAAGTGTCAGCGGCGTGTGAGCAGTGCATATTTTCTGGCACCCGTGTTAACAAATGACTGTTTACATCAGACGTGTGAGTGGCATGTCTTGAAAGATCACATTTTATGCTGCAGTTTTACTGAAGCACAGTAAGCACATGCCGCGCTCACCCTTGTAGTGTGAAACAAGTATTACACTGTTTTGTGTCGTCATACTCCTGCTGACAGAAAACAATGTGCTCTGCTTGTTCTTATTGTATAACAATGAGATCATGAAACAGGAAAACATTTTGCTGTCAAGATTTTTCTGCCTTAATTCTGTACCACAAGTGTCTTTTCTTCTTGTGTTTGCTAGAATAAATGTATTTTGTATTCTTATGCATTTCGTATTTGTTTATATTTAAAAAATATGACATGCATTGTATACTGTGATGTGTGTGCAAGGCATTATACTGCTCCTAAACCCAACATGCCATCTTAATAACAATCACTACATTTACAGTAAGCCTTAGTTTTTAGTGTCTCAAGAATGTACAAGATGCTATAAAAGATAGATGTCATTCCAGTGAAGGATAAAGTAACATGGGTTTTGTCATTTCTAAGAATACGAGGAGTAAATGTTTTAACAATTATGAACAGGAACTATGAACCTTCTCTTAAAGGAATACGATTTCCAAACCTAATAGACTCTCTCTTGGTTTATTCTGCTATTTCTGTTCTTATTTTGTATCCATACTTCGAAGCTATTCACCAGTGTTTAATGTTATGTTTTATTGAAAAACAAGACATATTACATTATAAAAACTGTAGTTATGAATGAAAAAAACAGCCTTCATTTTAGTCAGAGTTCTAATAATTCTGTTTAAAAATAACTGGATCAAACAACATACAACTACACAATTTGACAATAGATTTGCTGTAAAAAAAAAAACAATCAGTTTTATGATGATAATTGAACTAGGAACATTGTTTTGGTTAGTCGCTTGTTTTATGATGCATGATATGATTATGTAAGTATTAAAATACACAAGTGCTACCCTACACAAAGACTCCTGTGATCTCCAAATTGAACCTTCGTTTAATTTGGTTTAGTTTAGTAATGTGAATAAAGAAAAAAAGTTTTGACATTTGAAATATGTTTCCTGATATCTCTACATTATAAGTTTATAAAAGACGAGTTGGATGTTACCGACTCTCATTCTGTAGAAAGAGCAACAATGCATTAAATAAATATATAGTAAATGAACTTACATGAGTATGAGAGGAAGCATCCTTTCGTAACGTATTCTGGATCCTGATCCACAAGTGAAACATTTCTGTGAATTATGTTTTATGTAATCTTGCTGTTGTTGTCTCAATACACTGTCATAACTTGACTTCTGTTTATCGTCACTGTATATGTAAGGAATGCAGATCTTCCAGTTACACCATGAGCTGGAAAGAAACAAAGTGTTGGATATAGAGAAGAGAAAACCAGAAGGATGTATTTGCCTTCCAAATTTTATTTACAAACAGCACCAACAGGTGCTGCAGAAAACTCTTATAAAGGAAATAAATTAATAAATACAGATTGAACTTTTTCTATGAAACTGCCAGTGTTTAAGTTATTAATTTTCATATCTAGACTCAATCCAGAGTTGGCTAATCTGCCTCACAGTTCCTCTCTTTTTATGCTGACAGACTGTACAAGTGCTGTAAAGACAGAACAGTGATATTATATTTATTTATTTATTTACAAAGTCTTGTATTGTTTTTTTGTATTTTTTACTGTATTGATTTTGAGGTTGTTGTTGTGGTTACATGATTGTTATTAAGTGTTTTGCCAATAAAAAAAAAAATATGAAGGGAGTTAATAAGAGTCAATGATTGAATAGTCAATTAAAGTGGGTGAGCAGGGGCCCGTTTCAGAAAGGAGGTTAAGTGAAAACTCTGAGTATGTTAACCCTGAAATGAGGGAAACTCTGGGTTTTCCGTTTCAAAATGGGAGGTTTGTCAAACCCGAGAAAGCAGGGTAAGTCAAGCCCGTTTCTGAAAGAGAGGTAACTTATACTCAATTACCGTGGTAACTTACTCCGTGAACCTAACCTGGTCGGGAGCAGGTTTTCTTCGGTAAACCCAGAGTTTCTTTCGGTCTCCTCTCCCTTTTTATAGTTTTAGCGAGGTTTAAATGCCTAATTCAAACTGCAAAATTGATTTTCTTACTGAGTATTTTTTGTCTTATTTCAAGTACAAATATCTAAAATTGTAAAATTATATATGAAAAAATTGTCAATATTTAGTCTTGTTTCCTGGGGGATTTTCTTTTTTAAGTGCATTTTACATAAAACAAGTAAAATTGTCCGCCATTAGGTAAGAAAAATAATCTTAATGCAAACGGAAACAAGAATATATTTAATGTCTTACCCCATTGGAAGATAATTAGCAAAATAGGAAAAATGCACTTTAAAACATCGGAGATGCAGAGCACATTATAAGTCCTGTATGCAGATTTTAAGGAAAGTGTGCATCGCTCTCATACTCATTCTGATCATTTGTCCTGGGCACAAATCCGTCAAAGAGGAGTTTCACAGGACTGTAGGTCAGTGGTGAAAAAATCGGTTTAAATGAGGCTAATCTGATAAATGATGTTCACTTGATAACATCTTTCTGTGACATCTGGAAGTAACGCTGAATTAGCCACCTCGTAAAATATGTACGGATTGCCGTGAGATCGGGCTGGAAGTAATGTGGTTGGATGCATTGATGACAAGCATATCTCCACCATCATCGCACCTTCTGAAAATGAAACGAATTACTGTATGGAATGGAAGGATGGAGGGGTAGTACAAGCCATAACCACCTCCACTGCTGTTAAATAAACAAATTATTCACTTTTTTATCATCTTTATTTCCTAATACAAAAGCAAAAGTTATTCTTTTTACTTTTGGATTTGAGAATTCTTCCAATACTTGACCACCTCCTCTTTATCTGTCAGTGGTGCTGGTTCTCCCTCTGCCTTCTTGCTGTCGTCAAGTCAGTAGTTAATTGTATGACTCTAATTAAGAAATGCAACAGGTTGGATTAGAGAATATTTAACTATGTGAAAAGAGTGTTTGACTATGTGGAAAAAGCTGCAGCGCATTGAAATAGACATTGAATGATATTTAATGTAAAATGTTTGTAAAGTCATTAAGCCCACACATATGAACCTTTCATGCTTAAAGCTTTACCTTGATTTAATTGTGTTTTTATACTTCATTTTTAGCTGCTGCACGTTCTTGTTTAATTTTTCCGTATTTTTACTTTTTTGTGGCCGTGGGATTCCATTAAAATGAATATGTTCAATAATTTACAGTTTTCACCTCTGATATTATAACAGTTATTAAGTTATTGACAGTTATTAAGAGTTAAAGTTACGCATTGACGGAAGTACGCACACTGACGTCTTTTTGGCGGGAGCTGTTGCCATGGTGAATCGTAATTTCGGCGCTCCGCTGATCATGAATTTTCATAGTCACGGTGCACGCGCTTAACTCAGAGTCAACCTACTTAGAGTTGAGTAAACTAACACAATTCAGCTGTTCTGTAACCGAAAACTCTGAGTTTCCCATCTCAGAGTAACTCAACTCTGAGTTCAAGTTTAAACTCAGAGTTGGTTGAACCTCCTTATTGAAACGGGCCCCAGGTCAGCTGACATGCATGGTAAGTTATAATAATATATCAACTGATTTTTATCCTAGTATTTTATTTTTATTCTAATATTTTATGTACCATTAATGAGAGAGAACTGAGAGAAGTAATATTTGAAAATAATCGATCAAGAATACACACACATATTTCAGTCAATGCAATTTAATATAAGAAAGACATTGGATAGATGTGATATGTCAGGCTTTCAGTTGGTGTGTTACTTTTTTACAACAGTAGGTGGCGGCAAGGGACTGTCTTTGTGATTGGGTCACACGGTACCATACATTCAACTGTTTCACCCAAAATGGCTGCTTTATTCAGGAACAAACTGTGTTGAAATATTATTTTAACTTTAAGGGTTATCGTGAATATGGGTTTTTGTCACATAGAAGGGAGAGGGAGGTGACTTCGGGGAGGTTTCGACGATCTGCTCACTATTTGCATGGAATGTCCAGGTACTCCCGATGGCGAGGCGATCGCGGGCCCTCCAGACCTCTGGGCCCTATGCACTCTGTCACCCTTTCCCCCCCACTAGCGACACCCCTGCTTGTACCAGTAAACACATCACCAGAAAAAAGAAAATATGTTGTTGCAAGAGGGAGGGTAAGTTACAAATATGAGCCACAGCATTAAAGCCACTTACAACTGAAGTGAATAATGTTGATTATATGGCACAATGTCTCCTGTCTAGGGGTGGGAGATATTACACAGCATGTGAATGGTCACTTCTTGAATTTCATGTGTAGGAAGTAGAAAAAATGAAAAGACCTGTATGAATTTGACAAGAGCCAAATAGTGATGGCTAGATGGCTGGGTTTTCCTGCTAGGCAGTGATAACCTACCAAAAGTGATGCAAGGAAGAAGAACTGCTGTCAGAGTCATGGTCGCCCAAAGCTCATAGAAATGACGAAAAACTTAATGCTGGTAATGAGAGAAGGGTGTCAGGACACACAGTGCATCACTGATTGAAGCCCCAGACCAAACAGAGTGCCCAGACCCCTGTCCACTGCCAAAAGAGGCAGTGTGCAGCATCTATCTAGAGAAAGCTTGAACTGTCTATTCTTAAATGAAGTAGCCTAAGTTTATACTGTAAGCTATTTTTCATGTCACGGAGACTGAGAATACAGAAAGCACACCCTATTTGTCACCCCCTCACTGGCACTATCCTGCCCCTTCAGATAACCATTAATGTTAAAAGGGATTTGAATAATAAAATGTCCCTTTTAAAAATCAAATTTTCAAAATGTATTGTCATCCCTTCCGGTGGCGCTCCTGCAATGATTATTTACGACAAAATATAACTTTTGGACATTGGACAGCACTACACTAACCTGATCCAGGACACTTTATCCACAGATCCAGCGTGGCCATTGGAGATACTTCGGAGCACCGAGTTGAACATAGGCCACCTGAATAATCCCAGGAGACAAAGGAAACACCGCGGGAAACGTGCTGTAGTATGCAACAGACTGAGGAAAAGGGCTCACAGTCCTCTACCGAGTATTCTGCTCGCTAATGTTCAATCCTTGGAGAATGAGATGGACGATCTTAGAGCCAGGATTAGTTTCCAATGGGACATTAGGGACTGTAACATCTTTTGTTTGACAGAAACATGGCTCACGCCCTCGGTCCCGGACACTGCGGTAACCCCGTCTGATAACTTTTCTGTTTTAAGGATGGACAGAACAGCCGAGGCCGTAAAAACCAAAGGTGGTGGAGTGTGTTTTATGACTAACAAGAAATGGTGTGACCCCAGGAATATCTCCATTCTGTCGTGTTCCTGCTCGCCTCATCTAGAACATCTGTCCATTATCTCCCGCCCATTCTATCTGCCCCGGGAATTTTCATCAATCGTCATTACTGCCGTTTACATTCCACCACAGGCAGATACTAGCTTAAGTTTGTCCAAACTCCACAATGTGCTCAGCGGATATATCAACAAACATCCTGACACTGCCTTCATCATCGCGGGGGACTATAACAAAGCCAACCTCAAGATGGTCATGCCGAACTTTCATCAGCATATATCCTGTCCAACCAGAGGACCGAATACACTCGATCATTGCTACACCCAATTCAAAAATGCCTACAAAGCCCACTGACTGCCGGCTTTTGGAAAATCGGACCATGCCGCCATTTTCCTCACACTGGAATACAAACAACGGATCGTCCAGGACCCCCGGTGGAGAGAGAAGTGACTCGCTGGTCCTCCCACTCTGAAGCTATGCTACTGGCGGCTCTTGATGACGTCGACTGGGACATGTTCCGGGCGAGTTCATCTAACGTCAGCGAATTCACGGATGTAGCATTAAGCTTCGTCAACATGCTAACCGAGCAAGCCACTGAAACGGTTACAATAAGGACATTTTCAAATCAGAAACCGTGGGTGGACAGAACAATCTGTGATGCGGAACGACGGTATTTTGTCGGGTAACATGAGTGAGTACAAAGCATCGTGCTACGCTTTCCGACGGGCAGTTAGAGCTGCTAATCTCAGATACAAGGAGAGAATTGAGTCACACTTTCAGCTCAATGACTCTCAACGCATGTGGCAGGGACTGAAGACACTCTGTTCCTCTGGAAATAACTCCTCTGCAGAGGTGAGAGCGGATCCGTTGCTGGCCGAAGAGCTAAACACCTTCTATGGCCGCTTTAAATGTAATGGCGGCGTGACTCTGCCGATCAGCGCGTCAGGAAGCAGCAGACAGAGCAGCGATGATTATGCTATCACCTTGTCAGAGGACGAGGTTCGGAGGGAACTAAAGAGAGTGAACGTCAGGAAAGCAGCAGGACCTGATGGGATTACTGGCCGTGTTCTGAGGTCCTGTGCTGAGCAGCTTGCTGGTTTATTTACATCCATCTTTAATGAGTCCCTTGCTACCTCTGTGGTTCCCACCTCCTTTAAAAAATCTATCATCATCCCTGTGCCTAAGAACAGTAAACCCTCTTGCCTGAATGACTATTGTCCAGTTGGCCTCACATCAACAGTCATGAAGGTTTTTGAGAGACTATTAAAGAACCACATTTGCTCCTCCATCCCTGCTACTTTGGACCCTCTTCAGTTTGCCTATCAGCCAAATAGGTCTACTGATGATGCCATCTCTCAGGTCCTGCACTCGTCCCTCACTCACATTGACAGCAAAAATGGCAACTATGTCAGGCTGCTTTTCATCGACTATAGCTCCGCTTTTAATACTATAGTCCCCACCAAGCTGGCTGTTAAACTCTCAGACCTCGGCATAACCTCTTCACTTTGTGACTGGATTCAAGGTTTCCTCACCGCCAGACCAAAACTGGTGAAAGTCGGCCAGTTCATCTCCAGCTCCATCACCCTGAACGTTGGAGCCCCACAGGGCTGTGTCCTGAGCCCCCTGCTATACTCTCTCTACACACGACTGCGTGTCCTCTCACAGCTTCACCTCTATTGTTAAATTTGCTGATGATACTGTGGTTCTGGGCCTCATTAACAACAATGATGAGGCCGCATACTTGGATGAGGTAGAGAGACTCACATCATGGCGCCAGGACAACTGTCTTTATCTGAACGTGAGCAAAACTAAAGAGCTGATCGTGGACTTCAGGAAGAGACAGCAGCGGCCCTACACTCCTCTTATGATCAGTGGGACCCCTGTGGAGAGGGTGAGTAGCTTCAAGTACCTCGGTGTAAATATCTCAGAGGACCTGACATGGACTACACACATTCAGACTCAGGTTAAGAAAGCCAGGCAAAGACTGTACCATCTGCGACAGCTGAGGAAATTCAGGGTCTCAACAGCAATCCTGAACACTTTCTATTCAGGGGCCATAGAAAGTGTGCTGACTCAGTGCATCTCAGTGTGGTATGGTAACTCATTAAATCAGGACTGCAAAGCTCTACAGAGAGTCGTGCGCTTGGCTGAGCGCATCTCAGGGTCTGCTCTCCCCTCTCTGCAGGACATCTACCTCAAACGCTGCAAAAGCAGAGCTGCTAAAATCATCAAAGACTCAAATCACCCCTGCAACCATCTTTTCTGTTTACTGCCATCTGGCAAGTGCTTCAGGAGCATGATGGCAAAAACTGAGAGACTTAGAAGGACTCATCCCTCAGGCCATCAGGCTCCTTAACACAAACTCAGTTTCATAAACATTTACAAGACTCATTTACATTTACCATCATCCGTATTGCTGCTACATGTATATACCCAGTACAACCCGTTTGCACATCCCTCTTGCACATCCCTGTTCATATTACTATTTAGACCCAGTATACTGTTTTTTGCACATCTTATTTGTTTTGCACTTTTTTATTCTATTGCACATTTTACTCTTTATTTCTCTTTTTTACTTATATTTATATATATGCTCCTGTGTTGTGTTTTAACCTTTATTTTATTTTGCACTGTCCACTGAGCGGACCTGACTTTATTTGCATTTCACTTCTGATTATACCCTGTATAATTTAGTATGTGACGAATAAACAAACCTTGAACCTTGAACCTTGATCCTAGAGTCAATAATAAGCTAAAATAGCTACATTTTAGTTAAGGACAGTCTGTTAGGCAAGGTCAAATTTTGATTGGTCGCTTGATTAAGCGTGCTCCCCCACCCTAATAATATTACTTAAAATGTATTGCACTATGGAAAGCAAACGAGAAGGCTACAAACATTCCATAATTTCAAGGTTGCATATTGCATTAACGCCACTGAAAAACACTTCGCCCGCCAAAAGCAAGGACTCACCGTCACCGTCAAGTGTGCCAGAGGACCTCAGTAAAGACAAGCCAGTTCAGGTTTGTCTCAAGTATTTTCCAAAGGGAATGGCTAGAATATTCAGAGCATGCAGATTCGGCATTGTGTTTCCCCTGTCGGAAATTTGGTGGGAGTGATTACAAGTACTGGTTTTAGCAATTGGAAGCATGCGACAGATAAAGTGAAGGGATTTTACAGACACGCTAACAGTAAAGAGCATCTGGCATTCATGGCTATTTGGAAAAAGCAGCAATTGCGATGTTCCACAAGAAAAAGAGATTTCAACCCTAGTTAATTCAGATCAGCTTTCTCGAAACCGCCTTCATGTGTCTGTAATTATAGACATTATTGAATTCCTGGTCTCAAACGAGCTGCCACTGAGGGGTGGAGTTGATTTTGTTGATGACAGAGGCCAAGCGGGTAGTGGACTTTTCCTGTCTCTATTTGATTACACGCTGAGAAAAGACAAAGAGCTAGCCCAGGCCTTCAATACAATTCCAAAAAATGCTACATAGACATCACACGATGTTCAAAATGATTTAATTGAATTGATGAGTACAATCGTGACGGAGCAAATTGTGAAAGATTTTGGGGAGTCATGCTTACAATTAAAATGGATGGAACCAAGGACCCAACGAGCAGTGAGAATGTCTCAATTGTTCTACAATATGTTGTGAAAGAGCGGCTGTTGTCAATATTGACTACAAGTGTGATGCCCTGTCACTCAATATCACGGTGCTTGAAGAGCTGTCAGGTGTTGGTCTCGATACAAATAAAATACTAAGTCAGTGTTATGACGGGGCCAGCATCATGTCTGGAAGAGAAGGAGATATGCAGAAATATATTCAAAACAAATTAAACATAGAAGTGCCGTACATCTATTGTTTTAATCATCAGTTACATTTGGTCATAGTGCATGCCGCTTTATCCGAGAGGGCTGTTGGAGATTTTTTTGATGTTTGCAATGCACTTTACAAATTTCTGAGAAAACCCACTGTAGCTGCACAGTATAACCCTCTGGTGTTCGGGTCAAATTCAAGTATTTTCTTTTTCCCGAAAATACTAGTTAACGTTATCGCATTGGACTCAAACTTACTGACTTTGTTCACATAGGGTATAAGTACTTCTCATTATTTTTTTTTACATTTTCGTAATTTTTTGTGGATTTTATTTTACCTAGTAACACTTGTGGTGTTCCCGGTCAAAAATGACCGGACTCCAAACAACTGCTTTTAAATCTGTCATTATGCTATAGTATCACTAAATATTGGATTCATTCTTTGTGTCAACTTGTTTTCTTTCATTTAGGACTGGTTTTGTGTTTCTATTTGCATCTGATTAATCGTAGGCCTCATTTATCTGAGAGTAGGTGCCTCATTTTTTGAGTGAAAAAATCTTTTTTTATGAATAATTTTCACAATATGAGATAAAAAATTATGAAAATTTGCACTGTTTCTCACACTAGTTTACTTCAATGATTAATCAGGAAGTTTGCTTTTAAATGCTTTTATTTTGTACAAAATTGCAAAAAGTCACACTTGTGGTGTTCCCGGTCAAAAATGACCGGGCTCCGATCAATTGCTTATAAATCTGTCATTATGCTATTTTATCACCAAATTTTGGATTTAATCTTTTTGTCAACTTGTTTTCTTTCATTTAGGACTGGTTTTGTGTTTCTATTTGCATCTGATTAATCGTAAGCCTCATTTATCCGAAAGTAGGCACCTCATTTTTTTAGTGAAAAAAGCATTTTTTATGAATAATTTTCACAATATGAGATAAAAAATTATGAAAATTTGCACTGTTTGCACTGTTTCTCACACTAGTGTACTTTAATGTTTAATCTGGAGGTTTGCTTTTAAATGCTTTTATTTTGTATAAAATTTGCAAAAAAATATAACTGAAATATAACAGTTTTGGTTTGTTGTTCCATGAAATGTTATAATGTAAAAAAATCGTAATGTGTTCTTTCTTGTTTGGGATGGTCAGATTTAACAGGGAATGGCATAAGTGTTACTTTGTGCCCCTTTTCAGAAAATAAAAGCATTTCAAAATAAAGGTCCTGCTTTTTGTGATCTTCCCCATTCACTTTCAATGGCCAGCCATTTTTGACAAGTGTGACTTTTTGCAATTTTGTACAAAATAAAAGCATTTAAAAGCAAACTTCCTGATTAAACATTAAAGTACTCTAGTGTGAGAAACAGTGCCAAGTTTCATAATTTTTTATCTCATATTGTGAAAATTATTCATAAAAAAATCTTTTTTCACTCAAAAAACGAGGGACCTACTCTCAGATAAATGAGGCCTACGATTAATCATATGCAAATAGAAACACAAAACCAGTCCTAAATGAAAGAAAACAAGTTGACAAAAAGACTGAATCCAATATTTGGTGATAATATAGCATAATGACAGATTTATAAGCAATTGATCGGAGTCCGGTCATTTTTGACCGGGAACACCACAAGTGTGACTTTTAGCAATTTTGTACAAAATAAAAGCATTTAAAAGCAAACTTCCTGATTAAACATTAAAGTACACTAGTGTGAGAAACAGTGCAAATTTTCATAATTTTTTATCTCATATTGTGAAAATTATTCATAAAAAATGCTTTTTTCACTCAAAAAATGAGGTGCCTACTTTCGGATAAATGAGGCTTACGATTAATCAGATGCAAATAGAAACACAAAACCAGTCCTAAATGAAAGAAAACAAGTTGACAAAAAGATTGAATCCAATATTTAGTGATAATATAGCATAATGACAAATTTATAAGCAGTTGTTTGGAGTCCGGTCATTTTTGACCGGGAACACCACAAGTGTGACAGGAGTCCGAACACAACCAGAGGGATAAGGGAGATAAACTTAAAAGGCTGCTGCATCAAAGACGGAGTGGCCACCTTGATGCGTGTCCGTGGTGCTGAAATCGCACGACACGCTTGTGGATTTTCTGAATCAAATTAAAACCAAAGGAAAAGGTGTTGATGTAAAACTTGAAGCTGTTTCAATCACAGAAATAACTTTAAAATGTATTTCCTGTGTGATGTACAAAGTTTTGGGTCTGATGGCTCCACCGAATATAATGCTGCAAGCTGAACAAACATATCTAATGACAGCAGTTTGGCTCATTCGCAACACTTCTTCTTGCATTGAAAGTCTACGATCGGATCCAGAGTTTGCGAAACTGTGGGCTGAAAGCACGAGTGCAGATGCATATGATGCGTATCCTACCCCTCCGAAACGGCAGCGACAGGCCAGCAAGTCTCTGCAAGATTACGTTGTGAATTAAAGTGTTGGCCAGCGTGAAGTGAACATTGAACAGGAGTGCAAGCGGCAATTTTTTTACATTATTGACTCCATTCTCTGAGAAATGTCTGTGCGTTTTCAGCGAACATAATAGCAAGTGTATCACAGCTTTGGATACACTTGACCTTGGAAGTGAGAACTTTCTGGATGAGGGAAAAGTGAAACCACTACTGGATTTAACGAACACCGAAATGATACAGTCTCAGTTCACCGTTGCACGTCAGTTTTGGCAAACATTTTGCACAGGCAAGAATGAGAAAATGACTTTGGTCAAACTTCTTTCAAATTACTCCAGCGTTTTCCAAGCCATGCCAGGGGTTCTGACTGCCCTAAAACTCACAGTAACATTTAGGGCCTTGACTGCTATGTGCGAGAACACTCTTTCACAATGTTGAAGAATGTATTTTCTGAGCACACACGCAGCATGTTGCATAGACGAAAAGCACATCTGATCAAGCTGGCATTTGAAAATTACCTTAGTAGAAAATTCAGAGAAGAATGGAAAGAGTTCCTGCTGAGGAGGTTTCACTCATCGAAGAGAAGATTGCAGCTCCACTGAGTCTAAATGTATGATTCAATATTTTGCTCATTTTTAAAAAGGTTTGATGATTAGTCGCAGTTGTCAGGTTGTTTTAATATTCCATTAAATTAACATGTAGGGTTAAGCAGGCATAAATTTCTTTTGGTGGTGTTGTTGTGGTAACGTGTCTGCATTCGCAGTAAAATTTCTGAAATGGTGTAGGCCTATACAGAGGCGAACCAAGATGAAGTGGGGGCCCCAGGCAAAATTAATAGATGAGGCCCTTCTAAAATATTATTTTGTTAATATATATTTGTTGCCTAGATATATATTTATATAACATACAAAAAGTAGTCAAAACACATAATATAACATAAATAGTTTATTTTTGTGCTTATTCTAACAAGAGGAACAATGTGCTTCTAACATTGTGCTTATTCTTTAACAAAATTGTAATCATCTTCATGGCAGAAGATACAATACTGTACAATACAATCTTGAAGATACTGAACAATCTTCATATTTACAGTAACGGATTGTCACCTTAAAAATGGTGCTTACGAGCCTTAGCTACAGCAAATGCTGTCACTATGTCCTCCATATTCAAAGACCTTCATATGGACTTGGGTATCTTCTGTCTGAGGCAGTGGTGATAGGGACTTAAGCAATACTCCTATAGAAATATATGGTTAGCATCTTAATTTATTATTTATTATTAGTTTATCAACTAGCTATGTTAACTAATTTAATAGAAGAGTTGGATAATGCAAGTAAATCTATTGATATAGTAAGTAACACTATATCTAACACTGAAATTTTCATTTTCACTGTCAGGAGAAGGGACTGGGGAGTCTGGTGGTGAGTGACAGGTTCTTAAGTAATGCTCCTGCATGCAGAAATATATTAACTTACCGCTGTCATGTTTCCTCTTTTCCTCCTTTTCTTGCTTTTTTCCGCTTTTTGCTGCCAGATGGATAAGTCCTTTTCATTTTTAAAATAGCCTAGTAAATGCATGAGTAAGTGCTGTGCCAGTTTGGAAACGGTGGCCGACGCATCACGAGGGAAAAGAAAACACATCCAGCGTAACGCAAGAGGGAGCCCCCTAGGGGGGATGCCGATATTTTGCTTCATTTTACATGTATATTTTTAATAAGGACATTTCCGATTGTTCAAATGGTCAGCTGTCGGGGGCCCCCTCAAAATACGGGGCCCCAGGCAATTGCCTGCCTTGCCTGCCCCATTGCTACGCCTCTGGGCCTATATAGCCTTCACATCTAATGCCTGACATGATGAGTTTTCTAATATATAGTTCTAGGCGTTTTTTTTTTTTTGTATCTATAGTAAGATTGTTCAGAGCTCTGTAAGTTGCTGACTAGCTGCAGTTTTTGTGGTTGTATCACCGAGATGTTTGTTTATGGCGCGTTAAAATTTAAGAAGCGCACCACAGCTATATGTATTTTATAGATGTGAGTATTATATGCATTCATGTGATCGCCCCCTCCTCAGCGCAAGGCTGGCACTGGCTCTGAATAGGCCTACTTATATATTTTTTCAGTCAATATTAAATTAATGAAAGAACTATGAGTTTATCTTTGTAGTGTACTTTTTTGGGGGGGTTTTATTACTTGAAAAGTAAAGTAAATTGAAAGTTACTTGAAAGTAAAGTAGGCTAATTCTTACCCAACACTGCTAATAGCCTAGTTTTCGAGTATATTTAAAGATGGGTAGGCTACTTTTACTCTCACTCAAGTAAATTGTTTTGTGAAAAAAAAAACTGTAGCCTTCTTTTATTTTGTTACTGTGGGCGACGCTCCTCTCGTTACTTTATCTTAATGTAATACAAGTAAAAAATGCGCAGTCTACTTTTTTCTAGGCAATGATCGAGCGATGCCCAATTCGCAAATGATTCATTCGAGTCAATTCTGTTCAAAGGCTTTATCAAACCAGTTGGCAAACCAGTGAATTGGTTCGAGAATCAGTTTGAATGATTCGTTCAGTTCCCCGCCGCATGCGCTGAGTCGTCTGAAGCAGTTCTCATTCAGCCACTGAAGACGTGGCTTTGGATCCAGTGACGAAGCTACGGGTGATCCCACCTACAAATGAAACCAGACTAGCAGGTGATGGATTATAGATTGGAAACTTCTGAGCTAAAGGTGTTTAAAGCATCATATTAGCATATGTACAGTGTTTGATCCACTAAATAGATGTGTTCTTCAGGGAAAGAAACAACTAAACGTTGTGCTATACTCTTCTCCACTACAAACTGCTTCTGCGCTCATTTCTACGGTCCTCGATATTATCTGCTCTCCTTTGAATGCGAACTGAGACTTGATTATTAGATCAACTGCGAAGCCCAGTCGTCTCAGACTGAGGTAACGTTAATGCTTTACACATACAATACACTTTAGTTAACACTAGGCAATGTACAATTTTCCACATGACAATGATAACATTAACAGTGAGAAATATTGTTCCAGTATTAATTAGTTATAATACAATTTCAACTTGTTGTTAGCTCAGGTAGCCTAACAGATACAACTTTTAATTTTAATAAATAATGTATTAGTAAATGTTGAAATTCTTAAAATGAATGTTAAACAATGCTATAGAAGTATTGTGTATTGAATCTTTGCGGTGTATTTTCTCTTGGAAATTTGATATGCAGTTTTTATATGCTACACCTTGCCCACCCGGTTTTATGCAGGTCCACCCACTTAAACCTTTAGCCCCTGTTTGGATCTACAGTCAATTGAAAGAAAAGCTGCAAAGGTTATTGTTTGCTAGCTACGAAAATCTTTATTAGATGAACACCGCGTGTGCTGTCTACTGTTCCACAGGTTTAAATAGGCTGCTTTCGACCACAGTACACGATACCACTATGCCATTACCAGTTTGTTGTACATGTACCTTATACATTAAATGCAATGTATAATTTATACATTAAATAAGCTGTCAGAGTATGAAATGAACACCCGCCAAACCTGTGTTAGCTCTGTTGCAGGAGGAATACCCTTGGCTAGACACAATTAATATAGATATTATCTATAGAGTACAGTTTTTGTGTACTCTACCCACCTCTGCACATCGTTCAGGACTATCTTTCAGGATTATCTTTAGTAAAATATACAAGTACATCTAAAAAAAATAGAATATCGTGAAAACGTTTTTATTGGCATTTTTTCTTGTAACTTATTTCAAAAAGTGAAACTTTAATTTATTTTAGATTAATTACATGTAAAGAAAAACATTTCAAAAGGTTTTTTTTATTTTGACGAATAAAGCTTACAGCTCATGAAAGTCAAAAATCCAATCTAATCCAAAATATTAGAATATTTACATTTGAGTTTCAATAAATGATCATCCCTACAGTATAAATTCTGGGTACCTCTTGTTCTTTGAAACCACAATAATGGGGGACACTGCTGACTTGGCAATGGTCCAGAAAACAATAATTGACACCCTCCACAAAGAGGGTAAGTCACAGAGGGTCTTTACTGAAAGGGGTGGCTGTTCAAGGAGTGCTGTATCAAAGCATATTAAATGCAAAGTTGACTGAATTGGATAGGAAAAGGTGCACAAGCAGCAGGGATGACCGCAAGCTTGAGAATACTGTCAAGCAAAGCTAATTCAAACACATGGGAGAGCTTCACAAGGAATGAACTGAAGCTGGAGTCAGTGCACCAAGTCACCACGCTCAGACATCTTCAGGAAAAGGGCTACCAAGTCACTTCTGAAACAGAAACAGCGTCAGAAGCATCTTAGCTGGCTTAAAGAGAAAAATAACTGGACTGTTGCTCAGTGGTCAAAAGTCCTCTTTTCAGATGAAAGTATATTTAGCATTTAATTTGGAAATCAAGGTCCGAGAGTCTGGAGGAAGAGTGGAGAGGCACAGAATCCATGTTGCTTGAAGTCCAGTGTGAAGTTTCCACAGTCAGTGATGATTTGGGCTGCCATGTCATCTGCTGGTGTTGGTCCACTGGGTTTTCTGAAGTCCACAGTCAACGCAGCCATCTACCAGGAAATTTTAGAGCACGTCATGCTTCCTTCTGCTGACAAGCTTTATAGAGATGCTGACTTCATTTTCCAGCAGGAATGAGCACCTGTCCACACTGCCAAAGGTACCAGAAGCTGGTTTAATGATCATGGTGTTATTGTGCTTGATTGGGCAGCAAACTCGCCTGACCTGAAGCCCATAAAGAATATATGGGGTATTGTCAAGAGGAAGATGAGAGACACCAGACCCAACAATGCAGATGACCTGAAGGCCGCTATCAAATCAACCTGGGCTTCATTACACCTGAGCAGTGCCACAGGCTGATTGCCTCCATGCCACGCCACACTGATGCAGTAATTCATGCAAAAGAAGTCCCAACCAAGTATTGAGTGCATAGAAATTAACATACTTTTCAGAAACCTGACATTTCTGTTTAAATATCCTTTTTTATTGATCTTATAATATTCAAATTATCTGAGATACTGAATTTTGGGTTTTCGTTATCTGTAAGCCATAATCATCAACATTTCAAGAAATAGAGGCTTGAACTATTTCACTCTATGTGTAATTAATCCATATAATATATGGGTTTCACTTTCAGAAATGAGTGACAAAAAATACTTGCAGCGTGCTTCAGAGTTTCTCTAAAACCCTTCACCTTCCCCAGCTCCACTTGTATAGATCTGCTACGGGGGTATTTTATTTGCGCAGCAGCAGAATGTGTTAAATACTCACGGCACTGTGTCACCATAAGCATTGGCAGTAGCAAGTTCCTGTACTTGCTTGCAGCAGCAGCAATAATCTACAACTACAGCAATAACCAACAGCAGAAGCGTAACAGATCTATTCCGCCTAAACAATGCTAAAATCTTCTGAGAGTTTTCATGATTTAAATATAATGATGAAAAATCTACCAATTACGCAATAGGTAACTCTGGGCCTCCAACTTTTGACAACCCAGGCTCATGAAAATACGTGGCTCTATAGGCATTTCTCCAACACTGTAATTGCATACCTTACTGCACATTTCAGTGGAGTTTCAAAGTGAAATGTCCAGTGAGTGGTGCTAAAACACACGTTCAATACATAACCCTGGCACATTTTATTACATTGGTACAGGAACGTATTGCTGTGTTTTTATTTTGTTGCTTGTGGTATGTAAAGGAATTTTCCTTCTAGGCAGTAATCAAATAGTGAAACATACATTTCAGATGTATGCATTATATGTTTTCTCACTCGTAGTTAGATAAGCATTCTTTGTGTGATGATTTACTATGATTGGGATGTGATAGAGGTAAGGAAACGCAGATGGTCAGGGGGTCAAGGGGGCATTTGCCTGCCCTTTTCTGTATAACCATTAATCGGTAAACAAACTGGTATCTCTCCCTCTAGAGGAGGGAAGGAGGAGGCCTTGGAAGGAAAGGACTATAAAACAGACCGTAACTGCTTTACCTTAGCTCTCCTTCTTATCTCTATCTCTCTCTCTATCTCTCTCTCTCTCTCTCTTTTCCTGACTGACTCACAACTATGTGTGTTAGAACTGAGGGATCTTCTCTTGCAAGGGAATAAATACTTTTATTACAACAATTTGGACTCAGAATTGTCTCTTACTCAGTGATGATGTTTGTATGAAAGAAATTGCCACAACAATTTGGTGTCAGAAGTGGGATTCCTTGGACGTGACTTCTGGACCTGACAGCGGACGGAGGCAGGCCACCTTGGAGCTGAAAAGTTCCAACCCCACCTCGCAAAAAAGATTCAGAGACGAGGGACCGTTTCCGCTGTTGGGACCGGAGGGATCGACCACTGGAATCAAAAAGAACCCAGGTGGCACAAAACGACATCTCTGGTAAGAGTCAATTAAATTCAATTTAATTAGGGTGAAATTCAGTTTAAAGAGTGAAATTGAACCATATTGGCTGAAAATTGTTTCTTTGGTACAGTAATCTGAGCACGAACATTCAGATTAGGTAACCTGAGATTAACTTGAGATCTGTACGGATCAAGAGGGTTTCAAACAGGTACCGAGGTTAATTGGGGTTAGAAAAAAATCGAAAGATTTTGATAAATCACAATTAAGAGGGCACTAATAGTGCAACCCGATCCGATTGCGGGATAAGAGAAAATCGGATCTGCTGGAGACGTCTAGCAGATTAAAGAGACGCGCGTGAGTAAATCCACAGAAAGCAGAAAACAGCCAGTATGGGGAAGTCTCAGAGCAAGCTTGTGAAATAGGATACACCGGTGTACTACCAAATTAAAAAAATATTATGGTCAGAAATGTATGCAAGATATTGAAAAATTAATCAAGCATCATGATTTTCCCAAAGAGGGAACATTGAGCCTCACAAGACTGAAAGTGGTGAGGGACTCAGTTGAACAGAGTAGCGACAAACAACCAGGTTGTTGTTGCAAATGTGTTAAACATGTATGTTAAAAATGTGAACAAACAGTAGATGGTTGGCTCAAGGAAGTAGATAAAAGAGAAAGAAAGCAAGTGCAGAAAGTTAGCAGGAAGGAAAAAAAAGCAAGTGCAGAAAGTTAGCAGGAAGGAAAAATGAACAATGCAGAAAGTTAGCAGGAAGGAAAAATGAAAAGTGTGAAAGTCTATTTGTATGTGTCTGCACCACCAGAACCGACTGACCCACAGTATGTTTGTGTTTCCCACATGAAAATACGGTGAGGTCGGCACCGCCAAACACACATCTACCCAATAGCCCAGATGGATTCATTGAAATTCGCCCCGACCTCGACTGTTTCTCCGTCCAAGACAACCGCAGCGCGAGACGCTGAATGAACAAGCACGAGCAGCGCGAGTGACAGAGGGAGAGAGAGATGCAGCTGGCTGTTGTACAGATTAAAGCAGCACGAGAGGCAGCGCAGACAGCACAACTGTGTGCGAGGGGTGAACATGACTTTTCTGGCAGGTTTTCCAAAAACCACGGACACTGGGCACAGGATTGTCCAGAGGCGCGTAAGGCGGATTGAAACGAGAGGAACGGAGAACAGGAGAGGAGAGGGCGGGTGACAGGCATTCAGCAAGCTACGAAAAAAGGGAAGTAAAATTTATTGACACACACACACAACACGCTCACATACACTGATTCAAATACCCCTCCGCTCTCTGCAATGAAGAAAAGCTTGCAAACCCTCTATGTGTGATTGTTGAAGATTTGAATAAGGCTATGTGCAATGAAGAAAAGCTTGCAAACCCTTTATGTGTGATTGTTGAAGTTTTGAATAAGGCTATCTGCAATGAAGACATGCTTGCAAACCGTTAATGTGTGATTGTTGAAGTTTTGAATAAGGCTATCTGCAATGAAGAAAAGCTTGCAAACCGTTAATGTGTGACTGCTGAAGTTTTGAATAATGCAGTTACTGATGAATGTCTGAGAATGTACAAAAGTTTAGGGTTTTTAAGGCTACAGAGATATCCCATGTTAGTTGACGGGACAAGATAGACTTTATGGTTGATTCGAGGGAAGCTCGATCCATGTGACTTGCCATGTGAACCAAGAATGACGGATTTGGTGTTTGAAAGCACGTCCGCGTCAGGGCATTAATTTCAGAAAACTATACTGTGCCGTTAAAATGTGAGACGGAGGAGGGCAGGGCATTGAAACGCGTTTTTGTGCTCTGAAACCTGTCCGGTTCTGTTAATGGCCAGGGATCTAATGTGTAAATTAAATCTGAAACTCACTGCTGGTTTGGGAGTTATTGAAGAGGAACAGCAGATGAGTTGTGCAAAATTTGAGCCACAGTGGGCATACGAGTGGCAGATAAGAGATTCTGATTGGGCACAAATGATTTTGAAATTGGCAAAGATCGAACAGTGTCAGCTAACACAAAAAATATGTTGCCTGACAGATTGCATTGCACGTCACAGGTTGAAATGGAGCGTGAACCTCAATATGAGGAAGAGTGATTTAGCGGGGCAGAAAATGTTTTAGACAAGGTTTGATAAGATTTTCTGGAATGAAAATGTGTGTGTGCTTTCAGCTTGCCTGTCAGAAAAACAAATGCAGCTGTATTTGATAACGGGAAAGTCTGCGCCGCACTTATCACTAACGAAGGCCATTGAGCAGAAGTGGGCCGCTTTAGGCCTGCTTGTGAGAGGATTTATTTCTGCCATAGATTGGGCGGAAAAGCCAAACGGGCAGAAACACAGTGAAAATGAAGGGGTTTTTATGGAGGAATGTGAGTTTGAGGTTGCCGTACAGAGAACTGTGACTGCTATTGTCAGGAATGCAATGGAGAAGCATGAGCACGGATCTATTTCTGCCACAGATATTCATCCTGTTCTGGCAGAAATACCTCCAAAATTGTGGGCAAAACACAAATATGATGTTGGGTTGATTAAAGGTTGTGAACCAGTTGTAATCACTCCAAAGTCTGATTACAGGCCATGTCAATCGCAATATCCCCTGAAGAAGGAGGCATTGCGAGGGATACAGCCGGTTTTTGAGTCTCTCCTGAAGGAGAGAGTAATAATTCCCTGTCATGATTCTCCAGTGCGAACTCCTATTTTCCCCGTAAAGAAAATAACATCTAACACAAGTGAACCAGTCACGTGGCGATTCGTGCCGGATCTGCAGGCTGTAAACTCAGCCGTTATTGCAAGAGCTGCCCGCGTACCTAATCCATACACAATTTTGTCACAAATTCCGCAAAATGCAATGTATTTCACTGTGGTTGATTTGGCCAACGCTTTCTTTAGCGTCCCAGTGGAAGAAAAAAGTCAGTTTTGGTTCGCGTTTGATTTTGACAACAAAGGGTACACGTTTACCAGGTTGTGTCAGGGCTATTGCGAGTCTCCGACGATTTACAATGAAGCGCTCAGACGGAGCCTTGAACCATTAACTCTATCGAGCGGAACGGCGCTATTGCAGTATGTAGATGATTTATTGATTTGTGCACGAGATGAGGTTATGTGCGTGGCTGACACTGTAACTCTCTTGAACCACCTGGTGAGAGAGGGTCACAAGGTCAGTCTGAAAAAAACTACAGTTTGTGCAGCAGGAAATAATTTTTTTTGGGTCACACTAACACCAAACAGTAAAGCTATCTCTGAGAAACGGATAAAAGCTATCAAAGATGTACCAAGACCAATAACAAAAAGACAATTGTTATCATTCTTGGGAATGTGTGCATATTGTCGAACGTTTATTCCAAATTATGCATTTCTTGAAAGGCCCTTGAGAGCCCTGACAACAGGGAAAGGGCTGAGGTCATGTGACAAGATTAATTGGCCCACAGAAGCACAGGATGCGTTTGCAAATATGAAACTGCAACTGGCTCAGGCTCCAACGTTGGGCCTGCCTGTGCTGGATAGGCCTTTCACACAGATGGTAGATGAAAAACATGGATTTATGAGTTCAGTGCTCTTGCAAACCCATGGGGACAGATTACGACCAGTCGCATATTTTTCAACGAAGCTTGATGCAGTTGCAGCAGGCTTGCCACACTGCCTGAGAGCTGTGGCAGCTGCGGAGCTGGCTGTGCTGGCTTCAAGGGAATTTGTGGGGTATTCTGATTTGACTTTGATGGTCCCACACGCGGTCTCCATGATTTTGCAAGAGCAGAGAACATCACATTTATCAACAGCCCGATGGCTGAGGTATCACACGATTTTACTTGACATGCCAAATGTAACAGTGAAAAGATGCACAACTTTGAATCCTGCCACACTCCTCCCTACAGAGGAGGATGGCGAGGAACACCACTGTTGTATATCAGTGTTGGAACAGGTGTGTACACCACGTCCAGACCTGTTGGACACACCTTTAGAAAACTGTGACAATGTCCTCTTTGTGGATGGATCGGCGTCCAAAGATCCACAAACAGGCTTGAATAAGGTTGGTTTCGCGGTGACCACTGAATTTGAAGTCGTAAAGTCTGGCAAATTGCCATCAAATTATTCGGCTCAGGGAGCTGAATTGGTTGCTCTGACAGAAGCGTGTAATCTTATGGCAGACAAGTGTGTGACAATTTACACAGACTCGCGTTATGCTTTTGGGGTCACTCACGACTTTGGCGCACTTTGGAAGCACAGAAATTTTTTGAAGTCGGATGGACATCCGATATTAAACGCAGCTCTTGTGGCTAAGCTTTTGGAGGCCATTCTTTTACCAGACAAGGTCGCGATCTGTAAATGCGCAGCGCACACTAACGATAAAAGTTTTATCTCCACAGGAAACGCGAGAGCAGACGTGGCAGCGAAGGCCGCGGCAGCACAGGAGACAAAAGAAACGACTTGTGCTTTAGTATCTGTGACTAACCCTGATATTTCCCCTTGTTTACAGAGTATGCAGTCTTTTTCCACAGGAGCAGAAAAACAACAATGGAGGTCGTCTGGCTGCAGTCTCCAGAGGGGGTGTATGGATGAGTGTTGATGACATTCCTTGTTTGCCCAAACACTTCTTTCAGCATTATGCTAAGTTGACACATGGGTTGGATCATGTGTCAAAGGCGGGTATGATAATGCAGATGAAGGAATTATGGTTTACAAAGGGGTTTACAGTGGTTGCTGAAAATTTTTGCAAAAGATGTGTCACTTGTAACACAAACAATGTGGCTAGGGGAATAAAAACACCCTTGGCATCTCAACCAGCACCAGCAGGTCCATTTGAATATCTAATGATGGATTTCATCGAATTAACCCCTTGTGGGAAACAGAAACACTGTCTGGTGATGGTTGACATGTGGTCAAAATGGGTTGAGGCCTTCCCAACCTCGAAACAAGATTCGGCGGCAGTGGCGAAGGCCCTGTTAACCGAGATCGTTCCGAGATGGGGAATTCCAAGAAAAATCAGTTCTGATAATGGCAGACACTTTGTCAATGATGCTAAAAAGCAGGTGGGTCAGTTCTTGGGAATTGACATGAGAAACACTGCAGCTACGCGCATTCATCAGGGGGGCAGTAGAGAGACAGAACCAGACAATTAAGAACAAATTGGCGAAATGCTTGTGAAGAGACGGGTCTGACTTGGCTTAAGCCCTCCCAATTGTACTGATGTACATGAGAATGAGAAAAAGAGTAAAAACAAACCTGAGCCCATTTGAAATTTTGTTTGTGCAGGCCACCATTCATGGGCATGGAAGGGGTAAACAAAGGCTGCCATCAACGATGTGTGTGAAAATGACATGTTGAATTACTGCAAAGAAATGTCTTGTCTGTTGTCAAATATTTCTGTGCAGGTAAAAGCTGCCCAGGGGAAGGTAGCTGGAGAGAATTCCTGCACGAGGTCAGACCCTGGCGATTTCGTGGAGATTCGTGAATCACAGGAGAAAGGTGTGAAAATCGAAAGGAGAGTGCGATGGGCCTTTCCAGGTGCTTCTGGTGACGCACACGGCAGTGAAGGTCGCAGGAGAGGGCTACATGGGTTCACATAAACCATGCAGGAGGGTGCCGCCCATTGCGGAGGCGGAGCAATCGCTGGAGGAGGTTCAACGCGAGTGTCAGTAAACGCTAAGATCCAGTTTGAAAAAAAATATATCAGCAGCAAGGAGGAGACAACTTTGATTGCGCAACCGGCATACGGGTGGACACTGTAATCAACAGAACAGATAAGACTCTTAGTGTTTCAAAAACAGTACTTTCTCACATTCTTTGGTCATAACAGCCAAAGAGAATGAGAGAATGGAGCGTCCAAGACCGTGGCACCCATTCAGAGTGCCAGGAATGTGTGGCCCTGTATAAAACCACATGTATAATGACTGTGTTGTCAGTGACAATTTGCTTGGTAATACTACACTTCACAACAGGTCTGAAGGTGTTACCAACAGGAGATCAGACAAACAATATGATGACACAAGTAGCGGAAGTTACAGTGAAATGTGTTAATTGAGTTATGATGTTTCTATTTTCTTCTTAAGAATGATTGAAAGGTAAAGAAGGTTAAAAGCAGCAGTTATCCGTGTACGAGAGGACGTACAAGGAGAGGGGGTGAAACTGAGGGATTTTTTACATACTTTTAATATTTACATTTTATATTACAGAAGTAACTCAACAGTGATAAATTGATATGTTTATTTCCTACTTGAACTATACTTTTTCTTGTTTATACTATGGTGACTGAGGGTTCGGTTTAGGCCGAGAGTGCGACAGCAGGGCCTGTCCATTTAGCCCGGCTATAGAATGAAATCTTTACTTTGCTTACTAAACATTTAGGGTCTAACCCAACAAAAACAGCCTAAGCATTTTTCAAATATTCAAAAAACTTACTTCACAGGTTCAAGGAGAGTGATCATTTATGTGAAAATCAGAGATGAAGAGTATAAGTGTAATGTAATGGCTGAACTTGTATTTATTATTATTTTTACTATTATTATTACAATGTTTGATTAATCAGTTATCAGAGAATGATAAACAGGGAGGAATTGTAAAGGAATTTTCCTTCTGGGCAGTAATCAAATAGTGAAACATACATTTCAGATGTATGCATTATATGTTTTCTCACTCGTAGTTAGATAAGCATTCTTTGTGTGATGATTTACTATGATTGGGAAGTGATAGAGGTAAGGAAACGCAGATGGTCAGGGGGTCAAGGGGGCATTTGCCTGCCCTTTTCTGTATAACCATTAATCGGTAAACAAACTGGTATCTCTCCCTCTAGAGGAGGGAAGGAGGAGGCCTTGGAAGGAAAGGACTATAAAACAGACCGTAACTGCTTTCCCTTAGCTCTCCTTCTTATCTCTATCTCTCTCTCTATCTCTCTCTCTCTCTCTCTTTTCCTGACTGACTCACAACTATGTGTGTTAGAACTGAGGGATCTTCTCTTGCAAGGGAATAAATACTTTTATTACAACAATTTGGACTCAGAATTGTCTCTTACTCAGTGATGATGTTTGTATGAAAGAAATTGCCACAACAGGTACATATAGCGGCTGTCCGGGGACCGTCGCTAAAGGTTAATGCTCTATAGCAGCGGTTCTCAATTCCAGTCCTCGCCCCCCCCCCTCCCCACTCCCACTCTGCATATTTCGTATGTTACTCTTATCGCTTCAGATGTTTGTTCTATTGGAACGTAAGTGCCCTGCGAAGTGGACATCACAGGATATTCCGCCATGAAGCGAACTTATATATTCCATTCAAAGTGCATTGAAGTGTGCAAGACGTGAATTAAAATTGTATATATTTACAGAGGTAGCTATATGATGTCACACTCGTCCGTGCGTGAAGACGTTGTGCAGCGCAAATCCATGAATGAATGTTCTGAAATAAAGTAAACTTCAGCAGATTTCCCCTGCTCAGGGAGTAGGGAGCAATGGACCCTGTGTAGGGAGCATGTCAATCGGAACACAGTTCATGCACGGAGCGCACTTCTAACAAGCTGATTATCTGAATCAGGTGTGTTAACAAAGAGAGACATGCTAAATATGCAGAGCGGGGGGGGGCGCGAGGACTGGAATTGAGAACCGCTGCTCTATAGTGTTGGAAATATTCCCTACACCAAACCCAACCCTAAACCTACCCGATAGTGTTAACAAATGCAAAAGTGATATAAAATGCATTTGTTGATGCAGCCGTGCTAATTTAACTTCCATACGTGGATTTGGAGATGTTCAGTGATGGAAGAAATAAAGGTGCTGGGTCTGACATTGGGTGAGGCACAGTACGCTGCAAATGATCGAGCCATATGGAAACAAATAGTTGATGCCTTATGTCCCACTAGGTACGAAGAGGAGTAAGTAAATAATAAAGTATTTCTAATTGAAGTGACACTGTTTAATGCTGTAAAGTTGCTTGCTTTAAAGCAATCTATTGTATAAAGTGGTATATTGTATAAATAAAAGTTTTGTGACTTGACTGGAGTGCTGAGTTGCAGATCTTGTTCAAACATATTAATATTGCTAAGATCAGGTGCTTTCTCATATTTGTTGTTAATCATTTTTATAATCAAAATGATAAAACAGGAAGATGTATTGCCCTTTTTCAACACAGAGGAAATAATACAAAATTAGAAAGGCAAAGACAGGAAACACCCTATAGGTGTATAGGGAAAATGAACTAATAATGAGATTATGAGTCAAGATAGGAGAACACAATGGGACCTAACATTTGGCTGAACTGTCCATGCAACACTGTTTGAGGATTTACAGTGCAGCAATTTAACATAATAAGTGCAAGCATGTTCCAAAGCATTGGCAATTTATCAAATTCTGAAACTGTTTTTATGATGTGCATTATGACCAGATGGTATAGAAGTTGAACAATGGTTTTGAGAATTTCAATTGTGATCTGAAAAATGTACCAAAGCAACTGAATAAAACTATAACATGATCAAATATATATACAGGTGTTGGTCATATAATTAGAATATCATCAAAAAGTTGATTTATTTCACTAATTCCATTCAAAAAGTGAAACTTGTATAATGTATACATTCATTCTAAAGAACTGATATATTTCAAGTGTTTATTTATTTTAATTTTGATGATTATAACTGACAACTAATGAAAACCTCAAATTCAGTATCTCAGAAAATTAGAATATTACTTAAGACCAATACAAAGAAAGGATTTTTAGAAATCTTGGCCAACTGAAAAGTATGAACATTAAAAGTGAAAAGTATGAGCATGTACAGCACTCAATACTTAGTTGGGGCTCCTTTTGCCTGAATTACTGCAGCAATGCGGCGTGGTCGATCAGTCTGTGGCACTGCTCAGGTGTTATGAGAGCCCAGGTTGCTCTGATAGTGGCCTTCAGCTCTTCTGCATTGTTGGGTCTGGCATATCGTATCTTCCTCTTCACAATAGATTTTCTATGGGGTTAAGGTCAGGTGAGATTGCTGGCCAATTAAAAACAGGGATACCATGGTCCTTAAACCAGGTACTGGTAGCTTTGGCACTGTGTGCAGGTGCCAAGTCCTGTTGCAAACTGGAATCTGCATCTCCATAAAGTTGGTCAGCAGCAGGAAGCATGAAGTGCTCTAAAACTTCCTGGTATATGGCTGTGCTGACCTTGGACCTCAGAAAACACAGTGGACCAACACCAGCAGATGACATGGCACTCCAAACCATCACTGACTGTGGAAACTTTACACTGAACCTCAAGCAACGTGGATTCTGTGCCTCTCCTCTCTTCCTCCAGACTCTGGGACCCTGATTTCCAAAGGAAATGCAAAATTTACTTTCATCAGAGAAAATAACTTTGGACCACTCAGCAGCAGTCCAGTCCTTTTTGTCTTTAGCCCAGGCGAGATGCTTCTGATGCTGTCTGTTGTTCAAGAGTGGCTTGACACAAGGAATGCGACAGCTGAAACCCATGTCTTGCATACGTCTGTGCGTAGTGGTTCTTGAAGCACTGACTCCAGCTGCAGTCCACTCTTTGTGAATCTCTCCCACATTTTTGATTGGGTTTTGTTTCACAATCCTCTCCAGGGTGCGGTTATCCCTATTGCTTGTACACTTTTTTCTACCACATCTTTTCCTTCCCTTCGCCTCTCTATTAATGTGCTTGGACACAGAGCTCTGTGAACAGCCAGCCTCTTTTGCAATGACCTTTTGTGTCTTGCCCTCCTTGTGCAAGGTGTCAATGGTCGTCTTTTGGACAACTGTCAAGTCAGCAGTCTTCCCCATGATTGTGTAGCCTACAGAACTAGACTGAGAGACCATTTAAAGGCATTTGCAGGTGTTTTGAGTTAATTCGCTGATTAGAGTGTGGCACCAGGTGTCTTCAATATTTAACCTTTTCACAATATTCAAATTTTCTGAGATACTGAATTTGGGGTTTTCATTAGTTGTCACTTATAACCATCAAAATTAAAAGAAATAAACACTTGAAATATATCCGTCTGTGTGGAATGAATGTATACATTATACAAGTTTCACTTTTTGAATGGAATTAGTGAAATAAATCAACTTTTTGATGATATTCTAATTATATGACCAGCACTTCTATATCATATTAAAGGTAACAATGCAACACATAATATCATATTATTGATGTTAATAATATGACAATATCTGCAGTCAATATTGATTAAAGTGGGAGGAAATCCTGCCCATACGCTTAAAAGTTTGGACACATTCATATTTTTTTTATGTTTTTGAGATACATTTCTTATGCTCATCAAGTCTGAATTTATTTCATCAAAAATACAGAAGAGAACAGTAATATTACTGAAATATTAGTAATATAACAGTAATATTACACTGAAAACTGAATATCCACTTTTATTAAACTTATCACAGCTTATAAAATAAACATTAATCACTGTTTCTAAGATTGATAATAAATCAGCATATTAGAATGATTTATGTAGGATCATGTGACACTGAAGACTGGAGTATCAATGCTGATGAAAATTCAGCTTTGCATCTCATAAATCTATTTTAAAGTATAGTAAAATAGAAAACCCTTATTTTAAATTGTAAAAATATTTCAAAATCTTATTGTTTTTTTTCCCTATATTTTTGGTCAAATAAATCCAGGCTTGATGAGAATATTGAGACTTATTTCAAAAACATTAAAAATAGTAATGTGTTCAAACTTTTGTACTGTATAAGTAAAAGTATACAACATTTTAAATTAAATGTTGTATAAATAAAAAGGTTAGACACCATATTTGTTTCAAGTGCTTTTTATTGGGGGTGGAGTGCCTCCAACATTAATTTTTCCAAGGGCCTCCTAATGTCTAGAACCAGCCCTGGAGATAATAGTAACTTTACGATTCAGTCTGACTTCAAAATCATGTCAACTTTTATTTAAAATGAACTTTTAAACTACATATTTGGTATCTGTAAGGAAGATGTTTGTCATGTTGAGATATTGAAATTTTCAAATGGGTTTATTTTAGAAAGATGAACATTTTAACCTTGATGATTGGCTAGAAATACATTTAAATGACCAATAATATTCGAATTGTTGTTTATTATGTTATATAATATATCTTGTACCTTTTTCATAATATGCACCTTTTGCATCCCAAAAGTCATCTGAGCCAAAGAGATCATTTAGAGAAAGTTTTTAAATATGTTTTTGTTCTATTAAAAATAGGATTTGTTTGTTTGTTTAATTGTACAATATTGTTCTAAACAAAGCAGAATATCTTATCAGTATCACTGCTCATATAATGGCATTTGTGACAAGCACTGTATTACTGAACAAATGGAATACAGCTAAGAGTTTTTGAGTATTTTACACACCTTTGATGAAGAATTGTGCTTGATTGGTGAAGATGTAATACAGCCTTATTTATTCTTCAATTTATTTTTGGTTTTAAAGAGGAAATATTGTTTGTTTTATAGTTTAGGTTGAATTGTTCATGATTTTCACATAGTCCTTTTCCCTAGGTGCAATACCACAATACACAAAGCATCAGAGGCATTCCATTTTGAAGGTTCGATTTTGGGTGCGTTTTGTTCTTCAAGTTTCACGTAGTGACCTGCAAAGATTTAAAATAGTCAAGAGAAATAAAAAAATATATCATTTATAAATAAAATAAATATTTTGACTTACTTTAAGGTATTTGTTTGTTTGTTTGTTTTATTTTTGCCTCACCTGTCTCTTTCTGTCCCATCTCTGTGTTAAAGAGGTGTTTACTCCTGCCAGATGTCTGAGAGACTGTGCAGGTGAGGAGAACAACAGAGCATAGTTGGGATGGGAGGAGCAGAATCCTTCAGTTTGTCATGTGAGCAGCACAAGAATGCAGATCTTCCTACATCCTCATTCATGAGCTGCAGAGAAACTGAAATGAAAGATATAAAGCACTTAAAACAACAGGGATACAGTCTGGATTTCCACTGACCTTTCAAATTTGGTGTATTAACTGCACAAACAGATACAGCAGAAAAACAGTGAACCATGGAAATATGTACTGAAAAATACTACTAAATATACAATTGTATACAACATATTTATTTGATGATTATCTGCAGCTGTATATAATTCGATAAAATAGAAAACAGGCTTAAACACAGATTTATAATGCATATTTTTGTATATACACAAACACATGCACACACTCATTTTAGTCTATGTAATGTCATATAAGAAAGAGAATTGGCTACTATTCCTCTTTTAAATGACTTGTTTTCAAATGCTGGAAACTAGTTTATTAGATATTAAAAAATACACTCTACAAGCTGTCAGTCTTTGTGTTAGTGATGGGGATTTTCCCAAGAATTCAGTGCAGGTTACATAGTTACACCAGTAGATGGCGGCAAGGGTTTTTTATTTTATGTGTAAGCCAGTCAGTCGCTGACAGTTTAAAGGGGTCATATGACACAAAAACAATAAAACCCATTATAAACGAGGCATTTGTTGCATCCAGTGGGGACATAATTACTGATTATAATGACTCATACGGTCTTTCCATTACCATGTCTGCATTTGTGATCAGAGAGACAACAAACACTACTCTACACAGCTCAAAACTTGCGTTTGAATCGCCAGTAGCAAATTCTTTAAATATGAACAATATACTTACAGGCTGTGAGTCAGAAGTACCAGATTATCCCTGCAAAGTTGCAATTGCCAACAGACTGGTTGTCCACGCTCACACCAGTAAACAAGTTATCAAAGAATAGAAAAGTGTTGTTGTAAACACAGCACTGAATCCACTGACAGGTAAAGTGAATAATATTGATTATATTGTTACAATGGACGTATCAATGGGTGGGATGTATTAGATAGCAAGTGAACAGTCAGTTCTTGAATTTCATGTGTTGAAAGCATGAAAAATGGGCAAGCGATAATATCTGAGTGACAAAAGACAAATAGTGATGGCTTGACGAATGGGTCAGAACGTCACCAAAACAATAAGTCAAAGCCCATCTAGCCTGTCTGGTCTGATCACACAGAACAGCTACTGTAGCTCATATTGCTGAAAAATATAATGCTGGCAATCATAGAAAGGTGTCACAACACAGAGAATCACAGTTTGCTGCATAGCCACAAACCAGTCAAAGTGTGCATGAGACCCCTGTCCTGTCTACTATTGGCACAAAAGCTTCAGAACTGAACCATGTGCTCACAACAAAAGTCAAGGCAAAACAATATAGAGCATTAACATCACTAAATGTTAATGACACTAAACTGAAACCTAAACATACAGGAGAGTCAGGATCAATACAACCCTTCAAACACACACAACATATACATGAGTTTCTGGAAAATAATTTCAGTCATAATCTGAGATCTATACCACAGTGACTATAATCTATAACATGATCAAATATCAAATGTGTTAAACTGAATGAAGTGATGATGGTGAGAACAGAGCAGATTTGACTTTGACTTCCTCTGCTTGATCTTCCTGTCTTTGCTTTAAAGCTGCAGTAGATTCTTCTTCAGTGTTGTTTGGAGGGAAGAAGATTTTATTCTGAATTGTCTTAATCCATGATAACAAGATGAAGACCATTCAGCTTCAGCTCTGTGAGTTTTTTACATGATTTTATGATTACATGATTCTACATGATATATGCGTTGTCACTTAATTAAAATATTTTTATGCTATGCATGGCACAGGGGGTTATTTATTTATTTGTTTGATTTTCTTATAGATGTATTGATCTGTTGTCAGCATGCAGTGGCAGATATAATAACTGATCTGGGATCAAATGTGACCATAAACTGTGATCTAGATGAAAATGAGGTTTATTGGATTTTACTGAAAACAGCAGATCCTCCAACAGTGATTCTACGATCATTCTCAACTTCATCTTTTTACCCTAATAAATCATTCAGAAAGAAATATTCAGTGCAGTTTAAACATCGTCTGGTTATTAATAATGTGACTGCTGATGAATTAGGAGTTTATTACTGTATGAACACAGAAACACCTCCAAAACTCAGCAACAGCACCAGAATATACTTCAATGGTGAGTTCATTTACTTCTTCAGTTATCAAGACTTCAGTTACAGATCAGTTATCTGTAATATTTAAAACAGTCTGATAATCAGTGTAATAATTTTTGTAAGTTTGTTATTTGTTATTTATAGAAAAAGATAAGGTGTCTCATTGGTCACTCCACATAGAGATAAATACATGTTTTATATTTAATTCAGTTTTACAAACCTGCATCATTGTTTTTGTGCTCCAGTAAAAGTCTTACAGTAACAGACCGTGAACTCTTTCATTACAGAATCAGTTAAAACCACTGAGTGTCACAATCGTACAGCGGTGGAGTTTATTGAGCAGAATCAAACTAAATATCAGACTGTTATTATCATATCTGCTCTAATGAACGGACTTCTGCTCATTCTGCTGATCGGTGAGTTATTCTTTCTTAAATTAAATTAGCAAATTAAATAAACACTAGCGGTACTGTCTGTGAAAATATTAATATGATGCTCTTCTGCAGTAAGGAGATGAATATGTTTTCATTATTAGTCTTTTAACTATTAGTTTGGCATGTTTGTGTCTCCATATATTGTTAGAGTTTAAAACATAATGAATCAGAATTTTCTGTCTCTTAGTTTCTGCTGTTGGAAAAATAGAACGGTTGGAAAAACACATTCATAATGTTGATCTGCAGACTAAAGTTACATATCAGCTTCAAGACGCAAAACTATTACAAGTGCAATAAGGTAAATATGTGAAACCATTAAAAATATTCAAATCATTACTAAAAATCTTTTATATTATTTTATAAATGTTTTTAATTTTATAAGTATACAATAAACTATAGTAGACTTTTGTTCAGATAAATTTTGTGTGAAGTGGAGCTGAAATGCTAATTGTTTTCATCATTGCTCTTTCAGTACGCCGAGGGTCGTAGCATCTGTGTATGATTATATAACATGTTCTTGAATATGATGTGGATTTTCCTGAAGAATAAATAGTTTTACAAAATCAAGCGAAAACTGGGGCTAGTTGTCACAATTTTCCAGTAAAAAAAAAAAATATATATTTAGAACATTCTGTTTAGACATAAAACTTGATAGCTCGTATTAAAAAAAACTATTAAACTAAATATTGAATATCTGAATAAAATGGAATATTTCCACCATTAGCAGCCAGAGAAAAGATACTGTTTAGGAGTTTACACAGATTTAAGCATCACTATTGTACGGAAGTTCTAAGCAGCCATGCATTATTATAATTTTTCTGTCTTGTTTTCTCGTGATCACGGCTTAATTTTCTCGTGATCACGACATAACGAAAGTTGTTTTGTCGTTATCACGGCTTAATTTTCTCGTGATCTCGACATAACGAAAGTTGTTTTGTGGTTATCACGACTTAATTTTCTCTGTGTATTCGGCATGAGAAAATGCTATAGAAGCAGCATCATCGCAGCATCATGGATGATCGTATTCGCTTTTACTTTTGATCAGGGACTCACTCAAACTGAAATAGCTCTGTGTCTGTCAGTGATTGACGACTTACACATAAGTGTTCGACACTTGAGAAGGAGGCTGTCGGGTCTGCAACTTTATCGTCGAAGACAATATAGCGACCCTGAATGTGTAGTCACGTGTAGTCAAATTCAATTTCCTCGGGGATGCCCCTCTCTCTCAATGCAGAGATATCCATATTTGCTGCAGGAAATTAGTAACTTTATGATGGAGATATCAGCCGCTAGCGCGTACACCATAATATTCGCCAGAAACATTCACAAGGTGCGGGATTTTCTCGTGATAGCTACAATTACGTCGAAAGAAAACGGTTTTTACGTTGAGATCCACAACTTTCGTTATGTCGAGATAACGACAAAACAACTTTCGTTATGTCGAGATCACGAGAAAATTAAGTCGTGATAACGACAAAACAACTTTCGTTATGTCGTGATCACGAGGAAACAAGACAGAAAAATTATAATAATGCATGGCCGCTTAGAACTTCCGTACTATTGGACTAATTGGTTCATATTACTTTAGTTAACAAGTCTGATGTCATTTTTTTATCAAGTTCATTTGCATTTAGCCTTTCAAATGTTTTTGTATGTAACAATAAATTAAATTTCTAAAACATTTATGATTGTATGTATCTCAGTTTATGAAGCTCAAATAGTAACGTCTAGGTTACGTACGTAACCCCCGTTCCCTGATGGAGGGAACGGAGACGTTATGTCGTGACGACATAGGGGATTTACCTGGAAGCCCCGAACATCTCTGACTAAGAGAAAACGCCAATGAAATTGGCTAGTGGATTTTGCATACCTGAGCCACTCCCCGTGCATACGGGTATAAAAGGACGACAGGTGCATCCACTCATTAGGTTTTACGCTGAGGAGCCGAGACGAGTCCCTGGCAACCAGCGATGGTTCAAGATTGTGGCATGGGGACATAACGTCTCCGTTCCCTCCATCAGGGAACGGGGGTTACGTACGTAACCTAGACGCTCCCTATCTGTCGGTCACTACGAGTTATGTCGTGACGACATAAGGGTCCTATGGAAAGCGCCACAAGCTGAACCCCGTCACAACCTTGTGGCATGCAGATGTTGACAAGCGAGTGCGTGACAGACAAATGCCATGCAAGAGGTTGCAACCTTCCTACTGCTCCAGTGCAAATTCGCTAACCTTGGTGCCCACCGGGATCACTGAGTACATCGCTGCTGGAGATAGCCAAGCCGCTGTTCCTTTCCCCACGGAATCGGAAGGGATTTCGACCTTCAGTGAAAGACAGCTTCAGGTCTTTCCTATTTGTTGTTATAGCTTGTCGTAACGGCAGGGAAGCGAGCCTTCCATAGAAGGGCGCTACGGAGGCCACATCCTGCCCGAAGGGAGGTAACATGTGGAGACACTGATATGGACTGGCCCAGGCTTGGGGCAGTACTACATACGACTGGACTCTGGGGCAGATCCTACCTAGGAGTAGGGAGGAGGGCTGCCAGCAGAACCTGACAGAAGCTCTGTCACAGGGAAGACACGGGTTTACCATGAGGGAAACCTTACCGTGGAAGAATACACATATGGGATTACCCAAAGGGGAATCAGGCCAT
The DNA here is from genome assembly GCA_027474115.1 of Schizopygopsis malacanthus. Classification (NCBI taxonomy): domain Eukaryota; kingdom Metazoa; phylum Chordata; class Actinopteri; order Cypriniformes; family Cyprinidae; genus Schizopygopsis; species Schizopygopsis malacanthus. Next base: position 9,930,992 of record CM049876.1, read on the forward strand.
ACGGACACCTAGCCCAGTACAGGGGCTGACCGGAGACCCGGGCGAGCTAACACCAGTACTGGGCCTGGCGTCAGACTGCTCTGCCCAGTCTGACTGCCGGGGGTGCTTGGAGGATTCCACCAGGGTTCACCGTCCGGGGAACTGAACCGGGGGAGAAAAAGGCGCTCGTATCCCCGGGTGAGGGGGAATGGCACAGCAAGCGTGACACCGGCCAGTTCTTCTCGCCCATTACTTACCCAATACACGGGAAGAAACTGGCTCAACGCGAAGATTGTAGAATCTTGCGAAGGTGTTCGGTGTCGCCCAGCCCGCACCTCTGCAGATGTCTGCCAAAGAGGCACCGTGCGCCACGCATGGGAGGAGGCAACACTCCTGGTGGAGTGAGCCCTCACCCCCAGGGGGCACGGCTCGCCTTGCGACTGGTACACCAAGGCGACGGCCTCCACTATCCAGTGGACCAACCTCTGTTTGGAGACAGCCTTCCCTTTCTGATGCCCTCCGTGGCAGACAAAGAGCTGCTCGGAGCTTCTGACGCTCCGGGTGCGGGTCACGTATATGCGCAATGCTCTTACGGGACACAGCAACGCTAAGGCTGGATCTGCCTCCTCCGAGGGCAGTGCTTGCAGGTTCACCACCTGATCGCGGAAGGGCGTGGTGGGAACCTTGGGCACGTATCCAGGCCAGGGTCTCAAGACAACGTGAGAGTAGACCGGCCCGAACACAAGGCACTCTTCGCTTACCGAAAACGCCTGGAGGTCCCCGACTCATTTGATGGAAGTGAGCGCGGTCAGGAGCGCTGTCTTAAGAGACAGGAACTTCAGCTCGACTGAGTCCAGCGGCTCAAAGGGGCCCCTCTGAAGTCCAGCCAGGACGATAGAGAGGTCCCAAGAGGGCACAAGGGGAGGCCTGGAGGGATTCATCCTCCTGGCCCCCTTCAGGAACCTCACGATGAGATCATGCTTTCCCAGGGACCGGCCGTCCACTGCATCGTGGTGAGTCGCAATAGCGGCTACATACACTTTCAAGGTGGAGGGTGACAGCCTACGCTCCAACCTTTCTTGCAGGAAAGAAAGCACTACTCCAATCGTGCATCTTCGGGGGTCTTCTCGGCGAGAAGAACACCAGGTCGCGAACAGACTACATTTCAGTGCGTAGGTTTGCCTTGATGAAGGAGCCCTAGCCTGAATGATGGTCTCTAACACCGCCGGTGGTAGACCACTCAAGTCCGCCGCGTCCCGTCCAGGAGCCACACATGGAGGTTCCATAGATCTGGATACGGGTGCCATATGGTGCCGAGCCCCTGAGAAAGGAGGTCCTTCCTCAGAGGAATGCGCCAGGGAGGTACTGTCGCGAGGGAAAGGAGTTCGGGAAACCAGGTCCGGGTGGGCCAATGGGGCGCAACCAGCAGGACCTGCTCCTCGTCCTCCCTGAGCTTGCACAGTGTCTGTGCGAGTAGGCTCACTGGGGGAAACGCATACTTGCGTAAGGCCCGAGGCCAGCTGTGTGCCAGTGCGTCTGTGCCGAGGGGGCCCTCGGTCAGGGAGAAGTACAGCTGGCAGTGGGAGGACTCGGGGGAGGCAAACAGGTCTACCTAAGCTTCCCCGAATCGACTCCAGATCAGCCGGATCGTCTCGGGATGGAGTCGCCACTCTCCGGGGAACGTGAACTGTCGTGAGAGCGCGTTGGCCGCACGATTGAGCTGCCCCGGGATGTGAACTGCGATCGACATCCTATCTACAGATGGCGCACCGAATGAAATGCTGGGCGCCCAGTGGGACAGACCAGCGAAATCACCCGGGAACCGGACGGGATGTTCGCTGCGTGAGGAGTAAGAGGTCCGTGGGGGCATGCCCGGCGGAGAGGCTCTTACAGTAACCCTCAGATCTCCCAGAGCGTCAGCCGGCGATCCTCTGCTCGAGCCAGAGAGATCAGCACGGGTGGCGGCAGAGGGTGCCAATCCTTTCATAAAGGAAAGGCGAGATCGCAGCGAAATCATGCTCATACGCCCACAACAGACGCATGAGTCATCCACGAACGCAGTGTAGCATATCAAGGACCGAATCAGACAAATCAAGATTCGATCGAAGCATGGTTGAAACATGAGGAGCCGAATTCCACAAGACAACAGCAGGAAGACATAAATCAGACCCCCAGTCCGTCTGAATACAGCCTGCAACAGGACAAAAAATCCGGCTGAAAAGACCTGAGAATCATCTTAAAATACTTTCATTCTCATGGTTAATGAAACTAATCATTTCTATGCATAACAGCATATTATGTATGTGACCCACAAATTTGAATATCCTTGTTTTAATCATTGTGTTTGTTGTGCTTTTAATTAGTATTGAATAGCGTAAGCCTTAAGGGTTAATGTCATGTTTGGTATGTATGAGTGTCATAAGTCTAGCTTTAATCATTTATTTTGATTGATTTCCTGTCAAATGCATCATATTCTGGTTATAGAAATCACATTCAAAAGGATACTTTGCAAGAGAATGTAAAATTCGGGCAATGTGACTGACCATGACGTTGATTTATTGGTTGGGTGGAGCAACAAAGCAGCAGCCAGAGCCCAGCATAGGACCTAATTGGTCAAGACAACCATTGGGAGGTCCCTCTAAGAGCCGAGTTTAAATACCCAGGACACACTTCTCCTCGCCCTCTTGAATTCTTCACTTCTCTTGAATCCCTTTTTTTGAATTCCTCTCTCTCCTGAAAATGCTCTCTCTCTCCCTTGAACGCCCTCTCTCTCTGGAAAAATGAACTCTCTCTCCAGCCATGTGCTCTGGACCACAAGCCAGCTTGATACCATGATGAGAAGAAAAACCACCTAGTCTCTTTACATCCTTTTGTTCTTTGACTTTAGTTTATTTTCTTTCCATTGAGTTCGTGTGCTAAGTTGCGTTTGCCAAGGACAACCAGCCCAAAACTCTGCAGGGCCAGCCAAGAGCCAACGCCCACTTCAACGACTCCTGAACTCTAAGCCAATCAGCGACTTCGGAGAAACCCTTTCCCGCAAAGACGGAGGACAAAGGGGAATCTTTAAACACAAAAGCTGCAAGTACAAACCCCAGACTTTTGCTGAAACTGGTGTAATATTGAAAATAGATTTTAGCCTCATTGAAAAAGTCAATGCGAGTGTTAAATATGTGATTGATGATTGTTCAGGTTTATGCAATTGCACATATTGCTGTAAACGTGGGATATCAAATTCTCATTCTCTTAATCTAATCCTTTCCTCACTTTCTCTCTTTCCGCAACGCCGTGAATGTGTGAATGCTTGTGTAGATTAGTTTACATGTCTTAGAGTTATATAAATAAAGTCTTGTTTATATTGAAAAGAGAAATATCTTGTGTTTTGTGCTCATAAGTTAATGTCTTAATCTGTCGATTTTGTTACTGTGCTATTTAATAGCGTTTTCACTATATTTTGGGATTTTAATATCCAGTGCAGAGTTTGTTATACGGCTTGTTCGGTGAATCGCCGTGAAACAGTGAGTCTGTTCAAATTCCCTATAAAATCATTAATGATTCCCTTTGAGCTAAATTGACCTGTTTCCCTTATAACAATATATATATTATATGTTATCATTACATATTGGTGGAGGAAATGCGGGCAGATTAATCTAAATTATGAGCATAAACCAAGTTATTTAATCTTTTATATTCTTACGGATGAGATCTGAGATCGAGACTGGTGTGTGTGCGTATGCGTGAGTGACGTCAGCAGCGCGCGCCTCCTTGAATGAATGAGCACAGAGAAGGTTGTAACTCAACCCAGTCTCATATAAAAACGTACCCTGACTACGGTGGTCCAAAGTGCAAAACGTAGAGGGGTTACAATAATGGCTCTTGAATTGTATGACTGTTACATTTTTTTTGCCTATTCTTTTGCGTCCAAGTCACGTGACTTTCAAGATACCGGCCGTGAGAACAAAAAACATGGCGGACATTTCTCTCATTTTTAGTGCAAAAATCTATATTTTGAGTTAGTTTCTGCATAAAAATACGTTTTGATTACATTTCTAGCGAGAAATATATATTTTATTTTCATAATATTCACTCAGTGAATGTACATAATCACTCGCTTGGTCGTTGTTGCGAAGATTTTTCAGATCTCGCCAGAATAATGTGAAACTGATACGTTTTGGTTGCTATGGACGCTGCTATCGCCTAGCAGTCGAGACTACAATAAATAAAAATAAAAAGGAATAGGCTACAATAAATGATCTATGTCAGGGCTAGTCAAATGGCGACCCCCGTATCATCTATATCTGGCCCTCCAACTGGTTTTTGATGTTTTAAAACCCTCGCAATCTGATATCAAAGTGCGCTCTGCGCAAAGGTTTAGCGCGTTTCATAGGCAATCGCAGTCAGCGGTGAGTTTAACAACGCACATGGTGTGCAATCGCATTCAGCGGTGAGTTTAACCAAAATAACGCTCAACTGCAGGTAAAACGGCATTCAAAGGTGAGTTTAACAACACTCCACGGCGCGTGCAAGTAAGCAGTTTAAGCGTTTTCTTGTCACAGGTAATGGTACAGGCTACACTGCTTTAACTAGAGCATGGTGGATAACATATTTTTATCGGAGGGTTGTTGATGTTAATACATATATAACATGCTACGATTGTGTTCAATTAATCAAACTTATTTTATATAATTTTTTATTTATTTATTAAATCCTCTAAATTAATAACGCTGACGTCACTGTATGGGGCGATCCCAAGGTCCATTGCGATTTTCCACTCGGTAAGTAGAAGAGTTAATTAATAGAGATGAATACTATTCTTAAATGTACACATCAAAAACTGTTGAATCGGGACAATAAGTTGTGTTTAGAACCTTTAGATGTGTAAGGTGGCTATTTCTTATGACGGTAAATGATAGAAGACATTATAAAAAATATAGCTTGCTGCACCAATGTGCAGGCTAGCAAAGTTAGCTAATTGAATTCAAGTTCATTTTTGTTGCATATAATCATGTAAGGTACAATCATAGGGGAATGTAAGATTTTCAGTATTACATTAGCCCACAACTATTATCCAACATTATAAATGTTCAGATGAAGAACGGTGTTGCCAGATTGTTTTTTTGTTTTACAGCCTAATTGTTTAAAACCCACGCAAAATTATATAATTAACACCCAAATAAATATATAATTAACAATATTAATTAATTAATTACTACAACATTATTGTGGCTCATCACAATATGAAATGATAAATAATTTGTGTGTTCTTTCAGAGGCTATTTAGGAGGCTACAGTGAACAGTGCAACTGTAAAATTATTTTCCATTTCTGTCCTTTGCCTTAAAATAACAAAATTCCACTTGCCTAAGCCTTTTTTTTTATCACACAGTGCAACCCAAAACCAACCAAATGGCTGGAAAACTATCCAATCTGGCAACATGAAGAATACTGGAGTAAAATATAAAGTGTACAATTCTGAATTGCTTTTCTCTCTCTCATCAGGTCCTTCAATGTCCTTTAATGTTGCATTTAACTTCCTGTGTGGTGTGATCTCATTGATGGGTGTTGGCGCGTCAAGGCCCCACAAAGAAGTAGAAGAAAGAAACGAGGGAAAGTTAAACAAGGAGGAAAAGGAAGTGTGGAAAAATAACTTGACCAAGCTGAACAAATGAATCGCCTTGACCCCGAAGATGCCATATTCCTGGTTGATGCATTCCTGGATGAGTGCAAGGTAAATAACATTATCTCAGTGGTGGAAAAAGCATACTAATTGCATGCTAATTACAAGGTCTAAGACCATAATAGACTCTGAGGTATAGCAGGGAAGAAGTATCAAGGTGGAAAACTGAAAACACTCCAAACAAAGTGCAACTATACAGTACCTGGTTCAATGTCTTTATTCAAATGCAAGCTGAGCTGAGTTAGAGCCAGTGAGAGTTTAATTCAATATTCTGTCAAAACGTTTCACTTTCTTTTATTTTTTTTAATGTAGAAAGGGTTTTCTAGATCTGTCAGTACAGTACAGGACCACAACCATTAGAATGAATGTTTACAATGTAATATAACATTGGTTTTATAATGAGATGTTTATAGGTGGCGATAACCTTGGTGGCTGGTGGTTTATTATGTGGCTCAATTGTTTATTTAGGTGGATCAGCATGGATACACTAAAGGAGGGTCAAAACAATCCACAAAGCTGTGTGTTTGGCTTGATGAGGACAAAGATGGTCAACCTCTGCCAAAAAGATGTAGAGCTGGGGAGAAACGAAAGCGAGATTCAGCTACTGGTTGGTTTTTGGTTTGTTTTTTCATCATTAGTTGCATTCATTATTCATTGAGCAAATTTTAAATGGATATTCATATTTTTGCAGTTTCTTCAGCAAGCAGTAAAATTATGTCCTGTGCTCCGACTACCAGCACAACTGAAGACACCGTGACCATCGAAAATTTTGGTTTTTTTCCCCTTAATACTTGTTTCCTCAGTTATACTTGTTTCCTCATTTGTTATGTGGTAATTGCCCAGATTTACCATTGCCTTCTTCCCTTTTCATTTTCAGACTCCCTCATTCAAGATGTCCGAGACCTCTTGGGAAGTGGTGCTGAACAACCTCTCCCCTCACACTGGAGGAACAGGCAAACTTCCTTTCTGGAGAATTGGACAGTATTGAGGCCCTTCATGGTGAACAACATGTTGTCATCTGAGAAGCCCAAGGAGGGGGTTTGGCATCATTGCGGACACAAGGCTGCAGTAGTGATGTGTAGGGACTGTTTACCGCGATCACTCTACTGCACAGCCTGTGACCTTTCCACACATGAGGCCCTGGTGCTTCATAACAGAGCATCCATGGTGGAGGGGTTCTTCAGACACCTGCCGCCATCCACTTTTGTTCAGCAGCATGAGGGTGGGAAATTCTCCTATCATGAAAAAGGTAGTTTTTAAGTCTCAGGTTATATAGGCTGTTTTACATTTTTACACAAACCTTGGTTTACTCCAACAAACATGCTGGATGAAGTTTTGTTTGATAGAAACAACACCCTCCCTGTAGAGTTTTTGGTTTTATTTACTCTAATATGTAAACTAATTCTGCTTTTTAGATTGCATGTTACCAATCGTTCCTCCCTGCTGTGACTGCTCCACTGGGCAAACAAGCTTTTCCAAAGGAAAGCCAGTTATTTTAATTGGAATGAATGGTAACGTTTTTTTATTTATTTCTTCATATTGTGTTTTTTGTTTCTTGTGAACAAGAGATAATTGTTTTTCTCTGAAATTTCAGGAAGATACAACCTCTTCCTTCCATCAGTAAACTGCTCCTGTGGAAAAACCTTGCCAGTGACCATAAGTGATCTGGTTGAAAGTGGTTACTGGCCAGCAACTGTCAATTTTGAGACTTTGTACATGGTGGACTTGTTCACCACGTATGAGGATCTAAAAATCACTGCCCCAGGGATGTCGAGACAAGCTTTTGTCAGCATGCTCGAGTGTCGTACAAAACTCTTCGGGCGAGTGAGTGGACTCATCAAATAAGTTATCTTGTTTGGATCACCTTTTAAATAACCAATTTATTGTTAGGACTTGTTCTTAAAATCCCCAAAGTTTCAGCACATATTTCTTGACAGAGCCCTTTCTTCATCATGATCAGTCTGAAGCCAACCTTCGAAACAGTTACTTACTGTTTTGTTTTTTTCATTTTTGCTCTCAGAGAGGTAAGATATGTGGGGACACAATGCAAAGGGCCTTCCTCGAATGGGCCTATGCTAAATTTGAGGTTGACAAGCTGTCTCAGGTCCAGCATTTTCAGTGCCCTGCATGCACACCCTCCATGTTGGCAGTTGCAGTGGATGGGAACCGCAAATTATATCGTTTCAAAAGCCAACCAGGGTGTGTAAGATTTATGTACAATGAAATGCTTGTGAGCCACAAATTACTTTTATACAGTAAATTTAACCCACATCTATACATTTCTTTCAAGACCTGATGGGTTTTTTGATGGAGTCTTTTTGGCCAATGATGCTGAGGTGTCCTCCTTTGTTGATTACATCCATGGAACAACTGGACGTGTAAGCTAAATTTATATTTCTTCATGTGTCAAGTCAAGTCAAGTCACCTTTATTTATATAGCGCCTTTAACAATACAAATTGTAACAAAGCACTGCACAATATCAAAATAGGCAAATTTGTCAATAATGTAAAATGACAGGATTTAACACTCAGTTATCTGCTGAATGCATTTCATTATTGAATTTAGTAGTGGCATTGTCCAGCTTAGTTCAGTTTAAATAATATCTGTGCAATCAAGTCGATGATTGTGCTGGAAATGAAGTGTCCCCAACTGAGCAAGCCAGAGGCGACAGCGGCAAGGAACGAAAACTCCATCGGTGACAGAATGGAGAAAAAACCTTGGGAGAAACCAGGCTCAGTCGGGGGGCCAGTTCCCCTCCGGCCAGACAAATCAGTAGTTTGTTCCAACTGCAGCAAAGTCAGAGTGTAAGTGGTCCACTGGTTCCGGGGGTCTTTCCCCGATGGATGTCTAGGTGACGAGGTCCTCACTGGAGATCTGTCTCTGGGCTCATCTCGGAGGGGTTGTCATCGTCTCTTCTCAGGTGTTCGGTCATCTCTATCGTTTAAGGGTAGGATCCAGACTGAGGCTTGTGTAATTCCTAACTACCACGGGATGTTAATCCCGTGGCAGTAACATAGAAACAGTAAAACAATTAGCGTAGCAGCGGCTCCATCCAGGAATAACCCTGGATGAAATTATCAGTATAACCCAAGCTAAAGCATAATAATGTGCATGTGTTCAGATGGACTGGCAGTACAAGATTGTGAGATGCATTATATGAATGCTTGGCTAAAGAGATGCGTCTTTAATCTAGATTTAAACAGAGAGAGTGTGTCTGAACCCCGAACGTTTTCAGGAAGGCTATTCCATAGTTTAGGAGCCAGATATGAAAAAGTTCTACCTCCTTTTGTGGACTTTGCTATCCTAGGTACTACCAAGAGTCCAGAGTTTTGCGACCTAAGGGAGCGGGTTGGATTGTAGCGTGATAGTAGATTAGTTAGGTACGCAGGAGCTAAATCATTTAGGGCCTTATAGGCAAGTAATAATATTTTGTAACTGATACGAAACTTAATAGGTAGCCAGTGCAGAGACTGTAAAATTGGAGTAATATGGTCATATTTTCTTGACCTGGTAAGGACTCTAGCCGCAGCATTTTGTACTATCTGTAGCTTGTTTATTGAGGATGCAGGACAACCACCTAGCAGTGCATTACAATAGTCCAGTCTAGAGGTCATGAATGCATGAACTAACTTTTCTGCATCAGAAACACTTAACATGTTCCGTAGCTTGGAAATGTTTCTAAGATGGAAGAATGCTGTTTTTGTAACATTGGAAATATGATTTTCAAAAGATAGGTTGCTGTCTAATACATGTGTAACGCCACAATTAAAAAAAATTATGAATGCTTGACAGTTTTTCCCCCCAAAATGTAAACATTATTTGGTTTGCATCAAATGCCATAATACCATGATTTACAGCTTATTTTGAAAAAATTTAACTGTGTAAATGTCTGTATTTGCCCTCATCTGTTTAAGAATCCAGGGAAAGGGAGATGTGGTGCGGGTCAGTGGACCGCAGCACGAGAGTCCGCCAACAAGTCTGTAAGCAAACTAGATGAGGAAGGTGTTGAAGTTGCTGTCTGCCGTCATGGGGTTTTGCTGAAGGGACTGAATATGTTCCGTGGAGAAATATTTGCATACCCATTATATCTCCAGAAACAGCTAGCTTCACAGACCGTCCACTTTTTTTGCTCTGATGTGGTCTGCAAATATTGGCCATATCTGCAGAGAGTTGTGGACCACTGTCCAGAGTTGGAGGACTTGCTGAACATGCGCCCATTTCTCTCCATCATGCATGCAAAAGCGCATTCATGGATGTGTGAGGTAATAATGACAATTAGATGTATTTCTTACCATTTGTACCACACATTATAATTTTCTGTCCTCTGCCCCTACTTTTTTTCCAAATTATAACATTCATGTACATGTGTTGCAGTTAAAATGGGGGGGACGCAATCAAGAAGGAGCTGGAACAACAATCGGGGAGGAGGTTGAACAGGTTAACAGCTTCCTCTCCCGAGCAGCCATAAGTTCCAAGTACATGTCAAAAGCCGGTAAGCATTTTTCATGTACAGTTGTGTCCAAATTGAGACCAAGGGGTTTGAACACTGATGCTCGGCCTTTGCATTTTAGAGTTACATGTATAGGTGCTCCCTTAGAAAACAAGTGTCTAGTCAGCACTTTTACACTGATCAGGATTCTCTTTATAATAATTTAACTTCTGACACGTTAATTAAGTGTATGATTATTTCCAGGTTTATGTGACAATATTAGAGAATGATCAATGTAGTATCTGACCTTTGGTCCTCACTGTGAACCTAAATTACTGCACATACATTGTGTGTCAAGTTCGCACAGACATGCTAACAATCCAGGCAAGTGGCTGGAACAAGCGAAAGGCAGAAAACCTTGACCGGACACTGGCCAAAAGATACATCAAGGTACTAACTAGGAAAATATGTATAATAACATTTTTGTTTTTAAATTGTGTCTAACATGGATATTTCTTTCGAACAGACTGTACAAAGGATTGCAGAGGCAACAAAGGACCTGGAGAAACTCACAGCTGAGTTATCTCTACAGCAAGACACAGTCCAGCAGTGGGTGTCTGATGTTCAGCAGTGGACCTCAGGTACTTTGAAAAAATTATTTGATGGCATATTTTAAAGAATCATTGGCTCTGCTTTTGTACAGGGGATCTGAAAAGAGGCTGATTGTAAACTGAAATGGGCATTAATTAATTTGTTTGTTGTCGTCCAAAGGAGCAAAAATCCAAAATGACCTGCAGAGGACTATCGAGGGGCTATATTTGGGCATCAAACAACGAAAATTTCAGCTGTATCGTCAGTCTGGTGAGAGCAGAAAAGGCCACTAGTAATGCAGATTTGTGAAAAAATGAATTCACTACTGATTTATACATAGTAAAAATAGCAAAGCCATTTATTAAAATAAAATAAAAACATCTTTTGAAGTAGGTTTACTACAAGTCAATATCCAAATATTTCCAATATTTCTGCAAAGAAATAAAAATATAATTTCTGATAATGAAAATGAAAGCTTTAGCATAAGTTCTGCCGGGAAGACTCAATCTCTACGTCACTTATTGCCTTCACATCTATCCAATCATATCCTCATACTCTCAGCATAAAAGATTGGTACTTACGCATGTTTGAGTTCGCAGATGCTGACATAACAATTACCTCCATCCTCCCCACCACCACCAGGATGGTCCTGTCCATACCTCCCGGATATATTCTAGTTTTAAGATGCCACGAGGGTCAACTATAACAACATGCGTGAGCTGCAAAGCAGCTATTGGTGTGGCCACCAAGACATGCAAATATTGCCAGTCAGTACAGCCAAGAAAGCAGAGACTGGCAAAAAAACTTCAAAAATTTGAGGCCAGAAAGGAGACGTGGTTGAAAAACAAAAACAAAAACCAAACCACCTCTCATGTTATTGATGAGGCATCTGTCTTGGTATGTGTTTAAAGTCTGTAGTTATTATTTACATAATTACAGCCCACAATGTTTAAGCCATTTATAATTGCTTATATTTCTGTATATATTATATAATATATATCTTTATTTTCAGGTCGAAAAGTTGAACACACTGGGGTACAAGGCCATAGTCTTCATTGGAAAGAAAATGAAGAAGCAGAAAACCTGGTCCGCACAAGTCCTCCAGCCAAAATGGCAGCTGTCAGACCATTCCGAAAAATGCCTTGACAGGATGAAGGCTCTCTATGAGCTGTTAATTAATGGTAAGTGTGTGCGATTATTTAAAATCTTACTCCACAGTCAACATAAAAATAAATGTGACACAGCAATTACAGTTGGGAATTTTCCTGGTACCGCTGTCACAGGGCAAACCACAGTGGGCCAAAAAATAGTACAAAATCAGCCTCGACTCAGTTCTACAGAGAGCATAGAGTCCATAGGGCAGCATTTATAGACAGAAGAATACAAAAGACAAATGTACTGGACGTTTCCTTATGTAGCACAGTCACCGCTAGAAAAAAGGGGACATTCTTATCACAGGAGGTGAATCATTTCCTCTTTTTGTACCATTTAGGTTGTACTAACCAGCAGCCCATCAGCAGTCCTCCTCCCATCCAGCCCACCATCCAGCCCACCATCAGTCCTCCTCCCATCCAGCCTACCATCCAGCCACCATCAGTCCTCCTCCCATCCAGCCTACCATCAGTCCTCCTCCCATCCAGCCTACCATCCAGCCCACCATCAGTCCTCCTCCCATCCAGTCCTCCATCCAGCTCACTACCAGTCCTCCTCCCATCCAGTCCTCCATCCAGCCCATCAGCAGTCCTCCTCCCATCCAGCCCACCATCCAGCCCACCATCAGTCCTCCTCCCATCCAGCCTACCATCCAGCCCACCATCAGTCCTCCTCCCATCCAGCCCACCATCAGTCCTCCTCCCATCCAGCCTACCATCAGTCCTCCTCCCATCCAGCCTACCATCCAGCCCACCATCAGTCCTCCTCCCATCCAGTCCTCCATCCAGCTCACTACCAGTCCTCCTCCCATCCAGTCCTCCATCCAGCCCACCAGCAGTCCTCCTCCCATCCAGTCCTCCATCCAGCCCACCATCAGTCCTCCTCCCATCCAGTCCTCCATCCAGCCCACCATCAGTCCTCCTCCCATCCAGTCCTCCATCCAGCTCACTACCAGTCCTCCTCCCATCCAGCCCACCATCCAGCCCACCAGCAGTCCTCCTCCCATCCAGCCCATCAGCAGTCCTCCTCCCATCCAGCCCACCATCAGTCCTCCTCCCATCCAGCCTACCATCCAGCCCACCATCAGTCCTCCTCCCATCCAGCCTACCATCAGTCCTCCTCCCATCCAGCCTACCATCCAGCCCACCATCAGTCCTCCTCCCATCCAGTCCTCCATCCAGCTCACTACCAGTCCTCCTCCCATCCAGCCCACCATCCAGCCCACCAGCAGTCCTCCTCCCATCCAGCCCATCAGCAGTCCTCCTCCCATCCAGCCCATCAGCAGTCCTCCTCCCATCCAGCCCACCATCCAGCCCACCATCAGTCCTCCTCCCATCCAGTCCACCATCCAGCTCACTACCAGTCCTCCTCCCATCCAGCCCACCATCCAGCCCACCAGCAGTCCTCCTCCCATCCAGTCCACCATCCAGCTCACTACCAGTCCTACTCCCATCCAGCCCACCATCCAGCCCACCAGCAGTCCTCCCATCCTACCCATCACAGAACCACCTCAGCAGAAACGCAGTAAGTTCTGCTGATATTTTCAAATAGCATATAAATCATGATTCAATTGCTAGTCGTGTTTCTTTTTCATATGTTGTTTATTCATGGCATACACGATAACCATGTTAAACATTTAATCTGTCTCTCCTTCTTAAACTGAAATAATACTCTAAATGAATAAATTTATTTAAATTTGAGGAAAAAAAAACAAGTGACTGATTAGTGTGAGGTGACTTCTGAGGTGTTATATATATGTAATATGTAGGTCTGGATAACTTGCCTTTCAAATATTACTAAAGGGAAATATAACGTTTCAAAATTCTGACAGGATAATTGACAGACAGATGCTGAACCAAAAACAAACTTTTGGCAAGTAAATTACTGAGGTGGTATCTGCCACAATGTGCCACCAGAACAGCTTCAATCTATGTAGGAACTGATGATGATGGAGAGCACTGTTGCACATCCAAAGACTGCTGTAGGTGTTTGGTGCCTAATTTTTAGCTGTATAGAACTCATAGAACTCACTTCAGTCTACTGTGTATATGGACAAGCTCAGTATGTGCACACATACACATGGCTGTAACAATTCCCGTCATATGCTGGTTTCTGTTAAGTAAGGGGTTGGGGGAAGGGGTTGTATTCGCTATAACAACCGCCTCGCTATACATTATCCCGCTTATTACATGGCTACCTACCAAATAAATCAATAATTTGACACAAAATATTGATTTAAAAACAATTGTATTTCTGTTTTTATTTCTCAGTTTATTTATATGTGTTAATACATTTATAAATTAAGCCCCTGATGATCATACAAACCCCTATTCCAGTGAAGTTCCTATATTCAATGAATATACAATGAAGACAAGATATTTAATGTTCAAACTGAAAAGCTTTATTGTTTGTTTGCAAAGATTCACTCATTTTGAATGTCATGGGGCATGGGTATGCCATGGACACTAACACACCCCCATTGCTTCTTCACCTGTTTGTACATCTTGTAGTCTATAACCCTTGGTAGAGCGAAGAAGTGACCATACAGCATGTGGTTAAACAATTTCCATGTATTTCAATGAGTCCCCTGCTAAAGATTACAATCTATATCTTTCCAATTGTAATCTGACATTATATATTTGTTATTGGAATAAAGGTATTTAGACCTATTCATTTTAATAACAGCTTCACAGATACATTTCCTTAATCTCAACAGAGTCTGCAAATAATAGAAAGAAGCAGAAGAATTCTGCAGCCTCAGACATGTCAACAAGGAAGAAACTGAGGGGGGAAAAATCACCCAAAGGTTATTAAGCTTTCCTAGATTTACATTTCACCATTTCAAATCAGACTTCAAATACAGTGATTCGTTTGCCTTAGCCAGATATACTTAAGTCATAAATATGTCATGTGTTGCCTGTTAAAATATTTTTTTTATACATTGATGAAAATGTATGAGGTCAAACTCATGTACTTTTTTTGCTCTTTCAGAATGTAACCATGGGATCCTAGAAGGGGAACCTTACTACCCAGTGAAGAGGGTGATCGCTGCAAAATGCAGAAGGTTAGCTTTACAATAATTAAAAGTCTTAGATGTACTCAGTAGCACGGAATTGCAGCACCCCAACTGGAAACCCCTTAACCCCCCCAAATTTTATGTTTTTTCAGGGGATCCAAATGAAGTTGGTGGAATGGGAGCCCTGTTCACTCTGGTATGTACAATTTATCATAGTTTTGATTGGAATAGCCTAATTCTTAGTACATCAAAACTTAAAGTAATAGCCTTGGCTTGTATTTGTGGGCGGCTGTGGCTCAGTGTGTCGAAGTGTCCTTGGGCAAGACACTGAACCCACACTTTCCCCCCAGTGTGTCATTGGTAGGGCTGGGCTTTAAATGGGATATGGAATTAGACCAAATCGCATATATCGATATAGTTCAAATTTGCACTGTGATCCTTGCTCCAAGCAAGCTGCAGTCTGCGTCTCAGCTGTCTCAACAGCCTAGTGTACAACGCGACAAATACTCACATCAAATGTTAATGCAGAGGAACGGGACACTGCAGTTCTCAAAAGTTCATTATTTGCATGGGCTTTAAAGCCTTGCTCGGTTAAACATGTCATTCACTGCTGATGCTGTTCTAACATGCGCTTTTCTGAGCGCTATACACTCAACACGCACATGCACTAACAGCGCCTGGTTACTGGACTAAGTTATCTTTCGAGTCTTTACGCACTAATACTGTCAAATACACAGTTTACATAAAGGAAGTTGGTTATGTCTAAACTGAAAGCAAACATAGAAAATAGAGAGAAATCTGCTTGTTAAATGCGTGTATATACAGTTTTTCACTTTGCAGACAAAATATCGGGATTACATTTTACATTTACATTTATTCATTTAGCAGACGCTTTTATCCAAAGCGACTTACAAATGAGAACAATAGAAGCAATTAGACTAACAGTAGGACAACAGTATATAAGTGCTATGACCCTTCGCAGTTCAATCTAACGCAGTATATATACACACTTTTTTTTTTTTTTTTTTTTTTTTTAAAGGATAGAATAGAGGAGAAGGTGTTAGTCTTACTGGATCAAGTGCTTCCGAAAAAGATACGTCTTCAGCAGTTTCTTGAAAATGGCTACGGACTCGGTAGCTCTTGTTGAGTTAGGCAGATCATTCCACCAGTAGGGAACAGTCAAGGTAAAGGTCCGAGAAAGAGATTTTGTGCCTTTTTGAGATGGCACCACAAGACGCCGTTCACTTGCAGAGCGCAAATTTCTGGAAGGCACATAAGTCTGAAGTAGTGAGTTTAGGTACAAGGGAGCAGAGCCAGTGGTTGTTCTGTATGCAAAAGTCAGTGACTTGAATTTGATGCGAGCGGCAACCGGCAACCAGTGCAAGATTGTGAGGAGAGGAGTGATATGCATTGGTGAAATCATTAGTGAGAGTGCAGAAACTGCGTTGCAATGATAAGATCTTCATTCACTCGATCATTAGACTGTCATCTGCTCAATGCTCATCACTGCAACCTTTTATGTGAAGGGAATAGATCTAAATACTTTAAAAACTTCTCATGGTCCGTTAATCTTGAGAGCTAGTAAAAATGTATAATAGCTGTAATAGTAAAAGTATTCGAGAGAGTTCCACATCTAATGCTGGCTATTTCATATGCAAACATGTCAGTCAATCACAGCAGTGGGCGTTTACACTGAAGTCTCACACAGACATGCCCCTTCAAACAGAGCATTCAAATCAGAGGTTAAAATCACACTAGGAAAAATGCCTTTTATTTCTAAATTATGACAATTTTTCAACTAAAAAAAATCATTATAAGGACACCCCAGGAAACATTATAAAATAATGAAATAATCCATGCCATGGGACATTTAAGGCAGATAAACCTGACTGCCATAATTGTTGTTGTATAGACATATGTTGTTCATAATCACCAATTTATTCTGAGCAAGGATTTCCTTTTTTGGGATGCAAAAGTAACACACATTGGTTTAAGGCATTTACAAAAGTCCAAAGACTTGGGAGGTCTTTCATTACCAAATTTTCAAGACTATTATTGTGCAGCAAATTGCAGAGGTCTTTTACAATGGATACTTTCAGAGCAGAGGTATATGATTTCAAATAAATGGCTACACCGTTGGTAATGCATATTCAAACCTTAACCAAAATATTATTTTGGTTATCAGGTTACTGTAAGTTTATAAACCTACTGAATGAAGGGGTGGCTTGCTGTTCCTCATTGCCCTTAACCTTTTCATGTTTGTTTTGAATTTAATTCATGGCTGATGTAAAGACCGAAATTAATAACAATCTCTTTTTATTACAGTGGGAAAAATTGGCCGCCACAGTGGGTGACGGAGGAGAACACCACAAATTAAGGACAATCCCATTGTTTTGTTCCATAAGCTATGTTGTTATACAGTATATTAAAAAAAATTCAAAAGCCTGAAAGACTCCCACTTTGTAGCAAACCAGAGAACACATGCTGTGTTTGCAAAAGCTTGGTCATCTCTCTCCTTCACACACACACACACACACACACACACACAGTCGTGTTTCCATGTTTTATGGGGACTTTCCATAGACATAATGGTTTTTATACTGTACAAACTGTATATTCTATCCCCTTACACTGCCCCTATCCCTAAACCTACCCATCACAGGAGACATTGTGCAATTTTACATTTTAAAAAACATCACTTAGTCTGATTTATAAGCTGGTTTCCTCATGGGGACCAAAAAATGTCCCCACACGGACAAGGATTTCGGATATTGCCATCCTTGTGGGGACATTTTGTCCCCATAATGTAGGGTTTACCAGGCCCCACACACACACAGATAGATAGATAGATATTGCATACTGCATACTTCCAATAATATAAATACAATTAATTAACCTCCATGCAGAGAAAAACTTGATCATACACCAGAAATAAGTTATTACTAAGACCAGACACGTGGTGGCAGCACTGAGTATGTCATAAGAAACATCATCAGTGGAACGCTACCTGGCTATTTATTGAAATATCGTGATCGAGGAGTAATAACACAAATAACACCCACGAATAACACACCATATTCTTGGACTAACAATGATTCCAAGCTAAAAGTTCTTCTTCTTCTTCTTCTTCTTCTTCTTCATGGGGCCTTGACCCATCAACACCCACCCATCAATGAGATCGCACCACACAGGAAGTTAAATGCACAGAGGATCCGGTAGATTTCAAGCGGACCGATCGTAACTTGTCACTTTGTCAACATTAGTTTCTCCCGCTGCCACGGATTAATGTGTTGATCAGCAAATCAATCTCAGACATATACAACTCCGCATATAGTGGGCGGGGATCGCAAGTATGTGGAATCTGGGGCCACGTCTATGCTAGGCGATAGCAGCGTCCATAGCAACCAAAACGTGTCAGTTTCACATTATTCTGGCGAGATCTGAAAAATCTTCGCAACAACGACCAAGCGAGTGATTATGTACATTCACTGAGTGAATATTATGAAAATAAAATATATATTTCTCGCTAGAAATGTAATCAAAACGTATTTTTATGCAGAAACTAACTCAAAATATAGATTTTTGCACTAAAAATGAGAGAAATGTCCGCCATGTTTTTTGTTCTCACGGCCGGTATCTTGAAAGTCACGTGACTTGAACGCAAAAGAATAGGCAAAAAAATTTAACAGTCATACAATTCAAGAGCCATTATTGTAACCCCTCTACGTTTTGCACTTTGGACCAACGTGTTAACATTTGAGATCGTACAATAAGGTCGGATGTGAGCGTTTTCCTCTCTTCCTGTAATGCCTTGTTTTATAGCTGAATTAATGTCCTGCGTGTTCCAGGTCATCTAATAGCTATAACGTTACTCCAGAATCTCAGTAACTGTTAGCCGCACGAAGCTAAACTGCAGTAATTAAAAGGGAAATAAATCAGTGGATAAAGAATAGTTTTGAGCGTGTTCCTCAATTCTATTTATCAAAGCCTTATTATTCATAGTTTGATCGGCAGTGCGTGTTCCATTGTCAGATCAGATATGCTATGACTCCCCGGGTTAAACATTAGAGAATAATGCTTGCCTGTTTGTGTACACTGCTCACAAAATGAATTAAATCTCGCGAAACACTGCGTGTGTCCGAGAGTGATTTGAATGGGAGTTTTAAAAGCTTTATCAAGTAAAGTTTACCTTTGAACCAACAGCGAAGAAACCCTGTTGTGTTTATGTCCATATAAACGGACACGGGCTTGTGATACACTGATCACTGTTTCCTCAACCGCAGCACGAAGCTGTTATTTGAATAAGGTTTAAGTTTAACTGAACGAACTGAGAGTTTAAGCGCCACATCGCAGAACAAGCGATGTTGTTATTTGAACAGTGTTGAGATGCACCAACATTTAATGTAACATGCTTAACTGTATTTGTAATGCAACAATTAATGTGCTAGCCACTAGTTTGTTTTGGTTGCCACAGATACGATTGTGACACGAAAGTCTTAACATACTTCCGGAGCAACTTTGAACTGCGCACGCACAGTACATCGATGCTTTTGTAAACAAACTCCATGCTGTTGCTAATGGCACGGTCGTGTTTACATTGAAGTCTATGCTAAAGCCATTAGCCTCAAAGGTTAGAAATAGCATTAAACATCCAATGGTTGAATAAAGTGTGTGTTTTGAAAAGCTAAAGTGGTTTAACCCTTTAAACATTTAAACTAATATACTTGTTGGTCTTTCTCTTCCTTATTTCTCCCTTTTTACCACTTATTTGTAGTTCTACTAGAAAGGAAAATACTAGTTCACAATTATTAATTGTGCCAAATCCAAATTTAATTAAAACATTAAATTTATTTGGAATCATTCTAATTTTCCCCCTCATATTGTTTAATATGATCCTTCCTTCTAGTATTCCCTTTTGGACATAATCATTTTAGGTACAAATAAGTATTAAACTTTGAAAGTTTAAGTAAACTTATTCTACCTAATTGATTTATTACCCATATAAGTAGATTCTATTCAGACTTATACTCACTCATTACTTTATTGCGTTTTACCCCTAATTCTTCCTGTTTTGGTTATAAACATAACCACTATTTTATTTACTTATTTCCTCATTTACTTAATTTCATATTTGCTTATTTTGCCTGTTTATTTTTACAATTTTACTTTGTCTTACCATTTTCTTTCCTCTGTGTATCCTAGCTTGGGAACGAACCACCTGAGCCTTAATAGCACGCATTGTTATCCCTCACTACGAGTTCAAATAAATTAGAGAGACAAATCTCTTTTACCCAAAAAAGTTTTTTGTTGATAGTTGTGTAGCAACTGAAAACAACACTATACGCGTAGTCGGGCATAACTGCTTGCTAGTGGACCGATCCACTCAACTTACTGTCTCTTTTTCTTCCCTCCTGTTCTATCCTCCTTTCTTTCCTCTTCACTTTTCACATTTGTAGGGACCTGTAAGAACCATCAATCAATTCTAAGTGTATGAGATACACAATCCTGTCAAAAGGTGAATCATCCTTACGAATTTGATTGCAATCAAACCTTCTTTTGTTCTTCCTAACCTCCCTATATTTAAAACGCATTTCAAATTTTAACAACTCATGCAACGCTGAGATCAATTTTAATAGAGATAAGTGTTGAGCAACTGTCGCCTTTGCAGCCTCCCTGGTCCAACTGTAAGGTGTTGCGTTGTCAATTCTGTCAGACTAAGAAAAGAGATATCAGAATTATTATTATATTCGTTTGTCTAAGACAAAGATTTTATAATATTGTTTGCCTCCTTGATAACAACATTTAATAAAAAAAAAAGGAATTCTCCTCATTTTGAAAAAAATAGAAAAGGAATTGTTTATTTTAATTAAATTTGTTTTTCACCTTTTTTGTCTCTTTTCCCTCTTCCTCATTAGAGTGACGAAGTCTTCACATCGCTAGTCTACCTAGATACTCTGAGACCAACACAGTGATCACCACACTTCACCAGTGGTTTCAAACCACTGACATAACACTTAGTTGTCGCACCACACATAAGCTTCCACTCCACACAGATCTGTGTCAGCCTCTCTTCTCCCAGCGTGCCAACATGCCGCAGACTGCAGTCCCCCTTGCCCAAGGGAAGATGTGAACACTTGGCTGAGAGGCACGACAGACAGCCTCACCCCCAAGACGTTTGAACTGTTATTATTTTTAATAATAATCCTAGTCCTGAGAAGATTCCTGACACAAGATTCAAGCCAGAATAACAACCATGAAGAGCTAGTCAAAACCACCAGCTCCCTAAGCTATGCCTTCACGACCCAGCTGAAACTGAGCGACAAGCACATCACCCACCTTCAAGAGGAACTGACATGTGCTCAACGTCGCATAGACAAGCTGGAAGTGAAAGTTCAAGATCAACTCAAAGCACCCAACGCGAGCGAGCAGGAAACAACGGAACAAGTTAAGCTCCAAGCCCCTCAGCCAACCTGATCAACAAATGCAACAACCCCATCCCCTAAACTCCCTTAAGACCCAACAACCTACATCCAAGAGCTCTCCATCCAGCATGACATCCCAACAAGAATCCAAAAATAAGTCCCTGAATCCACCACCCTGAAAAATACAGAATCAATGGGACACACTCACCAACACAAAGACGATACCAACGATCAGCTCTACATGGTCAGAAGAGAACTCAAACATGCTTATGAGCAGAAGCAAGAGCCAAAGCGAGAGAAACAACACTCAGCCTCACCACTGCTGAGCAGAGCAGAGTCCCATGTCCAAGAACTCGTATACAGCGAAAGAAGCGAAGGGCCACAACCCAAAATCTCACCTGCCTTCGCCACAGAACTCTTTCCTGTCAACGAAAGAAAACCTCCCATCCAAGCAGACCTTGGAGCTGCACCTGGGATGACCATCAAAGACCTCGACAAGCTGTCTAAAAGGATCAGCAAGTTCAACCCGAACTCCACAGGGGGCCACACCATCCAGGCCCACCTTCAAGATATCGACTTCTATCTAGAAATGAGACCTCACGAGACTGACAGAGACAGGTTATACCTCCTTAGAGCCACGTCCAGTTCCCAGGTACGAAACTTCCTAGATCGACAGCCCAGTCGAACGAAGTCAGACTACCAGCTACTTCGTGAGGTCCTGATTAAAGAGTTTACCGACCCTGACTCCGAACATGGACTGTTAACTGCCTTAGAAACCAAACAAGGTCGACAAGAGGCTCCACAAGCTTACTACAACCGACTCCGACAAGCCTACTTTGGTGCACACAACGAACCTGACCTTGAAGAGGATGTGAACTTCAAAAGCCTCTTCCTAAGAAATCTGCACCCTGGAGTCAGCCACCATCTAGGGTTCATGGCCTGTCCACGCTCCATGACCATCCAACAGTTGCGTGACCTAACACAGAAGGCCTACAACAAGCAGAAGATGGCCTCAAAGAAAGGTAACAAAACATCCACACTCTTGAACTCTGTCAATAAAGACTCAAGCCTTGCACTGGATGACACCCAGATGCAACACAATACCAGAGTCCTCCATCAAGAGCACAGAGAACGTGATCCCCATGTCCACGAAAGCTATCAGCCCAACTTCTGGAAAAATCCATGGGACCAGCCACGCTTCTCAAGAAGCGCAAAAGATAGCAACAACTGGAAACCTAACCAGACATCCAAAGGTAATCGCCTGACTCATCCAAGAGCATCTCGTAGGGTTAAGCGACAACGAAACCCACCTCAGCATTACTCAGACATGCACAGTGCTGAGTATGCTCCAGAACCATACAGCTTACCGTCAGAAGACATGGAACAAGTCATGAGCCAACTGAACGAGTTCCTTCAAGATAAGCTGAACACGGATGACTACGAAATTGAGTCATGCTCGCTGTGACCAGCGACAGAACGGAAGGCCGACGATCACATGGTACACCACCATATCCGAGATGACAAGCACCTGTTCAACAACCACACAGGACGAGCAAGTCTCTCACGGCCAACCGTTGATGAAAACTGAGGTACCAGAGAACATCACCTCACTCACCCATCACTCACTAGCAAACTGCTAAATTAACTCCAACTCCTAGAACCACATTCCTGTCTGTGCAACAGCAACCACCAAAGCACAGAAGGTCAGAAAGTCTGCCACATCCAGAAGGTAGCACAAGAGGAATGCAACAAAGGAGACAAAGTTTGCAGCCCAGCTTCACACAGCCATGCCAAACTACCTCCGACTGTCTGCTAAAGAACTTCCTGCCTTTCTGGACTGACCCCCATTAGATCATGGACATGCCCACATCCAAGCCAAGGATGAAGAGAGCCAGTCTTCATCAACATACCTGAAAAGGGGGGAGACGACACAGACTGGAACAGATCTGACCACACATACACTACACCATTAACACACACAACATTACCTACACCCAGAGGTAACCACATCTACTGATAACACATTCAACAAACTTATTCTTCCCACAGGTAGAATATCCAACTTTAGCACAACACAGTTACATACACCACCATGAAGAAACGTAAAATGAACGTGCACGAGGTATTCTCATTCAACCTGTGCTATATTAATGTTTTGTTTTCGACCTAAATCATAGAGACACTGACCCTGATTTGCATATGCATTTCAGAGGGCTAAATAGAGCCCCTTCACAACAGATTTAGTTCCCAACCAACTGTCAGTTTTGACCCAAATATGAATTTCAGTTACATAATTAATCCAAATTTCGACAGTAATAAATTATCTTGCAGCATCAGTTGCGCACGTTTCCCCAAGATCTCCCGGTTCTCTCTTGTGCATTTAATTCCACTGGGAACATCACTCTAAACCGATCATTTGAATCAGTGAATCGTCGACTAGAGAACAGCTACTATCGGATCATTCCAACTTGCAAAGGAAGCGTTGGAGCAATTGCAAATTAATTTTACAGGTTCTTTACAAAATAATCAGCTTGTTCATGAATCAGACATTGCTCCTACGCCCCAGAGCACATTATATACATTATTAAGAGTAACGGTATGTTTCACTATACGTAGCGAAGTAAAGTGCAATATTTGGAACGCAGTAAAGTTACTAAATAAACGACTCCAGAAACTACAGGTATTAGAAATGTACTTAAATATGGTAGCATAATAAAGCTACTTCGTTACTGACCACCAGCAGCCCTGTTAAACGTCACAACTATTTTTCCATGGCCTATACAGCTACAGCTGCAGGCGCAAGCTCGAAGCTGCCTCCGCTTGCAACACAGCCCCACACATCTCAGTTTTTTTTCCCTTTCGCTATGAATAACTCTCTTTTTCCTTTACAGTGGTCTCCAGCTCCCGTAGCAGACACTAGCGTGAGGTTACCTCCATTAGCAGAGCAGGCTACGATAGCTCTTCAGGACCCCCTTCCTGTGGCCTACAGCTACGGCAGTCAAAGCAAGCAGTCTACACAATCAAGCGCGTATCAGCGTTTAAAATAAGAGCAGCCTTCCGTAGTGAGGTTTACATCTTACTTTCATAGATCCACCACATTCCAAACCACAGGCATAATGACTCCACAAAGCATTTGTAAGAAAAACACAGACTGGCGAGACCGCACACGTCAAGTGTACATCAAACAAACGCGTGTCTCTCTCAGCGCTCCTGCGCTATGAAGCCAGCGACTCTCCTTGTAACTTGCTCCAACCTTTCCAAACCTATGAAAGGTTATTTTACAAAAGGTTCAAGGGCGCATGCTCGTGAGGAATTGGAAGTAAGCAGCATATGGGTGTTTCTAAAGCAACTCGGCGTCATCGCTCATCTGGTTAAAATCTAAGCCCAGAATTGATTCTGAAATTCTCAGAATCGTTTGAGAGAGACTTGGTAATTTCTCCATGATAGAAGCGCTGCAACAATCGTAATCATTGAATATGGACATCAAAGTTGCCATTTGCCAAATTCTCCATCGAGTTCAGCCGCATTCATCCTGAAATAACCTGTTCAGCTTTCCCCTATAGGCGGTGCAAATTAAACAAGGGTTCACGACCAAAGACCAAGGCCACGCCCCCGATTTCGCAGATGCAAGGCCCGCAGAGGGCCCGGCTGCAGCTCAGCCGTCCGGCACGGCTTTCCAGTCAGCAATACCCATAACTCAAACGCCAACTCCACCTCCAGTTCTGGCTCAACAGCCCACCCCTTTCTGCCCAGAGCTCGCAGCCCAAGTAAACGCTTGGCCGCAGTGGCCGGCTTACGTAGCCCCACAACCCGGCCCAGGGCCCGTAGCCCAAGCTAGCACATGGCCGCAGTGGCCTCCCAACCCAATCCCTCAGCCTACCCCTCTCAGCTCAGGGCCGCAAAATACAGTGCCTCCAGCCGCTTACAACACTCTCCTCCAAGCAAAACCGCAATACTCGCTCTTCACCGCTACACCAATGACCGTCCCAGCAAATACCATTGCCACAGAGCCCCCGCAAGCAGCTCACAACGTTCGAGCACAGATTTTAGCAGAAATTCAAGAAGTTGGCTCCAGAGGCAGACAAATTCCCAACCCCAGTACCTCCATGTTCAGAATTAATATTTCCATAAGCCACCCGTAAAAACCCCTCCTGGACAATCACTCGACACCATCCTCCAGGCTGTCTCCCCCAGAACACTCCAAACATACGTGACAGCATGGGAATGCTTCAAGTTGTTCTATCTCTCTCATAATATTCCGTTCCCTGAATTTTCTCTACTCTCAATAACCTCTTTTATCTCTTTTCTCAACAGCATTAAATGCCTCCAAGTCAGCTCTGTAGTGCGACATCGGCACGAAGACACACACAGAGAATTCAACCCAGCAACAGAAATGAATTATTCCTCAAGTCCTCCCTTTCTGCAAAAGGGAGAAGGTCAACTGATCCCATCACTAACGCTCGTGCAAAGGTACGGACGGCTCCGGGAATGGCTCTGGACGCCTTCAAGTCTACATTCCAGAGCATATTTCAACCCCCCCCATTTAACACAAAGCAGGACTCTTCTCCATCGGACAGACCAAGGAAAACCAAACTCCTTGCATTTACTCCCCTTATGACTATTACAACTATCTACACAAATAAATGTATGGATATTTAATGTGTACTCTCTCCCTCATAGGCATGATGTGATGATTTCGAATGCGAATTATGTAGGACAATGTGGGGAATTTTTAATCATGCTTTAAACGGTATAAACTGTAATGTGTGTATTATTATGCGGTGTTTGATCTCTAAAGAAAGCTGGCCTCGGATGTGACAAACTGTGTTGATGACCGTTAAATTTTAGCACCCTGCATAATTATACATGTATAAAGATCGATAAGTTTATCCTTCCCAAAAGTGAAGAGATATCACAGAACTTAAATTCCAGCCCAGCAAGCCTGGACATGGGCGGGGCTCCGCCCCATACGGACAATCGGATTCGACAAGCCGCCCGTGGGCAGGGGCAAGTCGGACTGTTGAAAACAACGCGCGAGTCGCAAATCGCTCTCTTGGCTTGAACACCTCTTGGCTTGAACACCTCTTGGCTTGAACATCTCTTGGCTCTTGACTCTCGTGGCTCTCTTGAACATCTCTTGAGCAGCGCTCGTAACTTTGCTGGTACTTCTTCGCTCTCTGCTGCTCGCGCTCTTACCCGAACTCTGACCTCGACACCGACTAAACCAACCATCTAGTCGAAGGTGAAGGATAGAAGGCATAACATCAAAGAACAGTGAACTGAACGCCTACAGACGATAGGAAAGCTTTTCTGTGACGTCACGCGGCAGCATCCACATCTCACGTGTTTTCCACACGAGAGCACCCGAAGAAGCCCGAACCACCCACGTGGCCTCCGAGGACAAAGACCAGAGCAACGCATTTGAAGAAAACGAAACCAACATCCAACCTGCTTATTGTCAACAAGCAAGTATCTCTAACTAAATCTATATTGCTGATTGAACTGGTAAAATCTGATCCGAGAGCAGTAACAGAGCAAAGGCATCTGTCGTGATCTTTTCCGGTCGAGTCAAGCGTTAAAATAGCTAAAAGGGCTAATCTCAACTTTAGGAGTTTACTCACCAAATGCATGTTTGTGTGTATGTGTGTATGTTTGTGTATTATTAGTTAATCCATTTATGTTAGAATAGCAGTATTACGAATAAACCTTGTTTCATTTTATAAAGAATTGTCTCTGGAATGTGATTTGAAGTTTTATCCTTATTGCCATAAAAGAGAAAGCTACCTAAGCTCTAATTTGACAGGATATGCTGAGGTTAGTGTTCGGTGGACGATCACTTAATACAGTATAAATAAGTTAAATATTAATATTACTTTTAACCAAGCAATATTGAATATTTAATGTATAATTCCCAGGGCTGAAATAATAGCTCTATATTAAACTTTTATTACAAATGGTGGAGGAAAACAGCTGGCATATTAAGGATTAATCTGAAAATCAAACCAGAGGCAATAGGGTATTTCTCATTTTTTATCCGGAAAAATTGAGTAAATACAGGAAAAAGCGGTTATTTGTGGTATTGCATTCTTGTTTGTAAAACACAGTGCGTTTGAATGAAAGAGAGGGTATTTGTTTAACTCGAGTTTGTTGAGAAGAAATGAAACTGCAGTAAATAATTAAAAAGTCGCTCTAAAGCGCATAAAGTGACAAATGAGCGTGTTCCTCGTTTGCTCTGATTGAAGGCCTGTATAGTTTGATTTGTAAGTGCGCGTCCCACTTTCAAACTCGGCTATAATGTTACTCTCCCGGCTGTAGGAATTTTTAAAGTAGCTATTTAAGTAATTCTCAGCCATTATTTGATTTCACGCGAGTGAAATTCAACGAACGTCGCTCAGACAAAGGAGTGACCATTCGGTTTGGAGAAGGGAGAAGAAATTTTGCAATCGATTTAATTGTTCGTGTGTGCTGTCCAAACAGACAGATATTCGCATAATAGCCCGCCGAGGCTTTGATGATTTATAAGTAACCCGTAGATAAATGTATCTCGTCCTGAACGAGTGAGATTGTATGTGCTATAAAGATTCACCTCTGAACAAGGCTTGTTGGTTGAGGCGTGAACAGGTTTACATGCAACGGGTGTGAGTCACCATAGCAACCTGTGTGAGCTACCCTGGTGAGCTTAGCCAGGAAGTTTTCAGAGGCTAGATCCGGAGCAGTTTACTAGTGGAGATTCAGCCACGTTTAAATGAATAGCACTAGCGCGATACAAGCTAACTGAAACAAAGAAGTTTTAGCATCATAGCAAAGGCAATGTGGTTTGCCTTACGGCTAGTGATTAGCACATAGCATTTAAAGAGTTTGCATATGAGTGAATGCAGGGGGTGGGTGTAAAAAGCCACTCACATTTTCCGTTTGCTCTCTCTCTCTATTTTTCCAGTTAACAGACTAACATATGTTGATAAGCTGGCTGTGTTAATGTTATTTCCAATCATCAGTTTAACAATTTCACAGGTTGGTCTAATATACTGTTGATTAAAATCTTACGTTTTGGGGGTACCAGTTGAATAGTGGGTAGTTTATTAGAAGATAAGTCATTATTATCTCAGTACCTTGATAATATGGTGAGTTTGATTCCATTCAATTATAATGGCTTTTAGGATTTCAAAACACATCAATGGATAAGCGCTATTGTTAGGAATTTTTAATTGTTAACTGAATGTCATAATTAATTGCAAATTTGCAATTAATTTCATTTAAATAAAATAATTTTAATTCCTGCTTCCAGCAACAACAGTATCCATTTATGAATCAAAACGCTCTTATAAGGTGATCACTACTGTAAAACATAAATTATTATCAAGAGGGCCAGAAATTGGTAATTTCCTTACAAGTAATCAGGATACAGATTAATTTTTTTTTTTTTTTGATGTTGATGACACAATGAGGAATGATTAAGTTTGGAAATTATGTTAATTACTATTATGGGAATCCAAAACTAGTGATTTAGAAGCTGTAAATTAATTTAATAATTAATTATGAATTCGAAAATTCTAATTACATTTAATAATTAATTACACTTCCTGTTTACATTTTGCAACAATATTGGTTTATCAACTCAATTGCAGATTGCATTTGTAAATTCTAATCCTAAATGATCCTATTAATTTTAATTATAACATCATAAATTTTAATTAGAAACCACAAATTCTAATTTTTAATTCTAATTTCAGACTTAATACAAGTCTGGCTCTACCTGTAGGCCAGACTTCATCTCCTTAGGGGATCTGATTAACTCAAATTAAGTTAAAATTAAATGAGGTCCTCTTTACTTAGGCCTGAGAGTAGATAGTGCTCCCCCTAGTGTTGTGTTGGAGAAGTGACAGTGACACCATACAATCAAAGTCACTTCTCACCAATCTGGAGCATAAAACGTAACCTTCTAATTAGAAAACCCCAAAAGGGAATTAAGGTTTCCTCAACCTAGGTCAGTTGGTTTACCTTGTAAACAGCCAAACCAACCTAAGCGTATCACTCAACAGCACCACCTTGTGCCAACGTATTAGTTTTAAATCTTGAGAATAAATCTTAATCTCTTTTCTTTTCTCCCTGTTACTAACTTCCAATTTGACTTGTTTGCTTAAGACTTGGCCAGGGGAAGATCACGAATAGAGCGAAATGTCACAATTGAACAGATGTTTGTGAAACTTGAGAACTACATTCAAAACTGTTTACCATTTACCCTCTATTGTGAAATCCTATCCCCCAGGTTAAAGCAGGTGCAATGAGAAGATAGACATCGGCAAAAGTTTTTAACACGCGCGACACACGCTGACCAGCGTTGCGATGTAAAATCCTGCCATTAAGGGACAAGTACTGTCATTGCTGTTATTTTCCTCCATCAAGGAGAAAATTGAAATAGCAATACCAGTCTTATTACAAAAGAGAAAATCTCGCCTACAATCCTCTGATTAGAAGCGTCCTTCTAAATCAGACTTAACAAAGCGAAAAGAAGAAAATCTGCTATTAAAAGAGAGATCTGTTTAGTGCTATTGTCCTTGTGTACCCATTCTGTTTGTGTGTTTTTCTTTCTCTGCTTCACAGCTGGGCTGCCCTTATGTGTGCCCAATAATTTATCTGCAGAGACTACGAATTAGAAGCACCTGCCAGAGGACCACAAACACAGAGACACACTCAACACTAGCATACACTACACTGTGCACATTTACACCCCTGTTTGTTTTGTTTTTGCTTTGTTTTTGCTTTGTTTCCTATTCAAGGTCTGTGTCAGTTCGGTCCAAGATCTCCCTGACCTGCCAGAACATGTCTCACAAAACAGAACATGTCGGTCACTGGGAAGGACTTGAAATGTGGCTAAGTGTTACAACAGACAGCATACTCCCTAAAGCTGCTGAAGCACTCCAACATCAGACACAGGATCAACTAGATGACAACATTGCAAGCATTATGAGACAAGACCCAAGTCAAAACTACAGTCACAAAGAATTAGCCAAGATCACCGGTTCTTTAAGCCACACACTCATCGCCACCCTCAAACTGAGCGACAAGCACGCCGCACAACGCCAGCAGGAGCTGACAAGTGCACAACGACGCATAGAGCAGCTGGAACGTGAAGCTCAGGTACGACAGGAAGGGACCGATGAGGTGGAGCAAGGCGCCGAGGAGGAGATCAACAGGCTAAAAGAGACTCTAGAAGCTACCAGCCACGAAATGCAGCAACTCAAAGAGGACTTCGCTGATCCTGCAGACAAGCTACAGTATGCAGAGAAGCTACTGGAGAACGCAAAGACTGACTTCAGGGACAAAAACAGCAGAATCAAGGCCCTCGAAGCTCATTTGGCTGAGTCAAGAAACGAGATCAGCCGCTTAACACGACAGCTCGACTACGTCACAGAGGAGTCTGAAAGTCTCCAAGAGGAACTCAGGCATGCTTATGAACTACGCCGTGAGCCGTCAAGTACAGGGCGTGCACCAACGGCACCCCCGTCAAGCAGGACTGGGTCACCTGTTCATGGACCGACACGTGAACCGAAGATAGAGGGGATGGTGTTAAAACATTCACCAGCGCCGTCGGAAGAACGCTATATCACGACGGAACCAAAAGAATCTGCTGCAGCCAGCCGCAGGTCAGTGCACGGCTTGGACCTTAAAGATCTTGACAAGCTCGCCCGAAACATCGGAAAATTCAACCCCAACTTGCCAAACAGCCAAAATGTCCAAGCTTATCTGCAAGATATTGATTTCCATCTGGAAATGCGACCTAATGTTACGGACAAAGATAAACTATACTTACTCCGAACGACATCCAGTCCTGAAGTGCGCAGCTTCCTTGACCGGCAGCCTGTTAACACAAAGACTGACTATCAACGGCTTCAAAAGGCCCTCATTAAAAAGTTTGCTGACCCTGAGTCCGATCAAGGCTTAGTGGCTGCCCTGGAGACGAGACAAGGACGTCACGACACTCCTCAAGCTTACTACAGTCGACTCAGACAAGCATATTTTGGAACTCGTAACGAATCTGACATGGAAGAGGAACTGAACTTTAAAACTCTCTTCCTGAGGAACCTTCATCCTGGCATAAGCCACCATCTTGGCGTCCTCGCATGCCCACGAACAATGAACATTCAGCAGTTGCGAGACTTGGTGCAAAAAGCCTACGGCAAACAAAAGATGGCCTCAGAAAAGAGCACAAAACCCCCAGCAGTTCTTGATTTCAACACTCAACACCAAGAACTGGCGCTGGAGGGCACCCAACGCCAAGACAGTGCTAAGCCACCACACAGGGAGTGGAATGCACCCCCGTCCAACAGAGAACGAGACTCACATGCTGGAACCCGACCTAAACAGAGGTATGACCGATGGGAGGGACCACGTGGACGTCAACGCTCACCTGGACGACACTGGGATAAGTCATGGGACCAAGCAAGGCCTCAGGAGAGTCAAATGGGAGAGATCGCGGAACCCAAGAGAAAAACGCTCATGGGAATCTAAATGGAAACTCCAACGGAAAGCGACAGACTCACCCTGGGGCTACCAGCCCAAGGAATCGATGAAAGAATTCACCAAGGTTCCAAAGTGACCAAGCTCAAACTGAGTCCATACAAGAACGAAAAACACCACCGCACTGCGACTCACAGAAGATGATGGAAATGATGATGAAGGAGTTCTTTCAACGAAAAGAGGAAGATAAGAAGTGGGAAAAGAAAGAAAACCCGGATTCAGCCTGACTAGCTGACGGACGAGAAAGCAGCGACAAGACAAACGAATCAGCCACAGAAAACAGCACCGCCTCACCTCAGTCTCAGAGTACAATAAACACCTTGACTTCAGATGGACATGAAGCCCCACCTGAAAATCCAGCAACAAAGTTAAACACTAACTCAGCACCCAATACTCCAAATTCCAGCAGCGTTCAGCAGACACCTGCTGTTGAAAATCCTCAAGTTCCTGAAAGCGCTGTCTTAGTCATCTGCCACTCCTTCGAAGAACGCCAGGTCAGCCCTGACATCCTAAATATTTCCTCCCAAACTCCAGTTCCTCAACTCCTAGGCGATCTCATTGAAAAGGGTATAGCAAGAAAGTTTTACCTCTCCATCATCATCGAACGACACATCAGAGTCGAAGCCCTTCTGGACACGGGAGCCGACATCACTCTAATGTCTACAGAACTTCTCAAAGAAGTCCAAGAATTAACGAAGAGGACTAATGGCACCCTCAAGCTCAAAGGTGCGAACTAAACGTACAAGCATACTCTCACACGGGCTTACAACTAAAACATGTGGCCCCAATCCATCTAACAGTGGGACCCATGGACTTCGTCCATCCTGTATACGTGTCAACACTCAACACGTACCCGCTCCTCATTGGAAAAGATTTGCTTAATCGTTTCGAACCCCTAATAGACTTCAAGCACCTAAAGATTTGGACACAAGTCCGTGAGCCTCTGCCCTACAAGTCATTAGACTCCAATGAGTCACAGTGTCAAGTCACAGACACTACCCCTAAGTCAATGACCGATGAAGCAGTAACAGAGCCCAGGTCTGGGCCGAGCACAAACGCCAACGACCCTCTCCTCTGCTCGCTGCACGAGCCTGAACCAAACACAGGCCTCCTTCAAATCATGACTGCGATAGAGGTTCATGGCACATCAGTGTCCGAGGCAGCACTAGCCCTATGGGCAGAGAACTCAGCCATCAGCCTGAAGCTATTCAAAACATTGAAGCAGAGCTGTCAAAGTCTACCACATGTCACTAAGCACAGCCGTTACCCTCTCAGTCCCTGGTCGACAACCATGGCCACCTCCAAGATCATCTGCGCTCTGGACATACGATGGAACAACAGACAGCTGAGTCACTACTTCCTCGTCATCCCAGACCTGCCGCATGACATCTACATTGGAGCGGATATCATGGTTCGACTCAATGCTCACATTGACACTGTAAACAACATCATATGGGCTCCCCTGTCACACCAACTGACAACTTCAGTCAATCTCAAGAACCTCCAATCCGGTCAAACCAATGCCGGACGCATGCGCTATGATTACGGAACAAGGAGTCACAATACCTGCCTACAGCAAAAGTGTCAGTGTCCGCCTCAACATGCGACCTGGCCAAACTCTCAACAGTAAGCTGAGTTTCTTCCAACCTTCCAGAACCTGCCTAAAACTCAGACTGACTCTGGAAGCTACACCTCTCATTGAAGTGTCATCTCGTGCGATATATGTGTTGTTCAATAACTGTATGGCCCAAGACATCCACGTTCCCAAAGCCAGCCACCTGGGATGGCTCATCAACCAGGCATTCCATGACTTTGAACTGATGGTACCTGTCATAGGCCCCATACCAGCCCAACTAATGTCAGATGGATACAATG
Source organism: Schizopygopsis malacanthus (assembly GCA_027474115.1). Classification (NCBI taxonomy): domain Eukaryota; kingdom Metazoa; phylum Chordata; class Actinopteri; order Cypriniformes; family Cyprinidae; genus Schizopygopsis; species Schizopygopsis malacanthus. The sequence continues at coordinate 9,964,648 of CM049876.1, forward strand.
ACACTATAACATTCACAAAACCTCATGAAGTCATTGCCATCACCTCAATCCTGCCAGTGTCCAGAGAAAGCGTCTGCCGGTCAGAACTAATGGATGACACTCACCTCACTGTCTATGCTGTCTCAACCCAGCCTGCGACAGAACCCATCTACACGGTGATCAGCGGGGCCCACAGCCCCTTTAATGACTTAACTGCAGAAGAACCCTACGCCGGGTTCAATACTCAAATTCAACAGATCTTGAGTGACGCGGATGCCCTCCACAACGAAGTGGAGCGCCAAGGACTCAAAGAGGTTCTGCAGAAGTACAAGGACTCTTTCGCAAAGGACTCTCTAGATTGTGGATTGACAGACATCCACACGGTGCGCATACCGACAAACCCAAATGCACCACCCACTTTTGTGCGACAGTACAAGATTCCAATAGCGTCATATGAGCCAGTGCAAGAAATTGTTGACTCCATGCTGGAAAAGGGGGTCATCCGCCCTGTAACAGTACATATTCTGCCCCGATATGGCCAGTCCTAAAACCCAACGGCAAATGGCGGCCCACACTATCGACTACCGCAAGTTGAATCAGCAAGTACCATTGTCACGATGGCCTATGACCCAGTTGGACCAAGAAATACAAAAAATCAAAGGCTCGACGATCCTGTCCACATTGGACGTCGCCTCCGGGTTTTGGACGATCCCTGTCCACCCCGACGACCAACATAAGCTGGCATTCACTTTCGGCAACCGACAGTACACCTTCACACGGTGTCCCTTTGGCTATGCCAATTCACCGGCAGAATTTAACATTTTCCTTAACAAAGCATGCCCTGACGCCAGAGTCCGAGGCAACCTCGTCTACGTAGATGACGTCTTAATGAAAAGTTCAAGTGTGGAAGACCACCTCAAAGAAATTGACCATGTCCTGAACCAGCTGACAACAGCGGGGGCTAAATCGCCCTTCACAAAGGACAATGGTGCAAAACCAAGGTGAATTATGTTGGACTGCTCGTCGGACGAAACGGCATTGAGCCACAATCTAACCGTGCCCAAGCAATCCAAAGCATAAAAACACCAACTAACGTCTCTGAGTTGCGAAGCTTTCTGGGAGTGTGCAATTACTCACGACAGTTCATCGAAAACTACGCTGACATCGCACGACCACTAACTTCCCTCCTGAAAAAGGACGAACCTTTTGTTTGGACAAAGGCCCAGGACGCAGCTATGAGCCAGCTCAAACAGTGCCTGCGCTCTGCTCCATGCCTCGCCTACCCAGACCCGGGAAGGAATTCTATCTGGACGCGGGATTCTCTGACCAGTGCCTCAGCGCGGGTCTATACCAGCTCCATGATAAGGACAAGCGAGTGGTCGCTTATGCCAGCAAAACGCTGCTTCCCCCAGAATGCAAATATTCACACTGCGAAAAACCTTTGCTTTGCACTGTGTGGGGCATTCAGCGTTTCTCTAATTACATCGGTGCACAGAAAGTCATCATCGAAACTTGCCACCAGCCAGTTACCTTCCTCAACAGTCAACGAATCAGAGATGGCGTGGTAACCAATGCACGCATAGCTACCTGGCTAATGACACTCCAAGGACGGGATGTGGAGGCAAGATATGCCCAGAACTACAAATCCTCACTGGGAAACGGGCTTGCGGCATGCCAAAACTGTTCAACGGACCGCACTGGACACCTCAGCAGAGCCAAAAGAACTGCCACGACCGCAAGCGACAAATCATCGGTACTTCGAGGAGAATGTGTGTACAGGAATGCCCACAGCATATGTCGATGGCTGCTCATACAATCGCGAGGGCAAGTTACAAGCGGGAGCGGGTGTGGTCTGGCTCAACAATGACCCGTGCCCACCGCAGCAACTCAAACTTGGCCCACAATCATCACAATATGCAGAAATAGCAGCCATCCTCATCACACTACAAGTGGCTGCAACCCACAAAATCAGAGAACTCCTCATCTGTACCGATTCGAACTATGCCCGTCTAAGTTTCATATGCCATCTAACTGGATGGAAAAGGAATGGATTCAAGACAGCTAACAACAAGCCTGTCAAGCACCAGGAACTCTTCCAAGCAAGCGACGCCATCGTCACTGAACACGACATGGTCGTTTATTGGAAAAAGATCAGAGGCCATTCACGTCAACCAGGACAAGACAAAGACTTAAATGACCAAACCGATGCCCTCGCCAAAGCAGGGGCATTACAGGGAGAGTCCTGGACATTTCATGCCCTCCCACCCCACCCTACTGTGGCAGCGGTGACCCGCCGCCAAAGTGCCACGAGTGGGCACACACCTGCCTCCTCCCACATCTCCCTATCGCCTCAGTTCGCTGCTGAGGACCTCCTCACCCTCCAACATACGGACTCAGCAATACAGTCCATTGTAGCACACCTGTCCGACCCCTTGGAAAATCCCATTTCCACCTCGGACCTACAAACATCCTCCGAACTCCGCACGCTCCATTCGATCAAGCACATGCTGCATCTACGAGACGGTGTCCTCACGTATGTCCCTGAGCCACCCACTGCTCCAAGGCTCGTAGTCCCTCATGGCCAAAGGGGGATGATGTTGACACACGCACACGATGCACCATGTGCAGGACACCACGGAGTCAAGGCCACCTATGAAACACTCAAGCAAGTAGCATACTGGCCTGGCATGCAGCAAGACGTAGCAGAATACGTTAAAGGATGCCTGGTGTGTTGCCAGTTCCAACCGCAAATCCAAACCACCGAGCACCACTGCAAATGAAAGGAATGACCTTCCCATGGTCGGACCTCCAAATAGACTGGGTAGGACCCCTACCACGGTCAACGCGGGGCAACAAATATTTCCTCACCGTGATCTGTGAATTCACAAAATGGATAGAGTGCCTCCCAGCTCCCAACGATACAGCAGAAACAACAGCCTGTCTGTTAATGAACCATATCTTCTCAAGATTCGGACTGCCTTTAAGGGTCAACTCTGACCGCGGAACCCACTTCACCGCTGAAATTATGCAAGACGTATGGAAACTCCTGGTATACAGGCCAAACTCCACATAAGCCATCACCCAATTTCCTCCGGTCAAGTGGAACGGGCTAACAGAACAGTGGTCAGCATGTTAAAAAAATACGTAGCCACCAATCAAAAGGATTGGGACGTTAAACTCCCTCTGGTACTGATGGCCGCTCGAGCCACACCCCATCAATCTACCGGAATACCCCCGTTCACAATGATGACAGGGAGAAACATGACGCTACCACTACACACCTGCTGTACCAACCTGGTGACCTGAACCTCGTCACCGCCTACAACACTCACCAGTACCTGGAAGAGTTACATCGGCACCTGAGAACAACTTTCGCCTTCGCGCAACAGCAGCTACAACGAAGTGCGGAAGGCCGAAAAGCCTACTACGACCAAAAGGCCTCTCACCATGAGCTCAATGTCGGAGATCAAGTGTGGTACTACAGTTTCGCCCGACCAAGGCCGAATGCTCCCCATCACCTGTCAAAGAAGTTCCTACCTCACTGGACAGGACCCATGAGATTGTAGACAAGCTCTCACCTGTTGCCTATCGAATCAAAATCAGACAAGGGCGCAGCGAGCCAGTCCTTCGATGGGTCCATCGAAACCAGATAAAGAGGCCCCTGGGCTCCAGCCGACATGGAAAGGGGGAAGATCAGACCCACTGACACAGACCGATAACCATATGCACCACACAAGCATGAATATTGTCATGTTAGGAAAACATATAGCAACCATGCTTAGACACAACCCATATTCTCTCCTCCACAGCACTGCTAGGACCAATCTAGTAGCGAGGAGTTACCCTCAATTTTTATTTTTTTTGCTTGATTTTGATTTTGAATTTTTGTCTTAATTTTTTTTTTTTTTTTTGTTGTTGTTTGGTTTCTTTCCTTCGTGTCTCACTTTGTGTTTTTCCTTTCCTCACTCTCACTTTGAACCCCCTTAACCAATCCTTGAATACAGGTCCTGAAATTGAGATCGACTTCCGTCAGTAAAATCGTTGTAATTCGCTGTGAGAACCGTTGTCAACCAATCGAGGCCACCCGCCAAAATCATGAACGACATGATACGCGATGTAAGTTCCTTGATTGACAACTTAGACATGAATAGGATTCCGTGCTACGTGATACCTCTTAGCCTTGTTCAAATGTCGTAACTTCGGCCAGTGCGGGCCCCGTTAGTCTCATCCAAACCCATCTCACCTCTTTCCCGCAGCGTTATTCCCATATACGCAAACCCGAAACAGGTGACTTAGTTTCTTCTCAGTTTGCCTATTATCGATGCGAATAATATTTATCGGCTTAAAGATGTTGTGAATGTGGGATTTTGGCAAGGGAACACCTATGTCAAAATCCACACTCCCGAGGTCGTCGCGTATCACGATAGCAACGAACAGTTGTACTTGGCCCCAAACCTAAAGATGTGTACGCTTACTAAAGACATTCACTTCCTGTGCCCGAGTAAACCGTTCATACGCGATAATACAGAGGGCATCTGTGGCTTAGAAGCCATGAGACCCTACGCTAGCTGCCCCGCCGAAGCAACACCACGTTCTCAGGTTGAGGTAACACAAGCCGAAATTGTCGGAAACCAATGGCTGGTTAACACTCCAGCCCGAACGGCTACCCTCACATATGATCAACACGACACCGCTACGCGCATTAGTCTGCCTAACCAAACTTTATGGATCACGGTCCCTAAGGGCTCGATCCTCCATATTGACGAACTAGCATTGTATCAACTCACCGACGACGAGTATCAGGCCGAAATCGAAATCTCACCCTTCTTCAAGCAGCATTCATTTGTCCTCGATCCAGAATTGGAAGAAAGGATCAGGGAGGAGGGAACGCAGCTTATTGATCTTACACCGGTCGACACAGCTTTAGAAGCTATCGCTCGCCTTCCGCCTGCCGGCGCGCCAATTATTCGGTCCTGGTCTGCCGCGGACACGGCGCTTTGCATCTCTACTATCGTAGGATATGTCGTGACCTTGACACTGGCCTTCCTCCTACACAAGCGAGTGAACGTCGTTCAAGAGTCTCTCAACAAATGCACGTCAGGCGTCCCTCGCCTTTTTCGACGTGACAATCTCGACCAAGAATCCGAACCCGAGAATGTAACCGACCTGATTGAGATCCTGCCCATACCGTCTCGTCAAAACCCCGACAATTAAACCAGTCAAAATGACCCAATTGTCAATAATGCTAAACAAGGTAGCCCTATGTCTTCTCAAGTTTCTCACCTGTTCCTTTCCAAATTACCCTGTACCAGGTTTCAGTCAGTGATAGAGATCTCGTTGGTGTCTTGTGTGTGTCGGTTCTCTCTCTGCCTCTTGTTCCAGTGCCTGACGATGTTCCATCGGGAACATCACCAAGCAAAGGGGGATGTGTAGTGCGACATCGGCACGAAGACACACACAGAGAATTCAACCCAGCAACAGAAATGAATTATTCCTCAAGTCCTCCCTTTCTGCAAAAGGGAGAAGGTCAACTGATCCCATCACTAACGCTCGTGCAAAGGTACGGACGGCTCCGGGAATGGCTCTGGACGCCTTCAAGTCTACATTCCAGAGCATATTTCAACCCCCCCCATTTAACACAAAGCAGGACTCTTCTCCATCGGACAGACCAAGGAAAACCAAACTCCTTGCATTTACTCCCCTTATGACTATTACAACTATCTACACAAATAAATGTATGGATATTTAATGTGTACTCTCTCCCTCATAGGCATGATGTGATGATTTCGAATGCGAATTATGTAGGACAATGTGGGGAATTTTTAATCATGCTTTAAACGGTATAAACTGTAATGTGTGTATTATTATGCGGTGTTTGATCTCTAAAGAAAGCTGGCCTCGGATGTGACAAACTGTGTTGATGACCGTTAAATTTTAGCACCCTGCATAATTATACATGTATAAAGATCGATAAGTTTATCCTTCCCAAAAGTGAAGAGATATCACAGAACTTAAATTCCAGCCCAGCAAGCCTGGACATGGGCGGGGCTCCGCCCCATACGGACAATCGGATTCGACAAGCCGCCCGTGGGCAGGGGCAAGTCGGACTGTTGAAAACAACGCGCGAGTCGCAAATCGCTCTCTTGGCTTGAACACCTCTTGGCTTGAACACCTCTTGGCTTGAACATCTCTTGGCTCTTGACTCTCGTGGCTCTCTTGAACATCTCTTGAGCAGCGCTCGTAACTTTGCTGGTACTTCTTCGCTCTCTGGCTGCTCGCGCTCTTACCCGAACTCTGACCTCGACACCGACTAAACCAACCATCTAGTCGAAGGCGAAGGATAGAAGGCATAACATCAAAGAACAGCGAACTGAACGCCTACAGACGATAGGAAAGCTTTTCTGTGACGTCACGCGGCAGCATCCACATCTCACGTGTTTTCCACACGAGAGCACCCGAAGAAGCCCGAACCACCCACGTGGCCTCCGAGGACAAAGACCAGAGCAACGCATTTGAAGAAAACGAAACCAACATCCAACCTGCTTATTGTCAACAAGCAAGTATCTCTAACTAAATCTATATTGCTGATTGAACTGGTAAAATCTGATCTGAGAGCAGTAACAGAGCAAAGGCATCTGTCGTGATCTTTTCCGGTCGAGTCAAGCGTTAAAATAGCTAAAAGGGCTAATCTCAACTTTAGTTTACTCACCAAATGTATGTTTGTGTGTATGTGTGTATGTTTGTGTATTATTAGTTAATCCATTTATGTTAGAATAGCAGTATTACGAATAAACCTTGTTTCATTTTATAAAGAATTGTCTCTGGAATGTGATTTGAAGTTTTATCCTTATTGCCATAAAAGAGAAAGCTACCTAAGCTCTAATTTGACAGGATATGCTGAGGTTAGTGTTCGGTGGACGATCACTTAATACAGTATAAATAAGTTAAATATTAATATTACTTTTAACCAAGCAATATTGAATATTTAATGTATAATTCCCAGGGCTGAAATAATAGCTCTATATTAAACTTTTATTACAGCTCCATCAAAGGTTACATAAGCGGTATCCAATTCTTCCACAAGCTGTTGTACAGCGCTCCGTCACCCGGTATTAGCAATTCTCAAACTGCCATGTTGATAAGAGGAATTCAGCGAACCCAACCTACTCGTCCCGACTCCAGGCTACCCATTACCGTAGACATCCTCACCAAGTGCATCCACACCCTCCGCACAGGTTACCAGACCCCCAGTACAGCCCGTACACTCGACACCATGTTCATTTTAGGTTTTGGGTTTTGAGATGCTCCGAGCTAGCCATCTCCTCCAAATTTGACCCAGCCACTAACCCCACCATCTCGGACCTAACTATCCTCGATAGCGAAACCATCTCCTTTTTGATCAAACAAAGTAAGACAGACCAAGTCAAGAAAGGTCACTTCGTTTACATTTTTAATCTTCCTTCGCCTCTCCAACCTTACCAAGCCGTTCGCGAGTATCTCCGCCTCAGAATTTTCCAAGCTAGATCCCCCTCGAACCCTTATTTTTAGACCATGCCGGGAAACCAGCCAGTCGCACCTGGTTCCAAAAACATCTAAAAGCTGTCCTGCTATCAGCAGGCATCTCAGCAAGAAATTTTTCCAGCCACTCTTTTCGCATCGGGGCAGCAACATCAGCGGCCCAAAAAAAGGCCTCACTAAACATCAGATCCAAACCCTAGGAAGATGGTCTTCAGAAGTTTTCCAAAACTACATCAGAACGGACCAGTCTCACATTAAATCAGCCCACCAAACTCTTGTTTCATAAAAAATCGGTGCGAGCTTTCCTGGCTTTTACTTCCTTCAAATCACACGCTTGGCGAGGCTCCCCCTGCTGACACCACGAACCATCACTTACGACCAGAGCCTCCCAGCTAAAAACTTGCCTTTTCCACCCTGCGGCCGGAGAGTCTCACCCATCCAGGCTGCGAGCTGCCATCTCCAGTCAGGTCACGGCGAGTGCCTCCCGGCCACCCAACTTTACCTTTCCGTCTTTACCTGTCTGACAGTGAGTCTTGATCTCCCATCGGACTCCCATCGGACGCCGGCGAGAGCCTCCCGGCCAGACAACCTTACCTTTTCCACCCCACGGCCGGCGAGACTTACCCATCCAGACCGCGAGTATTTTCCTCCTGTCGGATGTCGGCGAGAGCCTCCTGGCCATACAGCTTACATTGTTATGTCTTTACCTGTCCAACGCAGCGAGTCTTGATCTCCGGTTGGACGCCGGCGAGGTGCTCCCGGCCAGACAATCTTACTACTCTGTCTTTACCTGTCCAACGCAGCGAGTCTTAATCTCCGGTTGGACGCCGGCGAGGTGCTCCCGGCCAGACAATCTTACTTTCTTCTGTCTTTACCTGTCCAACGCAGCGAGTCTTGATCTCCGGTTGGACGCCGGCGAGGTGCTCCCGGCCAGACAATCTTACTTTCTTCTGTCTTTACCTGTCCAACGCAGCGAGTCTTGATCTCCGGTTGGACGCCGGCGAGGTGCTCCCGCCAGACAATCTTATTACTCTCTTTACCTGTCCAACGCAGCGAGTCTTAATCTCCGTTTGGACGCCGGCGAGGTGCTCCCGCCAGACAATCTTACTTTCTCTGTCTTTACCTGTCCACACAGCAAGTCCTGGTATCTCGTTGGACGCCGGCGAGTGGTCCCGGCCAGACAACCTTACTTTTCCTGTCTTTACCTGTCCAACAAAGCAAGTCCTGGTATCTCGTTGGACACCGGCGAGGTGCTCCCGGCCAGACAAATCTTACTTTTCTGTCTTTACCTGTCCAACACAGCAAGTCTTAATCTCCTGTTGGATGCCGGCGAGGTGCGTGGCCACACGCTCTGTCTGCGACGGTCGTGTCCTGTCCGGCGTTTTCGCATTTTCTCCTCCTCCAACTTCTCTACTTTTATCCTTGCTCATCCACCATGCCGTCTTACTTCTTATGCCTTATCTGTACTCGCTGTTCCTCCTCCTGTTTCATCCTGCGTCCCTATCCTCACCATCGCTGCCCCTTACCTTGTCTTACATCGCCACCTGCTTGCTCTCCCATCTCGCTCACAAGTATCAATCTCACCTCAATGCCGCAAGAGCCTCCCGCTGGACAACCTCACCTTTTCCTCCTGCGTCAGCGAAGCTAACCCATCAAACAGGTGGGCACGCCCACCAGTTGGATGTCGGCTAAGCATCCCGACCAACTTTACCTTTCCGTCTTCACCTGTCCGACGCAGTGAGTCTTGATCTCCCATCGGACCCGGCGAGGTGCTCCCCCAGACAACCTTACCTTTTCTAGTCCCACGCTGGCGACACTTACCCGTCCAACACAGCGGGTATTGTGCCCCCTGGGCGTCGACGTGAGCCCGCAGCGAGACGTCTTACCGCTTCCCCCTTGGCAGACGAGATTAACCCGTTAAACTCAGTGAATATGGGCCTCCCATAGAGTTCGGCGTCAATCTCAGTCATCCATCTATTTTTTCCCTCCGACGGGCGACGAGGCCTAGCCGTCGCTGCGGTCCTCGTCCGCCCGCCGAACACCATTCAACTGTCTCTGCTATCCTCAAACCTTTTCCCCCCGCCTGGCGAGGATTATCCGTCCGATGTCCTAAGTCTTACAATCTCCCATCGGATGCTGTGAGGGCCTTCCCCAGTTCCGGGTTTCTCTTCTCCCTACTCGCCGAGGAGACTATCCGTCTGGCAGCGTAGCCTTGGTCTCATGTCAAGACGTCGACGCGGTCTCCCGGTGGGCTCCTATGCTTGCCGTCTGCATGCGACGCTCATCCATTCGATGCCGTGAGTCTCGATCTCCCGTCGGATGTTGTGAGAGCCTCCTTGTCGGGCGTCCCAAACTCTTTTTATCTGCCTAGCCGATAGGACCCATCCGTCCGTCGGGGAGGGGGGGGTATTGTGCCTTATCGGAGGCTTCATGGGTCCTCTCGGCCAGATATCGCCCTCTGTCCTCTGATTAGCAGGGGCTGATGGCCAGTAGGGCCGGTACGCCGACTCCGTGAACTATCCCACTGCAGGCAACTCGGGTCCTCCTGGCCAGGGCTCCAACCACGCTGCTCCTCCATCGGCGGGCAGGGCTCACCCGTCCCAATGCGGTGAGCCATTGCTGGGCCTCGGTTGAGCCCGCCCCGACCGGTCGCCCCCAAAAACCATGAAGTTTACTCCCGGCGGTCGGTGGGGCCCACTCATGCATGCCAAACCGCTCCCTCAGAGCACGTAGACCCCCCCCCGCCTGCCACAAGTTACTCCTGGGAACTAGCTCCCGCCAGATCTCAAACGCGTATTTGGGGGTAATCTTAGTCTGGCGGCTGTCCTACAGTATATTTTTTTGGGGGGTTCACTGGGTTCGGGCCATTCCCGGCTAGGAGCCCTCCCCCAGGACAGCACGCCTACAACGTATTACCATACATGCCAAATACGCATTACGTTTATCGTGCTAGTAGATGTAAGTGTGAAATCGTGAAGTGCAAGCATGTTCCAAAGCATTGGCAATTTTTCAAATTATGAAACTGTTTTTATGATGTGCATTAGTGACCAGATGGCATAGAAGTTGAACAATGGTTTTGAGAATTTCAATTGTGATCTGAAAAATGTACCAAAGCAACTGAATAAAACTGTAACATGATCAAATATATGTATATCTATATATATATATATATATATATATATATATAAATGCTTAACTTAACGAAGGGATGATGGTAAGTGTGAATTAGGTTTTGTGGTCAGTGCAAATTTGACTGCCTTCCTCTGCTTGATGTGGGAAGGTTTTTTTCTTCCTGTCTTTGCTTCAGAGCTGCAGTAAATTCATCTTAACTGCTGTTTGGAGGAAAGCGGATTTCTATCTGAAGTATTTTAATGAAGACAACATCATGAAGAACATTCAGCTTCAGCTCTGTGAGTTTTTGATGATGATGATGATGATTAAATATATATATACACTATGATATCATTGTATGTACATGCTTTGTAAACTTATTATAAATTATCAGTAGCTTTATGTTTTGCATCACATGGGTATTACATAGGTAAATGTACATGCAATTTTTGTATCTTATAGATGTATTGATCTGTTGTCAAGCTGCAGTAGCAGATCTAATAACTGATCTGGGATCAAATGTGACCATAAACTGTGATCTTGATGAAAATGATGTTTATTGGATTTTACTGAAAACAGCAGATCCTCCAACAGTGATTCTACAATCATTCTCAACTTCATCTTTTTACCCTAATAAATCATTCATAAAGAAATATTCAGTGCAGTTTAAACATCGTCTGGTTATTAATAATGTGACTGCTGATGAATTAGGAGTTTATTACTGTATGAGCACACGCAAAGCTCTAAAACTCAGCAACAGCACCAGAATATACTTCAATGGTGAGTTAATTTATTCCTTAAGGTATATTGATAATCACTGCTTATACTAATTACTTAAATTGTTAAATAATTTGATATTCATAAATTTCAATACACTGCCTGGCCGTCTGGATTAAAATAAGCAAATTCTTGAGATTTTAGGATTAGATTATTGTTGCATTGATTAATGTGTTTCTGGCACGTTGTATATTAGCAACAGTTATTTTAACCCTAACTGATGCATAGCTTTTCTTTTATTAAACAACGATGGCAGATAACGTACACATATTCCAGGATGACAATGTCAATGCAACTACAGAGTCCTGCGCTGTATTGCAAGTCTTTGGGATGTGCTGTATAGTTGACTTTACACGGCCTGTCCAAAAACACACTCTAATATTTCATTGCCTTTAGCTTTGATAACATTGTTGTTGTGGCATGGCTTCGACAACAATATGCAACATTACATTTATTTCCATTAAGTGTTGCATTAATGTTTCGCAGAGATCTTGTATTGACAACGAGAGATTTGAAACACTATGTAAAGTCTACTCTAGCACATCTTAAAGACTTCCAATATGGTTAAGCTCAGGAATCTGTGGTGGCTAATTTATACATGAAAATGATTCATCATGCTCACTGAACCACTGTTTCACAATTTGGGTCCAGTGAATCTTGGTATTGTCATCCAGGAATATAGACATCCATACACCTTCCGACGTGGTTGTTTGAGAAAATAGTGACGTACTGCATCAGTTAGAATAAAAATAATTGTTGCCAACATACAATGTGCCAAAACATGTTAATCACTTCAACAACGATTCAGTCATAAAACCTAAAGTATTTGCTTAATTAAGTAATAACTTTAAGTGTTTACTGCAATTATCAGTATTTAAAGTGATACATATTTGTTGCCACTGCACTAACAATAGCATGGCATAACACACTTTGGGTAATTTTTATTACAGAATCAACTCAAGTAACTGCTGCAACCGAGTGTCACGATCATACAGTGACTGAGTATATTGAGCAGAATCAGACACACTGGAAGATTATTATCATCATATTTGGACTGATTATTCTGGTTATTGTATTGGTCGGTGAGATATTTTCAGATATGTATAAAATATTAATATTTTATGATTTTCTCCATAGTCAGCTGAAGTTAATTAAATATGTAAATATTCTTAATTTAGGCTTTTGACTCTTTCATTATTATTGTGCCATTTATGTGATATAAATATAATTACTGAATATGAAACATATTTTTTAGGACTGGTAAAGGTTTTTGTTGTTGGAAACAGAAGGTCTGCAAAACAATCAGAACAACTTAACACTGATTTACAGCAGATTCAAGTTATGGAACCGCATCAGGACCAATTACATGTAAGAATATGGGAAACCATCTACAATTCATTTTTGTTTTGATAATTATTAGTGGTGGGCCGTTATCGGCGTTAACGTGCTGCGTTAACGCGAGACTCTTATCGGCGATAAAAAAAATATCGCCGTTAATCTATTCTCAAAGTTGGGTTGGGAGCTGGGTCTATACTACGCAAGCTATGATGACTTTCACCCTGATATTTTAGCGCGGATGTATACCTAGCCGAATTGCACTGTAGGGGGCGAGAACGAGTCTTCGAACTAGAGGCTCGCAGTCCGTGATGGACAGATTGTTAACGGCTGGTCTATGTCGTAATACAATCGGGCAGGACATCCAAACGCTCACCTATCATTCATCAACCTCAAATATGGCTTTTCCTCTGAAAGATGTATGTAGTAGCAACTTTACATGGCCGCTCAATATGATGTTAACCTAGAGAAATGTGCGCTATTGAAGTGTTTGTGTGGAAGCGCGTTTGCGCAGGACAGGCTCCGGTGCGCTCACTTGCTCTTAAAATCTCCGTCATTCTTGGTCATACAGATAAAAGTAGCCTAATACATCTTTCGAATCTGTAAAGACTCTACGTTTATTTGTGTGCACTCAGAATAACAACGAAACGTTGCGCTTTTAAGCAAACAGGATGCGCTTTAGGTCTCATGTGAACTTGAGAATTCACTCCCGTGTCACCCTCTGCTTCGAACCTGTGTGTATGCCTAACGTTACTGTGAAATTACCACATCAGACGTGACGTGCTAACATGGATGCAGCTATGAAGCCGCCGGGTTTGCTTCAGGGAACATTTATTTTTAAGAAGCTTCCCAATGGAAACTGTAAACAGTTCATCACGACCTCTTATAACTGAATAAACAGTTAGTAAACACAAGTACATCTTATTGAACATAGTTTATTTTCATCACCAATTATCATAGTAGAACAGCTTTCTCAAGCAGTTTGTGATGCATTTTGGAAACAGGAGATGAGCCCCTGGTCTAATGCGCCACCTGGCTTGAGAAACCCGTTCTCAAAGACTTACTTTTAGTCATTATTTGGGTAGCACACATATTCTGAATGCCTTCGGCAGAATTCAAATGAGCCATTTTAATCTAGATTAATCTAGATTAATTCCAAAATTAATCTAGATTAATCTAGATTAATTCCAAAATTAATCTAGATTAAAAAAATTAATCTATGCCCACCCCTAATAATTATTGAGGATTCTTGCTAGTCTGTACAATAGCATTCTATAATGTTTAATTTTGCTTCATGCTAATATTGTTTTTTCAGTATACCACGGTGGAATTTTCCAAGCAGCGTAGAAATTTTCGGTCCAGCCAAATCAACAGCACCTATGCTGCTCTAAACCTGCCGAAGTCATGAACATATGAGTATGACTGATTTCATTTTTATTGTGTTCACTTTTTTGTGATATTCAATGCTGAAACTGAATCTGAGGAAACGTCAGAAAAATATTATAAAAATCTACAATAATTTAAACTCATATATCATACATGTACTCATATAGTTTCATTCTGCTTCCTAAAGACTGTGTGGAAGTCATGAGATCACATTTATTTAATTTACTTGAAGTTTATATTTCTCTTTATGTGTATATCTGAAAGTATACTTTAATAATGTGTAGAGAATATTACTCTGAAAATATTAGGTTCTAGTAGACACTTTTTCTTTCACTGTATTATTATTATTGTGTAAATGTTTTATACAGAAAAATATGTACCTGTCTGTCTATTTAGTGAGTCTTGCAATATAAGTCGTTATATTTGCTGGTTGGTGGCATAAAAAAAAAACCTGCTTCAGATGAAATGTGTTTAAGAACTTTTATATTTACTAGTTGGTCTGCTTCCCTTTGAAGCAGCTGTCTTAAGCCATATTTGGTGGAAACTTTTGTGATGCAAATATATGTATGAGAGAGGATGAGAGTGTGCACAATATTCATTATTTTTGTAAAATATATATTCATTATATTCATTAAGTTCTCAATGCTGTTGAACTGAGAAGAGGTTCATTTTACACAGGATCATAAGATGGTAAAGTCTGTTGGTGTGACATGTTGTGGCTTGTCAACCGACTTTCTCGAACTCAGCTCTCAGGGCTTTTTTTTGCCTTTGTGTTTTAACAAAATGTAAGTGTGACGAGTTTGTTTGCTTGTTTTTTTATGTGTTTTATTCTGATAAAACATCTGTGAGTATATTTTGGTATTCGAATCAGAAATAAAAAAATGTATTTCATATGAATGTCAGAAATATTTTCTAGATAGAAGAATGAGATCCTTTTACTTTAACCGTGCATATTTAGTATTTTTATATTGACACGACTGCCTTTAATACCTTATATTATTATATCTACATTTATTTTACAATTAGTTTCACAATAAATACAAATAGAATATAATTATAAAAGAACCATATTTAAAACATGCTACAACTTGGCCCAACATGACATTTATAAAAAGTCACCCGTGAGAACACAGTTCAGCCTTTTAGTTAAAAATATACCTTTATTATGAAGTTGCTTCATTTGTATGTAATATTAATAGTTATAATAGTTGCTTCATTAGGCTAAATATATATCTTTTTTGAATGTTTTTGATGTCATTCTTAATATTCTACAAAAATGTTTTTTAGCTGGTTATACACACTATGCAGTTTGTTAAGTAAAATATACACACTATGCAGTGTTATATTTTTTATAACTAAGTTCATGTGAAGTGCAAAGTGTTCCACTGGCTTTGGCACTTGACAACCAACGACTCACCTTTGTCTAGAGTGGAGGTTAAACTGTGAAAGGAGTGCAGTGTTTTTGCAACACCTTTGTGTTTATGAAGTTCTCACAGTCGTCTTAACCTCAAATGGAAAGTATGTCGACTTTGTTTGTTTACTAGACCCACACAATGCCCAATAAGCACTTGCCAAGTGTTAATGTATGTAAAGCACATTCACAATCTCACGTAAGTCGAGTCATTTTACACGAATCTAGGGTTAATCTTGGAATTAAATTAATTAATGAAATAAAATAAATGATTTTGCACAAATGTCATACTAGAAGTGTTGAAACAAAGCCTTTTTGGGGAAAAGGAAGTGAACATAATATGAACTATTGAAGGCCTATTGCTGAAAACACAGGGTGATAATAACAGTGAAAAGTATACCTCTGGGATTTTTTTCGTGAGACGCGAAAATATGTTAAATAAAAAGAGAAATAAACACGAGGCAGTAAAACAGCGAAAACTTGTAATCGTTTTCCTACCCAATTATGATTACAGCTCTGTTTCACTTTGCAGAATGCAAAATACTTGCGTTGAGAGATCGAAAAACAAGCTAAAACAGCATGCTTGCGATTGCGTTTTAACATCACATTCACTTTTGTTAATTCATACTATTGGGTAGGTTTAGGTGTAGAGCAGATAGTTATTTTAAAAGTCACGGAGCATTAGACTTATAGCGCCACCCAATGGACATTTCAAGTCAGAATTGAGGTGACACATACAAAACCAAAGTCACACACACAGACACACACACACACACAAACATTAATCTGCTCTGGGTAAAAAGACAGAACACTCTTTTAGTGCCGTTCAGTGGATATATCACATGAAATATGTCACGAAACGTACATGGTGGTACATATTTTGCGTCTTGCGAAAAAGTTCCCAAAGGTAAGTTTTCGTCATGAGACCAGTTTGGAAATGGTTTAGTGCTGCTGACCAATCAAATCCTGATCTGAGGATCAAAACAGTTGTTTAATATTTATGCAATATTTCAGTATAACAACTTTTTTTCTAAACAAACATAATTTGAGTAAATTGTAAAACTCTGTTGCAATGGATCCTTATTTTTCAATCCACACCTGTTCTTTATAAAATGTAATGTTTGTACAAATTCCCTTATGTGTATTATTAGTTATACAGCTCACATTTATCTTTCTACATTTTTTTGGGTTGGTTTGACGCTTCATTAAATGCAAATGGCTACTGGTTTGTCAGGGAAAACAGCATGTAAAGGAAAGCAAAATTAATAACCGTGGCTCCTGACGTGGCTCTCTTATGAAGTGAAACAATCAGTATGTGCAAGAAACTGAACATTAAGTATTACCTGTAATCTATAACCGAAGACAATGTGGAAATCTGATTATTTTCTCCAAACTGGTTATTTTGGACAATTGGCTTCTGTTTAAAATAACTGATTCACCAGTTTATTTACACAATCACAAAAAACTTTACATATTCACAATTATTCTATTAAAGCACCAACTATGATGTGAAACATTGATGTTTTACATATCTAAAGTGTATAAAGTAATAAACTTGTCTTGATCAGCTCACTTTTTACATAAATAATGAGAAACCATAAAAACTTTCATTTGAGTGCTCAGTTCAGTTCAATGAATAACTGAATGAGTTGGCAAAAAAAAAAAAAAAACTGCATCATAGGCTCATTTTGAGGGGAGGGGAGGGGGGGGGGGGGGGGGGGGGGGGGGACTGTCAGGAATGTCCAAAAGTGAGTTCCTCTTTGAATGGGAACTCACTGTGTCCTCTAGTGGACACTTTTGAGAATGCTCAGCGTGACCAGTGTTGTGATTTAAACACAACAATGAAGTTGGCCTATGATAGTCTGTGATGTTGCAATCAGCACAAACAATATTCTATAGGTCATTGTCATTTAAGCATATTTCATGAGTTATATATTCTGAAGCACAGTATACAAAATTAAATGAGATATTTGAAAAAGAACACGAGATCAAACATTTACAGATACACTATATTACCAAAAGTATTGGGTCACCCCCTTTTAATGAAAGGTTTGACTACTTTAGTAATTTCCATGAGTACAAATCTTAATGTTTAAGCATATAATGATATTCTAGGGAATTGTGTGCTTCTTGAGCCAAAAATTCATCACCAAACACCAATGACTTGTACATTTATTACATGGACAAAAGTACTGGGACACCCCCTTCTTTAGAAGAGAAAAAGGCACTTCCAAACTTTGGCAACAAAGATGGAAACATAATTCATGTACTTAAAAATAGTTTTTCCACCTCTTTTGCAACTGTTTTTAAGTGTATGAAATGACTGTACCCATATGTACCCATGTGTCTTTGGTGTTTGGTGATTCATTTTTGGCTCAAGGTGTGTACAAAAGGCCCTGATATTCTTGAATGTCCCGGATAATCCCGACCAATCAGAGTGCTCAATGATACCTCATTATCCCGTACTTATGCTGAAATCGAGCTAGAAGTGAAAAGAGAGTAGCTGCGTCATGCATGCGAGAGTGGAAAGTCCATCACCTTCAGTGTAACTTATCCATCCACGCTGGATTGCCATTTAGTTCTAGTTTATATCGAGTTACTGTGTACTATATATAGACTATATATTTTCTGTTGTGATTGAGAACTCGCCCGTTTGTTTTACATTTCAGACCAGCAGTTTATCAGCAACATCCTGACAGGATTAATCTTCCTATTTAGTGTATATCATAGTATTCTTACTCGTATGCGCTGCTTCAGTACGATATATATACAGGTGCTGGTCATATAATTAGAATATCATCAAAAAGTTGATTTATTTCACTAATTCCATTCAAAAAGTGAAACTTGTATAATGTATACATTCATTCCACACAGACTGATATATTTCAAGTGTTTATTTCTTTTAATTTTGATGATTATAACTGACAACTAATGAAAACCCCAAATTCAGTATCTCAGAAAATTAGAATATCGTGAAAAGGTTCAATATTGAAGACACCTGGTGCCACACTCTAATCAGCTAATTAACTCAAAACACCTGCAAAGGCCTTTAAATGGTCTCTCAGTCTAGTTCTGTAGGCTACACAATCATGGGGAAGACTGCTGACTTGACAGTTGTCCAAAAGACGACCATTGACACCTTGCACAAGGAGGGCAAGACACAAAAGGTCATTGCAAAAGAGGCTGGTTGTTCACAGAGCTCTGTGTCCAAGCATATTAATAGAGAGGCGAAGGGAAGGAAAAGATGTGGTAGAAAAAAGTGTACAAGCAATAGGGATAACCGCACCCTGGAGAGGATTGTGAAACAAAACCCATTCAAAAATGTGGGGAGATTCACAAAGAGTGGACTGCAGCTGGAGTCAGTGCTTCAAGAACCACTACGCACAGACGTATGCAAGACATGGGTTTCAGCTGTCGCATTCCTTGTGTCAAGCCACTCTTGAACAACAGACAGCGTCAGAAGCGTCTGGGCTAAAGACAAAAAGGACTGGACTGCTGCTGAGTGGTCCAAAGTTATGTTCTCTGATGAAAGTAAATGTTGCATTTCCTTTGGAAATCAGGGTCCCAGAGTCTGGAGGAAGAGAGGAGAGGCACAGAATCCACATTGCTTGAGGTCCAGTGTAAAGTTTCCACAGTCAGTGATGGTTTGGGGTGCCATGTCATCTGCTGGTGTTTGTCCACTGTGTTTTCTGAGGTCCAAGGTCAACACAGCCGTATACCAGGAAGTTTTAGAGCACTTCATGCTTCCTGCTGCTGACCAACTTTATGGAGATGTAGATTTCATTTTCCAACAGGACTTGGCACCTGCACACAGTGCCAAAGCTACCAGTACCTGGTTTAAGGACCATGGTATCCCTGTTCTTAATTGGCCAGCAAACTCGCCTGACCTTAACCCCATAGAACATCTATGGGGTATTGTGAAGAGGAAGATGCGATATGCCAGACCCAACAATGCAGAAGAGCTGAAGGCCACTATCAGAGCAACCTGGGCTCTCATAACACCTGAGCAGTGCCACAGACTGATCGACTTCATGCCACGCCGCATTGCTGCAGTAATTCAGGCAAAAGGAGCCCCAACTAAGTATTGAGTGCTGTACATGCTCATACATTTCATGTTCATACTTTTCAGTTGGCCAAGATTTCTAAAAATTCTTTCTTTGTATTGGTCTTAAGTAATATTCTAATTTTCTGAGATACTGAATTTGGGGTTTTCATTAGTTGTCAGTTATAATCATCAAAATTAAAAGAAATAAACACTTGAAATATATCAGTCTGTGTGGAATGAATGTATACATTATACAAGTTTCACTTTTTGAATGCAATTAGTGAAATAAATCAACTTGTTGATGATATTCTAATTATATGACCAGCACCTGTATATCATATTAAAGGTAACAATGCAACACATAATATCATATTATTGATGTTAATAATATGACAATATCTGCAGTCAATATTGATTAAAGTGGGAGGAAATCCTGCCCATACGAAAAGCACTTATGTTCATCTATTGAAGTGGTTTTCTGGAACTCTGAATAAATTGAATAAAACGGCAAAATAATAATAACAATAACATATTCATCAAACAAAAATATATTACCTTAGATAAAGTTTGATTAATATGTACATACAGTACTGCTTAAAAGTTTGGACACATTCATATTTTTTTTATGTTTTTGAGAGAAATTTCTTATGCTCATCAAGTCTGAATTTATTTGATCAAAAATGCAGAAGAGAACAGTAATATTACTGAAATATTAGTAATATAACAGTAATATTACTGTCATGAGTCCAGGCCTGGCGCTCCTCCCTCTCACCACCAGAGGTCGCCATTTCCCTTTCTCCTGGACTTATTTCCCTTAACCACACACACCTGCCTCTCATCACACTCCTCAGCTGTTCTCCATCATCTTGGACTATTTATACCCCTCACTCCCGTCCCTCTGCCTGGCTAAATTGCAGATGTGAATTTGTTTGTCTCTGTGATCAGCACGCTGGGGATACATGCACTGTGCTGCTGTTTTATGTATTCCAGCTTCCTAATTGTTTAGTTTTTTGGCCGTGTTGGCCTTTTTGTTATTTATTAAAGCCTTTTTTCCCTGCATTTGGACCCAGACTCTGATTAACGGTGATCCCTCTCACCGGCCGTGACAGAATTTAGCCAGCAAACATGGGTCCAGCAGGGAAGTTCCTTTCTATCCCAAGGAGACCGGAGCATCGAGGATTACGCGGAGGACTTCTTGGAAATGGCTCACCAGTCGGCTACAGATAAGACCTACCTCATGATCATCTTCTGGGGAGGCCTGGCCGACCCCTTTAAGTTCATGATGCCATACTGGGCTCCAGAGGCATTGTTGGAGGATTACATCAACCTGGCCCTGAATTTAACCGGCTCCGCCCTCAGGGTTGAGTCTGTTCCACAGCCCGCTCCGTTCCATGAGCCCAGAGAGTCTGCTCCAGAGCCCGCTCCGTTCCGGGAGCCGATGCAGTCCGCTCCAGAGCCCGCTCCGTTCCGGGAGCCTACGCAGTCCGCTCCAGAGCCCGCTCCGTTCCGGGAGCCAACCCAGTCCGATCCAGAGCCCGCTCCGTTCCGGGAGCCGACCCAGTCCGCTCCAGAGCCCGCTCCAGAGCCCGCTCCGTTCCGGGAGCCCACGCAGTCCGCTCCAGAGCCCGCTCCATTCCGGGGAGCCCACGCAGTCCGCTCCAGAGCCCATTCCGCTCCGGGAGCTGACGCAGTCCGCTCCAGAGCCCGCTCCGCTCCGGAAGCCCACGCAGTCCGCTCCAGAGCCCACTCCGCTCCGGAAGCCCACGCACTCCGCTCCAGAGCCCACTCCGCTCCGGAAGCCCACGCAGTCCGCTCCGTTCCGGGAGCCCACAGAGTCCGCTCCTGAGCCCGATCCGTTCCGGGAGCTCGAAGATTCCGCTCCTGAGCCCGCTCCGTTCTGGGAGCTCGAAGAGTCCGCTCCTGAGCCCGCTCCGTTCCGGGAGCTCGAAGAGTCCGCCCCTGAGCCCGCTCCGTTCCGGGAGCTCGAAGAGTCCGCCCCTGAGCCTGCTCCGTTCCGGGAGCTCGAAGAGTCCGCCCCTGAGCCCGCTCCGTTCCGGGAGCTCGAAGAGTCCGCCCCTGAGCCCGCTCCGTTCCGGGAGCTCGCAGAGTCCGCCCCTGAGCCCGCTCCGTTCCGGGAGCTCGCAGAGTCCGCTCCTGAGCCCGCTCCGTTCCGGGAGCTCGCAGAGTCCGCTCCTGAGCCCGCTCCGTTCCGGGAACTCGCAGAGTCCGCTCCTGAGCCCGCTCCGTTCCGGGAGCTCGCAGAGTCCGCTCCAGCGGCCCCGCCCTGGCCTCTGTGCTCTGGCCGCCCCGCCCTTTCCACCTGCTCTGCTGCAACCACCCTGGCACTCCTATCTACCTCCATCTCCAGGCCCTCTGCCGCTACATGGGCCTGGCCCGCCATCCCTCCCCCCTTTCCAACTCCCTCCCGAACTTTTGGATTTCTGTTTTGGGGAAACGTCTGGAAGCCGTTCCTTGAAGGGGGGTCCTGTCATGAGTCCAGGCCTGGCGCTCCTCCCTCTCACCACCAGAGGTCGCCATTTCCCTTTCTCCTGGACTTATTTCCCTTAACCACACACACACCGCCTCTCTCATCACACCCTCAGCTGTTCTCCATCATCTTGGACTATTTATACCCCTCACTCCCGTCCCTCTGCCTGGCTAAATTGCAGATGTGAATTTGTTTGTCTCTGTGATCAGCACGCTGGGGATACATGCACTGTGCTGCTGTTTTATGTATTCCAGCTTCCGAATTGTTTTGTTTTTTGGCCGTGTTGGCCTTTTTGTTATTTATTAAAGCCTTTTTTCCCTGCATTTGGACCCAGACTCTGATTAACGGTGATCCCTCTCACCGGCCGTGACAATTACACTGAAAACTGAATATCCACTTTTATTAAACTTATCACAGGTTATAAAATAAACATTAATCACTGTTTCTAAGATTGATAATAAATCAGCATATTAGAATGATTTATGTAGGATCATGTGACACTGAAGACTGGAGTATCAATGCTGATGAAAATTCAGCTTTGCATCTCATAAATCTATTTTAAAGTATAGTAAAATAGAAAACCCTTATTTTAAATTGTAATAATATTTCAAAATATTATTGCTTTTTTCCTATATTTTTGGTCAAATAAATCCAGGCTTGATGAGAATATTGAGACTTATTTCAAAAACATTAAAAATAGTAATGTGTTCAAACTTTTGTACTGTATAAGTAAAAGTATACAACATTTTAAATTAAATGTTGTATAAATAAAAAGGTTCATATTTGTTTCAAGTGCTTATTATTGGGGGTGGAGTGCCTCCAACATTAATTTTTCCAAGGGCCTCCTAATGTCTAGAACCAGCCCTGGAGATAATAGTAACTTTACGATTCAGTCTGACTTCAAAATCATGTCAACTTTTATTTAAAATGAACTTTTAAACTGCATATTTGGTATCTGTACGGAAGATGTTTGTCATGTTGAGATATTGAAATTTTCAAATGGGTTTATTTTAGAAAGATGAACATTTTAACCTTGATGATTGGCTAGAAATACATTTAAATGACCAATAATATTCAAATTGTTGTTTATTATGTTATGTAATATATCTTGTACCTTTTTCATAATATGCACCTTTTGCATCCCAAAAGTCATCTGAGCCAAAGAGATCATTTAGAGAAAGTTTTTAAATATGTTTTTGTTCTATTAAAAATAGGATTTGTTTGTTTGTTTAATTGTACAATATTGTTCTTTAAACAAAGCAGAATATCTTATCAGTATCACTGCTCATATAATGGCATTTGTGACAAGCACTGTATTACTGAACAAATGGAAAACAGCTAAGAGTTTTTGAGTATTTTACACACCTTTGATGAAGAACTGTGCTTGATTGGTGAAGATGTAATACAGCCTTATTTATTCTTCAATTGATTTTGGTTTTAAATAGGAAATATTGTTTGTTTTATAGTTTAGGTTGAATTGTTCATGATTTTCACATAGTCCCTTTCCCTAGGTGCAATACCACAATACACAAAGCATCAGAGGCATTCCATTTTGAAGGTTCGATTTTGGGTGCGTTTTGTTCTTCAAGTTTCACGTAGTGACCTGCAAAGATTTAAAATAGTCAAGAGAAATAAAAAAATATATCATTTATAAATAAAATAAATATTTCGACTTACTTTAAGGTATTTGTTTGTTTGTTTGTTTTATTTTTGCCTCACCTGTCTCTTTCTGTCCCATCTCTGTGTTAAAGAGGTGTTTACTCCTGCCAGATGTCTGAGAGACTGTGCAGGTGAGGAGAACAACAGAGCATAGTTGGGATGGGAGGAGCAGAATCCTTAGGTTTGTCATGTGAGCAGCACACAAATGCAGATCTTCCTACATCCTCATTCATGAGCTGCAGAGAAACTGAAATGAAGATATAAAGCACTTAAAACAACAGGGATACAGTCTGGATTTCCACTGACCTTTCAAATTTGTTTTTTTAACTGCACAAACAGATACAGCAGAACAAACAGTGAAGCAGGGAAATATGTACTGAAAAATACTACAAAATATACAATTTTATACAAAATATTTATTTGATGATTATCTGCAGCTGTATATAATTCAATAAAATAGAAAACAGGCTTAAACTCAGATTTATAATGCATGTATTTGTATATTCACAAACACATTGTCATGAATCTGGTTGCCACTCACCACAACTGCACATCACCCTTGGACTACATCTCACATATAAGCAGCACACATACACTCACCCATTGCGAAGTCTTGTTTCCCCCTGGCTAACATTTCCGAGCGTTTTTCCCAGTTTGTCTTTCCGTGTACTACCTGGACTGTTGACCTCCTCTCCTGATCGTTTGCTGCCTGCCTCTCTGACCTCGCCTGTTTAATGGTAATCCTCTCTGTCTGCCGCCTGCCCTGACCCATTGCTCTGCCTCTGATTTCGACTCTGCCTTTTCTACGTTGCCCTCGATACCTCTACTTGATTTTTGCCTGTTTGACCTTGTACAAATAAAGCTGCTAGTCGATCTACTCTCGCCTCTGACCTGTCATTTGTTACAGGTCAAACAGGCAAAAATCAAGCACAGAAAATTCCAAATAATAATCTTAAAATAAACAACTTAAAATAAAAATAAATACATATACAACTAAGTTAAACATTGACTATATTTGATATTGTTCATATTTTCCTTTCTAAAGACATGATCATAATTATTTTATTGACACGACGGCTTTTATATTTCTCCTTAAGATTAACATATAAAAGTAGAAAATATTACATTGGAAATATTTACTATTAAGTGGAAACTTTTTGAATAACGTTTATTGAATAAATTTTGTATTATGTTTTACACATGAAAATTTGTACTTGTTGGTGTATTTTAGTGGGTCCTGAAGAGAATCATCATATTTTGATGTTGGTGGCCTTTAAACATTTTTTAAAACTCCTCCTTCAGATCAGATGTTTGTTTAGGAACTGAATCAGTATCTGCTGAAATCTGTTTATCTGAGAGTGCTTGTCGACGTTGATATTATTTTTTCTGATTTGACTTTAGAATGGAGTGTTTGCACATTATTCATTATTTGTGTGAAGCCTGATCAGTTGTGTTTTCAATGCTGCTGAACCAAGAAAAGGTTACATTTAATATGGTACAGAGGACTGTTTATTTTAGCAAGATGATTTAATCGATGCCTATAAATGAAATCTGTATTAAAAAAAGAATGGCAAATGATCTTAAGATGATAAAGTCTGTTAGAGTTAAATATTGTTTATATATATATATTAGTGGTGGGCCGTTATCGGCGTTAACGTGCTGCGTTAACGTGAGACTCTTATCGGGCGATAAAAAAAATATCGCCGTTAATCTATTCTCAAAGTTGGGTTGGGAGCTGGGTCTATACTACGCAAGCTATGATGACTTTCACCCTGATATTTTAGCGCGGATGTATACCTAGCCGAATTGCACTGTAGGGGGCGAGAACGAGTCTTCGAACTAGAGGCTCGCAGTCCGTGATGGACAGATTGTTAACGGCTGGTCTATGTGGTAATACAATCGGGCAGGACATCCAAACGCTCACCTATCATTCATCAACCTCAAATATGGCTTTTCATCTGAAAGATGTATGTACTAGCAACTTTACATGGCCGCTCAATATGATGTTAACCTAGAGAAATGTGCGCTATTGAAGTGTTTGTGTGGAAGCGCGTTTGCGCAGGACAGGCTCCGTGCGCTCACTTGCTCTTAAAATCTCCGTAATTTTTGGTCATACAGATAAAGTAGCCTAATACATCTTTCGAATCTGTAAAGACTCTACGTTTATTTGTGTGCACTCAGAATAACAACGAAATGTTGCGCTTTTAAGCAAACAGGATGCGCTTTAGGTCTCATGTGAACTTGAGAATTCACTCCCGTGTCACCCTCTGCTTCGAACCTGTGTGTATGCCTAACGTTACTGTGAAATTACCACATCAGACGTGACGTGCTAACATGGATGCAGCTATGAAGCCGCCGGGTTTGCTTCAGGGAAAATCTATTTTTAAGAAGCTTCCCAATGGAAACTGTAAACAGTTCATCACGACCTCTTATGTAGCCTACAGTTCAAAATTCATGTTTAACTGAATAAACAGTTAGTAAACACAAGTACATCTTATTGAACATAATTTATTTTCATCACCAATTATCATAGTAGAACAGCTTTCTCAAGCAGTTTGTGATGCATTTTGGAAACAGGAGATGAGCCCTGGTCTAATGCGCCACCTGGCTTGAGAAACCCGCTCTCAAAGACTTACTTTTAGTCATTATTTGGGTAGCACACATATTCTGAATGCCTTCGGCAGAATTCAAATGAGCCATTTTAATCTAGATTAATCTAGATTAATTCCAAAATTAATCTAGATTAATCTAGATTAAAAAAAATTAATCTATGCCCACCCCTAGTGGTAATACAATCGGGCAGGACATCCAAACGCTCACCTATCATTCATCAACCTCAAATATGGCTTTTCATCTGAAAGATGTATGTAGTAGCAACTTACATGGCCGCTCAATATGATGTTAACCTAGAGAAATGTGCGCTATTGAAGTGTTTGTGTGGAAGCGCGTTTGCTGCAGGACAGGCTCCGGTGCGCTCACTTGCTCTTAAAATCTCCGTCATTTTTGGTCATACAGATAAAAGTAGCCTAATACATCTTTTGAATCTGTAAAGACTCTACGTTTATTTGTGTGCACTCAGAATAACAACGAAACGTTGCGCTTTTAAGCAAACAGGATGCGCTTTAGGTCTCATGTGAACTTGAGCGAGAAACTTCGAAACTCTCTTTGTTCTTTATACTATAGAGAGTGAAATGTCTAAAAAATAAAAAATAAAATAGAAGATCGTGTGTGTTAGCATGGATGATTTACATGAAATTTAATCTGTGCAACACTGTGCATAAAATGGCTTTCAGTTCAATATAATAACAAAAAACGACATTTGGGTTTTTTTTCAACTAATAAGGTGGGCACGCTGTGATCTGTACTATATTTTTACTGTAATTGACAGTTATCGGCAAAAAAAACAAAACAACAACAACACGGGAGTGGGAGGGAATGGGAGTCATTCTTCCGGGAGTGGAACGGGATTTTCCCCCAGTTTTTTCGTGGGATTGGGACGGGAAGAGATTAAAGTTTGTGATGCATTTTGGAAACAGGAGATGAGCCCCTGGTCTAATGCGCCACCTGGCTTGAGAAACCCGTTCTCAAAGACTTACTTTTAGTCATTATTTGGGTAGCACACATATTCTGAATGCCTTCGGCAGAATTCAAATGAGCCATTTTAATCTAGATTAATCTAGATTAATTCCAAGATTAATCTAGATTAATCTAGATTAAAAAAAAAAATCTATGCCCACCACTAATATATATATATATATATATATATTATATATATATATATATAAACAAAACATATTTTTAGTTTTTTGCTGTTTTGTTTTTGTTTGGTTTGTTTTGTTAGTTTTTTCACCCTGTTTAAAATGTGTATAGTTTGTCTGCTGAGGTCTTTAAAATATGTTTTATTTTGAGAAAACATACATGTGAATACTTAATCATTCAAATAAGAATCAGGAATAATGATTAAAAAAACTCACATATTTGTCCCGACTAGACATTTATGAAAAACACCCTTATTCTAAGAGCACAATGCAGTTGTTATAACCTGGAATTCATAATTAAGTGTTTTTCTAAATAAGTTTATAATAAAGTTGCTTCATTATTTTCACATGTGTGTGTTTTTATGTGTGTTTGAGAATGTTACTTTTGATTATCTACTGGAAATATATTTAACTGGTTATCACTACAGTCCCTTTATAATAACTATAAACAGCATTTTACATTAAATTAAATAATTTCAACATCATATTAAATAATTTCAATATTGAAGAATTTGGATTTGTATGAACACAGACAAACCTTGAGCACTATTTTTAGATTTGTTGTAAAAAAAAAAAAAAAAAATGTATATATATTAGGGGTGGGCATAGATTAATTTTTTTAATCTAGATTAATTTTGGAATTAATCTAGATTAATCTAGATTAAAATGGCTCATTTGAATTCTGCCGAAGGCATTCAGAATATGTGTGCTACCCAAATAATGACTAAAAGTAAGTCTTTGAGAACGGGTTTCTCAAGCCAGGTGGCGCATTAGACCAGGGGCTCATCTCCTGTTTCCAAAATGCATCACAAACTGCTTGATAAAGCTGTTCTACTATGATAATTGGTGATGAAAATAAACTATGTTCAATAAGATGTACTTGTGTTTACTAACTGTTTATTCAATTAAACATGCATTTTGAACTGTAGGCCTACATAAGAGGTCGTGATGAACTGTTTACAGTTTCCATTGGAAGCTTCTTAAAAATAAGTTTCCCTGAAGCAAACCCGGCGGCTTCATAGCTGCATCCATGTTAGCACGTCACGTCTGATGTGGTAATTTCACAGTGACGTTTACAGTTCGGCATACACACAGGTCAAGCAGAGGTGACACAGGTTGTGCTTCGTCACTTTAAAGCTCGTTTGCTTAGTGCACTTTTCTGTCAATTTTATGTATTTGCAGTAATCGTAATGATGAACGTAGAGTCTTTACAGATTCGAAAGATGTATTAGGCTACTTTTATCTGTATGACCAAGAATGAC
The DNA here is from genome assembly GCA_027474115.1 of Schizopygopsis malacanthus. Taxonomy (NCBI): domain Eukaryota; kingdom Metazoa; phylum Chordata; class Actinopteri; order Cypriniformes; family Cyprinidae; genus Schizopygopsis; species Schizopygopsis malacanthus. The sequence goes on from CM049876.1 coordinate 9,993,377, forward strand.
GGAGATGTAAGAGCAAGTGAGCGCACCGGAGCCTGTCCTGCGCAAACGCGCTTCCACACAAACACTTCAATAGCGCACATTTCTCTAGGTTAACATCATATTGAGCAGCCATGTAAAGTTGCTACTACATACATCTTTCAGATGAAAGCCATATTTGAGGTTGATGAATGATAGGTGAGCGTTTGGATGTCCTGCCGATTGTATTACCACATAGACCAGCCGTTAACAATCTGTCCATCACGGACTGCGAGCCTCTAGTTCGAAGACTCGTTCTCGCCCCCTACAGTGCAATTCGGCTAGGTATACATCCCGCGCTAAAATAGCAGGGTGAAAGTCATCATAGCTTGCGTAGTATAGACCCAGCTCCCAACCCAACTTTGAGAATAGATTAACGGCGATATTTTTTTTATCGCCGATAAGAGTCTCACGTTAACGCAGCACGTTAACGCCGATAACGGCCCACCACTAATATATATATATATATAAACTAATAAGACTACACAGTAACTAAGCTGCTTAAGCTGCTGAAGTGCTAAAACAAAGCCAGAAACATGTTCCACTGGCTTTGACACGTGACAACCAACGACTCTCACCTTTGTCTAGAGTGGAGGTTAAACTGTGAAACGAGAGCAGAGTTAATACCTTTTTTATTTTAATAAAGTTCTCTCCGTCTTAACCACCGATGGAAAATGAGCAGCATTGCTGTATGTCTGCTAAAATCTCCTTTACTGTTCTACTGAAGAAAACATAGCCGCCTACATCTCGGATGGTCTGAGGGTGAAAAAATTAACAGTAAACTTCCATTTGTGGGTGAACTAGGCCTTTCACATTTTCTTTAATTGACTTATAATTATGGTACATTTTAAAACACAAAGAACAAATCAGCATGTGATGTTTTTCAGCTGTTTAGTTTTATTTATTTATTTTAATTGTTTGTTAATATATATATATTTTTTAAATGCCCCATGTTTATTGTTAGTCCTTATAGGTATAGTTCACCCAAAAATGAAAATTCTGTCATTAATTATACTCACCAAAATGCCGCTATACGGTAACACGGAGTAGACAAATTATTGAATAAAGTCGTTATTTTTGTTTTATTTGCACACACAAAGTATTCTCGTAGCTTTGTAAAATTACGATTGAACCACGTTTCTGAGCCTTAACCGGGTTAGGATCCTTGCTGTCTATGCAGGGTCAGAGAGCACTCTTTATTAATTAAAAATATCTTAATTTGTGTTCTGAAGATGAACGAAGGTCTTTCAGGTTTGGAACAACATGAGGGTGATCAATTAATGACAGAGTTTTCATTTTAGGGTGAACTATCCCTTTAACGTCACCATGATTAGTTCAAAATCATTGAACTGGTCGTAAATTTAATTATTTATTAATACAAAGAAAAGAATAAATAAGATGGTAAGCTGTAGCTTATACACTATTTGTTCACTGTCTGACTGTCTCACAAAGATGTTCACCTCAGAGAAGACAGTATACATATACTGTTACGGTTTGTGTTTCGTGTCATTGTTCTTCTTGATTTCTCACAATAATTCGTTTGTGTGATTTTGCTGTGCATTCAGCCACAAGCTGCTGCACACTCAGAAGAAACACGTACAATGACAGGAGCTGGACAATAGATTACATTTGCAGTTTTCATAAGATCATACAGCTTTAAAACAACATCAGGTTGACTTATTATTTACTCAATTCACACTATCCCATAAACAGGTTGTGAAAGGAGTAAATAAACAATAAACCTATAGAGACAGTATGATAAGGATTACAAAAGTAAAAGAGCACTGCTGGTATATTGGGGCAGAATAACTGTCATCTGTACACATTTAATGAAGTGACGAGGCTCTTCGTTTTTTGAGCTCATGGATCCCTGTGTGTTAAAAAGTGTGTACAACGTGGTCAAACGTGACTTCCTCTTCTTCATGTGCATGTCTTTCTTGTCTTCTCGTGCAGTGGCTTCATCACACGAATTTTATATTAAAGTGATCAAGAAACAACATGAAGATCATTCGGCTTCAGCTCTGTGAGTTTACTTGTTATAAATATTTTTAACATATATTCTTTACAGACTTGATACTTTTATAATATTTTTTTTCATTCTTCACACAGTGGTTTTAATTTGTTGTCAGTATGCAAAGGCAGATCTAATAACTGATCTGGGATCAAATGTGAGCATAAACTGTGATCTTGATGAAAATGAGGTTTATTGGATTTTACTGAAAACAGCAGATCCTCCAACAGTGATTCTACGATCATTCTCAGCTTCATCTTTTTACCATAATAAATCATTTAGAAATAAATATTCAGTGCAGTTTAAACATCGTCTGGTTATTAATAATGTGACTGCTGATGAATTAGGAGTTTATTACTGTATGAACACACGCACACCTCCAAAACTCAGCAACAGCACCAGAATATACTTCAATGGTGAGTTCATTTACTGCTGCAGTGATTAAAACAGTCTGATAATCAGTGTGATTATTCTTTTACATATAATTTATTTTTAGAAAAACATAAGGCCTCTCATTGATCACTCCACATAGAGATAAATACATGTTTTATATTTAATTCAGTTTTACAAACCTGCATCATTGTTTTTGTGCTCCAGTAAAAGTCTTACAGTAACAGACCGTGAACTCTTTCATTACAGAATCAGGTCAAACCACTGAGTGTCACAATCGTACAGCGGTGGAGTTTATTGAGCAGAATCAAACTAAATATCAGACTGTTATTATCATATCTGCTCTAATGAACGGACTTCTGCTCATTCTGCTGATCGGTGAGTTATTCTTCTTAAATTAAATTAGCAAAAATAATAAAAGCAGTGCTGTCTGTGAAAATATTAAAATGATACTCATCTGCAGTAAGGATGTGAATATGTTTTCATTATTAGTCTTTTGACTGCTATTTTGGCATGTTTCTGTCTCCATATATTGTTAGAGTTTAAAACATAATGAATCTGAATTTTCTGTCTCTTAGTTTCTGCTGTTGGAAAAATAGAACGGTTGGAAAAACACATTCATAATGTTGATCTGCAGACTAAAGTTACATATCAGCTTCAAGACGCAAAACTATTACAAGTGCAATAAGGTAAATATATGAAACCATTTAAAATCTTCAAATCATTACTACAAATCTTTAATATTATTTTATAAATGTTTTTATTTCTATAAATATACAATAAACTATAGTGGACTTTTGTTCAGATACATTTTGTGTGAAGTGGAGCTGAAATGCTAATTGTTTTCATCATTGCTCTTTCAGTACGCCGAGGGTCGTAGCATCCGTGCATGATTATATAACATGTTCTTGAATATGATGTGGATTTTCCTGAAGAATAAATAGTTTTACAAAATCAAGCGAAAACTGGGGCTAGTTGTCACAATTTTCCAGTAAAAAAATTAATCAAATATATTTAGAACATTTTGTTTAGACATAAAACTTGATAGCTCGCATAAAAAAACTATTAAACTAAATATTGAATATCTGAATAAAATTGAATATTTCCACCATCAGCAGCCAGAGAAAAGATACTGTTTAGGAGTTTACACAGATTTAAGCATCATTGTTGGACTAATTGGTTCATATTACTTTTGTTAACAAGTCTGATGTAATTTTTTTATCAAGTTCATTTGCATTTAGACTTTCAAATGTTTTTGTATGTAACAATAAATTAAATTTCTAAAACATGTATGATTGTATGTATCTCAGTTTATGAAGCTCAAATGGAAACAGAAGCATTACTTTCTAAACCCTGCTGTACTTCGTGATATGATGCTTATTGTTTATATATAGATAAACATATTTAACAATATATGACGCAACTTCTTGGTTGATACTGAAGTTTATATTTATAGACACTTAATATACTGTTTAAATAACCATTACATGTTTTGTATTACGTTGTCTTTCATTTATATATCTAGAACAAATTGAAATCGTATTACATATTTTTAGTGTAAGAAACAAGGAAAGACCCAAATTATGTTCAATTCAAAACATCCAATTAAACAGCCTTTGAATATTAATATCCACTGTTTTCTCGAGTAGTAGTAGTAGCCCTTTATTGTCACTTAGTCACAAGTACCAGTGAAATGAGCCATCAACCTGCCCATACATAACATACATATATAGACAGGACAGGAAGACAGGGAATTGAAGAAAATTACAGCATAACACGAGGAAAAAAAAAAAACCAGACTATGCTCCTTGGGGAGTACAGTGTGAGAACAAGAAAAAACACATAAACCATAGACACACTTTGCAACAGGGGAAGAGATCCAGCTCCAGCAGGCAGCCGTCCGGACCCGCCCGCCATTCTCGGCACTGGCCACAGACCCGCCTGTCAGGCTGGCGGGTTCAAAGCGGCGGAGGCGAGGGATGAGGGGAGGGGAAGTGAGTGCATATGTGTGTGTGTGTGTGTGTAGTAGTTTAATCAATGTCTGTAGAATGGGGGAGGAGGCAAGAGCGTCTCACTGCAGTGTTCTTTCCCAGGGATACATTTCCAACAGCGGCCTTGCCGGGCCAGTGTTGGTACGGGGGAGCCAAAACAGATAAGATTGCAATAGTTTAGCCGCATTCCAATTCCACAGCTACTCTCTCTGTCCATTCTGATCTCGATCATCAATTTTCTTTTGCAGAGCCGTGAGCTTCTCCATGATAGAATCCATATTGCACTTAATAGTCTCAGTCTCTCAGTTTTTGGTCTGGTCTCTTGTCTCTAAGTGTTTTTGTTCAGTGAAAAATCAAAAAGTGATTGTTCAGGATGTATTTAATCATATGGTTTATTTAGATCTAAAGTGCTGCTCAAAAAATATTCAGATTCTCTGACTGAATATTATCAATGTGACGAAACATGCAGGTTTTCTTTTGTAAATATTTCAGTCTCAATTTTTTTTTTAATTTCTCAGTATTTTGACACGTTTGGATATCAATTAGGCTGGTTTATAAACCATGTCAGCGAGTTGTGTGAATTTTGTCAAGCAAGACATATCTCTGTTTAGAATGATGAAATTAGACAACATTTATTTGTGCGATCGCATTATTATTATTATTCTCATTTAAAATGTATATTGTAAAGCAGCTGTCAAAAAAAAATGTTTAGTATAGTTTATCTCCCACTACAGCGTTATTCAATATTCTTCTAGCACCAAAGAAGCATTAATATTATGCAGTTATTTTCACCTTTTATTACCGGAGAGTTCACTGGTGGATACATGCAATCAAACATCTCTTACTCTGAGTGAAAACACATTTAAAAGAAAGCTCAATCTGTTTTGTGTGTGAGATATATATATATTTAAATAGAGTACAATCAATACAATTATGAATCACAAAGCTACAAATCCCCTTTCACTTTTGTTAATATCAGTGTTTTTATTGATGCTTTGTATAAATGTATATACTACTGACACAAGGCAGCAATATTCAGCACAGCAGCTGCTTCTGCTCGTTTGATTAATATTGATTAATAAACTCTGCATATGGATGCTGCTTATTTTCATTACACTGACAGATCAAATGACTTCTGTGAAGACAGTTAACGTGATATGTTTGGACATTTGGAAATCTATTCTGTTTTTAATCAGAGCTCCTCTGCTGCCCTCTGCGGGACATTCATTATAAACTATTGTGTTAACTAGGATATAACTAAGTTAACCAACATGTCCTTGATCATCCAGAATTACAGGCAGTGACTAAGTCAAGTCCACCAGCTGAACAAAGACCGTACCAGTAAAAAAAAACTAAAAAGGCTTGGCCAACTTGTTAATTTAGTCTTTTTCAGCAGGATCCTACTATTGACAAATATTCTTTCATATTAAGATAAGATTAATCACATTATTTCATGTATTGTTTATACAATAAATGTCTTTTGAGCACGACCTGTGCCTTTTGTATTGAATAAATGATAAATTATTACTCTGTCTCCTATTTAGTATTTTAATTATAGAATAGTCAGATTGTTCTCTTAGCATATTTTGGCATCTTTGAAAAGTCTCACCCAACACATTTTTTTTTTTTATTATACAATTTTAAATTGTGATAAAATATTTGTGTATTTTATCCTTGTGGTTTATATATTTCAGCCTACATGCAGCCATTGAGTACCACAGCCATAAAGTGACTTTATATTTTTAATAATTTTATATTACTATACCATCATATGCCACCAGATGTCACCAAAATCATCCAAAGTTTAGGTTTTAGTTATTTGGAACTTACTATACTGAAGTAAAATAAATATTAAATGTAACACAAAATGTTGCATATTTTACATAAAATATGGTAATCTTAGAGGTAAATATGTATTTAAAACACCAAAAATAACAATAAAATGCATAAATTGCATTTTATATATGGCCATTTTTATTCTGACAACTGTTCCAGTGTTGTGGAGAGGCATAGACCATCTCAATATTCTCAATCTGCTGGGGGCGGATGAGAAAGTAAGTAGTCTGGTATGATGTGAACACACTGTCTTGTCATTGGTTTTGTTTGTCGTCAATGTAAGAACATGAAAAGAATGCAGAAATTCCAGCTACATCATCATACATGCTGAGAAAAACAGAAGTCCCAAACATGCCGCCTTGTCATGAATTCTCCTTTCAAACATTACTGATCAGCAAACAAAGGTTTGTGTGTTGCTTGTTTGTTTTCATTCAGTTGGATTCTCCTAAACTCTTTTATTATAATCATTATCTATTCTTGTTCATTGTTATCATGTTATGCTAATGCTAATATTTGCCTTCAGTTTAACATATGTTTCATCCAAGATATAACATGAATGCAAGCCTTTTTATTGTATGTATTACAGCATTGTATTGTGTTTTTGTATTATACAGGCTGATATGGACTTCAACATAAACTTTTAAATAAACTGTATATTCTGAGTCTACAATGAATTTAATCTTTTTAAAGATAACATTATTTAACATAAAGCACTATTCTGCCAAGAAATACCTTCCATGCAAAATCAAAACATTTGTATTGCATGCATTATCTCATTGTTGAATTGAGTTTCTGTGGTATATGTACATACTGACACTGAATCCTGTTCTGATAGTGATCAGACTGGTTGTTAAATACATAGACACATATAATTTAGTTGCCAGTGCTTTACATTCACTAGGTGTGGAGTTAATGTGGCACCAGGATGGTACCAGGATGTTGGAGATATAAACACTGTCACCTTGGCACCAGGATGTTGGAGATATAAACACTGTCACAAGATAAAAGATGGTGGGAGAGCATTGCTATTGAGTGACTATATTTTATTGCAATAGGTAGCACTTTAATGTTAATGCTGATTTGAGAGAGAGAGAGAGAGAGAGAGAGAGAGAGAGAGAGAGAGAGAGAGAGAGAGACCCAAGAAGAGGGCCCCAGCAAAGAAAAAACAGAGCAACCGTTAGAATCTTCTTTTATCCCTTCCTTGACCATGTGACTAAAAAACAAATAAGATATAACTGACCAATAAGCAAATTACAGCTTGCTCGTGACAATTAGCAGACCCCCAACATGCTGGGTTGGGAAAATAATGTGTTTTTTTTAACCTTAAACCACATAAACACATTGCATTTCACCAAATACACCAAATAATGTTATTTTTAGCACTGTCATATGACCTTTTTAATTTGCCAATTTATGAATTTTATTTGTATATTTCTCTTATATAAATATTCACAGGCTTCGAATAAAAGTAAGAAATGTTACTTGACTAGTTTATACAATTATGATATATTTTTAAGTGGATCTGTGGTTGTGTGATGTGAGTTGGTTGTTCTCGTAACTCATATATACACACTGTAATTCTAAAGTAGCTCTTAAACTGGCTCTAAACTCATAACATTACATTGACTCGAGCACTTTCAACTGCGTCAAATGTACTTTAGAAATGCACATTTAAAATAAACAGAGAAAATTAGTTCTAAAAAGTCAAGGATCAACACCCAACTAAAGCAAACACTTATCTCCACAACGGTGACTTCAAGCTTTATAATTGTCAATATAACATCAACATCTTCACTTATTAAGTAATTACCAAACTGGAGAAATCAAGTTACATCTACTAACAGTTGCTTCAGTAAAACTAGTTTTTTTCAGGTTGGTTGAATTCAGTTATAATCAATAAACTTAAATAATTTATTTAATTTAAACACAACCAGTTATTGCAGATGTTACCAGTTGACATACAATTTCTAAGTTGAACCGACTAAACATTTTTTTCAGTGTACTCGTTTTGTGGAGTGTGGTTAGTTATAATAACTTATGTTCTTTCAACCTGAGTCTGCAGAGCCGACAACCCTGAGCACCATGTTTTATCTGCATATACTAAGAAAAATCATGAGCAGTTTTAACATAAACATGAAATAACACAAAGTGACCCAAATACATTTATTGCTATTTGTTCTACAGTCCTGACAGGAGAGCATACGGCAGCTGGGAATCTGATGAATCAGGCTATAAATAATGCAATGTAAACCCAGTGCAATGGCGTCCCTACACTAACTGCACCAGCATATTCTCCTTTCCCCCATTCTTTTGCTGCAAAAAAAAGAGTAAACAACAAACAACATAGCAATCTATATTTTATATACAGAAACATTCAGCCTGAAAAATTGTAGTTGGTCTTATTACATTGAGATTTTATAAATACAAATATTATTATACATTAATCAACCAGTTTTACAAACCCTTGATGATCAGCTGTACAGTCTCCTTTTCATCTGAGGGTGTGATGTTGCAGATGTGTCTTCCTGCATCAGCATGAGTGAGACCAACTATATTAAGACTATGTCTAATCAGTTTGACCAACTGGCAATTAGCCAAGGGGTGATTGGTCTTCCTTTTCAGATTCAAATTAGACCAATCAATCATTTTATCTAACTAACACTTAAACATTAGGACCAATCATAAAGAAACAAATTAGATGACTAAATGTTAAGACTTTTTCTTCCCTCTAATCTTAAACATGCGCACACTAGCTACAAGATTTGAAAACCGCGGTGCAAACACACACTACAAGATATTATTAAGATTATTGTACTAGAGGGAGCGAATTGCGTGATCTAATGGGGACTCCGAATAACGATGTAAGCTGAATGGACATTGTAACAAGGCAACTTGCTGTATCAATACTAATTATTTGTAGCGAGAAGATTAAATGAGTGTTGATGAGGAAATGGTTGAGGAGATGGAGTCAACATGGATTGTCAGTTCTTCAGCTAGAATTGGAGGTAAGAATTTAACTGGAAAATTGTGTATCTGTTAACGGTAGTGTAATCATACCCGATTTTAAACCCTAATATCAAGCATGTTTGATTTGATTAAGGAGGTCCAGATTTGTGTACGAGAAGATCGGGAGGTTCAAGATTCAATCTGTGTGTAGTGTGTAAAAAAGTCAGCAAACTGAAAAAATTCAATTCACGTTTTTTAGGGTAATGTGATCTTGTTCAAACAGATTTCACAAAATTGGTACAGAAAAGAAGTATCGTTCAGGAACCTGTATCGATACCGATATTTGTTTAACGATGCACAGCCCTAATTGTCATTGTATTAGATTACAACCTTTTGTATTGTATTAGTGTCTGTATTATACAATATTTCCTTTTGTATTTTATTTTGGTATTGGGTCATGAACTTAACTGTTTAATTTGGGGGTGGGGAAAGTTTTTATCCATTTTTTAATTGATTGATTTTTTTTTGGATGGACTGTTTCTGTTTCTGTGTTATTGTGATAGTTCTGGGTCCAGTGTATAATCTAACTATGTTTGTTACAGGAGCTGAGTACCTGAGGCAGGGGTGGACTTCTGCTGGTGGTTCTTCCTTCACGAGTGCTGTGTTATTTGTGTGTCTGTGTGTGTAGGTCTGTGAGTGAGCACTTTATATCCTACTGTTATGCCTTGGGTCCTCCCTTCTGAAAGTCAAATGCTCCTATTCATGTCGCTCTTTTCATATTTAGTTAAATTATGTCATAGAGTTATCTTTTTCAAATTTGATAGTGATTGCTCTTCTTATTTGTGCTTTTGTAAAACTTTTTATCTTCAAGGAAATTAAATTCATTTTATATCTACGTCTTCTGCCAACTCACTGTGATTAAACCTGTGTTGCCTTAAGGGCAAAATTACTCGTCCCTGGTGAGATTCCAGGATGGCGTAGTCGCTAGGTATTAATTTTGTTTAACCCTCTGTGTTCTGCCATATAAGCAATGAAGGAATTGTTTCTTATCATTTGGCCTTGGTTGCATTATAGTTTTGTTTTATTGAAATGTGATCAACGTTTGTGTAGATGTGTTGGGGAATTTGACTATTACCAATTTAATTATGTTCTTTCTTCATCCATGCACTAAATGCACAGTCCCTTTATGTATTTAACTAAAGCTGCTCCAGTAATATTCATGGGATCAATTTAAAATTATGATATAAAATCAGTCAGACCTGAATATCTTTTACATTTAAAGTAAAGCTTCTTACAAAACTTGCTATGAACAAGCCTTCTTTAATTCACTCCCAGTTTGAAACATACAGTTAGAGGACCCATATGGTAAGAAAACACATATCAAATATATATATATATATATATTTAAATATACTTCAACATATACAAAAATAGCCAAACAAATATATTTACTACAATACATTTAAAAAATATATTTACATAAATATATTTTCTACAAATACATGTTTGCATTTTAAAAGCATTTTAAAATATGTTTTTGCCTTCCATATATTTCAACCCAAGAATTTGTTCACATTTTAGACATCAACTATTTTCTTCATATAATACATTTGAATCAAGGATCATAATTGAAATTATTGAATATATGTGTATATATATATATATATACAGTAGTACACAATGAAGATTTTTAACTCAAACCATTGCAGTCTGTCAGTTATATAATTGGAGTCAATGGGTCTCACGGCTTTGAGAGAGAAAAAAAAAACATACACAAACAAAACCAAATTAAACCCTGTGTCTCCTGCCGATATCCGTGCGGCAGATCAGAGGTAAAGAACGATATAAATACTGTTCAGTTTTTTGCACAGACCAATCGTTTCGTATCTTTAGACCTCAATGTATCATCATGAGCCGCAGGGTTTAATTTGGTTCTCTTTCATAGGTAAACTCAACGCTGCGTTGAACGCATCGGGAACGCCCATTGCGTGACCGATGTCTGAACCCATATAGAATCACGCCAATTCATTGGCTGATGGCGCGACGCCGTCTCTGACGCAATCACGTTGTCAGCTCATACTGGCGAACGCGCCATCCACTCCTCAGATCCACTCCTTCACGAACAGTCACATTACCCTTCGTTGTTGCAATTTTCTGGCTCAACTTATCTTCTGCGATCATCCATCTGCACTTCGGCGACTGCCTCAGTGGAACTTTGTTCTCCTCGCGGTTTAAGTGCCATGGAGTTTCGCCGCTGTCAACCGCCGTGCGCGCGTTTCATTGCTCGCGAAGACCCACACAGTAAGTGCATTAAGTGCTTGGGGTTTTCGCATGCACTTGATGCGGTTTACGGGACCTCGAAATGCAAGATTTGCGAGGATTTCCGTTTCATAACCCTCCGCTCTCGGCTTGAGGATTGAGAGAGGGAATCCATTTTTCCCCGTCGCGCATCGAGCACCTCCGCGGCCCTTCGTGAGATCGCGGCCTCTCGTGAGGCCACGACCTGGGGTTCGGATGTCGAGCTCGAGGAGATGGAGAGTGAGCAGACAGGCCTCGCCTTTTCTCTCCCTCCCTCTCCCGAGCGCGGGAATTCTTGCATGATTTTCTGTTTCCTAGCCCGAGGGCACGTGATACCGTTTCCTTCGGGCTATATGATATTCTGCACACAGCAGCCTCCGACTCCGAGGATTTCAGGACTGCTTTAGGAGATGCGCTCCCACCTAGCGGCCAGGAGGCGCGGCCTTCAGCGACCTACTCTGAGCTTGTGGACGTGCTTTCACGCTCCACCGAGAAGCTCACGCTGGATTGGCCCGATGAGCCCCGCGAGTCCCGAGCTTCGAAACTCGGCGAGCGGTTCCTCAGCGGTGCACATTCCAAGCCTGAAAGGAGGAAGCTGCCATTTTTCAGCGATCTGTATCGAGAGATCTCCAGATCCTGGAAGCACCCATTTTCCTCCCGCCTTACTAACGTGGGGGCCACTGACTTCACCAACCTCGTGGGTTCTGTGGAGCAGGGTTGCACCGCCATGCCAGTGGTCGAGGATACTTTGGCCTCCCATCTTTCACCCTCTTTGGCTCCTTCCTGGAAGTCCCGCCCCCTCCTTCCTTCCAAGCCGTGTAGGACCACTTTCGCTCTTATCGGGAAGTCCTACATCGCGGCCGGTCAGGCAGGTATGGCCCTCCACACAATGGCCATCCTTCAGGCCTACCAGGCGGACGTCCTGAAGGAGATGGACGAAGGGACCGGCTTGACTCCTGAAGCCGTGAAGGAGCTACGCAGAGCCGCTGACTTGGCTCTGAGAGCCACCAAGCACACCGCACGTGCCGTGGGGCACTCTATGGCGGCTTCGGTGGCCGCAGAACGCCATCTGTGGCTCAATTTGACCGAGATCCGTGAGAGGGAGAAGGTGTTTTTGATGGACGCACCCATCTCACAATCTGGGTTATTTGGCGATTCCGATTCCGTCTTCAGGCAATCAGAAAGCGAGCTGACAGAAGACGGAAGCATAACAAACACATATCATGGCGCAGGACAAAAGCATTTGGACATTATCATCACAATTTCTACCTACCATTACCAAAGACTGGGATTGCCATTACTTTAAAGCCTTAAATATGAATAATTTGTAATGATTTATACTTGTTTAAGGAAATGTAATTTTCTTGTTGCTCTTTTATTATTGTTTTCTGTTTATTATTGTATTTGATGCAATGTATATGTTATTGCCCTTGCATGTTCTTTGTTCTAAAAATAATATATATATATATTGCTTATTCTCAAGTCTCAAGATTTTGCGAGATTTCCCGTGTTCAAATTTAGGACTCTGGTTGAAAATCTGTTGGTGTGTGGTGTGCTGTCTTCCTCACATCGCTGCACACCACACACTATAGGAGCAAAATGGTTAATATTAATATTTTCAGTTTAGTTTGTGCTAACTCTGGGTTTTAGATACCATGAAAGTCCACAGCTAACCTGCTCCAGGTTTTGTTTTATTCTGGGCTGCGTTCACCCCCCAAAAAAACGGTTATTAAAAGGAAACGGAGAAGTGTTGAGCACCCTGTTCTGATGACGCAAGTGTTGCAACTATGGCAGCTGAGAAGGCCATTCTTTATATTCTTTTTGAAGAATTTTTGGAGCTTGATGAGATCGGTATAAATACATGTTTAATACTGCAAAATACACAGGAAACTGTGATTCCTAATTATTGTGATCCAACATTTGCCTTGCGTTTCAGGATGAAAAGACAAAAATTTCAGGTGAAGGATAATCCACTTCTTACCTCCGAGACTGTGTTATGATCTATGACCTATGAGTATCAGGCTTATCATTATTGCTGATCACTGTTGTTGTGCTATGATATGGTAATATTTACCATTATATAATCAGAGGAGCATAGAAATGTTTATGAAAGTGTCACTCCACAATACAATAGCAAAATATATGAATATGTATAGTATTTTTATGTTACATTAATCAGTGTCTAGCACACCTTGCTAAGGAAGGGATATGGACCAGAAGACATTGCAATTACTACATGATATTTAGACAGACTTAAATAAGTTTCAGATCTATACTTGTGCTCTTATTATTTCAGTTATTTTGCCTTTAATGTAAATAAACATGTGAAAACAATATAATTGCTCTTGTGAATTTATTTTGATGTTAATTACATTTACTTTCAAATTCATCATCATCATGTTGATATGCTATGTTACTATAAAACTTTTACAACAAACATGTCTTCTAATATCTTCAGTTGTTGCATATACAAAGCTGCAAGCAAACACATTTGTAATAACTTTACTTGGATCCATGTGCGAGTGGACTCTTTAATAGCTTGTGGTTTATACACACTGCTGCTGATTGGGATGACATTTAAGACGCACCCACCAAACAAGACAAAACGTATCTCAAACCCTGTTGCACACCGTTTCCAGGAAACATGTCGTTCAACCCGGAAACTAGCAAAACATTTGGCACCGGTGTGAACTTGAACTGGTTGAGCTGGTTTAAATATGTCAAACGAAATTTGACCAATCAGCTTCAAGCAAAGTGACATGTCTCTGACGCAATAAAGCCACTCCTCCAGTTTCTCTCACTCCAAATTAAAGGACGCTAGTTAAACATTTTGGAAGATAAAATCATCTGATTTTTAGAGATGATTATTTTTTTATAATTATTATTTACTATTTATATAATTATTATACCCTTCATCCATTACACAAGCCAGCTTAGTTTAACAGTAATTATAACAGAAACAGTTTTACTTTAATTTAAAATGAATGTAAACATATAGATAATATGCAATATAAAAAAGTTTAAGAGTCAATAGCTTTAAACATGACTACATATATACTGTGATTATTTTCCTTATTTAGCCTCATACGCACCCGTACCAGAGCCGCCTCTCATAAGCACCACCACTCTCACTAAACAGGGCTCTACGCGTTCTTTGATTTTTAGGAGCACTTGCACTGCTAATTTAAAAAAAAAAAATTAGGAGCATAGTAAAAAAAATCAGGAGCACCTTCTCCTCAATAACAAAAATGTTCCTTCCCATTACGAAGTAATATTGGACTCCTTAAAGTCATTTACAGGGGCATTTTTTTCTAACTTTATTTGAAGTGTTACCTTTCATGTCAAATTCAAAAGTGTATTTTTATAATTATATATAAATATATATAATTTGCACTACAGAAGAGGTGCAGAAGAACAGAAAAGTGGCTTGCAGGTATTTACAGAGATTTAATAGGACTGATTTATTCGGGAACAAAGCAAGTCCCTGCATCCCAATGTGCATGCTGTCCACCCTATCTGCCCCAAATAATATTGAAAATTACAAATATCACATTTAGGATGGATAGTATGCACATTGGGACTCAAGCAGTGACTGTCTTTATGGATGAGTAATTAAATTGACTTACTAGATTCGTTTAAGCGCAGATTCATTCATAAATGAAACAAAGTGTTTGAATGGAGATGTGCAGCGGCTCAGTTGTGAGTTTATTTGAAACCATTTTAGTTGAAGAAATAGAGCAAAACCATGTAATTCTGTAATAGTTAGACAATGTAAATCACTAAATATTAACTTTTTGATAACTGCGTATCACGTAGACTACACTGTTTGGTAGTTAATCGCACTGGCTCTCTAACAAGAAGGGAATCGTAGTTTTCAGGCATGTGATTGGCTGCTCATTACTGATGTCACACTCTCATGTGCTCGGGCTCTATTAACTCAGGATCAAGCCTGAGATGACAGAGAAAGTTGATGATCAGCGAGTTTTGTTCTATAACATTACACACTGCCATACCTGAAAATTACAAAAAAAGTGTACAATCTTTTCTACTGAGTTGTGCAGTTGATGCACATTTGTTAAAGTTTAAGAATAAAGACACCATATAGTAATTTCACGGAGTGTGGTTAGAGGTTTAATATTACAATCATCCCTGTGCACCATGTTTTATCTGTATATACACTAAAAAAACAAATAAATAAATACAGTGATGTGTAAAGAATCTGATTTGGTAAATGATGTGCAGCTTTAATTTTAACATAAACATTGATTTGATTCTAGCAAACACAACATGGAACACTCCTGGTACAGAACTGTTGAGGCAGCAACATACTGATGTTCAAGATCTCATTCTGCTGTGCTTCTGCACCAGACAAATCAATGAGCTGATAGTCAGAAAAGTGAGAGAAAGTTTGTCATTGCTATCATTGTTAACGATCCTTCAGTCAAGTGCTTGATTTTATTTTTTTTCTCCAGCAGAGATATATGATGAAACAGGCTATTAATAGCACTATTAACAGTACAGCAATGTAAACCCAGTACAATGACGACGACTCATTTCCAGTTTTTTCTCTCTCGTTTTCTGCAACAAAACAGTACGTAACAAACAACGTTACAACATTGTGAATAAACACTTACTGTATTTGGATTGGACAAAACTTGAATTAAAATCATCATATATTATTCACCAGTTTTACATACCTTTGATGATCAGCAGTACAGTCTTGAGTTCAGATGAGTTTGTGATGTGGCAGATGTATTTTCCTGCATCAGCATGAGTGAGACTGGTGATTTTGAGAGAGAAGTTTCCTCCTTCATACAATTTAGGGAAAGTTTCAGCTCTGTTCTTGTACCATTGATTCTGTTCTGCTATTGAATCTTTACCTTCAACTATATCATACACAATTTTGCTGCCATTTTGTCTCCAGTGCACATTAATGTCCTGAAGTTTAAGATCATGTTTAGTTGAACACGGCAGAACAACAGAATCACCAATAACACCCTCTACTGTGACCTGCAGACACACTGAATTCACAAAATATTTAACTGTATACACACAATACACACACATATTTATTTATGTGGCGTGAAATTAACTCTCAAACGTATTGATTTTTTCTCACCTTTGTTTATCAGCGCTGCAAAAACACATGAAGCAGCAACTGCAGAAACAGAATAAAACAAGTCATTTTAAGGCACTCTTATCAAAGTTTGATTTCCACACAGATGGGAAAAGATGTGATTGTGGTTAAATTATCTTATGTATTGTCAGTTTATAATAATAATCTTCTGTCACTTATTTGATATTAGAGTTTTCATGTTTATTTGTCAACTGAGCGTTAAAATCAGGCGTGTAACAACTATTCAGACAAACACACATAAGCTCAAACATTCAATGTGAATTCACTGACTATTTGACAATCCTGTTCAAATAAATTGTCAAAATGCATAAGTTTTTTCAAGTAAACTAATACATGTAGACCTATTGTCCTTAAAGGGATAGTTTATGAAAATTTTGTCATTGTTTACTCACCCTCAAGTAGGTCCAAACCTGTATGAATGTCTCATAATACCCCTATTTTTTGTTTTTTCATCTTGACATACTATTGAACTGCTCTAAAACCGCTCAAGGATAATGGTATCTGATGGAAAAAGAACTCAGACGGACTTGTCTGATTGAGACAGATTGTTTCCAGACAAACGGGTGACTGGGTGAGTATGTTGTGTTTATCATCTAATCAATCACATACTCATTCAGACCTACCAGCAGAGATGTTGAAATAAAACCTTGTCATTAATTTGCCAATCAAACTTTGTATGTTTGTAGTCAGTCAAACAAACATATGGCTTTGGTTGCTTGTTTTAAGTCAGTAGAATTTTTGGAATTCATTGACACTATACATTTATTTCAGTTCTACATAAATCATTGTCATTGCTCTAGTAAAAGATAGTATCAGACAGAGTAAACTTGAATTACAGAAACTCACAATCTGTCACAGTTGGTCTTCCTCTGCCTTTGTCTCCTCACCCATATTTGATCCGTCCTGTTCCCCATTATTAGTTAATTAGTCTCCGTCTGTGTCTTGATTATGTCCCAGGTGTTTCCAGTCATGTCTCCCTATATCTAGTCTGTTCTGCCCCATGTTACGTGTGGATTATTGTTAATGTCAACTGTGTACCTGTACCTCAACCCTCATCTGTGTCTGTCTACCTCCGTGTAAAAGTAAAGTCTACTATTTATGTCAATCCTCGTCTCCTCGTTCCTGGCTTCCCCGTGCAGCACCGTGACAGAATAATCCACCCTAAAATAACGATGGAGTTCGCCACCGGCGTTCTCGCCCTTATCCGGCGGGATCTCACATTCGTGGAGTTCGCCGGGGAATTCTGCGGGCTCGCTTCGGTGACGGAGCTCCACGACGCGGCAATCCTCCATCTGTTTCGGCTCGGGGCAAATTACCAGCGCTCTATGGATCTCCCAGACACCACAGGATTGTGTTGGAGAGAGGGGATCTACCGGTGTCTGGGAAGTTACCGGTCCCGAGCCGAAACCAGCCCACGAGTGTCTCCGCTGGCCCCGCCCCGCTCTTCTTCGTCTCCGCTGGTCCTGCCCAGCTCTTCTTCGCTGGTCCTGTCCAGCTCGTCTTCGTCTCTGCTGGTTCCCGAGCGCCGCCGCGAGCCCGCGCTTCCCGAGCGCCGCCGCGAGCCCGCGCTTCCCGAGCGCCGCCGCGAGCCCGCGCTTCCCGAGCGCCGCCACGAGCCAGTGCCTGTGCCAGTCCCTGCTCCGAGACTGCGCCCTCCAGTGCCTGCTCCGAGACTGCGCCCTCCAGTGCCTGCTCCGAGACTGCGCCCTCCTCCAGTGCCTGCTCCTCGCCAGCCTCCTCCAGTGCCTGCTCCTCGCCAGCCTCCTCCAGTGCCGGCTCCTCGCCAGCCTCCTCCAGTGCCTGCTCCTCGCCAGCCTCCTCCAGTGCCAGCTCCTCGCCAGCCTCCTCCAGTGCCGGCTCCTCGCCAGCCTCCTCCAGTGCCGGCTCCTCGCCGGCCTCCTCCAGTGCCTGCTCCTCGCCGGCCTCCTCCAGTGCCGGCTCCGTCCAGCTCTCCAGAGCCCCTGCTGGCTCCGTCCAGCTCTCCAGAGCCCCTGCTGGTTCCGTCCAGCTCTCCAGAGCCCCTGCTGGTTCCGTCCAGCTCTCCAGAGCCCCTGCTGGTTCCGTCCAGCTCTCCAGAGCCCCTGCTGGTTCCGTCCAGCTCTCCAGAGCCCCTGCTGGTTCCGTCCAGCTCTCCGGAGCCCCTGCTGGTTCCTTCCAGCTCTCCGGAGCCCCGGCTGGCTACATCCAGCTCTCCAGTGCCCGCTCCTCGCCAGCGCCCTCCAGTGCCGGCTCCTCGCCGGCCTCCTCCAGTGCCGGCTCCGTCCAGCTCTCCAGAGCCCCTGCTGGCTCCGTCCAGCTCTCCAGAGCCCCTGCTGGTTCCGTCCAGCTCTCCAGAGCCCCTGCTGGTTCCGTCCAGCTCTCCAGAGCCCCTGCTGGTTCCGTCCAGCTCTCCAGAGCCCCTGCTGGTTCCGTCCAGCTCTCCAGAGCCCCTGCTGGTTCCGTCCAGCTCTCCGGAGCCCCTGCTGGTTCCTTCCAGCTCTCCGGAGCCCCGGCTGGCTACATCCAGCTCTCCAGTGCCCGCTCCTCGCCAGCGCCCTCCAGTGCCGGCTCCTCGCCGGCCTCCTCCAGTGCCGGCTCCTCGCCGGCCTCCTCCAGTGCCGGCCCCGTCCGGCTCACCAGAGCCCCTGCCGGCCCCGTCCGGCTCACCAGAGCCCCTGCCGGCCACGTCCGGCTCACCAGAACCCCGAGTGACGGCTCCTCCTGAGCACCCCCCTGAGAAGAGAATTTTTTGGGGGGGGCTACCCTCCATGGCCTCCCAAGCTTCCTGCTCTGCCACAGAGGCATCCCAAGCTCCCTGCTCCGCCATGGAGGCATCCCGAGCACCCTGCTCCGCCGTGGCTGCCGGAGTCCCCGGATCCGCCGTGGCTGCCTGAGTCCCCGGATCCGCCGTGGCTGCCTGAGTCCCCGGATCCGCCGTGGCTGCCTGAGTCCCCGGATCCGCCGTGGCTGCCTGAGTCCCCGGATCCGCCGTGGCTGCCTGAGTCCCCGGATCCGCCGTGGCTGCCTGAGTCCCCGGATCCGCCGTGGCTGCCTGAGTCCCCGGATCCGCCGTGGCCGCCTGAGTCCCCGGATCCGCCATGTGTCCCGGAACGGGCACCGCCCTGGAGGCCACCTGTCCGGTCTCCTAGAACCTTGAGGCCTCCAGAGCGCCCACCCCCCCTCCCCTTTCGATGTCATACGGCGCGGGACGCGCCTATTGGAAGGGGGGGGTAATGTCACAGTTGGTCTTCCTCTGCCTTTGTCTCCTCACCCATATTTGATCCGTCCTGTTCCCCATTATTAGTTAATTAGTCTCCGTCTGTGTCTTGATTATGTCCCAGGTGTTTCCAGTCATGTCTCCCTATATCTAGTCTGTTCTGCCCCATGTTACGTGTGGATTATTGTTAATGTCAACTGTGTACCTGTACCTCAACCCTCATCTGTGTCTGTCTACCTCCGTGTAAAAGTAAAGTCTACTATTTATGTCAATCCTCGTCTCCTCGTTCCTGGCTTCCCCGTGCAGCACCGTGACACAATCACAGAGACACACAGCAGTGGAGTTTATTAATCACAATCAAACACAATGGCAAATTATTATAATCATATCAGGTCTGATGAATGGACCTCTGAGTTATTCTTCTTCAAGAAAATTGTATTTAGCAAATTAAGTATACTCTAGCGGTGCTTTCTCTGAAAGCTTTTGTCTACTGTTTTACCATGTATATGTTGAAAGATACTGAATTTAATTGTATTTATTTTTTTGAAAAATATGTTTATAATGCTGATCTGCAGACATATCAGCATCAATATGAAAAACTATAACAAGAACACAATGGGGAACAATTCAAAAATGTATTATTTAAATCCTGTAATTCTCATTAAAATAGTTATTCTGAATTTCCAACATACTTCTCTTTAATTTTACTTAATCTATGACGGAGGAACAAACTTTGAATTAATTTGAACCAACACTTTGCAGAAAGCATTCCAAACTCCACACACTGCTGGTCAGAAGTGTGTAAATGCAACAACATTTAATGTCGAACATGCAAAACCCATTACAAATGTTGAATGGACAGAACAAACAGCTGAAATGGAGGCAGGGTAGGTGATTTGGTTAAAAAAAAAAAATTATGCTGGTTGAAAGTTTCTTTTGCATAATATTATGCATTTTGTACTCTAATGTTTTCTCATGGGTGAATGAAACATGAGGTCTGATCTCTGTAAATTTTCTCTGTTCAATTAAAACGGGCACTTCTTGCCCAAAAGGTTGCCGACCTCTGATTTATACACTATACAGCAGCATTGAAATTCAGTCTGTTTTGACATATTTTTAGACACCGTTGATGATGAGCTGTACAGTTGTATGTTCATCCGAGTGTGTGATGAAGCAGATAAAGCCTCCTGCATCAGTTTATTGAAGATGGTGGAGTTTAATAGAGTAGTTTTGTCTCATATACTATTTAGAGAAAGTTTCAGTTCTGTACTCATCCTGTTCTTCCACTGAATCTTTTCCCTCAATTATGCTATACACAATTTTGTCTTTACTGTCTCTCCAATTAACATTAACGTTTTGAAGTTTAAGATCATGTTAAGCAGAACAACTAATAACAGCCTCTACTGTGAGCTGCAGACACACTGAAATCACACAAACTGTGAACACAATTTGGTATTTATACATGAGGCATGAATGTATCAAAGTTAGTCCAGATGCTCACCTTTGCCTATCAGCACTGCAAACACACACGAAGCAAAAACTGCAGAAAAAAACAACACAGAGTATGGCATTATTACCCATAGGCTCCTGACGATATATGGAGGTCTTATGAAGCGAAACGATCGGTGTGGGCAAGAAAATCAACATTATTTATAACATTATAGATCCCTCATAGGTAAGTGACCATCAAGAAACGTCAACAGCATCCAAGCATATGCGCAGCAGATATTGTTAATTATTTGTAAATTTACTAGAGTATTGTCTATACTCCTAAAAGACCAGTTGACTTTCACAAGCGTTTCACATGTACTCTTGATATTAAACTCAATCCTCACCATAAGTAATATTGAACATGTCTGTCTGTTGTGTGTGTACTTTAGTTCATCAATAAAATATATGACACAATTATTTTGTCATAATGAATTCGGTAACACTATACTTGAAGGGGTGTGCATAAGATTGGCATGACACCTTAATAAATCATGCAAGACACATGTCATGAATATGAAGGAGGTTTTATGCATGTTTATGACAACTGTCATTAAGTGTCATTCGCTCAGTTATGTCATTTTCAATGCAAAAATGACATTATTTGACCTAACCCTAACCTAACCATACCCTACCCCCAACCCTATTCCATAACAAAGACATCTCAAGCAATGTCATCTTTGCATTAAAAATTACATAACTGAGTGAATTACAGTTGTCATAAACATGCATGAACAACCTTAATAATCATGAAAAATGTCATGTCATGATTATGAAGGTGTCATGTCAGTCGTATGCACACCCCTTCAAGTAGTGTAACCATAAATTCTTATGACAAAAAAAATTATATATATATACATTTACATATTTATCCAAAGCGACTTACAGTACATTCAGGTTATAAATTTTTTGTCAGTACATGTGTTCCCTGGGAATTGAACCCACAACTTTTGTGCTGCTAACGCAATTCTCTAACCACTGAGCCACAAGAACACGGAATATATATATTATATATATATATATAATTTCGGATGATACATTTTCATTTTTTATACAACAATAAATTGTGCTACTTTCACTGAAAATGTATTATTGTTAAAAATAGTTTTTTAGTTAAAAATAAGAACAATAACTGGTATTTTTAGCAGGTAGCTAATTTAATTTTTACAGGTATGTGTAATGTGATGTGGTCCCTGTTAATATTTAATGAAGTGTAAATTTAACTTCCATGAATATGAGACTGAAGCTACCTTTGGACTCCTCTGAGAAAACGCTGTATTCTGGATCCTGATCCTCATGTCTCTGAATGACATCTTATATATTCCTGATTCTATTGTGTCTTAATAGCCTGTATTGTCTTGACTTCAGTTTCTTATCTTAGAAACTGTAAGAGAGATAATTCAAAACAACATGAAAATTAAGTCTGGATTTCGCTTTCAAATGGTTTTCAGAAATCAATTAAATAAACATTTGATATTTTCTACAATAAGCAATTACCTCTATTAAGACTTTTTGTTTTTGTTTGCAATACAGAGATACTGATGGTGCTTTTAAGAGGCACCATTTTTGGTTGTTCCTGTGTTATGAGTTTATTTAGTCCCAGACGTGTTTTGATTATGTTTCCCGTGAATTGTGACAGGACAGCCGACCCACAACAGTAACCCTCCTTCCCGTTTTTTGTTTTTTCGTTTTGAAAGTCTTTTGTTTTGTTCCTGTTCCTCGCAAGCACCATCCAGTGCCTTCTCCACGTAAGCACAACCCCATTTCCGAGTCTAGTTCTCAAACCACTACCAGGAGTGCCATTCCCGAACCCAGAGAATCCAATTCTCAAACCACGGCCAGGACTGCCGTTTCCAGTCCCAGAGAGTCCAGTTCTCGAACCACAAGCCTTCTTGTCCCTGGCTCATTTTGTTTGGTGGCAGGATTATATCAGAGCTGCTGGGTAGTCTAAAGTACTGTGGTAGTGTTTTAAACATAATAAATATTGTCCGATGGCTGAAGTAAACAGTTTTAACTTGACATAGTGTTATTTTGAAACATAGTTTTACAGATGATTATTATAGGTTCCCAATAGCAACAGTGTGAACAAGACTAAAGTGAAATGAAAGAGTTGGAGATCTTAGAAGTGGAAACGAAACCATTCTGTGGCTATGGCATCCCCAAATGTTTACAAAAAATGTTTAGCTGTGATATTTCAAATGCAACTTGACCAAATCTCATGTAAAATATGACTTATAGTCAGCATTAAAAGCACAAAGTAGTTCTTACATGTGAGAAGTCACAGAAAATTAACAAGAGCTTTTTTTCTGGTCAAGGGTGTGTGAAATATTAATATATTAAGTTTTTAATGTGGAAAAAAATCCTGATGATAACTGTTTTTAACATAATTTACACATTCATAATATTTTATTTTACAGTAACATTTATTTATGAGGGTCTTTGGCTTTATTCATGTTGGAGATTGCATACAGCAAGTTTGATTATGACTTTCCTGTACAGGTGGCTGGGGCCTTTTTAATATATATATTTTTTTTTACCAGAAGATTCCCATGCAAAAGCCATGATGCTAAACTAAACTGAACATACACAGATAAATGTTATTCTGAGATTTACACAAATTAAGTTGTGTCGTATAGGAGGAAACATCACAAAGTGCTCACCAATGAAACCCCCAACCAAGTTGAGGCCTTAAAATCCACTCAAAACAAGTTCCAGGCTGAATCATTTGGGCTTGCAACATCTAGTCCTATTACATAAGTTGAATATCTGAACTAAACCAGTGACCTCTGTGAAAGGGCAGATGACAAACTGGGAAAGACCTGGTGATAGCCGGGAGATACTGCTGGCAGGAGGCAATAGAACCATAGGGGCTGGCATGGGTTAGCTAAGGCAAAACGGCAAAGCTGAAGTTGTGGCTGGAAAAAGATAACATTGGAAAAAATTCTCAAGATCCACCAGGGCCAGAAGAATTGTCAGAGAGAGCTTGGTGAGGGGCCTCGCATTGCCCAATACTTCCTTAGAGGTAGGGAAAATAAGACGAGTGAAGCGCAGTGGCAGGACAAGCACCACATTACCCAGGGCATCAGAACCACAGATGAAGCCACAACTAGCACAACACCACCTCTGGTCCCAAGCCTAGAGCCCACCCAGTCACAATCAGCTTTAGAACGAAGGATGAATGGGCGTAAGCCTCAAATCATGTGGCATAAATCCTGCTAGTAAAAAGTAGGTAACCATCCATTCAGACTGTCTTCTTGAAGGTCTGCAAGGAGATGTGGAAAGAATACTAGAGAGAATGGGGAGGTCATCTACAGCTACGGAGTTGAGAGATCTGGAGCAAGAAGCAAGAAATCAAAGACGACCAAGGAACCACCAGCTCACTGCAAGTCTAGAAGTCAGTTAGAGATCTAGAGAGTACTTTTGAAGTACATCTGGCACCAAATGAAGGTGGCATGGAAAAAGGTTATCATACCAAATGTATGGAGAAGGACAGGATGAATTGTTATTCCTAAGGAGAAGTACTCCTCAAACATCAACCAGTTTTACCAGATCAGTTTGCTAAATGTTGAAGGGAAAACAATTTTCAGCATTGTGGCTTAAAGGCTTTCAACATTTTTGCTGAAAAACATCCTTGTTGACACCTCAGCTCAGAAGGCGGGGATAAGTGGCTTACATGATATCTGGAGCATGCAAGCATCATTTGGCACCAGGTACAACCTGCCAAGAAGGAAAAGAAGGACCTGAATGTGGCATGTGGAGCATTGCCATGGGTGGTTAGAAGGGAACAACCGGAGAACGAGCTGCTTATTTGGATGACATGACAACCATAACAACTACAAAACCATGCACCAAGCAACTGCTGGATAAGCTCCAGGATAACATTAACTGGGCACAAATGAAGATCAAACTCAGCAAGTCCTGCAGCATCTCCATTGTCAAAGGCCAGCTCGCCAATGAGAGGTTCTGCATCAGTGGGGAGTCAATACCAACCATCCTTGAGAAACCCATCAAAAGCCTGGGACAGTGGTATACCGCAGCCCTTAATGATGTCGAACAGGTGGAACAACTCAGGCAGGACACAATAAGCAGCCTCAAACAGATAAACAACACGGCAACAAGTGGTAAGTAGTAACACGGCAACAAGTTGTGGTGCCCCCATTTTGGTCTGCTACCCTGTCTAATGTGGCCAATTACCATCAACTGCTGTCCCACATCAGTGCCGTGGAGAGACTGGAGAATACTCAAGTAAGAAAGTGGCTTGGGCTGTCAAGATGCATGAGCAGTGTAGGGTTGTATGTAAATGGAGATCTTTCCTTGCCTATTTTAAGCCTGGTGAAAGAGTACAAATGTGCCAAAGCATGGCTGGAGATGACACTCAGTGAGTCCCAGTGTCCCTTGGAAGCCGGGTGCAGCGGTAGCAGATGCGAAGGTTGCCCTCAGACATCAGGACATAGTGGGATATGTCCAGCAGGGTAGGGGAGGAACAACCACATGGGAAAAGGCTGTTTCAACCGAGCAGCGTCACATGATGGTGATGGAGGTGCGACACCAGGAGGAAGCAGCCAGACATGCCAGAGCATTTGCCCAAGCCCAGCAAGACCAGTGGGTGAGGTGGGATGGCATAGAGAAAAGGAAAATCACCTGGTGCGAGCTGTGGAACATGAAATACAACTTGGGAAGTTTTATCATCAAAGTCACATATGAGGTTCTATCCTCTCCAGCAAATATACACCTCTGGCTTGGAGAGGACCCAGCATGTCCCCCGTATGCAGCTCCATCAACTCTCAGACACATCTTGGTTGGTTGTAAGATCACTCTGACCCAAATAAGATACACCTGGTGCCAGAACCAAGTGTTGAGATGTCTAGCCTTGAGCACAAGAGAATGCAACCAATGACATCCTAAAAACCCAGACTATCCTCCCAAAGCCAAATGCCTTCATCTGAAAAGGGGAGATGAAGCAGGCTAAACCGCACCCCCAGATTCAAGTCCATAAAACGCTGCCAGGGACTGGGAAATGTGAGTCGACTTAGGCCAGAATCTCACTTTCCCACCAGCGATTGCTGTGACCAACCTGCACCCAGACCTAATTTTGTGGTGCTGCCGTGAGCTTCATTGTTGAGCTAACGGTCCCTTGGAAAGATGCCATCGATGAAGTATACAAAAGGAAAAAGCTGTGCTATGCCACCCTGGCAGCTGAGGCAGAGGAAAGTGGCTGGAGCATGAATGTGCGTCCAGTGGAAGTGGGCTGCAGGGGCTTTGTCACAAATTCTATTACATTGCTTTCTGAAGGAAGTGAGCATCAGAGGGCATGTCCAGAGAAAGACCAGCAAATAACTCTCTACAGATGCTGAAAAGAGCAGTCACTGGCTGTGGATGAGAACAAAGGAGGCAGCGTGGGGGATCAAATGACCACTCAGTCCCCTTGCGACACACACCCAGGTCTGAACAACATGTGTGGCACAGATCGGATATGGCCCACGACCGTGTAAGCATGAAAAAATTGCATGAATTCTGATATTCTCAGATCGGTTTCAGGCCTCATTCACATGTGGAAATAAATCAGATATGAATCGGATACGTGCATTTGCGCCTGCCGTGTCAGCGGTCAGATCGGATCTTCCCCTGTAAATGCGACTCCTACTTCATTGTAGAGTGAGGTTTTTTTAACATTTCGGGTTACAGACATACCTGTAACAAATGAAACATCTCTAGGTGAGTAGCAGATTAGCCTATTCATTTTGTTCGTATGTGTTGAATAAAAGATGATCTGACGATGAAATTTGTTGCTGTTGTCAGGAATGACGGCTCGTGCACAGATGAGCCCTTCAGTCCCGTTCATTCCATTGAAAGCACAATATAAAATACACACAAACATGTCCCTTGATTTGGTCCCTTTGATACGCATTTGGTTTTAATTACTAAAAAACACAGACAATGTGACATACTTAACAATATCTACCACTGAGTAGCCTATTATTCCCCTCACAAGCTTTCGGTGGAGTTGAAGATCATCACTGTCCTGAAGAATTTGCTCTAGGCTTCATATTTATTTTGATGTATAGATGTAAATTGAAGAGAAGAATGAGTGAGGGGAAGGAGGGGGATGAAAAGGAATGCATACGTGAGAGAGGTGTTTTCCCGCATTTTCTTTCAGTGGGATGTGAAAACAGATGTCTGGATGTTATTACACTGTATGTGTGTTGTCCATCTCAGAAGTTCAAAGTACCTGTGGTTCTGTAATTATTACAAGCAAGCACAAACTGTGCAAAAGCCGCAGCCCTTCAAATGCACCCAATGTCCAAATTTACTCATTCATTTTAATTCACTCCTTTAAGTGGACTATATTGATGGACTAATAGGTGTAGAGGTTGACACGGCTATAGACAATTTTACCTGAAATCCAATTTTGGCTGTGTTTGGGCTAGTTTTGAGTACCAGTTGGTTTGTTTTGCTGACCTGACAACCTGTTGAAAAGCATGTGCTAAACGTACCCGGATTGTCTACCATTTTCAGGTAGATTTTTGAAACAGCTAATATAATACAACAAACCATCTTGCGTTTGAGGACAAATCAGTTCAGAACTACAAACACAAATAAAAAGTGTTTCAAATCTACAAACGTGTTGGATGTGCATGAGACCGACGGTTAAGTAAAAGGGGTTTGAGTGACTAATAATCATCATTGAACCTGATAAAATATGTATTTAATATAATCTGGTCAGTACAACATAGGAAAGAACACTTGTGGTACATAATTACTCAGGCAGCAACACACTGACATATATATATATATATACACATTTTTTTGGCTACATCAAAAAATGTGTTATTTAAAAAATATTAAAGATCTCATTCTGTTCATACAATAAGAATAATGCAGTTCATGTGGCAATACTATAACAGTTTCTTTTTGTACATACACACGTAAAAGTATTTGTACTTCAATTTAAACAGAAAAAAGTGAGGCAGCTTGAGTTCTTTTTCTTAACTGAAATATGATGAAACCTGCTATAGGCACTATTAATACCAAAGGTACTACAATGTAAACCCAGAGCAAAGAAGATGTCACTGCATCTGCTCCTGTATCTTCTCCTGGATCAGTGGATTTGTTTCTTGTTTTCTCTGTTGATTCAGCAACAAACAACATCAATCACTGTGATAAGTTAAGAAAATCTGTCTGAACACTAACTGTACTCAAATTTTGTAAAAACTTTTTGAATTTAAACCATCACACATGTATCAATTACTTTCACACACCATTGATGATCAACAGTACAGTCTTCTGTTCATACGAAGGTGTGATGTGGCAGATGTATTTTCCTGCATGAATATATTGAAGATTGTTGAGTTTGATGGAGAAGTTTCGTCTCAGATACTCAGGCGGGAAACTTTCAGCTCTGTTCTTGTACTCTGAGTCCTGTAACGCTAATGAATCTTCACCCTTGATTATATCAAACACAATCTTACTGCCATTGTGTCTCCAGTGTACATCAGTGTCTTGAAGTTTCACATGATGCTCAGTTGAAGAACATGACAGAACAACAGAACCGCCAATAAAACCCTCTACTGTGACCTGTGGAGAGACTGAAAGCACACAAAAATCAGCTGCAAACACAAAGGTCTGCTATTAATATATGTTAATATGGCATGGATTTAACTCTTAAATGTAGTTTATGTTCTCACCTTTGTTTATGAACACTGTTAAGACACAGATAAGGTATCTACAGAAACAGCACAAAAACAGTATATCATAATACTAATAATGAGTCTGATTTGTACTATTAATCTCATCAAGTCAGAACACCCAATGAGTCTGATTCAGATTTTTTGAAAAAAAAAAAATTATATATATATATATATATATATATATATATATATATATATAAAATCGCTATTAATGACTTGCTTAGTATCATGAAAGTTACTAACTTTGTATTAGTATTTAATGCACATATTAATTCCTCATTCTGAATGACCATATTTTAAAATCCTACCCCGTACCTAAACGTAATATTATATAACTATTATTAAGCTGCAAATTAGGAGTTTATTGAGACACATAGTTAATAGTGATAATTGGTTCTTAAAATAACGTGTGACCAATATAATATAGTGTAATAATAGACTAAAACAATAAAATAAAATAAAAACACTTTATTTTTGGTAACAGGTCATTCTGACATTCATCAGGCTCAAATTAAAAACACTGGTCACTAAAGAGTCCAACATGGTTGTTTGCAAAATGAAAATCTACCCACTGCATTAGTTTGGGTTAAATTGATGGCAACTATACAACATGCTAGAAATATATCAAACGCTGCAATAATGATTCAATCCTAAAATCTCAACAACTTGCTTATTTAAATCCATTTAAATGATTTAAGTCTTTTTTATAAATATACATTTAAGCAGTGTATATAGTGTGTTTCATATCACTTTGACTAGATTCTGTAATTTTATGTCTATGTCTTTACATAATCTGTGATAATACATTATTTTACAACTAATTTAACAACTATATCCATTAACGTCCCTTAATAATAAATTGAATATATTAAATAGTCATCCTGTATGGAGTCATTGGCATATACACAATTGAACAGTTATTCTTTACAAGGGGAGAATCTACACTCATTTAACACTATTGATACAACATTAAATACCTCGAATTGAATGCACTATAAGACTAATCAAATTCATACCAAAACTAAGTGCACAAGCAATGAGGTGCAAGATGATTATGCTAAATTGCTATTCCTACTTGCTAAAATCCAAATAATTGAAGCTATTTGCCTGCAGATAACCCTGATAATTATGAATTATTGAAAAAGTAATGATAAAGTAATGTTTTAATGATACTTAAAAGATTTTCCTTTTGTTAAATAAAGCATTTGAAACCAAAACACGACAAGCTAGATGCTAATACAAGTACGGCAACTAGGCCTTGTTCATGTGTTTACAAAAATAACATTTCTTTCAGAGTTCATCAAACATACCTGATCATCTTGGTGCTTCAATAATATTCTTATATTTTATTTAAATATAGTGATATAGATATTAAATTAAATACTACTTTTTAAATGCTTGTCGTGAACTCTTCCGTATCAAAGAGCCATACGCAACTACGGAGTCATCAAACGGAAGTGACATCAAAAGTAACCATGTGAATGTTCAGAAATGCATGGCAGGTTTATTAATCATACTCAAATTATCTTCAGTATATTCAATAATCTGACATAGAAGTTCACTTTCAAAAGCTTTTCACACATACACTCTTGATCTTCTACTCAATCTTCAGCATTAGTTATACTGAACAAGTCTCTACTGTCTGTCACCGTGTCTCCAATCATATCTCTGACATGTCGGGAATTCAGTTCATCAAAAAACTTAGATTTGTTTCTCATTTTCAGTTGTTAGTCTACAAAGTATTGTGGCAGTTTTACTGGAAAATTATGGACCTTTTTCACAGACTTACATGACGTATTTCCACAATTATTGACATTGTAAATCTAGAAAAGTTGTATTATTTGTTTAATACAATTTTCATTTTTGAATAATAACAATAATAATGTTTATGTATAACACTGTACTACTAATTAAGTTAAGAGTATCTAAACAACGGCTGAGGAAGTGATTGGAAATTTGATTTTTTTCTATATTGTGACCAAAGTAATCAGTCTCTGGCGCCCTTAGCTATAGATAGATCTTTTCAGCTGCTATAGGCATCTTTACATATTTTCATTTTAGTGAAATGAAAAGAAATGAATGCAATGTAAATGTAATCAGAAACTTACATGAGTATGAGAGTGAAGCTTCTTCTCATAAACTCCTCTGAGAAAATGTTGTATTCTGGTTCCCCAAGTGAATAATTTCTCGGAGTAATGTCTTGAGTATTCCTGCTGTCATTGTGTCTTTAATGTAATGTCATTCCACTAGAAGCCAAATAAGATTGCAGAGCTTCCAGTTATATCCTCATTCATGAGCTGCAGAGAAACCAAAAGAGAGAGAACTGAAAACAACACAATACAATCAGGATTTTCCATAAAATACCTGCTTGATGACACCAACAGATGCAGTTCAACAAACACACAAAAAAATAGTTACTCTGTACTGAAGAGAATATAAATACCTGCACTGAAGGAATATTTTTATTTTTTGTTTTGTATATCTGGGCTCAATCCAGAATGGACTGGCTCATAGTTTCTCTCTCGTCTTCATACTGACAGACTGAACAAGTGCAGTGAAGACACTGTAATATTATCTGTCAATCTGATGGGAGGAGAGTTAGCTGCCAGACCTGATGAGCAGGTGAGTGAGCAGCTTCCATTAAGAATGAATGCACCTGAACTCTTCTTTATTGTGACAGACAATGTTGTCTAAAAGGGTTGCTTCTCATTAGATAAACATTGCACATGCCACGTGTCCATTTGTGGAACGTATTTGGTTTGTAAACAAAACAAAAGGATGTTGTGCAAATCAGCAGTGATCGGTTTTGCTTATCTCAAACAAACCTGTTGATCTGGTTGTGATTAAGGAAGTGAAATAACTTTTTTATTCTGTTTTTGCAGTTGCTGCTTAATCTGTGTGTTTGTGTGACGAGACAGAAGCTTGATGATCCATCTGCAGTTTTATTAATGAGAGTAGGCAATACAAAACACAGGTCAGTAGACGGGCAGAGGGTCGGGGCAGGCAGATCAGAGTCGATGAACAGGCTAGAAGGTCGAGGCAGGAATCGTAGGCAAGGAAACAGTCCTAGTAATACACAGGTAGGCAGCATAAACAGGGAATAAACACTCAGTAGTGATCACCGGGACAAATCAAGACTTCGCACTGAGGTGCAGGAACCACAGTCTTTTATGGGGAGTAGTGTGAGTGTGTGTAATGATGACAGGTGCAGACGATCAGTCCCAGGTATGTGGGAGGAGAGTCCAATTGAGCTAGTACTCTGGCGAGGCCTCCCTCTGGTGGTGTGAGAGAGGAGGCGCAAGAGCCTCGTCTGTAACAGTTGCAGTGCTGATAAACAAAGGTGAATCTGAAATAAATGTTAATCGATGTGTTTATATAATTATAATTAATTATTATAATTAAAGAAAATTACATGCTGCCATACAAGAAAGTTCTTACAGAGGTTTATTTCTGATAACAGCTCCTGTAATGTCCAAACTGAACATTTGTTTTTGGATGTTACCTAATGCAATGAATGTACTTGGACTTTTATGGCTATCAGAGGGAAGTTTCCTTTCATGGCCCCTCTATTAAAATGTTGTATTCTGGATCCTGATCCTCAAAGTGAAACTTTTATCTGAGTGATATTTTATGTGTTCTTGCTGTCACTCAATACACTCAAGACACTGAAGTCATAACTTGACTTCAGTTTATCGTTACTGCATACGAGCAGGAAAGGAAGGCAGATCTTCCAGTTAAATCCTCACTCATGAGCTGCTGAGAAACTGAAAGGAAGAGATAGAGTCTGGGTTTTCCATTAAACTTTCAAATTTTCTTTAATAACTGTACCAACAGAAAAGCAGTGCAGCGCAGGGGGAAAAAAACAGCGCAACAGGAAAAACAATATATTTATTTGATGACAATATGCATCCATACCATTGATTAAAACAGACTTAAATAAAAGAATAGGCCACTGCGTTTAGTTGTTTTGAGCTGATCAGAAGATATCAGTCTAGGTAATGTTATACAAAAGAGAGATTAGCTACTAACCAAATTAAAGTGTGAAGAGTGTGTCTGCTGGGGATTTAAAAAATTTGTTTTATTTTGAGGAAGCATCTATGAGTTTATTATTTTGCCATTCAAATAGGAATGCACCATATTAGATGATGTCACTATTGATTAATTAGGACTTTATGACAGTATGATAACAGACAAACCTTAAGAACCATTTTTAGATTCATCACAAATCTAATTAAACTAAAATAAGAGAAGAAAACGTCACAAGTGGTTCTTTGGAAATGGCCTGGCATGAGTCACACCTCAAATTTTGGTACTGTATTGATATCACAATTTGTAAATTAATTATAACTTAAATTATAACTTTTACAACTTAAAGTTATAAAACATGAAATCCTAAATAAAAGAATGACTGTTACTTTAAAATCATTCAGCAAGAGGGCCTTTTTATTATTTGTATTTTATATATAAATATTTATTTCTGCTAAACAACAAGACCAAATCTATGTATATCTGACATACAGTGTGTCACAAGGAAAGGAAGTAAAATAATGGTGCCTACAAGAACACATGAGTAATTTCTTTCTGTAAGGAATATTCAAATATGTATATTTTAAAGGAATATGCTAATTAACTGTTCAATTTGTATGCCTAAACAAAGAAGAACATTTGAATTGTCAAGCCATTGGTTTCCGTGGGACGTTTTTAGAATGACAATATGAGTAAAATAAGTTCTAAATATAAGGAACTGTTGGAGGAACTAGTTCATCTAGTGCTATTCTGAAACCTACCGTTATAGATTATATTTTTCGATGATAATAATAATAATCCATATATAATTTTCAGAACAAAATGTTAAACATAGATGTCTATGGGACCTCTGCTGCCCTCAGGAGGCTGAGGCTGTAGGTGGTGGTTATCCTCTTAATGACAACATGATTCATCAGAGATGACTGGTTTCACCACTAGATGGCGGCGGTTATTTTTACTAGTTCTCTCTCTGTGTTTCGCATGATCACTTTCATATGCACTTGCTCACAATAGACCCAGGGTTCAGAGATGATAGAGAACATATTTAATGAGTGAACTACTGAACCCAATCTAAATTTGGTTGGAATTTTTTCATCTTGCATAGAATTCTAATAGAAGCTTCTTAATATCAGGAGACATTTACATTTACATTTACATTTATGCATTTAGCAGACGCTTTTATCCAAAGCGACTTACATTGCATTCAAGTTTCTACATTTTATCAGCTCTTGCTTTCCCTGGGAATCGAACCCATGATCTTGGCGTAGCTAGCACCATGCTCTACCAGTTGAGCTACAGGAGACTTAAAGGATTGCTCCCTCCAAACAATAATTCTTCATTCATCTTCAGAACACAAATTAATATATTTTTGATGAAATCTGATAGCTTTCTGACCATGTATAGACAGCAAGGGAACTAACATGTTCAACGCCCAAAAAGGTAGTGAGGACATTGTTAAAATAGTTCATGTGACATCAGTTGTTACCTTAATGTTATGAAGCAACAAGAATACTTTTTGTGTGCCAAGAAAGTTCCCATTTGCTGTCAGGACTTTAAACTCAGAAATGCAGTAAGGCAAAGGTCGATGTTAAAATACTGTTTCCGGACATGTTATTCAACTACAAGTTCTTAATTCATTCCCATCTTTATTTCTGTCAATACTGATATTTTTTATAAAATATGCACAATGTCAATGTGCGTCGTGCGATATGATCACCTGGTCACTTTATTTATCAGGACTTTAAAAAATGCACTAAATGTGGCATGTCAAGGTACAATACTGTCCAGTAATCATACAGACACTTATTTTAGTTTGCACTCTTTGTATATGCTTACAGTTTCATGTCAGCGTAGAGGTCAATGTGCAGTAGGCTACGGTCAATGGTCACAGATTGTTCAACGTGCAATATTATGCCTCACTTGTTGTGCATACTTTTATAATTGCACTGTACAGTCTATAGTCATATGTATTGTCTGTGGTTTGTTTTCTAACACTCCTCGTTGTATACAGAAAACTCCAATGACAATAAAGGCTTTCAATTCAATTCAATTTTAGTTCAATTCAGTTTACTGAATTTACACTATCCCATAGACAGTTTGTGAGGGGTAAATAAATTATAAATTATGAGAGAGAGAGAGAGAGAGGTGCATGTTTTAAGGAAGCAGACTCAGACAGATGGTTGGAATACAACAGGTGTTTTATTGTGATCGGTGTAGTCAGCATGTAGCTGATGGAGGTGAGTAATAAGTTCAATGAACAAGCATAGTCATATGATGGGGTGATGATAGATGTCCCTTTGTTTTCACGGGAACTCTTGGACAAGAAGAACGGAGCAGACGCCTCACTTTCCTGGACACTGGAGACACATGTGGAGATCCTGGGGAACACAGACGATGGTGTAGAGCTGGGAAGAACACGCTGGAGAGGAGACAGAAGATAATTACATAATCAAGGCATGCCGGTAACTAGCTGTAATAGCATCAGTCCACTTCGAACGAAACGAGATCGGACATTGAGTTGGTGTGAGGTGTGTGCTTTTGAAATCTGGCTGATGAGGGTGCTGATGACCTGCAGGTGTGTGTGATTAATACTGCTCACAACGCGAGGTGTGAATGATCCTGGCTGATCCGTGACAATATACAGGTGCATCTCAATAAATTAGAATGTCGTGGAAAAGTTCATTTAGTTCAGTAATTCAACTCAAATTGTGAAACTTGTGTATTAAATAAATTCAATGCACACAGACTGAAGTAGTTTAAGTCTTTGGTTCTTTTAATTGTGATGATTTTGGCTCACATTTAACAAAAATCCACCAATTCACTATCTCAACAAATTAGAATACTTCATAAGACCAATAATAAAAAAAAAACTTTTAATGAATTGTTGGCCTTCTGGAAGGTATGTTCATTTACTGTATATGTACTCAATACTTGGTAGGGGCTCCTTTTGCTTTAATTACTGCCTTAATTCGGCGTGGCATGGAGGTGATCAGTTTGTGGCACCGCTGAGGTGGTCTGGAAGCCCAGGTTTCTTTGACAGTGGCCTTCAGCTCATCTGCATTTTTTTGGTCTCTTGTTTCTCATTTTCCTCTTGACAATACCCCTTAGATTCTCTATGGGTTTCAGGTCTGGTGAGTTTGCTGGCCAGTCAAGCACACCAACACCATGGTCATTTAACCAACATTTGGTGCTTTTGGGAGTGTGGGCAGGTACCAAATCTTGCTGGAAAATGAAATCAGCATCTTTAAAAAGCTGGTCAGCAGAAGGAAGCATGAAGTGCTCCAAAATGATTTGCTAAACGGGTGCAGTGATGTTGGTTTTCAAAAAACACAATGAACCAACACCAGCAGATGACATTGCACCCCAAATCATCACAGACTGTGGAAACTTAACCATGGACTTCAAGCAACTTGGGCTATGAGCTTCTCCACCCTTCCTCCAGAATCTAGGACCTTGGTTCCCTATCAGTCGGTCACTCTCAACGTCACATCGGAGGACCGACGAATTGGGATATCGCTTAGAGAGACCAATCCACTTCGAGTGTAAACTAAACGAGCCAATGCACATTGGCATGCAATTATTGCATCCAGCTGCCGCTGATCACAGCGTGAGTATAAGTAGGCAGCAGGTGCAGCGCATATTCAGCTTTTCGCTTCAGAGCCGAGCGGTTACATCGTTCTGCTCCTGACTTCTGCTGAACGAGTGAATTCAACGAGTTGAGCACGCTCTTCGGAAGACTCTCGTGCTGGTGGTACGGCACTACAGCGGTGGTGGTTCTTCCCATGTCGAGTGGACTGCTCACATCAGGCTGCACTACCCCCTGTTTGTGTTGCAGATGATCATCTCCCCTGTGCGCTTCAGCACGCTAAAATAGTTTTTTCCCTAAAAGAGCATTCACGGGTGCATCTTTTTAAAGATGATGTTGCATCTGGCAAACTTGACGTCGCGTCTTCATAAAGACCAGTTGGGTCTTGATTCAGACAACATGTCACCCGTGCGTTTCTGGATGCGGGCGTTGCCTGGCGCTGGGTGAATGGTCACGATCGCTGCCTCACGTGCCTGGGCGGTAGCACGCTGAGGTGGCGTTCGTGGATGAGTCATCTTCTCACTGTGGATGCTCATCTCGGAGTTGCGGCCAGGCTCCGTTACCTCGACAAAGGGGCGGAGCTGGTTCCCAGAGCTGATGCTCCTCGTGACAGCCCCTCCCTGGTAGATTCCTCTGAGGAAGGATCTACTGCCTCAGAGACGGGGCACCCTGTGGCACCCGCGTCCAGACCTCTGGAAACTTCATGTCTGGTCCCTGGACGGGACGCAGAGGTTTTAGGTGACCTACCCCAAGAGGGAGTCTACACCATCACTTCGGCGAGAACTCTGTCTACGAGACACGCTTACGCCTTGAAGTTGAACCTGTTCGTCGAATGGTGCTCTTCTCACAGAGAAGACCCCGGGAAGTGCCCGATCAGAGTCGTACTGTCCTTTTTGCAGCAACGGTTGGAGCGAAGGCTGTCTCCCTCCATCCTTAAACGCCTATGTGGCTATGATTGCTGCCAACCACGACCCCGTGGATGGGAAGTTGGTGGGTGTAACAAAGTTCGTAAGGAAGGAAGGAAGCGGACAGGGTTGGCTCGTGAAGACTCGGGTGAATTTTATTTACAGATAAACTTAAACAGGTGCGCACTCTGCGCATCCTAAAAACATCAACTCTCTCGGTTGTCTCAGCGATCACTCTCAGCATTCGTTCCGGCTGTCTCCCTCTCACAGACCGTGCGCCCGAGTCTTCACTCCGTCTCTCCCTGAACTCCTGTTCCACAGTGGCTTTTATCTGGTCTCCACGCCAATTACTGCAATCAGACACAGGTGTTCCTCATTTTGCACTTGACCCACTTACTTACCGCTGTCTCCTGAGTCCTTCTCCCGCTGCAGACTTTGCTGAACCACGCCCCCCTCGCCACAGTGGGGAAGCATGACTGGGTCATCAGGTTTCTTAGGGGAGCGAGAAGGTTGAATCCTCTACGGCCCCCCTCTATACCCTCTTGGGACCTGTCTCTAGTGCTCAGAGCACTACAGCAGGGCCAAATTGAGCCTTGTAAACAGTTGAGCTGAAGTTTCTTACAAAATGAAAACTCTACTCCTGCTTGCACTAACCTCCATCAAGAGGGTTGGGGACCTGCATGCATTTTCTGTCGACGATTCGTGCCTAAAGTTTGGACCGGCGGATTACCAGATAATCCTGAGGCCCCGGACCGGCTATGTGCCCAAGGTTCCCACTTCTCCCTTCGGGGACCAAGTGGTGAGCCTGCGAGTGCTGCCCCCGGAGGAGGCAGACCCAGCCCTAGCTTTGCTTGTCCCGTGTCATGTATTGCTCCACATAGAGATACATTTTTATCTATATTTAATTAAGTTCTACAAAACTGCGTTATTGTCATCGTGCTCCAGTAAAAGACTGACAGTAACATACTATGGACGCTTTTATTACAGAATCAGTTCAATTAAGTGTCACTGAGTGTCCGAATCAAACACAATGGCAGATTATTATTATCATATCTGCTCTGATGAACGGGCTTCTGCTCATTCTGCTGATTGGTGAGTTATTCTTCATAAATTAAATTAGCAAAATAAATAAACACTAGATGTGTTGTAAGTTAAAATGTCCATTATGAAGCTCTTTCTGCAGTAAGCAAGTGAAAATGTTAGTCTTTTGACTATAGTTTGGCATGTTTTTGTCTCCATATTGTTACAATAAAAAAAATTATTGAATCTGAATTATCTGTTTCATTTTTAGTTTTTGCTGCTAGAAAATCAGAACGATTGGACAAATATGTTTATAATGCTGATCTGCAGACACGAGTTACATATCAGCCACAAAATGCAAAACTTTTACCAGTGCAATAAGGTAAATATGTGAAATCATTAAAAAAAAATTAAATCTACTTTTTTATATATGTATAAATACTTACAAGGTGTTTACTTCTATAAGTACAACAAACTATAGTAGACCTTTGTTCAGGTTAATTTCAGGTTAAGTGCAGTTGAAATTCTAATTGTTTTTCTCATTGTTCTTTCAGTATGGCGAGGTGGAGAACTATTCAACTGAATATTGAATATTTGAATGAAATGTAATATTTCCACCATTTCTGGTCAGTGAAAAATATACAGTTTAGGAGTTAGTAATGCATTAAGCATCATTGTCAGATTCATTGGTATTCTTTTATGAAGTATGATGTAAATGTTTATCTGATTCATTCACATTTAGCCATTAAAATTTTTTGCATGTACCAATAAATTAACTGAAAAGACATCAAAGGCTGCTAGACCTCATAATAATAAATAGCAATTTATCAATGTACTTCTTCTTACTTTGTTAACTATTTCAGAAACTAAAACATAAATAGAATTTGATATAATCCTGTATTCAGAAAAATGTTTTTGGCCCATGTTTTCTTGTATTCTATTAACCCGACACCAAAATGTTAGATACCAATTAAATTT
This sequence comes from Schizopygopsis malacanthus, assembly GCA_027474115.1. Classification (NCBI taxonomy): domain Eukaryota; kingdom Metazoa; phylum Chordata; class Actinopteri; order Cypriniformes; family Cyprinidae; genus Schizopygopsis; species Schizopygopsis malacanthus. Next base: position 10,032,888 of record CM049876.1, read on the forward strand.
AGCAGTTCTAGATTCCAATTTTGATACCAAAGCAAAAACGCCCAGCCTAATAAATATAAAGTTCAAACATTATTAAAGACAAGTGGACAGCCAGTAAAAAATTAAGAGAACAAATATACAAATTGCAAGCAATAGCAGAAATCAAATAAATAATACAAATATAAAAATTAAAAAGTTTTAATTGTTCAGGTTTGTAAGTGTTCAGGTGTATACATTGAAAATCATATAAATATCTACATGTATCAGATATTATCAAATCTTTTATCATATATGTATAATATCATATAACATATTTACTTTAATTGCATAATACAAATAACTGTTATTCTGAATTTTATATTCAGCAAAACATAAAAATAATAATAAAACATTTACGGATAAACTGAACTGAAATGTTAAACCAAAACCATAAATATGTTCCACTGGTTTGTTCATGTTGCTCACAAACAGCGTGTGTCACCTTTGTCTAGACTTGAGGTTTTCTAAAACCTGTATATGTTTATGTTACTCAGTTTTCATAAAGCTCAAATGGAAACAGTAGCATTGCAGTATAAACACTGTCTTGTTTCACTATGCTTTTGTTTTTTGTTTAATATATTTAATATCAGGCCATTAGACGATATGTAAAACAACTTTGTACATAATACTGAAATATTTCAATATTCCTGTGAATATGCAACAGTTAATGGACTGTTTAAATAACTTTGACATGTTCTGTATTTATAATTCTGGTAAATTGTTAAACTTTTTGCATATTTTTAATCTAAAGGTAAGACACAAGGAAAGAATAACGTTCAATGCAAAACATTCATTTAAACAATTTAGTCTCTGAATGTCCCCATCTGCTGTTTTCTGTTGCGGTAGTTTTCTGTTTTCTATTCAAAGCTGATCTTTGTTGAGTTAAGTTTTTGAATAAAACTCTGTGTCTGTCGGTCTTGAATCTGATCTATTGTCTCTGTATGTTCATGTTCAGTGAAACATCAAAACGTTATTGTCTGATATGTGACCATGGAGCATAAAACCGGTCTTAAGTCGCTGGGGTATATTTGTAGCAATAGCCAAAAATACATTGTATAGGTCAAAATTATCAAACAAAATGTTTATGCCAAAAATCATTAGGACATTAATTAAAGATCATATTCCATGAAGATATTTTGTAAATTTCTTACCATAAATATATAAAAACGTTATTTTTAATTGGTAATAGGCATTTCTAAGAACTTAATTTGGATAACTTTAACCTGTTAGCCAGCACCCCAATTTTGGGATATATATTAGAATCAATACTGAATATTTTCTCGATTTGCGATACATCTATGTATTGTCCCAGCCCTAATATTTATATATTTTGCTATTGTATTGTGGAGTGACAATTTCATAAACATTCCTATGCTCTTCTGATTATATAATGGGAAATATTTACATTTACATGTATGCATTTAGCAGACGCTTTTATCCAAAGCGACTTACAGTGCATTCAGGTTATACATTTTTTTGTCAGTACATGTGTTCCCTGGGAATCAAACTCACAACCTTTGCGGTGCTAACGCAATGCTCTAACCACTGAGCCACAGGAACATTTTCAATATCATAGCAAAACTCCAGATACCAAAAATACACAAGTACCTTCATTTCAGTGAAGAACCAAAGTGAAAGACAGTGAAAGACTACGCTATTCAATCAAGTCCACCAGCTTAACAAACATCATGCCAGCAAGCACTGATAAAGCTGGGACAACTTGTTGATCTATACAGTCTTTTCAGGTGTTTTCTATGGGTGCAGACCTATAACTGTAGACATCTCTTTCACATTATGATAATGTTGATGCCTTCTGGTACTGAGAATCAAACCCACAACCTTCAGGATAAATGTCTGACTCTCTACTGCCCTACTAAAAAGCACCACACTGCCCTTTGTGAATATAGAAAATATAACCCCGACTTTTTGTGTTTCAAATAGTTTTCAGAAATTACTTAAAAAACTAATTTTCTGCAATAAAAAAATGACCTTTATTGTGGGGCATATTCTTGTGTATTGTTGGCCATTATAGCATGTTGTACTGTTTTTATAGCATATGGACAAAACAATGTCGATACTTATTCTCATAATATTGTTTCTGAAATGTATTGGAAATATTTTTTACTGTTTTGTGACTTAATGCTGCAATATTCAAGTTGTTTTAATATGGATTTATTTTTTGTGTTATATAAGTTATGCAGTTTTTGCATATTGGCCCTAGGGGGCAGTGGATGAAAAAGTAAGTCAAGTTAATATATGAAATTGTGAATGCAGAAGTCTGATAAATATATGATGTGTTTCATTTAATGAGTGGTGCTTGAGAGGAAAACTCTCAACAGCAAGATGTGAGAAGAGCCCAATTCCATGTGTCCATGTTATTCAGGTGCCAACATACGATTGAGGCCCTTAGAGACTATTAAAGAGGTTGGTTATGATGACGGGACATTTATCTGGATTTCAAACTTTGATTATTTTGAATAACTGTATTCCAAATGTGCACACCACTTGTATTATGTTTCCAGGTTATCTCTACTGTGAACTGCAGAGACACTGAAATGACAGAAATAAGCCTAAATACAGCACTTTGATTTATTCATTCATTCTTGTATTAAATTAACATTAATAAAAGTATATAATACAAACAAAAGTGGAAAATCTGGTTTTGGTTTGCAATATACAGTACATATAAAACCATATACATTGGCTTTGTTTTCACTTTACAGCATTATGTCTAAAACTTTACATAGTTTAATGTAAATTTCTCCATGCATCTTGCCACAGTTCAGAAATATTTAAAGTGTCTTTTGATGAGGTCTCACATTCCTGCTGTCATTGCATCTTAATACATTGTCTTTATCATCACTGTCAAGTACATCAAGAATGCAGATCTGACGTGTTCATTCTGACCTGAAAAAGAGAATAAAATGTCAAACATGTAGCCTTTTCATAAATTTGCCATTCAAATTGAATTCAAATTGGTTTATAGGCATATCAGCACACATATTTGGTTTTGTGTTTTTCCTTTATGGTTACATTAACCAAATTCAACTTTTTGGCCCACATTTGTTGTATATCTATTATCATTAATATTTTCTTCAGTTTGACATACTATTCATCCAACAAATACCTAGCATGCAGAAGCAGAGCATTTTGAATTGTATGTATTATATATCATTGTTGTATTGTGTTTCTGTACGGTTATTATGACACTTAAGTTTGTTCTGATAGTGAGCAGACTGGTTCTTAAATATAGATACGTGTCATTTAGTTTGCGTGTCAGCTGATGTTTTACATTCACTACGGCGTGGAGTTGCTGCGATGACACACGTCTCCAGGATGCTGGTGATATAAACACTACTACAAGTCAAAAGATACCACACCCATTTCTCGAACAAATTCTGCTGCTGATTGAATGATGTGTTATAGGAATTAATGAATCAGATTTGGTAAAGGATGTACTGTTAATAGACAGTATTGTTGAGTTAAATCGAGTTATAAAGTTGGAACTAGGAGAAAAAAATGTCAGAGTTGTGAGATAAAATAAATAAATGTAATGTAACCATATAGTATATCAACATGATGATGATGAATTTGTAAGTAAATTAACATCAAAATAAATTCACAAGAGCAAGTATATTGTTTTCACATGTTTATTTACATTAAAGGCAAAATAACTGAAATAAGAGCACGAGTATAGATCTGGAACATCTTTAAGTCTGTCTATATATAATGTGGTAATTGTAATGTCTTCTGGTCCACATCCTTTCCTTAAAAAGGTGTGCTAGACACTGATTAATGTAACATACAAATACTATACATATTTATTAGGGCTGGGACAATACATCGGTTCTGGTTCGATTTTGGATCAATTCTGAGATTTTCAGAATGCATCGCTATTACTCTGGAATCGATTCTGAGCCTAGAATTTAACAACAGATGGCGCTCTAATCTAGTTTTTATCCACACATTCAAATGCTCATGAAGAAGTGCACTTGTGTGCTCGGCAGAGTCTATAATTTCACCTCTACTCAAAATGCTTTTATGACGCGAGATTAATGTAAACACAGCCCACTGTGAACACCCTTGTAATTCACTTCAACCTTTTCTAATTTTATGAATGGTTATTTTAGGTTGACGTGTGTGAAAAGATTTGGAAACAAGCAGAGTACGGCTGTTTCTAAAGTATGCATCGCCATCTGCTGTTAAAAACTAAGCTCTGAATCGATTTCAGAGGAATCGCGATGCATTTGGAAAATCTCAGAATGAGTGTTTCTCATGATTTAGAAACACCTAGTAGTTTGAAAACACCTACAGTCAGAAACACCCACTTTTGCTCTGCAGAGACCTTAATAACATTAGTTTGTTGTGAGTGAGAGGAGGTGCGATAAAACTAAACCCTACCCTCTGTTCAATGAATGTTCAAGTTAATGCAGTGCCACAAAAAATGGCTGCCATCTGACAAAAGCAATGCATTCTGGTTAGAAAATTTGTCCGAATTTGATTGACACTGCAGCCGTTTTACGATCACATCAAAGTACCGTGAGAGCAAAATGAGACCAGTCGCCTATAGGCTTGTTTAAGGTGCGCCTCGCCTCGCCTGAAATGTAGGCGAGAGTAGGTGAGGGGTGGAGTGAAATGAGCGCAGTCAAGATGGACAGTTCTGACCTCTTGAAGTGGAACAGATACATACGAGATCAAAGTTATTCTCACTCAAGTGCTGTGCTAATGATAAACATTCCTTTCCTATCCGGCATGCATCTCGCGGTGATCACCGGTGACCGGTTCTGCTCAAATTTTGCTCATCTCAAACAAGCCTTATGTCAGGTGATGCAGTTGCTCAAAATCGTCTGCAAAAGCCTTGATGGCGATACATTTTGTTCTCAGGGGTCAGATTCTGTGATGATGACAAGGACAACGTGTGTTGCGTGTTTATTCTTAGACAAGTTCCTGTATCCGATATTTAAACAAACCAAAAAAATTAACAAAAATTAAGATTAGTCTATCTAAGAAATATATATTAGTATTGCATACGTATAATAAGAGTACCACATTCATGCTGTTACTGGCTTGTCATGTCGGCGGGCTTGAGTGTACTTGTGAAGTTGAGAGCTATACCTTCAGCAGTGTATACTGCTGGTAGGGTCACCCATGGTGATCAGGGCCTGTCTCATGAAACATCTTAGTGCTAAAAATTGCTCCTAGAAACAATATTCTAAGAAAATAAGAAAATGTTTCCTCTTAAAATTAAAGAAAATATCCTAGTGAAGAAAAAATTATTCAGAAAGTATCTTAACCCTTAAAAGACTGCCTTGTTCTCAGTTGTTGGAGACCTAAGACTTGCAAGAATGGCTTCCAAGTCTTCATTACTTATATTGCTGGATCTGTCTACTGTTTTTGATACGGTCAACCACCAGATCCTCCTGTCAACCCTATTGAGAAAGGGCATCTCAGGAACCGCACTCCAGTGGTTTGACTCTTACCTCTCAGATAGGTCCTTTAAAGTATCTTGGAGAGGTTAAGTATCCAAGTCGCAACATCTAGCTACAGGGGTGCCCCAGGGCTCAGTTCTTGGACCACTTCTATTTTCTGTCTACATGGCTTCACTAGGTTCTGTCATTCAGAAACATGGCTTTTCATATCACTCCCATGCTGATGACACTCAACTCTACCTCTCATTCCATCCTGATGATCTGAAGATAGCTGCTCGCATCTCAGCATGTCTAGCAGACATTTCTTGCTGGATGAAGGACCATCAACTTCAACTCAACCTAGCTAAGACAGAACTGCTTGTGGTTTCAGCAAACCCATCGTTTCATCACAATTTCACCTTCCAATTAGGCTCATCAACCATAACTCCTTCAAAAACCGCCAGAAACCTTGGAGTTGTGATTGATGATAAGCTGAAGTTCTCAGACCACATTACTAAAACTGCCCGGTCCTGTAGATTTGCATTATATAATATTAAGAAGATCAGGCCCTTTCTCTCGGAACATGCAACACAAATCCTTGTTCAGGCTCTTGTTCTGTCCAGACTTGACTATTGCAATGCTCTCTTGGCAGGTCTTCCAGCCAGTTCCGTCAAACCTCTACAGTTAATCCAAAATGCTGCTGCAAAGAAAGTCTTTAAAAGACTATGTCATAGCTAGCAACAGGGTCAGCCCCGCCTCCTCACTAAGATCATCATTTTTGCCTTTTCCTTGCTCAGAGTTGATCTCAGATTGGTCCTGAATCACTTTTAAACTAAGATTCCTACTTAGAAATGTTTAAGCTAAATTAGAAGCTCTCTAAAAGGATTCTTAGAATCTTTAAGAATATGGGGCCCAGGTCTCTACTGAGGTGCCTGACTAAATGTAACAGCACAACGTCGGCAGCAGGGCGTTGCAGCATGAGGCGAAGGATCAATCAGTTTTGATTGACAACGGCGAAAATGTAGATTTAGAGTAGCATCTTTATCGGATGCTACATTATTGCATGGAAGAAAGGCCCAGCAATCTGCTTTCCGTACTTGCCAAGACAACTTGATGGATAGGACAACAAAATAATTTCGGGATAGTGCTGGAAGATACACCCCGAGGTCCAAAGGTCTTCAACGAGCTACTGGGGAAGAGCTAATGGTTGATCTAAGTAAGATCAATGTTTGTGATGCACTGGGATCAAAGCTGCAAGGTCTTCCTGGAGCCGATGTTTCTTGTTTGAAAGGGAAGATCAGAGGCTGTAAGGACATCATCAAACTCGGAACATGGAATGTCAGAACAATGAACCAAGGCAAAATTTATATTGTTAAAGCTGAAATGGACAGAGCCGGTCTTGGCTTAATTGGAATTTCTGAACTCAAATGGACACAGTCGGGACATTATAAGTCAGGGGAGTATTGGGTTTATTACTCTGGTAACAATACCCAAAGGTAAAATGGTGTGGCTTTAATGCAAAACTGCAGAATATACAACACTGTAATGAAATACAACGCAATCGGTGATTGAGTGATATCAATTCATTTGCAAGGGTCGCCAATAAACATTACCATTATCCAAGCATATGCTCCAACAACAGATGCTGAAGATTAAGCTATTGATGTGTTCTACGACTAAGTGCAAGAAGAAATTGTCCAGACATCACGTCAAGATCTGCTCTTTCTGATGGGAGATCATAATGACAAAGTGGGCCAGAGCAAGCAAGGAAATATTGTTGGACACTATTGACTTCTGCACAACAAATCACCTCGCTGTAATGAAAACTTTCTTTCAAAATCACAAAAGGAAGCTTTACAATTGGACATCACCAAATGGTATCCATAAGAATCAAATCGACTATCTTTGTGTATGTCAAAGGTGTAAATCTTTAATCATAACAGTGAAAACAAAGCCAGGAGCCGATTGTGGAACAGATCATGAACTTTTAATATGCAAGTTTAAAATTAAGCTTTGAAAGAAGAGAAAACAGCTGTTGGTGCCAAAATTTGATTTGACCAGCATCCCACAGGTGTTCTGGAACAATTTACATAATCGTTTTTCAGTACTGGACACCACTGATAAAAGAACCTGTGGAGCTATGGATGGATATAGGAACTATAGTTAATTAGGAAGCCACAAAAACACTCACTAGAAAACAGAAAATACCCTCAAAACCATGGATAACTTTAGATACGTTGAAGATTGTGAATAAAAGGCGAGCAGCCAAATTTAGTGGCAATAGGCAGGCAGCAAATATGATCAGCAGGGAACTTAAAAGAGTTATACGGAAAGACAAAGAAGCTTACTAAATGGGGATTTGCATAGAAATGGAAAAGGAACATTCGAAAGGCAGATCTAGAGTAGCCTATATGAAAATTAAGGAGATCAAAAGAAGATTCCAACCCAGGACTGGCATACTGAAAAACGCCAAGGTGATCATGTGGACAGAGCCAGAATAAATAAAAAAATCAATGGAAAGAATACACTGAGCAACTCTACCAGAATAACTTGTGTGTTCAAGGCTTATAATGATGACTGTCTTTGACCAAGAACCCCACATTCTCAAGAATTAGGTCATTGCTGCTATCAAGCTCTTGACCAACAACAAAGCTCCTGGAAGTGAAAACATACCCATATAGCTAATTAGGTCCTCAGAAGCTTAGGCGCATCATTACATGAATTTAAGCTACTTTTAATAAGCTGTGTGTTTTATCCTTTTGTGAATTGTTGTTGTGATCTTTGATTTGTGTTTTGTGTTATGATATAAACTTGTATATGCTATGTTATTTGTTGCTGCTTTCTTGGCCAGGTCACTCTTGCAAAATAGGTTTTACTCTCAACAAGTTTTTTTTAACCTGGTTAAATAAAGAAAACGAAAAACGAAGCTGTTGTAGATAATATGGATTATGGAGAACTGGAACATGAAGAACTGGAAAGTGGCCAAACGATTGGTCAAGATCAGTTTTTGTCCCATTTTTTAAGAAAGGAGATGCTACTGACTGTGGCAACTATCGGACTATTGCACTTATATCTCATGCCAGCAAAATCTTATTAAAGATAATCCAGGGTCGTTTATTGCCATACATAGAAAGAGAACTACCTGAAGAGCAAGCTGGCTTTAGGAAAGTCAGAGGGACTAGGGACATTATAGCTGACATCAGCTGGATTAAGGAAAACGCCAAGGAGTACCGGAAAGGCCTCTACCTATGATTGTCGACTACAGTAAAGCTTTCGCATTGATCATCGAAAGCTTTGGAAGACGCTTAAAGAACATGGGTGTGACAATACATCTGATCAACCTCATAAAAAGTCTCTATGAAGACCAAGAAACCACAGTCAGAACAGAGTATGGAGATACCCAGTGCTTTAGAGTGTAACGCGGAGTTAGACAAGGATGCATTCTATCAAGGATTCAAGGAACTTTATTGTCATACCAGCTCACATTTTCATGTTATGATACGAAATTAGGAATCAGGTCCCTGTTTAAAAGCAAGAGGAAGTAGTCCAAAGAAGGTGATCCATAATATTACACCTATAATAAATAAAAGTATTGCACTTAAGGTGGATAAAATGTTTGTAGTGCAGGTCAGTGTGTATGTGTATGTGTGTATGTGTGTGCGCACATGCGCGTGTTTGGAAGGGGAGAGGGAGTGCCTACAGAGCATGGCTAAAGTTCAGCAGTCTAACAGCTTCAGGAAAGAAGCTGTTTCTGAGCCTGGTGGTCTTACTCCGGATGCTCCTCAGCCGCCTGCCTGAGGGGAGGAGTTGAAAGAGTCCGTGGGCGGGGTGAGTGGAGTCCTTCATGATGTGGAGGGCCCTCCCCCTATATCGTGCTGTGTAAAGGTCTGTGATGGTGGGAAGCCATCACCATTCTTGTTTAAATTATATGCTGAAGTAATCTTCAGGAATGCCAAGCTTAAGGAGAGCGAAGAAAGATTTTGTATTGGAGGATATAAAGTGAACAATCTTAGATATGCAAATGATTCTACATTGAAAGCGAGTAGCTTGGAGGGAATGAGGAACATATTACGAGCAGTCAAGCATGAAAGCCAAAATATGGGACTCAATATGGCCAAAACTAAAACCTTGACAACTGATGACTATGACCAAGACACTTTCCAGCTGGATGGCGATGAAACAGAAGTTGATAAAGACTTCAATCTACTTGGTTCGATAGTAAACACCGAGGCCACATCAACTGTGGAGGTTAAGGGGAGATTCGCAATGGCAAAGTCGATGATGAAGTCACTGGACAGGGTTTTTAAATCTATAAGGACATCACCCTGTCAACCAAGATTCAGCTGACACAGTTTGATGTTTTCCATAGCCACCTATGCTGGCTCGGGGAGTAAAATAATAAATGTAATGGCGTTACGTAATCAAGATACAAAAATCTAGTAACCGTAATCAATTACAGTAACGTCAAAAACAAAGTATTCAGATTACAGTTACATGTTGTAAAAAGTAGGAATGATATGAGGATTATATTTGTTTAATTTAAAATGAAATAAAATAGTTTTGTTTGACAGAATGACGCTATATTTAGCACTGCTTTATCATAGAGTAGGTCCTGGTTCTATTGACACATGTTGACATAAACTACACTAAAACAGATCATGACCCTGACGTGATGCGGAGTTTGAGGATCATCCAACCCCAAGGTAGCTGTTGACAGGAAGTCCTGAAGCACAACCGACCCACGGCATGGCATGCTGAGGGTGAGCTGAGGGACTTTCCCGAGGCAGCTGAGAGAGGGCTGATACAGAGGAGGAGGGAGTGGGTGGCTGGGTGGGAACCTTCTTGAGAAGATTTTTGAGGAGCTGGCTGAGAACAGAGTACTGGACGGAACCAGCAGGGGCTCTGGAGAGCTAGGCAGAACCAGCAGGGGCTCTGGAGACCATGGGGAGGTGGGCGGAAGCAACGGGAAAGGAAGAAAACAGAAATCCTCCTCACTCAAACAGTCTAAAAGCTCAGAGTCCAGTAACAGCTCACCCTCAGTGGTGGGAGTGTGGGCGGGGTTATCCTCCATTCCCTCGATCTCCACTATAATTCCCACGACGCACAGTGTTGCTGGCTCACACACCTGGTCAGTCGCGTTCTTGTATCCTGGCTCCGGGCGATGAGGGGCTCTGTCATTTTAAATGGTGTTGGCGCTGTAATCGCGGCCGGCTCGGGCGCTGCGGTGCGCTCTGGCGAACACTCCGTGCAGCGAGATGGTGAGGGCTGGCTGGGCTCTGGATTGGGAGTGGGGCTGGAGTTGTCCTCGGCAGGGCAGACTGAGAAAGACAGTCCATTTTTCTCCAGCACCCACCCAAGCGGCGAAATTCTCCTTGGGACCGTTTCGCTGGCAGGCGTGCCTTACACCGCTCGCTCAGAATGGTAATGTAGAATGTACAGAGCAAGCGGTCCGGGAAGTGGGTAAGGCACACTAGATCGATAAAGTGCCTGGTATGGTCCTCCTGCGAAAGGTCCACCTGCTCCAGGCACAGCAATTGGATGGCTGCAAACTCCATTCCGGGAGAGGACCAAGAAAATACAAATAAACAGAATGAAAAACGCCGCTAAATTACTCACTTGAGGGTCTGCTATTCTGTTATGTGTCTAGTGTGCAAATTAAAGCGCACGACCAAGGAGTATAAACAAAAGGTTATTTTAATAATCCACAGAAGCAACTGGGCACAAAAAACACAATTCCAAAACGATAGTAGACAAGTACATAGGAGAACACAGGCTTTAAATATCAAACGTAATCAGGGAGAAACAGAAAACAGTTGTGGGACTAATTACTAAAAAAAACATGAAAACAAACTAGGCAGAATGACGAAGACATAAACTAAACTAAAACAGATCATGACCGTGACAATACCAGGATTCATCAATTCGTTTTTGCAGAGGGCCGACTTCTGCCAACAATACCAAGCCAAGGGCCACTGACCTATATATATATATATATATATATATATATATATATTAGGGGTGGCAGGGTACACAGATGTCACGGTTCGGTACGTACCTCGGTTTAGGGGTCACGGTTCGATACGATTTCGGTACAACAGAAAAGAGAAAAAAAGAAATCTACTGTGCTCGGTTTCTTTTCATTTATTTTAAACAAACAGTAGTGCAAATTACAATTTGTTCCACCTAGATATGAAAATACTAATTATTAATACATTATGTTATATTATGTATAAAATCTGTTTTGTTTTCATTGTGAGTGTACACAAATAAAAGCAGACCTTTATCCAGTGATTATTAATAAGACAATAAGTGTTTAAAGTTGATTCTGCTGGTATAAGGAAACAGTTGAAGTGATCGCGCACTGGAGCACACACACACTTTTTTGTATTAATTGAATATATTGAACATTTAACATAAAAAAAATATTACACAATCTTACAAACATGATCACGTTTCCTAACACAGACAAACAAAGACATTAAACAAAACACATCAGTTCCAGCATTGGTAAAGTTGGTAGGCAACTTTATAAAAATAAAATACAAACATCAGCGCACCCGCCTCTGTGTCACCGTTGGAATGCGACTGAATTAACTTACAAAGCCTATACTTTACATAATAAATAATAGTTTAGCATTCAGATAAGTTACATCGCAAACATGGAAATATTTGGTTTTGTGCCGAATGAGAGAGGTGGAATACACGAGCATAAAGCTCTTGTCAGTCCATGTAAGAAGTGTTTGTCAGTCCAAACAGTGAGAGACGTGTTCAGAATCAGCACATGGTCACTTTCTAGTGGACTTTGTTTTCAAGCGCGCAACTCACGGCATTCGAGGTTCTTCTGCTGGCGGTTATCAAACAGCGTTGCATTACTGCGGGCGCCACCTTCTGGATTGGGGGTGAATTTCCTCTAATCGTCGTAAGGCCTAATGCACCGAATGGAGAGGTCTGTACCATGATGGTTCGGTACGATTACATGTACCGTGCCACCCCTAATATGTATATATATATATATATATATATATATATATACAGTATATATATATATATATATATATATTAAAGGCTGATAATTGGTACCAATAATAAAACCTGTTTTGGCCCAGTTCAGGGCCAGTTAAGGGTGATTACTGGCTGAGATTCGGGCCAGTTATGGCCCACATGTGGCCCTCGCATTTAATCCAGTTCTTGGCCACTTCAGTGCCGTTATTCTTTGCGGTGCTTGGGACGAGGAAAAAATTATTGTGTGGCCCAGAGCCGGGCGAGAAATTTTTTGCTATGTGGGAAGTCGCTATGGCTCAGAACACGAACTGAAGCCCCTAACTAACTATCTAAGAGTAACGTAAACGTTTGGAAGAAAACGTTCTGGTTAACTTATATTTGGAATATTTGGAAAACTTCATATTGCTACACAAACAAAATTGTGCAAATAATAAACCTAACGTCGTATATTATTCAGAAGTGAACTAACACACTATTATGAGACTCTTAAAGATATGACAAATAAAAAAGCCACGAATGACGTTGGTTAAGCACACTATGGAAAGCACGAATTGTACAACCTGACGACATGGGCCCTGTCCCAAATGGAACACTTCGTGTGCACTTCTGGTCGACTCTTGGACTTACAATTAGTGATGTGACGTTCGACCAGTGTTGCCAGATTGGACTGAAGATTTCCAGCCCAACTACAGCTCAAAACCCGCCCATTTAAAAAAATACCAGCCCAAAATGCATACTGTGATAATACAATAGAACAAACAGAAAACCCAAAACAAATTTGTTAGTGCAAAGGGCACTATTTAGACACACACTACCTTAGCTACCTGTATATATTTTGTTTAATTATCAAACATGACATTAGAATTGTATAGCAAAATAATAGCGTATAAACACGCTTACCTTTTTATAGGGACTTAACATAGAGAATCTTCGCAGAACTGATGAGAACGTCTCTTGAATATAGAACAAACTTTGTACAGTCTGAACCAGCTTAATTAATACATTGCTGAGTCAAATCTCTCCAGCAACTGTCGGGGAGGTTTGAAAGTTGCAGAGGTCCAGCCATTTCTTGCCAGGCCAGTACGCACGTCCATGATGCTGGAGAGTAGCGGTAGTCCCATGCGATTTCTTGTGTCATCTTTCAAAAGCGAGACCAGGGAAAATGCTCGCTCGACATGGGCATTGGAAACAGGCAGAACAAGAAGTCTTATGGTACCTTGTGCTAATTCCTGGAAACATTTGTTTCCTCCTGCATCTTTAAACGCCTCGACCTCCAGCCAAAACTTGTCAATGTCCTGATCATCAGAGAAGCCTGCTGATGCCACATTCCTCCACTGTGATTCTAATATATCAGTTGAGCATGAGAAAAGATCAGCTGGCAAGTCCTTTACTCCAGGCCTATTTAAAGTGGACATAACGGATTTTGGGCACAGGAGCTCCAGTTTGCGCAACATTTCCATTGAAGCAGGTAAGTGCAATTGGTACTGCTTTACAAGTTCTTTCAGAAAATCCATTCAGCGCGATGCAATTCTCTCCTTCATGTCGGGGGCTAACCTGCTTTCCTTCAGTTGGTCCATAAATGTAGTACCCAGGTCCGCATCCAAAGGAAAGAGGAATATGCCAGACTGTGTGAGGTCAAGTTTCCGGAGCTGCTTGTCATTATTCATGCGCAAGACGCTTGGTTTGAGAACGCGTCTAGCAGTTGTCATGTACAGTCTTTCCAAGTCTTTGAACACACAGAGGATGTTTCTGGTTTCCAACTGAAAACATTTATTCACAGTTTTGATTTCCATCAGAACAGGCTGAAGAAAGTACATGTAAAGGAGATTAGTTTTGTCATCGTTCATCTCCTTTAATAGCCGAGCAGTATAACAATGCTCTGAACTTGAAGCTATGTTAAATTGCAGTGTGAGGGCATCTTTTTGATCTACAATACGGTCAATGCAGTCAGCCATCACAAGCCAACGGGTAATTAATAAGCTTGGACTTATTAATTTCAGAGGGCAGCCCCCATTATTAATAGTCTCATATATATTCTTGTAGTCATACTGCCGCTTTGCTGAAAGAGCAAACAAGTTGTAGGTTTGTCTAACCATGTATTCTATGTTGCTCGGAAGAAGCTGCATTGCTTTATTTGCAACAATGTCAAGTGAATGGCAAACACAACGAATAAGCTGTAGGTTTGGCTGCGTTTGTTTAAGTAGGGTGAATACGGAATGGTGTTTTCCAACCATTACGCTGGCACCATCTGTGGCAATGCCCATCATGTTTTTGATCTGCAGGCCGTTCTGGGATATAAAGGCATCAACAGTGTCTGATATGCCTTTAGCATCAGCGTCTCTCAGCTCCACAAGTCCAAGATATGTACTTACAAACTTGTTGTGTTTTTTTGCGTGGTATTTCACACAAATACAGAGAAGTTTGTTCACGGATATGTCAGTGCTTTCATCGAGATACAGGGAGTATGGAGACTCAACGATATCCTCCATAAGTTCTTCTCTGAAGTGCGGCGTGAGAACAGATTTGATAATGGCTGTGCACTTTGTCCGGTGCATTTGGAATGTTCCCATCTCGTCTTTCAAAATGTCTGACAAATCGTCCACTGCATTTATTGAAGTGTGACAAGCAATGTAGGCAGCGATTCTAATTTCACTGCGTTTTTGGTCATCCTTGATCAGACACTGCCCTGCTGCTCCCGCTGACACAGTAAAAGCTTTAACACTTGGAGCACAGCGATTTGTGTTTTTTTTCTGTTAGCATGTTCCTTTAAATCGCTTAACTGTGCTCTGATTTCTGGTTTACAGTATTTACAAAATGCCTTTGACTCGTCGCCTACCAAAGGTGAAATCCAGACGGGTCGCTCTCCCATTCTTTTCTGTAGGACTTTCTATATTTACCCCACTTTGGCTTTGATGATGATAAAAACACTTACAGCTTTGAACTTTGTGATATTGGCTTAACGAGTACAAGGATTAGCCCACAACAACCGCCAATCAAGATTGAAATCTGATTGGACAGGACTGAGGACTCTCCTGAACCTTATTGGCTAAACTGAACCATATAATTAAAACGTCAACATTACATATTATACTTTACTGTAAAGTTCATCTGAATGGAAAATTAATAAAATATCATGTTTATAGTAAAAAATAAAAACCCGCCAGTTGCATCAAAAACCAGCCCAATTTGTATCAACCCGCCCAATGCATTTTTTCCTGGTTAGATGTGACCAAAATGATCCCAATTGCCAATCTGGCAACACTGCGTTCGACACCGAGGCTTCGAAGCTTGTATTAAAAAACCAAACATCTCACATTGAGGCGCTCTATCGGAGTTTGATTTATTTTGCCAAATGTGCGTGATCTATGACGTCCGAAGCTTCATTCTCCTGAAAACCACGTGACTGCTTCATATCTGGTTCAAACGAAGCGAACCTCAGCGCCCTTTCCTTTACATTATATTACATTAGATTGCGTTTGCATTGTTTTATTTTTACCCTAATTTATATATTAAGGTCAAATGAACTTTGCCTATGAAATGGATCGTCCGCGCACACCCTCCGATGAAGATTTACGCATACCATAGCGGACGTGGAAAGTATAACAGGCTTAAGTCCACAAGACCCTAATGGCGCTTTTCCACTGCATGGTACGGTACGGTACGGTTCGGTACGGCTCAGTTTGGGTCGGTGAGATGTCCCATTCGTCATTTTAGCTTTCAGAAGTGTGCTATGCTCCCTCAATTCACACTTCCAATTCATGCGGATTTTAAGATTATTTTGTGGGTTAAACAATTACTTTTTTTTTTTTTTTTTATTACATTTAAAGAGAGAGAAATAGATTGAATGTTTTTTTATGTTATAACCTAATATTTTACTTTGCTTTACATTTTAATGATATTTCTAACAAGTAAAGATGTTCTATTTAATCAGAAATCATGTCTATTTTTGAAAGGGTCTCTATGGAGAAATGCCGTCGGGTGTAGTTCCAGCATCTACCAGCAGTGACTAAAAGGAACCTACTAACCAGAGGTAAGACAGTGGCTGTGGGAGTGACTGTAAATTTGAAAAAAAAATTTTTTTTTTTTGATTGCGTTAGCCATCTCTCTACATTTTTTACCCACTCTTCGTGAAAAAAAGCAGTCGTGACTTTTTCCTTGTGTAGTTGATGCGAATAGATAAATAATATTTTTTTGCTAATCTCCGTTTTGCTAATAAAAAAATAAAAAAAACACAATGTCTCTATGACGACTTCCGCTACCCAGAAAAAGGCAATAGGGTTAACGTTAGGTACTTTCTGTTTTCCAAAAAAAGTAGTATCGTGCAACTTGTGTACAAGCTAAATTAATTATATCGGGGCAATATGATCATCGGGTATGTAAATAATTTCTTCTTGATATTCGATTTTCACACGAGCCGTTCATCACATTTCAGATCTGATCTGCCGCGATAAGTGCAAAAAGTGAAAGTTTGCACACTCTTATTTGGCCTGGTTTATTTCGACCCTCACTTAAACTAGCATTAACAAACAAACAAATAATTTCAAGGTCATTAATGCATTCTTCATGGTTAATCAACTAGCCATTAGCGAGTTGCAGGTTATCACATATATCTGTTTTAGCCATTAGCATTAGCATGTTGTATTGTCTTTGTTTCGTGGTGCATGTGCTGTTATTTTATTTGATTGACCGAGTCTTACAGTGCATTCAAAATATTAAAGATTTTACCAGGAGGGTAAAATGGGTGAAGATGCTCCCGTATGAACAACAACATTTACTGTTAAATCATATTTAGAGTTTAGCATAGCAGAATAACCAGACCTATACAACATCCAGTATATTGTTAAGATAAATAAATAGAAGCATTTGTTTATTTAGTTGTACATATCTGCATTTAGAATATTTAGTGAATATTTACAACCTATTTAATCCCATTTAATATTTATTTGATAAATATTAGATAGAATATTAGAATTTCAATTTAACTTTCCACATAAAAATATTTGTACTAAGTCAAGGTTAATAAGAGAGTAATTATTTGAAAGTGTTTCAATATTTAATGACGTTTATGCAATATTTAATTACTTGGAAGTATATTGAGGAATGCAAAGTCGGCAACACCAAAAGCTCCAAAAATATCAAAAGATTTATTAATAAAAAACTATCACATAGCGTGTAACATTTCGAGCACACAGGCTCTTCATCAGACAAATGAACAACACTGATATGCCACTTTTTATACCTCCATACAGGTGATCAAAAGGTCACATGACCCAATACAAAACTGTCATAATGATACCCCAACAAATAAACCAAAAAAGAAACAAGAAACAAACAATGTGTTGTATTAAATACAAAACATAAATCTAATCAAAATACAATACTCAAATAATTAAACAGCATTGAATAATACCTACATACGTAAATTCAACCAGTAACATCAAAACCTTTATTAAAGCATATGAAAAGAATATATAAAAATGAAAGAAATGGACGGATATCGAAGTCGCCTAGGGGACAACTTGTCTAATGTGAAAATCCAAAAAGCCTCACGTTGTAAAAGTAATATATTGATATCACCACCGCGCCGTGGACTCTTGACTAACTCTATTCCTATATACTGAAGAGTAGAAACGGAGTGTCTTGAATTTTACTTGGAAGTATGTAATACAATTTGTCATTTGAAATGTAGATCAGACAAATTAACCACAAAAACCAAACTCATATTCTTCTATTCTAAGTTTTAATGTCATTGAGTGACTTCCTTTCATACTTTTATACCTTTTTGTTTGTTTGTGCAACTGGTAAAAACAACTTTGCCTACCTTTGTTCTTGCGGTAGTATTGACTATACAGCTAGTTAGAGAGCTTTTCTAACCGACATGATCAATTGTTGCCAATGTCAAGCTGTACTGTATATAATAACTTTTTGTGTGTTTCTGCAGATGCTGTTTGTTTGCAGTGCTGATAAATAAAGGTGAGCATCTGAACTAAATTTGAATGATACATTCATGCCAAATGTATAAATGCAAGATTGTGTGTTTTCAATTACGGTTTTTGTTTTTTCAGCATGTCTGCAGGTCACAGTAGAGGGTTTTACTGGTGGTTCTGTTGTTCTGCCGTGTTCTTCAACCGAACTTGATCTTGAACTTCAGAAAATCGATGTGTTTTGGAGAGACAAAGAGAGTAAGATTATTTATAATTTAATTAAAGGTACAGATTATTTAGAGAAACAGGACCCAAGGTATAAGAACAGAGCGCTAACTTTCCCTGACGAGTATAAGAGAGGAAACTTCTCCATCAAACTCCTCAATCTCACTCACGCTGATGCAGGGAAGTTCATCTGCTATATCACACCCTCAGATGAACAGGAGACTGTAAAGCTGATCATCAATGGTGGGTAAAAATAGTTTTATACCGAAATAGTTTTAATTTATACCGATCATGCATAACATTATGACCAATGACAGTTGAAGTGAATAACACGCATTATCTCTTCATCACAGCACCTGTTAGAGGTGGGATATATTGAGCAACATTTGAACATTTTCTCCTAAAAGTTGATGTGTTAGAAGCAGAAAAAATGATGGCTAGATCACTGGGTCACTGCAGCTATTGTGGGGTGTTCACGGTCTGCAGTGGTCAGTATCTATTAAAAGTGGTCCAAGAAAGGAACAATGGTGAACCTGAGACAGTATCATGTCTCAGGCACATTGATGCTAGTGGGGAGCGAAGGCTGGCCCGTGTAGTCTGATCCCACAGACGAGCTACTATAGCTCAGATTGCTCAAGAAGTTAATGTTGGTTCTAATGGAAAGGTGTCAGAATACGCATTGCAGTTTGTTGCGTATGGGACTGCATAGCCGCAGACCAGTCAGGGTGTCCATGCTGACCCCTGTCCACCGTGGAAAGCGCCAACAGTGGGCACGTGAGCATCAGAACTGAACCACAGAGCAATGGAAGAACGTGGCCTGGTTTGATGAATTATGTTTTCTTTTACATCACGTTGATGACCGGGTGCGTGTGCGTCACTTAACTGGGGAACACATGGCACCAGGATGCACTATGGGAAGAAGGCAAGCCGGCGAAGGCAGTGTGATGCTTTGGGCAATGCTCGGCTGGGAAACCTTGGGTCGTGCCTTCCATGTGGATGTTACTTTGACACGTACCACCTACCTAAGCATTGTTGCAGACCTTGTACACCCGGAAACGGATTTCCCTGGTGGCTGTGACCTCTTTCAGCAGGATAATATGCCCTGCTACAAAGCAAAAATGGCTCAGGTATGGTTTGAGGAGAACAACAACGAGTTTGATGTGTTGACTTGGCCTCCAAATTCCCCAGATCTCAATCTAATCAAGCATCCGTAGGATGTCCTGAACAAACAAGTCCGATCCATGGAGCCCCCACTTTACAGGACTTAAAGGATTTGCTCTAACATCTTGGTGCCCGACACCACAGCACACCTTCAGGGGTCTGTTTTGGCAGCAAAAGGGGGACTGACACAATATTAGGAATGCGGTCATAATGTTATGCCTGATCGGTGTATGTTTGAAGTTTTAATTTAAAAACAGCCTGAATTCCTACCTGTTTGAATGCTTCTGTATACAGTATGAATTATTTTGTTACTGTTTTTGATAGTGCAGTGATGTTTTCTTTTTTGTCGCCCACCCCGCCAGAATCAATAGCACAAGAAGAAAACCATGGACAAGAAACACAATTACACTGGTGGCAGATATTACTGATTTGTATTTCTACTCTATTACTAATTTTGGCTATAATTTTGGCTATAGCCTGTTGTTTTAAATTTAAGCAAAGACAAAGTAATCCAGTTCACATATAGAAGGAACAGTGGTAAACTGAATGTTTTAGTAGACTCTCATTCTCATTTTCTGACTTTATTGCAACTAAAATGTTACTTTTAGTAAAATTTGTACAGTTTTCATCGCTTCTTTCTGGTGTAAAATACTGTTAAGGACTGTTGCACCTCAAGTGTCAGCGGCGTGTGAGCAGTGCATATTTTCTGGAACCCGTGTTAACAAATGACTGTTTATATCAGACGTGTAAGCGGCATGTCTTGAAAGATCACATTTTATGCTGCAGTTTTACCGAAGCACAGTAAGCACATGCCGCGCTCACCCTTGCAGTGTGAAACGAGTATAGCACTGTTTTGTGTCGTCATACTCCTGCTGACAGAAAACAATGTGCTCTGCTTGTTCTTATTGTATAACAAACAATGAGATCACGAAACTGTAAAACTGTCAATATGTTTCTGCCTTAATTCTGTACCACAAGTGTCTTTTCTTCTTGTGTTTGCTAGAATAAATGTATTTTATATTTTTATGCATTTCTTATTTGTTTATATTTAAAAAATATGACATGCATTTTATGCTGTGATGTGTGTGCAAGGCATTATACTGCTCCCAAACCCAACATGCCATCTTAATAACAATCACTACATTTACAGTAAGCCTTAGTTTTTAGTGTCTCAAGAATGTACAAGATGCTATAAAAGATAGATGCCATTCCAGTGAAGAACTATGAACCGTCTCTTAAAGGAATACGATTTCCAAACCTAAGAGACTCTCTCTTGGTTTATTCTGCTATTTCTGTTCTTATTTTGTATCCATATTTCGAAGCTATTCACCAGTGTTTAATGTTATGTTTTATTGAAAAACAAGACATATTACATTATAAAAACTGTAGTTATGAATGAAAAAACAGCCTTCATTTTAGTCAGAGTTCTAATAATTCTGTGTAATAATAACTGGATCAAACAACATACAACTACACTAAATCAGTTTTATTATGATAATTGAACTAGGAACATTGTTTTGGTTAGTGGCTTGTTTTATGATGTATGATATGATTATATAACTATTAAAATACTCAAGTGCTACCTGACACGATGACTCCTGTGATCTCAAAACTGAACATTCGTTTAATTTGGTTTAGTTTAGTAACGTGAATAAATTAAAAAGTTTTGACATTTGAAATATGTTTCCTGATATCTCTGCATTATAAGTTTATAAAAGACGAGTTTGATGTTACCGACTCTCATTCTGTAGAAAGAGCAGCAATGCATTAAATAAATATATAGTAAATAAACTCATGAACTTACATGAGTATGAGAGGAAGCATCCTTTCGTAACATTGTATTCTGGATCCTGATCCACAAGTGAAACATTTCTGTGAATTATGTTTTATTTAAACTTGCTGTTGTTGTCTCAATACACTGTCATAACTTGACTTCTGTTTATCGTCACTGTATATGTAAGGAATGCAGATCTTCCAGTTACACCATAAGCTGGAAAGAAACTGAAAGGGGTGGCTATAGAGAAGAGAAAACCAGTATGGGTTATCCATGCATTTGCCTTCCAAATGTTAATAACAAACAGCACCAACAGATGGAGCAGAAAACTCTCTTATTAAGGAAATAAATTAATAAGTACGGGTAGAACTTTTTTTCTATGAAACTACCTGTGTTTAAGTTATTAATTTTCAATCCAGAGTAATCTGCCTCACATTTCCTCTATTTTCATGCTGACAGACTGCACAAGTGCTATTTCAAGAGTGTGATATTCTCTGGTAATGTGAAGGGAGAAGAGTCAATGGTTGTATAGGCCATAAAAGCGAGCAGGTCAGCTGACATGTATGACATGTATGTTGTATAATAATATATAAACTTATTTGAATCCTAGTATTTTATTTTATA
Organism: Schizopygopsis malacanthus; assembly: GCA_027474115.1. Classification (NCBI taxonomy): domain Eukaryota; kingdom Metazoa; phylum Chordata; class Actinopteri; order Cypriniformes; family Cyprinidae; genus Schizopygopsis; species Schizopygopsis malacanthus. The sequence continues at coordinate 10,055,024 of CM049876.1, forward strand.
CTAAAATGTGTATTTACCATTAATGAGAGAGATCTGATCTAACAGTGGGGAAGTGCGATAGTAATAATTGAAAATAATCTTGGAGAATATATATTTTAACAAGGTCAGTGGCTTAGTTATGCAATATACAATGTATACAAAACATAACATATATCAATAGATATATTTACATGTATATCAATCAGGAATACACACATTTCAGTCAATGCAATTTAATATAAGAAAGATATTGGATAGATGTGATATGTCAGGCTGTCAGTCGGTGTGTTACATTGTTACTCCAGTAGGTGGCGGCAAGGGGCTGTCTTTGTGATTGGGTCACACGGTACCATACATTCAACCGTTTCAACCAAAAAGGTTGCTTTACTCAGAAACAAACTAGGTGTTGAAATATTATTTTAACTTTGAACACCATCTTGAGGCTCAACAAATGAGCAAGGCATCACTGAGGTAATGCTAAAGCCTTTCCATCACTTCATTGAGATCAATGCATTGTCAGCGACTAAGTGCTGATGCCAGTAATGTGAAATCCCCTTAAAGTCAGCATAACATGAAAGTTGCCATAGTCTTTTCTTTGTGAGATAACAAGTGAATATAATTCATGAACAAGGAAAAAATTGCAGCTTGGGGCTTTTGCGGTGATCTCACGTGAGAATTTTACCCTTGTACCAGTAAACACATCACCAGAAAAAAAGAAAAGATGTTGTTGCAAGAGGGAGGGGAAGTTACACAGATCAGCCACAGCATTAAAGCCACTGACGACTGAAGTGAATAATGTTGATTATATGGCACAATGTCACCTGTCCAGGGGTGGGAGATATTACACACCATGTGAATGGTCCGTTCTTGAATGTCATGTGTAGGAAGTAGAAAAAATGACCTGTATGAATTTGACAAGAGCCAAATAGTGATGGCTAGATGACTGGGTTTTCCTGCTAGGCAGTGATAACCTACCAAAAGTGATGCAAGGAAGAAGAACTGCTGTCAGAGTCATGGTCGCCCAAAGCTCATAGAAATGACTGAAAAACTTAATGCTGGTAATGAGAGAAGGTGTCAGGACACACGGTGCATCACTGATTGAAGCCCCAGACCAAACAGAGTGCCCAGACCCCTGTCCACTGCCAAAAGAGGCAGTGTGCAGCATCTATCTAGAGAAAGCTTGAAGTGTCTATTATTAGACGAAGTAGCCTAAGTCTATACTGTAGGCTATTTCTCATGTCATTTTCATTCATTTTAGTATCTCGCTTCAGGAAGTTATTCACAGAGACTGAGAATGTAGAAAGCAAACCCTATTTGTTTATTTTTTATTTTACAAAAACAAAAAACAAAACAAAAAGTTGTATTGATATTGGGAGTGAATCAAGGGTATACAAATAATAGGCCTATTATATATTTTTTTCAGTCAATATTAATGAAAGAACTATGAGTTTATCTTTGTAGTGTATTTTTTTAGTAAACTTGAAAGTGAAGTAGGCTTATTACTTTTTAAAATCAGTAATCAGTAATCAAATTACAATTTTAATGAAGTAATTAGTAATTTGTAGTGGATTACTTTTTTTTAGAAATTTACCCAACACTGCGAAAAAGCGGTAGCCTACTATTACTTCGTTACTGTGGGCAATGCTCCTCTCGTTACTTTATATCAAGGGGTATAAACAAAAGGTTATTTTAATAATCCACAGAAGCAACTGGGCACAAAAAAACACAATTCCAAAACGATAGTAGACAAGTACATAGGAGAACACAGGCTTTAAATATCAAACGTAATCAGGGAGAAACAGAAAACAGTTGTGGGACTAATTAATAAAAAACCATGAAAACAAACTAGGCAGGATGACGAAGACATAAACTAAACTAAAACAGATCATGACCGTGACAATACCAGGGTTCATCAATTAGTTTTCGCAGAGGGCCGACTTCTGCCAACAATACCAAGCCAAGGGCCACAGACCTATATATATATATTAGGGGTGGCACGGTACACAGATGTCACGGTTCGGTACGTACCTCGGTTTAGGGGTCACGGTTCGATACGATTTCGGTACAACAGAAAAGAGAAAAAAAGAAATCTACTGTGCTCGGTTTCTTTTCATTTATTTTAAACAAACAGTAGTGCAAATTAAATTTTGTTTCACCTAGATATGAAAATACTAATTATTAATACATTGTTATATTATGTATAAAGTTTTGTTTTCATTGTGAGTGTACACAAATAAAAGCAGATCTTTATCCAGTGATTATTAATAAGACAATAAGTGTTTAAAGTTGATTCTGCTGGTATAAGGAAACAGTTGAAGTGATCGCGCACTGAAGCACACACACACTTTTTTGTATGAATTGAACATATTGAACATTTAACATAAACAAATTATTACACAATCTTACAAACATGATCACGTTTCCTAACACAGACAAACAAAGACATTAAACAAAACACATCAGTTCCAGCATTGGTAAAGTTGGTAGGTAACTTTATAAAAATAAAATACAAACATCAACGCACCCGCCTCTGTGTCACCGTTGGAACGCGACTGAATTAACTTACAAAGCCTATACTTTACTTAATAAATAATAGTTCAGCATTCAGATAAGTTACATCGCAAACATGGAAATATTTGGATTTGTGCCGAATGAGAGAGGTGGAATACACGAGCAAAAAGATCTTGTCAGTCCATGTAAGAAGCGTTTGTCAGTCCAAACAGTGAGAGACGTGTTCAGAATCAGCACATGGTCACTGTCTAGTGGACTTTGTTTTCAAGCGCGCAACTCACGGCATTCGAGGTTCTTCTGCTGGCGGTTATCAAACAGCGTTGCATTACTGTGGGCGCCCCCTTCTGGATTGGGGATGAATTTCCTCTAATCGTCGTAAGGCCTAATGCACCGAACCGAGAGGTCCGTACCGTGATGGTTCGGTACGATTACATGTACCGTGCCACCCCTAATATATATATATATATATATATATATATATATATATATATACGATATTGCTTTTTTTTACTTTACATATGTGACTAAAATGAATCCAAAAGTAATCAGATTACATTACTTTTATATCGTGGTACTTGGATTACATTACTGAATACTTTTTTGATGAAGTCATTTTTTAACTGTAACGGAATACATTTTAAAAGTAACCCTTCCAACCCTGCACCTACAGTTGCAAGAGTTGGACATTAAGGAAACAGGATAGATGAAAGATCAATGCATTTGAAATGTGGTGCTGGAGGCGCATTTTATAAATCCCATGGACAGCAAGAAGGACAAACGTATGAAGGTCTTCAAAAAAATCAAGCCGGTAATATCACTTGAATCTCGGATCACACAATTACAACTTGCCTACTTTGGCCACACCATAAGAAGACATCAGTCACTGGAAAAGGGCATCATGCTTGGCCCGAACAGAGGGAACAATGAAACGAGGAGGACCAGCAACCCGATGGCTCGATACAATCACTTTAACGACAACAAGACACTGGCCGAGCTCAATCAACTTGCACAAGATCGACCTTCTTACAGATCATTATCCAACAACCCACATACCAAACGGTCTTGGCCCAAATGCGGCCTCAAGCAGGCATTGCTGGCCTTCTGTGGCATGTGAATGGCATGTACCCATTCAGCCAGAGCTGGGCCATGTGTGGCAATGATGGCACGGCACGGATCATGGCAAACAATATGAGGGCCGATTGTTGGTGGGAGAAGTGTGGCCCAGATCAGTCCAGTGATCATGTGGCCCAGATCAGGCAGTGACCTGAAAGCATATTCAGGGCTCTAGACTAACATTTTGCACTGGTTGCACTGGTGCGCCTAACTTTTTTCTTAGGTGCACTGGCACAAAAGTTAGGTGCACCCAAATTTTCATATAGGCAACATTGACTAGCAAACGATTAACTAACAATCTGGTCAACATAAAGTTCTTTATTTGTACAATTCTGCTAAAAAAGTAACTTACTGAAAGTGTTAGTACGTCACTGAGCTGATATTTAAACTTAAAACATCTCAAGATAAATGAAATAAAAATAAAATCTAAATTAAGTGTTTTAAGGGCGTCAATATGAACATCGTGGCTCAATGTCTTATGGACTATCCTCCATTGCAGTCACATGCCCCTCGGATGGCCAACTCCTGTAGTTTAGCCTTCTTGATCTTTGGCCTTGGCTAAACCAGCTGGCCACACTCTCTCTAGCATCAAAATCTTCCAGACTCGGCCCCTCTACATTGATTCTTATCATATCTTCCACTGTGTCTGAATGAAGGGATGCTCTAGTGCAGTGGTTTTCAAACTTCTTTGGTTGCGCCCCCCCCCTCCCCCCCCCCTTAAACATATACAAAAAATCTGGCGCCCCTATCCCACTTCAGACTACCAAATCATTTCACTAAACATTATAAAAAAAATAAAAAAAGTATTTACAGAATAAAAAAATGTTCTGTTCTGTCTAATTGTCTCTCTGTGCTCATACTGTATTTTAATGCAACCAAATTTTCAATAAAACTATTTTACTTTATATATTTTACTGTTTCTTTTGTCAGTGAACGGGATTAATATGAAATAGTGACTGAAACACAGCCCTTTAAGAATACATAACCAGCTCTCCCTTCCAAGAAGCTAGTCTGCACAAAAATCTAAATGTATCATTTTATTGAGCCGTTGTCTGATGAAATCAAATAATACACACAAGACAAGATAAGACAATTCCTGTGCTGTGATTTCGGCTATATTTGCATGTAAACTTAGAGCAACAATAATATATCTTTTAACTAAACATGCTGCTCCTGACGCTCACTGAACAGAGCAGATGCAGAGAAAAAGCTGTGTGCGCGCTGATCTCGCGCAGTTGCGGCAGTACCAACGATCACAGAGACTCGCTAAAGTTTGTCCAAGAAGTCGCTAGATTTGTCACTAGTAGCTTTTTTGGAAAAGGTCTGAAAAGGCGCTAAATCAAGCGAATGAAGTCGCTAAGTTGGCAATACTGCGCGCTACTCACCTCTCTCTCTGTCTGACTGCAGCTGCACACGCATTTTCACACACGTACACACACATACAGGAATATCTGGACCACGGCCAATCAGAGGGGGGGGTCCACCCTTCACTATCTCTGATTAGTTTAGACCACGATATGGGCCTAATGTGTGTCTGTTGTTGAACCATAGGGAGAGTCGTGGAGACTTTTTAGTCACACCATTGAGAAATTAGGTCGCATGTACGACCAAATTGGTCGCACTCTATAGCACTGATATTATGTGACCCATGAAAAACTAGATAAATAAAATATGACAAAATGATCACAATAATTTTAATGAAGTGTAATATCGTTTACATTTAAACTTTGAAAAGGCTAGTCAAAACAGAATGAAACATTATAATTTCAAAATTAAGCAAATCAGTAAATCATCCATTGAATCAGTAAATCAGTAAACTCCATTGAACTGCACTTAATTATAATTTGATTATATTTTATATTATCATTTACAGTACAAATAATCTTAGATTCCTTACATAGAGAGAGAGAGAGAGAGAGAGAGAGAGAGAGAGAGAGAGAGAGAGGTAATTTAACCATTATCATGTAATATTTATTTGGTTTACCATGGGGCACATCATTTTATTAATATGCTGCATGCACAATCATTAAATGATTATAAAAGCATTTTATTTTTATAAAAATCCTCGGTTTTCATGTGATGCTTTGTGTGATGAACAGATCCAGAGATATGTTTCTGAAAACATAGGGCCATAGTAACAATTTCAAAATTTGCCGTTAGGAAGTTTTACAACAAGATTTACGAGCGATATCAAACGCTCATTGGCTCTCGCCGGGTTCGTCATAGATTGCGACAGGCCCTGTTTCCGGTGATGCGGAAGTTTTTTATTGTACAGGTACATGACCTGTGGATTTTAAGGCTGATTTTCTATTCAGTTTAATTGACATAGTTTGTGTTTAGATTACCAAAACATTTTACAAAATAAATAATGGCAATTATGGTAATACACAATGCAATAATATCAAATATTAATATTATGTATTGGGTCTGGGCTATTTAAGGCTCGGGTGTGGCTCAGATTTTGGGATTCTGGTTTACTAAAGGCTGATAATTGGTACCAATAATAAAACCTGTTTTGGCCCAGTTCAGGGCCAGTTAAGAGTGATTACTGGCTGAGATTCGGGCCAGTTATGGCCCACATAAAGGCCCTTGCCTTTAATCCAGTTCTTGGCCACTTCAGGGCCGTTATTCTTTGCGGTGCTTGGGACGAGGAAAAAATGATTGTGTGGCCCAGAGCTGGGTGAGAAAATTGTTGCTATGTGGGAAGTCGCTATGGCTCAGAACACGAACTGAAGCCCCTAACTAACTATCTAAGAGTAACGTAAACATTTGGAAGAAAACGTTCTGGTTAACTTATATTTGGAATATTTGGAAAATGTCTTATAGCTACACAAACAAAATTGTGCAAATAATAAACCTAACGTCGTATATTATTCAGAAGTGAACTAACACACTATTATGAGACTCTTAAAGATATGACAAATAAAAAAAGCCATGAATGACGTTGGTTAAGCACACTATGGAAAGCACGAATTGTACAATCTGACGACATGGGCCCTGTCCCAAATGGAACACTTCGTGTGCACTTCTGGTCGACTCTTGGACTTACAATTAGTGATGTGACGTTCAACCAGTGTTGCCAGATTGGACTGAAGATTTCCATCCCAACTACAGCTCAAAACCCGCCCATTTCAAAAAATGCCAGCTCAAAATGCATACTGTGATAATACAATAGAACAAACAGAAAACCCAAAACAAATGGGTTAGTGCAAAGGGCACTATTTAGACACACACTACCTTAGCTACCTGTATATATTTTGTTTAATTATCAAACATGACATTAGAATTGTATAGCAAAATAATAGCGTATAAACACGCTTACCTTTTTATAGGGACTTAACATAGAGAATCTTCACAGAACTGATGAGAACGTCTCTTAAATATAGAACAAACTTTGTACAGTCTGAACCAGCTTGATTAATACATCGCTGAGTCAAATCTCTCCAGCAACTGCCGGGGAGGTTTGAAAGTTGCAGAGGTCCAGCCATTTCTGGCCAGGCCAGTATGCACGTCCATGATGCTGGAGAGTAGCGGTAGTCCCATGCGATTTCTTGTGTCATCTTTCAAAAGCGAGACCAGGGAAAATGCTCGCTCGACATGGGCATTGGAAACAGGCAGAACAAGAAGTCTTATGGTACCTTGTGCTAATTCCTTGAAACATTTGTTTCCTCCTGCATCTTTAAACGCCTCGACCTCCAGCCAAAACTTGTCAATGTCCTGATCATCAGAGAAGCCTGCTGATGCCACATTCCTCCACTGCGATTCTAATATATCAGTTGAGCATGAGAAAAGATCAGCTGGCAAGTCCTTTACTCCAGGCCTATTTAAAGTGGACATAATGGATTTTGGGCACAGGAGCTCCAGTTTGCCCAACATTTCCATTGAAGCAGGTAAGCGCAATTGGTACTGCTTTACAATTTCTTTCAGAAAATCCATACAGCGTGATGCAATTCTCTCCTTCATGTCGGGGGCTAACCTGCTTTCCTTCAGTTGGTCCATAAATGTAGTACCCAGGTCCGCATCCAAAGGAAAGAGGAATATGCCAGACTGTGTGAGGTCAAGTTTCCGGAGCTGCTTGTCATTATTCATGCGCAAGACGCTTGGTTTGAGAACGCGTCTAGCAGTTGTCATGTACAGTCTTTCCAAGTCTTTGAACACACAGAGGATGTTTCTGGTTTCCAACTGAAAACATTTATTCACAGTTTTGATTTCCATCAGAACAGGCTGAAGAAAGTACATGTAAAGGAGATTAGTTTTGTCATCGTTCAACTCCTTTAATAGCCGAGCAGTATAACAATGCTCTGAACTTGAAGCTATGTTAAAGTGCAGTGTGAGGGCATCTTTTTGATCTACAATACGGTCAATGCAGTCAGCCATCACAAGCCAACGGGTAATTAATAAGCTTGGACTTATTAATTTCAGAGGGCAGCCCCCATTATTAATAGTCTCATATATATTCTTGTAGTCATACTGCCGCTTTGCTGAAAGAGCAAACAAGTTGTAGGTTTGTCTAACCATGTATTCTATGTTGCTCGGAAGAAGCTGCATTGCTTTATTTGCAACAATGTCAAGTGAATGGCAAACACAACGAATAAGCTGTAGGTTTGGCTGCGTTTGTTTTAGTAGGGTGAATACGGAATGGTGTTTTCAAACCATTACGCTGGCACCATCTGTGGCAATGCCCATCATGTTTTTGATCTGCAGGCCGTTCTGGGATATAAAGGCAACAACAGTGTCTGATATGCCTTTAGCATCAGCGTCTCTCAGCTCCACAAGTCCAAGATATGTACTTACAAACTTGTTGTGTTTTTTTGCGTGGTATTTCACACAAATACAGAGAAGTTTGTTCACGGATATGTCAGTGCTTTCATCGAGATACAGGGAATATGGAGACTCACCGATATCCTCCATAAGTTCTTCTCTGAAGTGCGGCGCGAGAACAGATTTGATAATGGCTGTGCACTTTGTCCGGTGCATTTGGAATGTTCCCATCTCGTCTTTCAAAATGTCTGACAAATCGTCCACTGCATTTATTGAAGTGTGACAAGCAATGTAGGCAGCGATTCTAATTTCACTGCGTTTTTGGTCATCCTTGATCAGACACTGCCCTGCTGCTCCCGCTGACACAGTAAAAGCTTTAACACTTGGAGCACAGCGATTTGTGTTTTTTTTATGTTAGCATGTTCCTTTAAATCGCTTAACTGTGCTCTGATTTCTGGTTTACAGTATTTACAAAATGCCTTTGACTCGTCGCCTACCAAAGGTGAAATCCAGACGGGTCGCTCTCCCATTCTTTTCTGTAGGACTTTCTATATTTACCCCACTTTGGCTTTGATGATGATAAAAACACTTACAGCTTTGAACTTTGTGATATTGGCTTAACGAGTACAAGGATTAGCCCACAACAACCGCCAATCAAGATTAAAATCTGATTGGACAGGACTGAGGACTCTCCTGAACCTTATTGGCTAAACTGAACCATATAATTAAAACGTCAACATTACATATTATACTTTACTGTAAAGTTCATCTGAATGGAAAATTAATAAAATATCATGTTTATAGTAAAAAATAAAAACCCGCCAGTTGCATCAAAAACCAGCCCAATTTGTATCAACCCGCCCAATGCATTTTTTCCTGGTTAGATGTGACCAAAAGGAGCCCAATTGCCAATCTGGCAACACTGCGTTCGACACCGAGGCTTCGAAGCTTGTATCAAAAAACCAAACATCTCACATTGAGGCGCTCTATCGGAGTTTGATTTATTTTGCCAAATGCGCGTGATCTATGACGTCCGAAGCTTCATTCGCCTGAAAACCACGTGACTGCTTCATATCTAGTTCAAATGAAGCGAACCTCAGCGCCCTTTCCTTTACATTATATTACATTAGATTGCGTTTGCATTGTTTTATTTTTACCCTAATTTATATATTAAGGTCAAATGAACTTTGCCTATGAAATGGATCGTCCGCGCACACCCTCCGGTGAAGATTTACGCATACCATAGCGGACGTGGAAAGTATAACAGGCTTAAGTCCACAAGACCCTAATGGCGCTTTTCCACTGCATGGTACGGTACGGTTCGTTACGGCTCAGTTCGGGTCGGTGAGATGTCCCATTCGTCATTTTAGCTTTCAGAAGTGTGCTATGCTCCCTCAATTCACACTTCCAATGCATGCGGATTTTAAGATTATTTTGTGGGTTAAACAATTACATTTTTTTTTTTTCAAAATTACATTTAAAGAGAGAGAGATAGATTGAATGTTTTTTATGTTATAACCTAATATTTTACTTTGCTTTACATTTTAATGATATTTCTAACAAGTAAAGATGTTCTATTTCATTATAAATCATGTCTATTTTTGAAAGGGTCTCTATGGAGAAATGCCGTCGGGTGTAGTTCCAGCATCTACCAGCAGCGACTAAAAGGAACCTACTAACCAGAGGTAAGACAGTGGCTGTGGGAGTGACTGTAAATTTGACCATTTTTATTTTTTGATTGCGTCAGCCATCTCTCTACATTTTTTCCCCACTCTTCGTGAAAAAAAGCAGTCGTGACTTTTTCCTTGTGTAGTTGATGCGAATAGATAAATAAATATTTTTTTGCTAATCTCCGTTTTGCTAATAAAAAAATAAAAAAAACACAATGTCTCTATGACGACTTCCGCTACCCGGAAAACGGCAATAGGGTTAACGTTAGGTACTTTCTGTTTTCCAAAAAAAGTAGTATCGTGCAACTTGTGTACAAGCTAAATTAATTACATTGGGGCAATATGATCATCGGGTATGTAAATCATTTTTTCTTGATATTCGATTTTCACACGAGCCGTTCATCACATTTCAGATCTGATCTGCCGCGATAAGTGCAAAAAGTGAAAGTTTGCACACTCTTATTTGGCCTGGTTTATTTCGATCCTCACTTAAACTAGCATTAACAAACAAACAAATAATTTCAAGGTCATTAATGCATTCTTCATGGTTAATCAACTAGCCATTAGCGAGTTGCAGGTTATCACATATATCTGTTTTAGCCATTAGCATGTTGTATTGTCTTTGTTTCGTGGTGCATGTGCTGTTATTTTATTTGATTGACCGAGTCTTACAGTGCATTCAAGATATTAAAGATTTTACCAGGAGGGTAAAATGGGTTAAGATGCTCCCTTATGAACAACAACAGTTACTGTTAAATCATATTTAGAGTTTAGCATAGCAGAATAACCAGACCTATACAACATCCAGTATATTGTTAAGATAAATAAATAGAAGCATTTGTTTATTTAGTTGTAAATATCTGCATTTAGAATATTTAGTGAATATTTACAACCTATTTAATCCCATTTAATAAATATTAGATAGAATATTAGAATTTCAATTTAACTTTCCACATAAAAATATTTGTACTAAGTCAAGGTTAATAAGAGAGTAATTATTTGAAAGTGTTTCAAGATTTAATGACGTATATGCAATATTTAATTACTTGGAAGTATATTGAGGAATGCAAAGTCGGCAACACCAAAAGCTCCAAAAATATCAAAAGATTTATTAATAAAAAACTATCACATAGCGTGTAACATTTCGAGCACGCAGGCTCTTCATCAGACAAATGAACAACACTGATATGCCACTTTTTATACCTCCATACAGGTGATCAAAAGGTCACATGACCCAATACAAAACTGTCATAATGATACCCCAACAAATAAACCAAAAAAGAAACAAGAAACAAACAATGTGTTGTATTAAATACAAAACATAAATCTAATCAAAATACAATACTCAAATAATTAAACAGCATTGAATAATACCTACATACGTAAATTCAACCAGTAACATCAAAACCTTTATTAAAGCATATGAAAAGAATATATAAAAATGAAAGAAATGGACGGATATCGAAGTCGCCTAGGGGACAGATTTAATCGCCTAGGGGACAACTTGTTTAATGTGAAAATCCAAAAAGCCTCACGTTCTAAAACTAATATATTGATATCACCACCGCGCCGTGGACTCTTGACTAACTCTATTCCTATATACTGAAGAGTGGAAACGGAGTGTCTCGAATTTTACTTGGAAGTATGTAATACAATTTGTCATTTGAAATGTAGATCAGACAAATTAACCACAAAAACCAAACTCATATTCTTCTATTCTAAGTTTTAATGTCATTGAGTGACTTCCTTTCATACTTTTATACCTTTTTGTTTGTTTGTGCAACTGGTAAAAACAACTTTGCCTACCTTTGTTCTTGCGGTAGTATTGACTATACAGCTAGTTAGAGAGCTTTTCTAACCGACATGATCAATTGTTGCCAATGTCAAGCTGTACTGTATATAATAACTTTTTGTGTGTTTCTGCAGATGCTGTTTGTTTGCAGTGCTGATAAATAAAGGTGAGCATCTGAACTAAATTTGAATGATACATTCATGCCAAATGTATAAATGCAAGATTGTGTGTTTTCAATCACGGTTTTTGTTTTTTCAGCATGTCTGGAGGTCACAGTAGAGGGTTTTACTGGTGGTTCTGTTGTTCTGCCGTGTTCTTCAACCGAACTTGATCTTGAACTTCAGAAAATCGATGTGTTTTGGAGAGACAAAGAGAGTAAGATTATTTATAATTTAATTAAAGGTACAGATTATTTAGAGAAACAAGACCCACGGTATAAGAACAGAGCGCTAACTTTCCCTGACGAGTATAAGAGAGGAAACTTCTCCATCAAACTCCTCAATCTCACTCACGCTGATGCAGGGAAGTTCATCTGCTATATCACACACTCAGATGAACTGGAGACTGTAGAGCTGATCATCAATGGTGGGTAAAAATAGTTTTATACCGAAATAGTTTTAATTTATACCGATCATGCATAACATTATGACGAATGACAGTTGAAGTGAATAACACGCATTATCTCTTCATCAGAGCACCTGTTAGAGGTGGGATATATTGAGCAACATTTGAACATTTTCTCCTAAAAGTTGATATGTTAGAAGCCGGAAAAATGATGGCTAGACGACTGGGTCACTGCAGCTGTTGTGGGGTGTTCATGGTCTGCAGTGGTCAGTATCTATTAAAAGTGGTCCAAGAAAGGAACAATGGTGAACCTGAGACATGATCATGGGCGGCCAAGGCACATTGATGCACGTGGGGAGCGAAGGCTGGCCCGTGTAGTCTGATCCCACAGACGAGCTACTATAGCTCAGATTGCTCAAGAAGTTAACGTTGGTTCTAATGGAAAGGTGTCAGAATACACCGTGCATTGCAGTTTGTTGCGTATGGGACTGCATAGCCGCAGACCAGTCAGGGTGTCCATGCTGACCCCTGTCCACTGCCGAAAGCGCCAACAGTGGGCACGTGAGCATCAGAACTGAACCACAGAGCAATGGAAGAACGTGGCCTGGTTTAATGAATTATGTTTTCTTTTACATCACGTTGATGGCCGGGTGCATGTGCGTCACTTAACTGGGTAACACATGGCACCAGGATGCATTATGGGAAGAAGGCAAGCCGGTGGAGGCAGTGTGATGCTTTGGGCAATGCTCGGCTGGGAAACCTTGGGTCCTGCCTTCCATGTGGATGTTACTTTGACACGTACCACCTACCTAAGCATTGTTGCAGTCCTTGTACACCCTTTAATGGAAACGGATTTCCCTGGTGGCTGTGACCTCTTTCAGCAGGATAATATGCCCTGCTACAAAGCAAAAATGGCTCAGGTATGGTTTGAGGAGAACAACAACGAGTTTGATGTGTTGACTTGGCCTCCAAATTCTCCAGATCTCAATCTAATCAAGCATCCGTAGGATGTCCTGAACAAACAAGTCCGATCCATGGAGCCCCCACCCCCCTTACAGGACTTAAAGAATCTGCTGCTAACATCTTGGTGCCCGACACCACAGCACACCTTCAGGGGTCTGTTTTGGCAGCAAAAGGGGGACTAACACAATATTAGGAATGCGGTCATAATTAGGGATGCATCGATCCGATACTCTGGATCGGTATTGGCTCCGATCCGGTCATTTTCTGCAGATCGGGTATCGGTCAGATGAGACCGATCCAAATCCGATGTTGTGCACATAACGTTACTATTCTGTGCTGTTAAGCCCCACGAAAACCACATAAACATCATAAAGCACCATAAAATGTTTGTGCATTATATTTAAAGTGTTCTGAAGCTGTCCCATAGTTTAATCCGAGGTACAGATGAATATTTAAGTCGTTACATTCAAGTTCACATAAACTCTTCTCTCCGCTGCGTCTGTCTGTCTGTCATCCTCCATTCAGCATTCAAACCGCGTGTTGCGTTCGGTTACTACAGTCAAACTCTCTTCAAGAGCGCACAGTCACTGGGGTTTAAAACTGTTAAAAGAAAAGGCTCAATAAACTAACGCACAGATTTAATACAGTACTTATCAATATCTCTTCCCCCTGTACTTTTCTTTTCTATGCGGACTCAGAGGGCTGTGCAGCCTGTGTGCTGTGACTCTGTGTTGTTTCAAGAGCATCATTCTGCGCACGGGATGTGCATTGCACTGCGCTGTTTTGAGCCTTTTGTTTTACAATACTTTAGTGCAATGAAATATAATAATAGTCTTTCTTGTTCTGTCCTATCTATCATATGTTGCTGCCTTATTACTGGGCTTTTCATTTAAAAAAAAAGTATTTTAATTGTATAGTATATATTTATACGTAAATGTATTTGCTTGTTTTTTCATGAATGTATTTTACAATACAAAGAGCAATGTGTGACATTTTACCAGATTTAGTCGTACACTTATTCACTTTTATTCGTAAATATGGTTTTATAAAACTATTGTGCACCCATGATTTTTCTAGAGTATCTTTTGCTGCTGATTTATCCACTACATTAGTTTATAATATTGTTTTTGTCAAAGATTATGATTATATATATATATATATATATATATATATTTATATATATATATATATATATATATATATTAGTTTAAAAAACAAAGCAAGATTATTTCACAAAAAAATAAGTTAAGACTGTTAAGACTATGACTGAATAAAATATAAGGCAAGGCTATTAAATAGCAGTCCCAAACTCATTTGTGTTAATACAATAAAGTTGATATGAGCCACCACATTAATTTAAACATAGCCTACTAAATGACCCAAAGTGAAAATAACATGGTATTTTTGGGTTATGACAACAACCAAGGTGACTGTTAATGAAACGTGGAAACTGCTCCTGAATAGAATGAATATCATACCATCATACAAATCCTTCCAAGCTAACACACGCAGTATCAGTTTTGTGATTTATTGGTACTGTACTTTTATTGTCCTGTAGCATACTTATATTTTCTGCATTTTGAAGCGATGTACAGCGCGGTGCCGTGTTCGCACATGCTATAGAAGAGAGTGAAAATATGTTTTAAGACGTGTTTTAAAAGTCAGCAAGCAATTGCTATTCCGAATATCAAGGGGAAGGGAATTCCATAGGCGGGGGGCAGCATAGCTATAAGATCTGGCTGTACTTCTATTGTCCTGTAGCATACTTATAGTTTCTGCATTTTGAAGCGGTGTACAGCGTGACATTCGCGTGTGCTATAGAAGAGTGCGTGTTACCAGCACACTATAACATCTGACAGGACAGGATAGTTTGTTTTTTCTGAGGTGAGAGACTTTTTATTTCATAACGTGTTACGAAAATAACGTGGAATAATGACACTGACATGAAACCTGTCAACATCTCATCTGACCTCAGATACTGAATTGGGACAGAGCCTTTTTCTCAGGCACTCTTTCTTTACTTAAACTGCATCTGAGTCAGATGATCTGACAGAAGTGACAACAGCTTTCATGCACGTCTTTTAAAATAAAAGTCTCGCATCAGAAAATCATTTAGAATTACGTTTTTTGTTGATGTCGTTTCTTTGGCTGTAAATAATCCGCGACCCTCTCAGAACGGTCTCGCAACCCACTTTTGGGCTGCATACCCAGCACTTTTGACCGACCAGTTGAGAAACACTGTAATAGATTGTGTTTAACACACAGAAGAGTGAAGATCAGGTCAACACAGAAAAGTATAGAAATTCTAAGTTACATAAAAAAAAAACACTGCGCTGGTATCGTATTGGATCGGTATCGGCCGATCCTCAGAATTCATGGTATCGGATCGGTTTTGAAAAAATGGTATCGTTGCATCGCTAGTCATAATGTTATGCCTGATCGGTGTATGTTTTAATTTAAAAATGGCCTTAATTCCTGTTTGAATGCTTCTGTATACAGTATTAATTATTGTGTTACTGTTTTTCATAGTGAGTGATGTTTTCTTTTTTGTCCCCCCCCAGAATCAACAGAACAAGAAGACAACCATGGACAAGAAACACAATTACAGTGGTGGCAGATATTACTGATTTGTATTTTTATTCTATTACTAATTTTGGCTATAGCCTGTTGGTTTAAATTTAAGCAGAGACAAAGAAATCCAGCTCCCATATAGAAGGAACAGTGGTAAACTGAAAGTTTTAGTAGACTCACATTCTCATTTTCTGACTTTATTGCAACTGAAATGTTAGTTTTAGTTAAATTTGTACTGCTTTCATTGCTTCTTTCTGGTGTAAAATACTGTTAAGGACTGTTGCACCTCAAGTGTCAGCGGCGTGTGAGCAGTGCATATTTTCTGGCACCCATGTTAACAAATGGCTTTTTACATCAGACGTGTGAGTGGCATGTCTTGAAAGATCACATTTTATGCTGCAGTTTTACTGAAGCACAGTAAGCACATGCCGCGCTCACCCTTGTAGTGTGAAACAAGTATTGCACTGTTTTGTGTCGTTATACTCCTGCTGACAGAAAACAATGTGCTCTGCTTGTTCTTATTGTATAACAAACAATGAGATCATGAAACAGGAAAACAGGAACATTTTTTGGTGTCAAAATTTTTCTGCCTTAATTCTGTACCACAAGTGTCCTTTCTTCTTGTGTTTGCTATAATAAAAGTATTTCTTATTTGTTTATATTATAAAAAATATGATATGCATTTTATACTGTGATGTGTGTAAAAGTCACTATACTGCTCCCAAACCCAACATGCCATCTTAATAACAATCATTACATTTACAGTAAGCCTTAGTTTTTAGTGTCTCAAGAATGTACAAGATGCTATAAAAGATAGATGTCATTCCAGTGAAGGAAAAATTAACATGGGTTTTGTCATTTCTAAGAATACGAGGAGTAAATGTTTTAACAATTATGAACAGGAACTATGAACCTTCTCTTAAAGGAATATGATTTCCAAACCTAAGAGACTCTCTCTTGGTTTATTCTGCTATTTCTGTTCTTATTTTGTATCCATGCTTCGAAGCTATTCACCAGTGTTTAATGTTATGTTTTATTGAAAAACAAGACACATTACATTATAAAAACTGTAGTTATGAATGAAAAAAACAGCCTTCATTTTAGTCAGAGTTCTAATAATTCTGTGTAATAATAACTGGATCAAACAACATACAACTACACTAAATCAGTTTTATTATGATAATTGAACAAGGAACATTGTTTTGGTTAGTGGCTTGTTTTATGATGTATGATATGATTATATAAGTATTAAGATACTCAAGTGCTACCTGACACAATGACTCCTGTGATCTCCAAACTGAACATTCATTTAATTTGGTTTAGTTTAGTAATGTGAATAAAGAAAATGTTTTGACCTTTGTAATATGTTTCCTGATATCTCTACAATATAAGTTTATAAAAGACGAGTTGAATGTTAACTACTCTCATTCTGTAGAAAGAGCAGCAATGCATTAAATAAATATATAGTACATTAACTTACATGAGTATGAGAGGAAGCATCCTTTCGTTACATTGTATTCTGGATTCTGATCCACAAGTGAAACATTTCTGTGAATGATGTTTTATGTAATCTTGCTGTGGTTGTGTCTCAATACACTGTCATAACTTGACTTCTGTTTATCATCACTTTATATGTAAGGAATACAGATCTTCCAGTTACACCATGAGCTGGAAAGAAACTGAAAGTGTTGGATATAGAGAAGAGAAAACCAGAAGGATGTATTTGCCTTCCACATTTTATTTACAAACAGCACCAACAGGTACAGCAGAAAACTCTCTTATAAAGGAAATACATTAATAAATACAGGTTGAACTTTTTCTATGAAACTGCCAGTGTTTAAGTTATTAATTTTCATATCTAGACTCAATCCAGAGTAGGCTAATCTGTCTCACAGTTCCTCTCTTTTTATGCTGACAGACTGTACAAGTGCTGTAAAGACAGAAGTGTGATATTATTACATTTACATGTATGCATTTAGCAGACACTTTTATCCAAAGCGACTTACAGAGCATTCAGGCTATACATTTTTTTGTCAGTATGTGTATTCCCAGGGAATCGAACCCACAACCTTTGTGCTAGTAACGCAATGCTCTAACCACTGAGCCACAGGAACACTATCATTTGTTTATTTATTTATAAATGCTCTATCTTGTATTGTTGTTTTGTATTTTTTACTGTATTGATTTTGAGGTTGTTGTTGTGGTTAAATGATTGTTAAGTGTTTTGGCAATACAAATAAAAAAATGAAAAGGGAGTAAATAAGAGTCAATGATTGTATATAAAAGAGGGTGAGCAGGTCAGCTGACATGCATGGTAAGTTATAATAATATATAAACTGATTTTTATCCTAGTATTTTATTTTTATTCTAATATTTGTATGTACCATTAATGAGAGAGAACTGAGAGAAGTAATATTTGAAAATAATCTTGCCCAATATTTATTTTAACGAGGTCAGTGGCTTAGTTATGCAATATACAATGTATATAAAGTATATCAATAGATATGTTTACATGTATATCGATCAAGAATACACATACATTTCAGTCAATGCAATTTAATATAAGAAAGACATTGGATAGATGTGATATGTCAGGCAACAGTTGGTGTGTTACTTTTTTACACCAGTAGTTGGCGGCAAGGGACTGTCTTTGTGATTGGGTCACACGGTACCATACATTCAACCGTTTCACCCAAAAAGGTTGCTTTACTCAGAAACAAACTAGGTGTTGAAATATTATTTTAACTTTGAACACCATCTTGAGGCTCAACAAATGAGCAAGGCATCACTGAGGTAATGCTAAAGCCTTTGCATCACTTCATTGAGATCAATGCATTGTCAGCGACTAAGTGCTGATGCCAGTAATGTGAAATCCCCTTAAAGTCAGCATAATATGAAAGTTGCCTTAGTCTTTTCTTTGTGAAACAAGTGAATATTATTCATGAACAAGGAAAAAATTGCAGAGTGGGGCTTTTGCTGTGATCTCATGTGAGATCTTTACCCTTGTACCCAGGGCCGTGGCTATGAATTCTGAGCCCTGTGCACTGAATTTGCTATGGGGGCCGCCTCGAAAGCGCGGTGGTGTGTGGGGGGGGTACACCTCATAAACACTCACAAGACCCATTGTTAACTGTAAATATTCTCACATTCTCATCATTGCTGCTCTATGTACAATACCCTGAACAACCCGTCTGCACATCCCTCTTATTCACATTACTATTTATTAAGTCCCAGTACACTGTTTTTCTTTTTTTGTACATCTTATTGTCTTTTGCACATCTTATTGTTTTTTGCACATCTTATTGTTTTGCACTTTTTTTTATTTCATTGCACATTTTACTCTTATTTCTCTTTTTCTTACCATATGTATGCCCTTGTGTTATGTTACTTTATATAATTTGTATTCTTATTATTTTGCACTGTCCACTGAGCGGACCTGATTCGATTACATTTCACTTCTAATTATACCCTGTATAACTATTATGTGACAAATAAAGAAACCTTGAACATTGGGGGGGGGGGACATCGTGAAAAACATATGGGTTTTTGTCACATAGAAGGGAGAGGGAGGTCACTTCGGGGAGGTTTCGACGATCTGCTCACTACTTGCATGGAATGTCCAGGTACTCCCGATGGCGAGGCGATCGCGGGCCCTCCAGACCTCTGAGCCCTATGCACTCTGTCCCCCCCCCCCAGCGACGCACCTGCTTGTACCAGTAAACACATCACCAGAAAAAAGAAAAGATGTTGTTGCAAGAGGAAGGGGAAGTTGCAAAGATCAGCCACAGCATTAAAGCCACTTACAACTGAAGTGAATAATGTTGATTATATGGCACAATGTTCCCTGTCTAGGGTTGGGAGATATTACAAACCATGTGAATGATTACTTCTTGAATTTCATGTGTAGGAAGTAAAAAAAATGAAAAGACCTGTATGAATTTGACAAGAGCCAAATAGTGATGGCTAGATGATTGGGTTTTCCTGCTAGGCAGTGATAACCTACCAAAAGTGATGCAAGGAAGAAGAACTGCTGTCAGAGTCATGGTCGCCCAAAGCTCATAGAAATGACTGAAAAACTTAATGCTGGTAATGAGAGAAGGGTGTCAGGACACACAGTGCATCACTGATTGAAGCCCCAGACCAAACAGAGTGCCCAGACCCCTGTCCCCTGCCAAAAGAGGCAGTGTGCAGCATCTATCTAGAGAAAGCTTGAAGTGTCTATTATTAAATGAAGTAGCCTAAGTCCATACTGTAGGCTATTTTTCACGTCACGGAGACTGAGAATGCAGAAAGCACACCCTATTTGTCACCCCCTCGCCAGCACTATGTCGCCCCCTCAGATAACCATTAAATTTAAAAGGGATTTGTATGATAAAATGTCCCATTTAAAAATCTAATTTTCCAAATGTATTGTCATCCTAGAGTCAAAAATAAGCTATAAATAAAATATAAATATATTTATAAATAAATAGCTACATTTTAGTTAAGGACAGTCTGTTAGGCAAGGTCGAATTTTGATTGTTCGCTTGGTTAGGAGTGCTCCCCCACCCTAATAATATTACTTAAAATGTATTGCACTACGGAAAGCAAACGAGAAGGCTACAAACATTTTATAATTTCAAGGTTGCCTATTGCATTAACGCTACTGAAAAACACTTAGCTCGCCAAAAGCAAGGACTCACCGTCACCGTCAAGTGTGCCAGAGGACCTCGGTAAAGACAAGCCAGTTCAGGTTTGTCTCAAGTAGTTTCCAAAGGGAATGGCTAGAATATTCAGAGCATGCAGATTCTGCATTTTCTTTCCCCTGTCGGAAATTTGGCGGGAGTGAATCTGTGTTTAGAAGTACTGGTTTTAGCAATTGGAAGCATGCGACAGATAAAGTGAAAGGATTTTACAGACACGCTAACAGTAAAGAGCATCTGGCATTCATGGCTATTTGGAAAGAGCAGCAATTGCGATGTTACACAAGAAAAGGAGATTTCAACCCTAGTTAATTCCGATCAGCTTTCTCGAAACAGCCTTTATGTGTCTGTAATTATAGACATTATTGAATTCCTGGTCTCAAAGGAGCTGCCACTGAGGGGTGCAGTTGATTCCATTGAGGACAGAGGCGAAGCGGGCAGTGGACTGTTCCTGTCTCTATTTGATTACATGCTAAAAAAGAAAAAGAGAAAGCCCAGGCCTTCAATACAATTCCCAAAAATGCTACATACACATTACACGATGTTCAAAATGATTTAATTGATTTGATGAGTACAATCGTGACAGAGCAAATTGTGAAAGATGTTGGGGAGTCATGCTTACAATTAAAATGGATGGAACCAAGGACCCAACGAGCAGTGAGAATGTCTCAATTGTTCTTTAATATGTAGTGAAAGAGCGGCTGTTGTCAATATTGACTACAGATAAGTGTGATGTCCTGTCACTCAATAACACGGTGCTTGAAGAGCTATAAGGTGTTGGTCTCGATACAAATAAACTAATAAGTCAGTGTTATGACGGGGCCAGCGTCATGTCTGGAAGAGAAGGAGATATGCAGAAATATATTCAAAACAAATTAAACATAGAAGTGCCGTACATCCATTGTTTTAGTCATCAGTTACATTTGGTCATAGTGCATGCCGTTTTATCCGAGAGGGCTGTTGGAGATTTTTTTGACGTTTGCAATGCGCTTTACAAATTTCTGAGAAAACCCACTGTGGCTGCACAGTATAAGGGAGAGAAACTTAAAAGGCTGCTGCATCAACGACGGACTGGCCACCTTGATATGGTGTCTGTGGTGCTGAAATCGCACAACACGCTTGTGGATTCTCTGAATCAAATTGCAACCAAAGGAAAAGGTGCTGATGTAAAACTTGAAGCTGTTTCAATCACAGAACTAACTTTAAAATGTATTTCCTGTGTGATGTACAAAGCTTTGGGCCTGATGGCTCCACCGAATATAATGCTGCAAGCTGAACAAACAGATCTAATGACAGCAGTTTGGCTCATTCACAACACTTCTTCTTGCTTTGAAAGTCTACGATCGGATCCAGAGTTTGCGAAACTGTGGGCTGAAAGCACGAGTGCAGATGCAGATGATGCGGATCCTACCCCTCCGAAACGGGAGCGACAGGCCAGCAAGTCTCTGCAAGACTACGTTGTGAATGAAAGTGTTGGCCAGCATGAAGTGAACATTGAACAGGAGTGCAAGCGGCTATTTTTTAACATTATTGACTCTCTGAGAAATGTCTGTGCGTTTTCAGCGAACGTAATAGCAAGTACATCACAGCTTTGGATACACTTGACCCTGGAAGTGAGAACTTTCTGGATGAGGGAAAAGTGAAACCACTACTGGATTTAACGAACACCGAAATGATACAGTCTCAGTTCACCGTTGCACGTCAGTTTTGGCAAACATTTTGCACAGGCCAGAATGAGAAAATTACTTTGGTCAAACCTCTTTCAAATTACTCCAGCGTTTTCCAAGCCATGCCAGGGGTTCTGACTGCCCTAAAACTCACAGTAACATTTGGGGCCTTGACTGCTATGTGCGAGAACTCTTTCTCAATGTTGAAGAATGTATTTTCTGAGCACACACGCAGCATGTTGCATAGACGAAAAGCACATCTGATCAAGCTGGCATTTGAATATTACCTTAGTAGAAAATTCAGAGAAGAATGGAAAGAGTTCCTGCTGAGGAGGTTTCACTCATCGAAGAGAAGATTGCAGCTCTACTGAGTCTAAATGTATGATTAAATATTTTGCTCATGTTTAAAAAGGTTTGATGATTAGTCGCAGTTTTCAGGTTGTTTTAATATTCCATTAAATTAACGTGTAGGGTTAAGCAGGTATACATTGCTTTTGGTGGTGTTGTTGTGGTAACGTGTCCGCATTCGCAGTAAAACCTCTGAAATGGTGTAGGCCTATATAGCCTTCACATCTAATGCCTGACATGATGAGTTTTCTAATATGTAGATCTAGGCGTTTTAAAAAAAATAGATATTTTTTATCTATAGTAAGATTGTTCAGAGCCCTGTACATTGCTCACTAGCTGCAGTTTTTGTGGTTGTATAACCGAGATGTTTGTTTATGGCGCGTTAAAATTTAAGAAGCGCACCACAGCTATATGTATTTTATAGATGGGAGTATTATATGCATTCATGTGATCGCCCCCTCTCGGTATTTCAGATGCCCCCTCCTCAGCGCTAGGCTGGCACTGGCTCTGAATAGGCCTACTTATATATTTTTTTCAGTCAATATTAAATTAATGAAAGAACTATGAGTTTATCTTTGTAGTGTACTTTTTTTTTAGGTTTTATTACTTGAAAAGTAAAGTAAATTGAAAGTTACTTGAAAGTAAAGTAGGCTAATTCTTACCCAACACTGCTAATAGCCTATTTTTTTGATATATTTAAAGATGGGTAGGCTACTTTTACTCTCACTCAAGTAAACATTTTTGTGAAAAAAAACTGTAGCCTTCTTTTACTTTGTTACTGTGGGCAACGCTCCTCTCGTTACTTTATCTTAATGTAATACATGTAAAAAATGTGCCGTCTACTTTTTTCTAGGCAATGATCAAGCGATGCCCAATTCGCAAATGATTCATTCGAGTCGATTCTGTTCAAAGGCTTTATCAAACCAGTTGGCAAACCAGTGAATTGGTTCGAGAATCAGTCTGAATGATTCGTTCAGTTCCCCGCCGCACGCGCTGAGTCATCTGAAGCAGTTCTCACTTAGAGTTGTAACATCAGCTCTTGTGAAGACGTGGCTTTGGATCCAGTGGCGAAGCTATGGGTGAGCCCGCCTACAAATGAAACCAGACTAGCGGGTGATGGATTATAGATTAGAAACTTCTGAGCCAAATCTGTTTAAAGCATCATATTAGCATATGTACAGTGTTTGATCCGCTTCCCAAACTGTGGGCCGCGGCCCCTTGGTGGGCCGTAGCGGTATTGCAGGGGGGCCGTAGCTAGGCTAAATCTAAATATTTAAATAATTAAAATATTCAAATTGTTCTAAGAGCTGATCCCCTCCCGTCCTTATTACACAAATGAAATGTAGATGTGTTTAGGTTTATTTTTTTAAAAACATAGTTAGTTGTTTCATTGCAATAGATTTGTGAACTATGTACAGTAGCTTCTGTTTAGGGATGCACTGAAATTAAAATTATTGGCCGAAGCCGAACAAAATGAAACACTGGGCTGAATATCGAACACGGTTTTCCCGCATTTTTTCTCCCCCATGTAGGCCTATTTTGCTTTTTTTTTCACTATTGCATAAATTAAATCAGCTTTTTACTGTTTTGTCCTGCTTTACAAAAATAAAAATAAATGAATTTACTTAACACAGAACATTTGTATATATCCTATCAGACATTATACTAACAAAGCACAATGTAACTTCAAATGAATAATTTAGTAAAATAATATTTTTTGGCCATTTTTGAGACCCTTCCTGAATCAGGCTTGTATTTTTTTCTGTACAAATAAATGCAGCCTTGCTGAGCAGACTTCTTTTAAAACATTAGAAAATATTACAGGTCCCAATTTGAACATTATTGGTGAATGTTATAGTAAATGTATTAATACAGCTGTCGTAGGGTAATTATTATTATCATTATTATTGTCTTATTTTTATCTAATTTTACAGAACAATTGTAAAATTACAATACTAACATTTATGAATGTTGATGGAGCTTTTATTTTGGCGGAAACACGCAGGAATACCTCAGTGTTTATTTTTGTTGACAACAGCATGCAGATATTTCTCAGATATATCTCATTACGAGTTTGGGAAGATGTTTATCACACGTATCACATTGTCACACGGCTTTAAAAAAATGAGCAAATGATTAGTAACAGTGTTTCAGCGCAGATGTTCCTCGCGCTTTGGACTTGGAACCCTGGCGCCGCGAGCTCGTGCAGCGCTGTTAAAATACATGCAATTGGTGCGTGTTTTAGAAAACGTCTCGGTTACGTATGTAACCCTCGTTCCCTGAAGGAGGGAACGGAGACGTCACGTCGGATGACCGACGAATTGGGATCTCGCCAGAGAGACCTATCCACTTCGAGTGTAACTAAACGAGCCAATGGACATTGGCATGCGATCATTGCATCCAGCTGCCGCTGATCACAGCGTGAGTATAAGAGGCAGCCGGTGCACCGCATTAATCATGTTTTCGCTGAGGAGCCGAGCCGGAGACCCGGCCGCCCAGCGGTGGTACAGCAACTGTGGCGACGGGACGTGACGTCTCCGTTCCCTCCTTCAGGGAACGAGGGTTACATACGTAACCGAGACGTTCCCTTTCAGTCGGTCACTCCGAGTCACGTCGGATGACCGACGAATTGGGATCCCTACCAAAGCGCCACAGGAGCTGCCCCTTCCAGCGCCCTGTGTAGACCTCCTGATCCTTCCTATAAGGCAGACGATAGGACCGGGCTACACAGAGAAGGTCGACTACTGCTGTTCCTAGAGCAACCCAACAGTAGGACTTGAATAACACTGGGAAAGTGTGCCCTTCCACTTGGAAGAGGCACACTGCGGAGTCACCTCCTCCCAGCGGGGGTTAAGTGACATTACTCACGTGAAGTAACCCCGTAGGGCCCAATGCACATGGAAGTCTCTGTGATGGCTCAGGCTGCATCATTAGAGACGGCAGAACATGGTCTACCTGGGGAACACGGTTCTAATAAGCATACCGTGGAAAACACATATGGGATCCCAACAGGGTCACTCATATGGGCACTAGCCTCACACCAGATTTCAAGAATTCATTGGCTGAAAGGCCTGGCGCCGTACGTTCCGCCACGTCTGGGCACCGGAGTGCTGGAGGACTCGACAGGGTTTGCCCGGTTAGGGAACTCTCTGGAGAATAAGGCGTTTAGAGACGCCGCAAGCCGACTCTGAACAGGGCCTCTCAGTGCCACTACCCGTTTGAGGTGAGAACACAGGAGGAAACCGGTTCGACACGCAGGCTATAGAACCTAGCGAACGTGTTGGGAGTCGCCCAACCCGCAGCTCTACAGATGTCTGCTAGCGAGGCACCACGAGCCAGCGCCCAGGACGATGCAACACCCCTAGTGGAGTGAGCACGCAACCTGAGCGGGCAGGGCACACCTTGTGCTTCATAGGCCAAGGTGATAGCATCCACTATCCAGTGGGCCATCCTCTGCTTGGAAACAGCCTTCCCCCCACCGTAGCAGACAAAGAGCTGCTCTGAGGTCCTAAAGCTCTGAGTTCTATCCGTGTACTGTCGCAGTGCGCGTACCGGACAGAGCAAAGCTAGGGCTGGGTCTGCCTCCTCCGGGGGCAGCGCTTGCAGATTCACTACCTGGTCCCTGAAGGGAGTGGTAGGAACCTTGGGCACATAGCCGGGCCGGGGCCTCAGTGTTGCACTGGAGTCAGCCGGCCCAAACTGAAGGCACGAATCGTCGACCGAACATGCCTGCAGGTCCCCCACCCTCTTGATCGAGGCCAATGCAGTCAGGAGTAGGGTTTTCATAGATAGAAACTTCAATTCGACTGACTGCAAAGGCTCAAAGGGGGCAGTTATTAGGGCTCTTAGCACCAAAGCCAAATCCCAAGAGGGTAGAGAGGGGGGCCTAGGAGGGTTCAACCTCCTGGCCCCTCTAAGAAACCTGACAACCAGATTGTGCTTCCCCACCGACTTCCCCTCTACGGGGTCGTGGTAAGCAGAAATAGCGGCCACATAAACCTTAAGGGTGGAAGGGGACAGCCTATGCTCCAACCCTTGCTGTAAGAAGGAAAGCACAGCTCTGATCGAGCATCTCCGGGGGTCCTCCTGGTGGGAGGAACACCATTCGACGAACAGGTTCCACTTCAGAGTATAGGCCCGTCTCGTGGACGGTGCCCGTGCTGAAGTGATAGTGAGTGCTACCTCCTGGGGTAGGTCAGCTAGAACCTCCGCGTCCCATCCAGGGACCATACGTGGAGTTTCCACAGGTCCGGGCGCGGGTGCCATAGGGTGCCCCGTCTCTGAGAAAGCAGATCCTTCCTCAGAGGAATTGGCCAGGGAGGGGCTGTCGCGAGGAGCATGAGTTCCGGGAACCAGGTCCTGTTGGGCAAATATGGAGCCACTAACAAGACCTGCTCCTCGTCCTCCCTGATCTTGCACAGTGTCTGTGCTAGTAGGCTCACTGGGGGGAACGCATATTTGCGCAGGCCCCGGGGCCAGCTGTGTGCCAGTGCATCCGTGCCGAGCGTTGCCTCGGTTAGGGAGTAGAACTCTTGGCAGTGGGTGGTTTCTGGAGATGCAAACAGGTCGACCTGAGCAGCTCCGAACCGTCCCTAAATCAGCTGAACCGCCTGGGGATGGAGTCTCCACTCGCCTGGAAGTGCTGCTCGAGACAGCTCGTCGGCTGCCCGATTGAACACTCCTGGGATGTGGATGGCACGAAGGGACCTCAGATGCTTCTGACTCCAGAGGAGGAGGTGGCGGGCGAGTTGCGACATGCGACGGGAGCGCAAACCGCCTTGCCGGTTGATATACGCAACGGTCGCAGTGTTGTCCGTACGGACCAGAACGTCCTTGCGCTGAAGGCGCCCTCTGAGACGGCTCAGGGCAAGGCGTACTGCTAGCAACTCGAGGCAATTGATATGCCAATGCAGTTGGGGACCCGTCCAAACCCCTGATACTGCGTGCCCGTTGTACGTGGCTCCCCAGCCTGTGGTCGAGGCATCTGTGAATACCACAGCATGCCTGGATACCTGCTCCAGGGGCACTCCTGCCCGAAGGAACGAGGGATCTGACCACGGCCTGAAGGTCTTGCGGCAGGCCGGTGTAATCTGAACCCGGTAAGTGCCGTGTTTCCACGCCCACCTCGGGATTCGGCCATAGAGCCAGTGCTGAAGCGGTCTCATATGGAGCAGACCGAGCGGAACTGTCACCGCAGCTGCAGCCATATGCCCCAGGAGCCTCTGAAAGAGTTTCAGTGGAACCGCCGTCCTGCCTGATAAGGTCTTGAAGCAGTTCAGCACTGACTGAGCACGTTCCTGGGTGAGGCGTGCTGTTTGGTTGACCGAATCGAACTCCATGCCGAGAAAAGAGATCCTCTGCGTTGGCACGAGTTTGCTCTTTTCCCAGTTGACCCGAAGGCCCAGCAGGCTGAGGTGCTTGAGCACCAGGTCCCTGTGTGCAGACAACTGCTTGCGAGACTGTGCGAGTATGAGCCAGTCGTCGAGGTAGTTGAGAATGCGCACACCTTGTTCTCTCAGGGGGACAAGGGCCGCCTCCACGACTTTGGTGAAGACGCGAGGCGACAGGGACAGCCCGAAGGGCAGGACCTTGTACTGATACGCCTGTCCCTCGAACGCGAAACGCAGGAATGGCCTGTGTCGCGGGAGGATCGAGACATGAAAGTACGCGTCCTTCAGGTCGATTGCTGCAAACCAATCTAGGGGACGGACGCATCCAAAAATGCGTTTCTGCGTCAACATCTTGAACGGCAGCTTGTGAAGTGCACGGTTCAAAACTCGCAGATCCAAGATCGGTCGTAACCCACCACCTTTCTTGGGCACAATGAAGTAGGGGCTGAACAACCCCGACCTCATATCGGCTGGAGGGACCGGCTCTATCGCGTCCTTCGCCAGTAGGACTGCGATTTCCGCACGCAAGACAGGAGCATCGGCGGGTTTGACTGAAGTGAACCGGATGCCCCTGAACTTGGGGGGACGCCGGGCGAACTGAATCGCATAGCCGAGTCTGATGGTCCGTAGGAGCCACCGAGACGGACTGGGGAGCGCTAGCCAGGCTCCGAGAGACCGTGCCAGCGGCACCAACGGAGCCACCGACGTACCCGTGGTGGGGCAGCCATGTGGAACACAGGGACCCGGCCCGGGGCCTGTGAAGGCCTGGCCTGTGATGGCAGGGGGCGGGGTCTGGGTGTGTAGTGTAACACTCACCTGATTCCTCCTCGTGTGGGAGGAAACGCAGGAGCCCGGCTTGAAACTGTCCACCAGCGCGACCCCCCCCCGAGAAACCACTCGTCCAACCTAGAAGGGTCGGGACGCGGTGGAGGATTCCACACGAGCCCGACGTTCTCGGCGGCCCGGGAAAGCATAGCCGTCATCTCTGGGTCTGGCTCGGACAACGCTACCACACCCGAAGGGGGCAACGCAGCCGAGTCGTCATCCCCGGAGAGAGAGGGCTCGCCCTCCGATGCAGCGACCGACATCTGGTCATCAGGGGAGGCACCGAAGGAAACGGGTGGGGTACCCCACTCAGCAGAGGCCCCAGTCCGAACCAACGGTACCCCCCGCCGGCTGCGGAGTGCCTGAGGGGTGAGAACCTCCACTTGGGGAAGCCCTCACCGTAATCCTCAGATCACCTCTGACTCCACCGGATGCTGTGCCGCCCCGTTTTGAGCCAGGACGAACGCCAGATCGCGGCAGAGGCAGAGGGACCCCGCCATGTTTGACACAGCGGAGTCTATTGCGCAACTCCGAGATGGTCATGTCCCCACAAGAAGAACATGAACCATCCACGAAAGCTTCCTCAGCGTGCTGAATGCCCAGACACGTGAGGCAGTGATCGTGACCGTCCTGAGGCGCCAGAGATCGACCACACCCAGAAACGCACGGGTGATAAGACATCTTTAAAAAGACGCGATCACCCGTGTACTCTTTTAGAGAAATTTTGCTCTTTTAGTGCTGAAGCACGCAGGGGAGCTGGCCACCGCACACTCCTGTGTGACTGTCTTCACGGACCGTTGTTCTCCCGTGAGACCGCGACCACCGCTGCTGTGCCGTAACGCCCGCACTCGTAAAGCTTCTCGTAGCGTCAGGAAGAGCAGTAGTGAAACACCACCGCTCGGCTCCGAAGCGAAAGGATGATTAATGCGGTGCACCGGCTGCCTCTTATACTCACGCTGTGATCAGCGGCAGCTGGATGCAATGATCGCATGCCAATGTCCATTGGCTCGTTTAGTTACACTCGAAGTGGATAGGTCTCTCTGGCGAGATCCCAATTCGTCGGTCATCCGACGTGACTCGGAGTGACCGACTGAAAGGGAACATAACATTCTGTAGTTTATTTACTAATCGTTTGAGGCCATTTCGCGATTTCAATCATCACAGTAACCAGCAACAACCACCCCTTCCTCTTCTCATCGGAGACATGAGAAGCAGCGCTGAGCAGTCTCTCGCTGTCTGTGTTTCGTGCTTGTAATGATGTATGCGTCTCTCTCTCTCTGACAGTTTTAAATGCTTCCACACGGCAGACGTGTTTGCTGCATTAGTGCGCGCCTCTATTTTAACGCGTTACGTCATTGTTCGGTACAAATTATTCGGTATTTTCGCTTATTCGGCCAAACACCGAAAGAGGTGTTTTCCTATTTTCGGCGGAACATTCGGTGCATCCCTACTTTTGTTACACACTTTGATGCAATATAATTGTAAATAGTATCCAGAAAGTGTAGTGTTATGGATTTAAATATATTTGTAAAGAATGTTTACATCATTACTTTCACCAGCATATAAAAATATTACATTTTATGGTAGTTCTCATAGTTCACATAAAATTCTTACAAACTGGTTAATAAATGTTGATAATTTTGTGCAGAGACAATCTGCTTTATTAAATATATAGAATATGTAAATATATATTTATACCATTAATCTATATATTTTTTAACAAAGGTTGGGAGGGGGGGTCGTGAAGCTTTTGCAATGTTTTTGGGGGGCCTTACCCCTCTGAAGTTTGGGAAGCTCTGATAGATGTGTTCTTCAGGGAAAGAAACAACTAAACGTTGTGCTATACTCTTCTCCACAACAAACTGCATCTGCGCTCATTTCTACGGTCCTCGATATTATCTGCTCTCCTTTGAATGCGAACCGAGACACTTGATTATTAGATCAACTGCGAAGCCCAGTCGTCTCAGACTGAGGTAACGTTAATGCTTTACACATACAATACACTTTAGTTAACATTAGGCAATGTAAAATTTTCCAGATGACAATGATAACATTAACAGTGATAAATATTGTTCCAGTATTAATTAGTTATAATACAATTTCAACTTGTTGTTAGCTCAGGTAGCCTAACAGATACAATTTTTAATTTTTATAAATAATGTATCAGTAAATGTTGGAATTCTTAAAATGAATGTTAAACAATGCTATAGGAGTATTGTGTATTGAATCTTTGTGGTGTATTTTCTCTTGGAAATTTGATATGCAGTTTTTATACGCTACACCTTGCCCACCCGGTTTTATGCAGGTCCACCCACTTAAACCTTTAGCCCCCTGTTTGGATCTACAGTCAATTGAAAGCAAAGCTGCAAAGGTTACTGTTTGCTAGCTATGAAGATCTTTATTAGATGAACATCCATTAAATAGGCTGCTTTCAATCACAGTACACAATGCCACTATGCCATTACCAGTTTGTTGTACATGTACCTTATACATTAAATACAATGTATAATTTATACATTAAATAAGCTGTCAGAGTATGAAATGAACACCCGCCAAACCCGTGTTAGCTCTGTTGCAGGAGGAATACCCTTGGCTAGACACAATTAATATAGATATTATCACCATACTTACACTTGCAGCAATATATTTGTTTACATTTTACAGAACAGACAGAAGAAGATCCGTCAATGTGCATTTGTGCAATGTGCATGTCAGTAGGCTATATGATCCAAAGTAACTAGCTACTGAAGTAGTTTTTTTATGCAATACTTTTTTACTCTTACTCAAGTAACTATTCAGACTATTACTTTTGCTTGAGTAAATATTTCTAGAATCAAATCAAATCACTTTTATTGTCACATCACCACAGCACAAGTGCCTTGGTGAGTGAAATTCTTATGAGCGTGCTCCAGACAGTGCAGAAAAACAACAGACAATTTACATATGGACAGACAGTGCAAAAAACAACAAACAATTTACATATGGACAGACAGTGCAAAAAAAAAACAACAGCAATTTACATATGGACAGACAGTGCAAAAAAAACAACAACAGCAATTTACATATGGACAGACAGTGCAAAAAAGAAAAAACAGCAATTTACATATGGACAGACAGTGCAAAAAAAACAACAACAGCAATTTACATATGGACAGACAGTGCAAAAAAAAACAACAGCAATTTACATATGGACAGTACATATTTACAGACTGTACAGAAGACAATGTGCAAAATACACATACATGCACTCAGTACGCTTAGTGTACTATAGAGACATACTCAATTTCCAACGACACATTATACACCGTATGGGCACATCTACATTATGTACAGTATCTATACATAATGTGGTCTATACATAGTAGTAATGTGAGGTGCAACAGATTATAAATTAACAGCAGATTGGTTGAGCAGCAGATAGATGTGCAAAGGTGCAACAGATTATTCATATGCAGTGTCGTGGATGTGCATCGTATGGTGTCCAGTGATAGCAGATAGGTTGTGTTAGTGCAGTGTGTGCGTGTAGTCCAGTTGAACGGTGTTAAAGTGCAGTGCATGGCATGTTGTGTGAGTGGAAGTACTCACTTCAGAAGTACTTTTACTTTTACTTGAGTACAGTTTTTGGGTACTCTACCCACCTCTGCACATCGTTCAGGACAATCTTTCAGAATTATCTTTAGTAAAATATACAGGTACATCTAAAAAAAATTGAATATCGTGAAAAAGTTTTTATTGGCATTTTTCTTGTAACTTATTTCAAAAAGTGAAACTTTCATTTATTTTAGATTAATTACGTGTAAAGAAAAACATTTCAAATGTTTTTTTTTATTTTGAAGAATAAAGCTTACAGCTCATGAAACTCAAAAATCCAATCTAATCCAAAATATTAGAATATTTACATTTGAGTTTCAATAAATGATCATTCCTACAGAATAAATTCTGGGTACCTCTTGTTCTTTGAAAGCACAATAATGGGGAACACTGCTGACTTGGCAATGGTCCAGAAGACAATCATTGACACCCTCCACAAAGAGGGTACGTCACAGAGGGTGAAAGGGGTGGCTGTTCAAGGAGTGCTGTATCAAAGCATATTAAATGCAAAGTTGACTGAAAGGAAGAAATTGGATAGGAAAAGATGCACAAGCAACAGGGATGACCGCAAGCTTGAGAATACTGTCAAGCAAAGCTAATTCAAACACATGGGAGAGCTTCACAAGGAGTGAACTGAAGCTGGAGTCAGTGCATCAAGAGTCACCACGCTCAGACATCTTCAGGAAAAGGGCTACCAAGTCACTTCTGAAACAGAAACATTGTCAGAAGCATCTTACCTGGGCTAAGGATAAAAATAACTGGACTGTTGCTCCGTGGTCCAAAGTCCTCTTTTCAGATGAAAGTATATTTAGCATTTAATTTGGAAATCAAGGTCCGAGAGTCTGGAAGAAGAGTGGAGAGGCACATAATCCATGTTGCTTGAAGTCCAGTGTAAAGTTTCCACAGTCAGTGATGATTTGGGCTGCCATGTCATCTGCTGGTGTTGGTCCACTGGGTTTTCTGAGGAAATCTACCAGTTATCTACCAGGAAATTTTAGAGCACTTCATGCTTGCTTCTGCTGACAAGCTTTATAGAGATGCTGATTTCATTTTCCAGCAGGAATGAGCACCTGCCCACACTGCCAAAGGTACCAAAAGCTGGTTTAATGATCATGGTGTTATTGTGCTTGATTGGGCAGCAAACTCGCCTGACCTGAACCCCATAGAGAATATATAGGGTATTGTCAAGAGGAAGATGAGAGACACCAGACCCAACAATGCAGATGACCTGAAGGCCGCTATCAAAGCAACCTGGGCATCCATTACACCTGAGCAGTGCCACAGGCTGATTGCCTCCATGCCACGCCACATTGATGCAGTAATTCATGCAAAAGGAGGCCCAACCAAGTATTGAGTGTATAGAAATTAACATACTTTTCAATGTGTTTAAATATCCTTTTTTATTGATCTTATGTAATATTCTAATTTTCTTAGATACTGAATTTTGGGTTTTCGCTATCTGTAAGCCATAATCATCAACATTTCAAGAAATAGAGGCTTGAAATATTTCACTCTATGTGTAATTAATCCATATAATATATGGGTTTCACTTTCAGAAATGAGTGACAAAAAATATTGACCTTTTTCATGTTATTCAAATTTTTTGAGATGCACATGTATAGTTAAGTAATGAAACTCTAGATGGTGCAGGTTGATAGGTTGTTAATATGACTGATGGTATTCAGAGAGTTAAAAGACTTGCCTCAAGCTGATTGGTTAATGCTGTATATGCAGTCAATGAGCTTACTGCCTTGCATTTATATTGCTGGCTTGCGTTCACTTGAGATTCCTGCAGCGTGCTTCAGTTTCTCTAAAACCTTTCACCTTCCCCAGCTCGACTTGTATAGATCTGCTACGGGGGTATTTTATATGCTATTTGCGCAGCAGCAGAATGTCTTAAACACTCACGGCACTGTGTCACCATAAGCATTGGCAGTAGTAAGTTCCTGTACTTGCTTGCAGCAGCAGCAATAATCTACAACTACAGCAATAACCAACAGCAGAAGCGTAGAAGATCTATTCTGCCTAGACCAAATACATTAACATTGTCATATCCATCACCATGCTAAAATCTTCAGAGAGTTTTCATGATTTAAATATAATAATGAAAAATCTACCAATTACGTAATAGATAACTCTGGGCCTCCAACTTTTGACAACCCAGGCTCATGAAAATACGTGACTCTATATAAATTTCTCCAACACCGTAATTACATAACTTACTGCACATTTCACTGGAGTTTCAAAGTGAAATGTCCAGTGAGTGGTGCTAAAACACACGTTCAATACATAGCCCTGGCACATTTTATTACATTGGTACAGGAACGTATTGCTGTGTTTTTATTTTGTTGCTTGAGGTACATATAGCGGCTATTCAGAATTCAAATATCAGGGGACCGTTGCTAAAGGTTAATGCTCTATAGTGTTGGAAATATTCCCTACACCAAACCCAACCCTAAACCTACCCGAAAGTGTTAACAAATGCAAAAGTGATATAAAATGCATTTGTTGATGTAGCCGTGCTAATTTAACTTCCATATGTGGATTTGGAGATGTTCAGTGATGGAAGAACTAAAGGTGCTGAGTCTGAAATTGGGTGAGGCACAGTACGCTGCAAATGATCGAGCCATATGGAAACAAATAGTTGATGCCTTATGTCCCACTAGGTATGAAGAGGAGTAAGTAAATAATAAAGTATTTCTAATTGAAGTGATGCTGTTTAATGCTGTAAAGTTGCTTGCTTTAAAGCAATCTATTGTATAAAGTGGTATACTGTATAAATAATAGTTTTGTGACTTGACTGGAGTGCTGAATTGCAGATCTTGTTCAAACATATTAATATCGCTATGATCAGGTGCTTTCTCATATTTGTTGTTAATCATTTGTATAATCAAAATGATAAAACAGGAAGATTTATTGCCCTTTTCCAACACAAAGAAAA
The DNA here is from genome assembly GCA_027474115.1 of Schizopygopsis malacanthus. Classification (NCBI taxonomy): domain Eukaryota; kingdom Metazoa; phylum Chordata; class Actinopteri; order Cypriniformes; family Cyprinidae; genus Schizopygopsis; species Schizopygopsis malacanthus. The sequence continues at coordinate 10,090,392 of CM049876.1, forward strand.
GAATACAAAATTAGAAAGGCAAAGACAGGAAACACCCTATAGGTGTATAGGGAAAATGAACTAATAATGAGATTATGAGTCAAGATAGGAGAACACAATGGGACCCAACATTTGGCAGAACTGTCCATGCAACACTGTTTGAGGATTTACAGTGCAGCAATTTAACATAATAAGTGCAAGCATGTTCCAAAGCATTGGCAATTTTTCAAATTGTGAAACTGTTTTTATGTGCATTAGTGACCAGATGGCATTGAAGTTGAACAATGGTTTTGAGAATTTCAATTGTGATCTGAAAAATGGACCAAAGCAACTGAATAAAACTGTAACATTATCAAATATATGTATATATATATATATATATATATATATATATATATATATATACATGCTTAACTTAATGAAGGGATGATGGTAAGGGTGAATTAGGTTTTGTGGTCAGTGCAAATTTGACTGCCTTCCTCTGCTTGATGTGGGAAGGTTTTTTTTCTTCCTGTCTTTGCATCAGAGCTGCAGTAAATTCATCTTAACTGCTGTTTGGAGGGAAGCGGATTTCTATCTGAAGTATTTTAGTGACGATAACATCATGAAGAACATTCAGCTTCAGCTCTGTGAGTTTTTGATGATGATGATGATTATATATATATATATACATACACTATGATATTAGTGTATTTACATGCTTTGTAAACGTATTAGAAATTATAAGTAGCTTTATGTTTTGCATCACATGGGTATTACATAGGTAAATGTATATGCATTTTTTTTATCTTATAGATGTATTGATCTGTTGTCAAGCTGCAGTGTCGGATATAGTAACTGATCTGGGATCAAATGTGACCATAAACTGTGATCTTGATGAAAATGAGGTTTATTGGATTTTACTGAAAACAGCAGATCCTCCAACAGTGATTCTACAATCATTCTCAACATCATCTTTTTACCATAATAAATCATTCAAAAAGAAATATTCCGTGCAGTTTAAACATCGTCTGGTTATTAATAATGTGACTGCTGATGAATTAGGAGTTTATTACTGTATGAGCACACGCAAAGCTCTAAAACTCAGCAACAGCACCAGAATATACTTCAATGGTGAGTTAATTTGTTCCTTAAGGTATATTGATGATCGCTGCTTATACTAACTACTTACATTTTTTTATAATTTGATATTCATAAATTGCAATACACTGCCTGGCCGTTTGGATTGAAATAGGCAAATTCTTGAGATTTTAGGATTGGATTATTGTTGCATTGATTAACGTGTTTCTGGCACGTTGTATATTGGCAACAGTTATTTTAACCCAAACTGATGCATAGCTTTTCTTTTATTAAACAACGATGGCAGATAATGTACACATATTCCAGGATGACAATGTCAATGCAACTACAGAGTCCTGCGCTGTATTGCAAGCCTTTGGGATGTGCTGTATAGTTGACTTTACACAGCCTGCCCAAAACACACTCTAATATTTCATTGCCTTTAGCTTTGATAACATTGTTTTTGTGGCATGGCTTCGACAACAATATGCAACATTACATTTATTTCCATCAAGTGTTGCATTAATGTTTCGCAGAGATCTTGTATTGACAACGAGAGAGTTGAAACACTCTGTAAAGTCTACTCTAGCACATCTTAAAGACTTCCAATATGGTTAAGCTCAGGAATCTGTGGTGGCTAATTTATACATGGAAATGATTCCTCATGCTCACTGAACCACTGTTTCCCAATTTGGGTCCAGTGAATCTTGGTATTGTCATCCAGGAATATAGACATCCGTACACCTTCCGACGTGGTTGTTTGAGAAAATAGTGACGTACTGCATCAGTTAGAATAAAAATAATTGTTGCCAACATACAATGTGCCAAAACATGTTAATCACTTCAACAACGATTCAGTCATAAAACCTAAAGTATTTGCTTATTTAAGTAATAACTTTAAGTGTTTACTGCAATTATCAGTGTTTAAAGTGATACATATTTGTTGCCACTGCACTAACAATAGCATGGCATAACACACTTTGGGTACTTTTTATTACAGAATCAACTCAAGTAACTGCTGCAACCGAGTGTCACGATCATACAGTGACTGATTATATTGAGCAGAATCAGACACACTGGAAGATTATTATCATCATATTTGGACTGATGAATGGGATTCTGGTTATTGTGGTGGTCGGTGAGATATTTTCAGATATGTATAAAATATTAATATTTTATGATTTTCTCCATAGTCAGCTGAAGTTAATTAAATATGTAAATATTCTTAATTTAGGCTTTTGACTCTTTCATTATTATTGTGCCATTTATGTGATATAAATATAATTACTGAATATGAAACATATTTTTTAGGACTGGTAAAGTTTTTTTTTGTTGGAAACAGAAGGTCTGCAAAACAATCAGAACAACTTAACACTGATTTACAGCAGATTCAAGTTATGGAACCGCATCAGGACCAATTACATGTAAGAATATGGGAAACCATCTACAATTCATTTTTGTTTTGATAATTATTGATGATTCTTGCTAGTCTGTGCAATAGCCTTCTATAATGTTTAATTTTGGTTCATGCTAATATTGTTTTTTCAGTATACCACGGTGGAATTTTCCAAGCTCCGTAGAAATATTCGGTCCAGCTAAATCAACAGCACCTATGCTGCTCTAAACCTGCCGAAGTCATGAACATATGAGTATGACTGATTTCATTTTTATTGTGTTCACTTTTTTGTGATATTCAATGCTGAAACTGAATCTGAGGAAACGTCAGAAAAATATTATAAAAAAGTACAATAATTTAAACTCATATATCATACATGTACTCATATAGTTTCATTCTGCTTCCTAAAGACTGTGTGGAAGTCATGAGATCACATTTATTTAATTTAATTGAAGTTTATATTTCTCTTTATGTGTATATCTGAAAGTATACTTTAATAATGTGTAGAGAATATTACTCTGAAAATATTAGGTTCTAGTAGACACTTTTTCTTTCACTGTATTATTATTATTGTGTGAATGTTTTATACAGAAAAATATGTACCTGTCTGTCTATTTAGTGAGTCTTGCAATATAGTCGTTATATTTTCTGGTTGGTGGCATAAAAAAAAACCTGCTTCATATGAAATGTGTTTAAGAACTTTTATATGTACTAGTTGGTCTGCTTCTCTTTGAAGCAGCTGTCTTAAGCCGTATCTGGTGGAAACTTTTGTGATGCAAATATATGTATGAGAGAAGATGAGAGTGTGCACAATATTCATTATTTTTGTGAAGTTTTCAATGCTGTTGAACTGAGAAGAGGTTCATTTTACACAGGATCATAAGATGGTAAAGTCTGTTGGCGTGACATGTTGTGGCTTGTCAACCGACTTTCTCGAACTCAGCTCTCAGGGCTTTTTTTTTGCCTTTTTGTTTTAACAAAATGTAAGTGTGACGAGTTTGTTTGCTTGTTTTTTTTATGTGTTTTATTCTGATAAAACATCTGTGAGTATATTTTGGTATTCGAATCAGAAATAAAAAAATGTGTTTTCATATGAATATCAGAAATCTTTTCTAGATAGAAGAATGAGATCCTTTTACTTTAACCGTGCATATTTAGTATTTTTATATTGACACGACTGCCTTTAATACCTTATATTATTATATCTACTTTCATTTTACAATTAGTTTCACAATAAATACAAATAGTATATAATTATAAAAGAACCATATTTAAAACATGCTAAACTTGGCCCAACATGACATTTATAAAAAATCACCCGTGAGAACACAGTTCAGCCTTTCAGTTAAAATATACCTTTATTATGAAGTTGCTTCATTTGTATGTAATATTAATAGTTATAATAGTTGCTTCATTAGGCTAAATATATATCTTTTTTGAATGTTTTTGATGTCATTCTTAATATTCTACAAAAATGTTGTTTAGCTGGTTATACACACTATGCAGTTTGTTAAGTAAAATATACACACTATGCAGTATTATATTTTTTATAACTAAGTTCATGTGAAGTGCAAAGTGTTCCACTGGCTTTGACACTTGACAACCAACGACTCACCTTTGTCCACAGTGGAGGTTAAACTGTGAAACGAGTGCAGTGTTTTTGCAACACCTTTGTGTTCATGAAGTTCTCACAGTCGTCTTAACCTCAAATGGAAAGTATGTTGACTTTGTTTGTTTACTAGACCCACACAATGCCTAATTAGCACTTGCCAAGTGTTAATGTATGTAAAGCACATTCACAACACTTACGTTGAATCTCACGTACGTCGAGTCATTTCACACGAATCTAGGGTTAATCTTGGAATTAAATTAATTAATGAAATAAAATAAATGATTTTGCACAAATGTCATACTAAAGTGTTGAAACAAAGCCTTTTTGGGGAAAAGGAAGTGAACATAATATAAACTATTGAAGGCCTATTGCTGAAAACACAGGGTGATAATAACAGTGAAAAGTATACCTCTGGGATTTTTTTCATGAGACGCGAAAATATGTACCATTAAGTACATACCACTGCAGTTTCAAAGAGAAATAAACACTAGAGGCAGTAAAACAGCGAAAACTTGTAATCGCTTTCCTACCCAATTATGATTACAGCTCTGTTTCACTTTCCAGACATAACAAAGCTTACTCAGTAGCTCAGTTAGCACGGGATTGGATTTAGGATGCAGAATACTTGCGTTGAGAGATCGAAAAACAAGCTAAAACAGCATGCTTGCGATTGAGTTTTTACATCACATTCACTTTTGTTAATTCATACTATTGGGTAGGTTTAGGTGTAGTGCAGATAGTTATTTTAAAAGTCACGGAGCATTAGACTTATAGCGCCACCCAATGGACATTTCAAGTCAGAATTGAGGCGACATACAAAACCAAAGTCACACACACACACACATTAATCTGCTCTGGGTAAAAAGGCCGAACACTCTTTTAGTGCCGTTCAGTGGATATATCACTTGAAATATGTCACGAAACTTACATGGCGGTACATATTTTGCGTATAAAGTAATACACTTGTCTTGATCAGCTCACTTTTTTACATAAACAATGAGAAACCATAAAAACTTTCATTTGAGCGCTCAGTTCAGTTCAATGATTAACAATGGAAAAAAAAAACTGCATCATAGGCTCATTTTGAGGGGGGTGAATGTCAGGAATGTCCAAAAGTGAGTTCCTCTTTGAATGGGAACTCACTTTGTCCTCTAGTGGACACTTTTGAGAATGCTTAGCGTGACCAGTGTTGTGATTTAAAGACAACAATGAAGTTGGCCTACGATAGTCTGTGATTATTATTAACAATATTCTATAGGTCATTGTCATTTAAGCAGATTTCATGAGTTATATATTCTGAAGCACAGTATACAAAATTAAATGAGATATTTGAAAAAGAACTCGAGATCAAACATTTACAGATACACTATATTACCAAAAGTATTGGGTCACCCCCTTTTAATGAAAGGTTTGACTACTTTAGTAATTTCCATGAGTAATCTTAATGTTTAAGCATATAATGATATTCTAGGGAATTGTGTGCTTCTTGAGCCAAAAAATCATCACCAAACACCAATGACTTGTACATTTATTACATGGACAAAAGTACTGGGACACCACCTTCTTTAGAAGAGAAAAAGGCACTTCCAAACTTTGGCAACAAAGATGGAAACATAATTCATGTACTTAAAAATAGTTTTTCCACCTCTGTTGCAACAGTTTTTAAGTGTATGAAATGACCGTACCCATATGTACCCATGTGTCTTTGGTGTTTGGTGATACATTTTTGGCTCAAGGTGTGTACAAAAGGCCCTTATATTCTTGAATGTCCCGGATAATCCTGACCAATCAGAGTGCTCAATGATACCTCATTATACCGTACTTATGCCGAAATCGAGCTAGAAGTGAAAAGAGAGTAGCTGCGTCATGCATGCGAGAGTGGAAAGTCCATCACCTTCAGTGTAACTTATCCATCCACGCTGGATTGCCATTTAGTTCTAGTTTATATCGAGTTACTGTGTGCGTGTATGTGAAAGAAGTGAGTACAGACCATATATTTTCTGTTGTGATTGAGAACTCGCCCGTTTGTTTTACATTTCAGTTTATTAGCAACATCCTGACAGGATTAATCTTCCTATTTAGTGTATATCATAGTATTCTTATTCGTATGCTCTCCTTCAGTACGATAAATATACAGGTGCTGGTCATATAATTAGAATATCATCAAAAAGTTGATTTATTTCACTAATTCCATTCAAAAAGTGAAACTTGTATAATGTTCCACACAGACTGATATATTTCAAGTGTTTATTTCTTTTAATTTTGATGATTATAACTGACAACTAATGAAAACCCCAAATTCAGTATCTCAGAAAATTTGAATATTGTGAAAAGGTTCAATATTGAAGACACCTGGTGCCACACTCTAATCAGCTAATTAACTCAAAACACCTGCAAAGGCCTTTAAATGGTCTCTCAGTCTAGTTCTGTAGGCTACACGATCATGGGGAAGACTGCTGACTTGACAGTTGTCCAAAAGACGACCATTGACACCTTGCACAAGGAGGGCAAGACACAAAAGGTCATTGCAAAAGAGGCTGGCTGTTCACAGAGCTCTGTGTCCAAGCACATTAATAGAGAGGTGAAGGGAAGGAAAAGATGTGGTAGAAAAAAGTGTACAAGCAATAGGGATAACCGCACCCTGGAGAGGATTGTGAAACAAAACCCATTCAAAAATGTGGGGGAGATTCACAAAGAGTGGACTGCAGCTGGAGTCAGTGCTTCAAGAACCACTACGCACAGACGTATGCAAGACATGGGTTTCAGCTGTCGCATTCCTTGTGTCAAGCCACTCTTGAACAACAGACAGCGTCAGAAGCGTCTCGCCTGGGCTAAAGACAAAAAGGACTGGACTGCTGCTGAGTGGTCCAAAGTTATGTTCACTGATGAAAGTAAATTTTGCATTTCCTTTGGAAATCAGGGTCCCAGAGTCTGGAGGAAGAGAGGAGAGGCACAGAATCCACGTTGCTTGAGGTCCAGTGTAAAGTTTCCACAGTCAGTGATGGTTTGGGGTGCCATGTCATCTGCTGGTGTTGCTCCACTGTGTTTTCTGAGGTCCAAGGTCAACACAGCTGTATACCAGGAAGTTTTAGAGCACTGCATGCTTCCTGCTGCTGACCAACTTTATGGAGATGCAAATTTCATTTTCCAACAGGACTTGGCACCTGCACACAGTGCCAAAGCTACCAGTACCTGGTTTAAGGACCATGGTATCCCTGTTCTTAATTGGCCAGCAAACTCGCCTGACCTTAACCCCATAGAAAATCTTTGGGGTATTGTGAAGAGGAAGATGCGATATGCCAGACCCAACAATGCAGAAGAGCTGAAGGCCACTATCAGAGCAACCTGGGCTCTCATAACACCTGAGCAGTGCCACAGACTGATCGACTCCATGCCACGCCGCATTGCTGCAGTAATTCAGGCAAAAGGAGCCGCAACTAAGTATTGAGTGCTGTACATGCTCATAGTTTTCATGTTCATACTTTTCAGTTGGCCAAGATTTCTAAAAATACTTTCTTTGTATTGTCTTAAGTAATATTCTAATTTTCTGAGATACTGAATTTGGGGTTTTCATTAGTTGTCAGTTATAATCATCAAAATTAAAAGAAATAAACACTTGAAATATATCAGTCTGTGTGGAATGAATGTATGCATTATACAAGTTTCACTTTTTGAATGGAATTAGTGAAATAAATAAACTTTTTGATGATATTCCAATTATATGACCAGCACCTGTATATATATATATATATATTGCTCATGTTAATGCTGTATGGACGAGCTATGCAGATGATTATTATCACGCGATGATCAGCTGTTTGTCACATGCTTATGTTCACTGATGCATGGTTGAGCGGTATTCACATGCTAGTAGCGCCCTCTTGTGTACATTTAAAGAAGTAACACCCAAAACTGTTTAGAATGCCTAATTAAAGCCATTACTATATCCGTTTAATTACTGTTTATTTAAAGTGACAGCTATATTTATGTTATACTTGTATGTATGTGTATATATACCCCCGCAAATAATGAGATGGGGCCCTTCATGGCAGTCTGTCTTTCTAATAACTGATTTAACAGATGCCACTGTCTCAAAGTGAATTCTGTTGTAAGTAATTTGCTGTAAGAGGGTACAATATAAACACTGATGGATCTAGTAATTTCATTATGAACAAATACATATCCTCTGTTACCCCAGACCTTTATTGCACTGGTATGGCCTCTGTAAAAGACTCTTTCTGATTTGCCTAAAGTCTTTTCTGAGTGCTTTAGAGCATCTCTGCTGCCCTCTGCAGGTCTTTCTTGGTCATAGCTTGGAATAAAGTAGGCTATCACTAAAAAAGTTTAGTAACTGCATCATCCTCAACAATCCCAGATATATTTATATGGATAACTAATAGGTGTGTTAGATTTATAGTGTATAAATAAGCAAGCATTGACAATAGTTAATCGTATTGTTGACACTGAAATAAAATTCTGCTTAGAATAAAGGCTTGGGCCGGCCCTGGGTTAGTGTGTAACTAACAGTTTGTGCTCTTCCAACATTAGTATTCAGAGCTGTTTTGCATATCTGAACCCTGACCACAATGATTTATACACATTTGTATCTGTTTTATGTTATTGCACACTGTGCACACAGACATTGTTTTAACTGATGTGTTATCAGTACAAATTTGAACATAAACATGAAATGTGACAAATAATTCAAAAAACGATTTAATACTGGCAAACACAACCCGAGAAAGAACATTTGTGGTTGAGATAACAACATATTGATGAACTAATTTCCTTTAGCAACAGCAAAAACAAGGTCCTTATTCTGCGTTTCACTGGTGAATTTTTTTTAATAGTAAGGACATTTTGGACAGTATCCATGTGACGTATGGTCAACTGTGCATACTCTAAGTAATACTAACTGAATTTAATAAGTTTATATTGTTTACTTACATCTTGTCCTTCTGGTAAAACCTTAAATGAAACTAATATGAAATAAAACTAACTGTACCTGCACTGAAAAACAAAAGACAGTAATACAGAATGCTAATTTCTAATGACCAAATCAAATTAATATTTACAGCAGATAAACCTTATAACCATGAATTAATTGATTAATGTTTAATGTACAAACGGTATCCCTTTTAATTTTATTTAAAACGTTTGACGACTAAAACACAGCAGGTCAAACACAAATAAGGGCAGCAAACTACATTAGATCTCCGTTGCTATTTGTCTGTCCATTCATCAAACTTACCTGATCATCATGGTCACAACAACTCAATGGGTTGAATTCAGATAAAGCCAACATGAAACCCATGGACAAATCCATGTAGGACCCATAAATCAAGCACATATCATATCTACACTGGCATTACCATGCACTGAATTTTCACCATTATTAATATTGAACATCATTCTGATCTTTCTCTGAACGTACTATCTGTCTGTCATGTCTGGACTTTAATTAATCAATAAAATACTTAGCTTAGTTTTATATTTCATTTCAATAGTTAGACCACAAAGTACTGAGCTATTTTCATAAAATAAATGTGATATGTAGTAAGAAATATAAGTTGTTTTTTTCAGCAGGTTGCTATAGACATATTTGAATCTGATGTGACATTTGATCCAATTGATAAGCAGTGAATTACTTGCGTAAATATACACAGACTTACTTGCAACTGAAGCTTCAGTTCATGATCTTTTATGCTTCTGCTGTCCTCATTCTGACCTACGGAGAAAATGAAAGAGACAAAATTAGCAAATACAGCCTGGAAATGCAAATTGGCCTGTCAAATGGTTTTAGAAAATCAATTAACAAACCATTTTTCTACAACAAGAAATTAAATGTTTTATTTTTTATATGTGGGCTCAATCCGAAAAGATCTGCCTCAGTTCCTCTCTCTTGCTTTGATCTTGACAGATTGTTTAGTTGCTGTGAGACTCAAAGTTACTTTTTACTCATGGTCTGATCATGGGAGGAGCAAAGCTGTCAGACTAGATGAGCAGGCAGTTGGCCAACACACTCTCTTTGCATAGAGAAATTAAACAAGAGAGAAAGCAAAAGTCTCACATTCACAGACTTGCCTTTTTTGCTTATTTATTGGCATACTACAGCTTCAGCATGTAGATTTGGTTGCTAATTTCAGTTAAACTATACCTGAATTTGAATTCAAATGTCAAGTTTAAAATGTTTTTCAAACATTTTTCTTGGTTCTTTGAATATTCTGTAACACTTAAACATCCAGGTAAATGCTTCAGGCATAATTGCTCCATGGACATTTTGAGAAACAGAAACTTCTTAAAGACCTCGGGCTGTATTCATGAAAAATCTTAGTGCTAAGAGTTACTCCTAGTAACACAATTCTAAGAAAATTCTTAGAAATGTAGGCATTTCCTCTTAAAATTAAGTTAAAGATCGTAGTAAAGAAAAAGTTATTCAGAAAGCATCTTAACACTTCAAAGAGGTTTTAAGGTCCAGAATTGTTAGGAGTACGAACGAGGACTTTTAAGAGGCTTAAGAGTTTCTTTAGCAGTGGAGAAAATGGACGAAACATGAAGAGGGAGAAGAAATGTGTTGCACACAATGCATGAGAGGGAGTTAATAAGATGCTACACATTAGATTGTGAAGGGATCATGTTTGTGATCGATATTATTAAAGACATGCTAACATCTCTGACACTGCGCAGAAATGCCATAGCACCAGAAATGGATGTAATCATTACATTAACATATTTGGCAACTGGAAAAATGCAACTATGCAACAGCGATGATTTGGGTCTGTACCTGACAGCACTTTCAGAACTTTATTGTTAATTTCCTATAAAATACGTTAAGTATGACAGAATGGTAAATAAAAAATCAATAATATATATACATATGAAGAGCTCTTTTCCAAAACGCGATAAATGACACATTTAAAAAAAATGAGTTCGTCATGCCATTTTGCTGTGTACTGAACCTATTCACTGCTCCATCAATGTTTCATGCCAAATCGCTATATTTCCTTGTTTAAAATGTACTCTCCTGACCTCACAAAGAAGCGCTCTAGCGACTGACGCTAGAAGCTGTAGCCTTTGGCTTTCCTTGTTAGAGCGCCCGCCTCCCGCGCCGGAAACCCGGTTTCGAGACCCGCTCGGTGTGATGGTGAGGACCCGGGGGGTTTAACAATCATTGTTTAACATGTTCAGACTGAGCCAACAGACCATTTTAACATGATAAGTTGAATATTAACAAAATGTGGGAACGGAGCGAGGCCAGTGGAGTAAATGATAATGAACGACACCTGCGCCACTCACCGGTCTCGAGTCCCACGGAGGAGCTTCAGAAGAGTAAAAGGAGGAGTGACGACAGTGAAAGACGAGAGAGGACCGGGCCTGGATTTTAGTTTGTGTTTTGTGTGTGCGGCAGTCGTCTGTAAAGGGCTGCTGCTTTTATTTTGCGTACTTGTGTTTGGGATAATTTTATTTTAAATCCCGATAATGTCAACTGCAAACATTGCTATGATGATTTAAAAATGTAAAAACGAGCTCCATGAAACCATTTAAAAAGGCGCATTCAGCGGTTTTCTGTGGCAGGATATGAAACAGCACACAAAGTATAATGATCCCGAGCGTAACTACGGCGCGCTCTCTTCCTTTTATCAAATGATTGTAATCACATCCATTCATTTTATCATCCAGCCACTAGCCTTTTATTTAGACTAAAAACCCTTTTCATTCGGGTGAGGAAGTTGTCATTTTGAGTGGCATTTGCACATCCTGTCATGCCGGTGACTATATGCCACTGCAATAGACGCATTTTGCAGTAGTTAAGGTTATAGATTAATCGATTAATTGATCGTTAATTTAAACGATGATCGATTATGGAAATGGTTGAAAATTTACATCCCTAGTAGGTACACACAGCGCTCACTTTGGAGGCTGAATGTTCGCCTGCTAACAGAGGACTTTGTCCAGACTATTTCTTCCCAATTATTAGCGTGAATGCTACCCCAGATATAACACACGGCACAATTTGGGAAACAATCAAAGCCTATATTAGAGGTCAAATGATATCTTACACATCATTTGAAAAGAACAAACAGAGGAGGTCTATGGCAGATCTGACAGCTCGTATCTCAGTTATAAAATCAATATATAAATAACCCTTCATCCATTATACTTAAAGAATATATTTTCTTACAAGCTGATTTCAACACTCTTTCTACTGTTGATAATGAGGAGATGTTGATTAAATCAAGGCATGCTTACTATGAGAATGGGGAGAGGGCAAACAGGCTCTTAGCCCATCAGCTCAGACAATCCTCTGCTTCCCGTATTATTCCAACTATTAAAACACATAATACCTTATTGTCAGATCATCACGAAATCAATAATACATTTTTGGAATTTTATCAGTTATTGTATTATTCGGAACAAACCTCTGATTATAAGGACTTTGATAATTTTTTGAAAGATCTCTCACTACCTCACATCAGTACCAATGCTGTGCAATTTTTAGATGGCCCTATTTCTTTAGATGAGGTCCGTGATGCAATTTCAGCCATGCAATGTGGTAAGAGCCCTGGCCCAGATGGCTTTCCGGCTGAATTTTTTAAGTTATTTTCTAACGAAGTAGCTCCCCTTTTGCTAAATATGCACAATGAATCGTTTGATCTAGCCTGCCTTCCCCAAACTGTGCGAGAAGCTTAAATTTCCTTAATTCTGAAAAAGGACAAGGATCCCCATACGTGTAGTTTATATCGCCCAATATCTCTTCAAAATGTTGATTTTACAATGCTTTGCTAAAATTCTTGCTTCACAATTAGAAACAGTTCTTTCTAGTATCATCTCCACTGACCAAACTGGCTTTATTAAAAACAGATTCTCATTCTTCAATGTCAGACGATTATTTAACATCCTCTACCATTCCATGTCTTCGTCAATGCCTGGAGTTTGGATCTCACTCGACGCAGAAAAGGCATTTGACAGGGTAGAGTGGGATTACTTATTCCACACTCTTCAGATGTTTGGTTTTGGAGCGAGTTTTATATCTTGGGTCAAGCTATTATACAAAGCTCCACTTGCCTCTGTTTGTACCAACAATATTTCTTCCGCATATTTTCGGATTAATCGAGGCTGATTAATCGAGGCAATTAAACAGGGTTTCCCCCTGTCGCCTCTTTTGTTTGCAGTCGCAATAGAGCCTTTGGCCATTGCTTTGCACCAAAATTAAAAAAAATAGCTGGTATAATCAGAGGAGGACAAGAGCATAAAGTTCCCTATCAGTCGGTCACTCTCGACGTCACGTCGGAGGACCGACGAATTGGGATATCGCTTAGAGAGACCAATCCACTTCGAGTGTAAACTAAACGAGCCAATGCACATTGGCATGCGATTATTGCATCCAGCTGCCGCTGATCACAGCGTGAGCATAAATAGGCAGCAGGTGCAGCGCATATTCAGCTTTTCGCTTCGGAGCCGAGCGGTTACATCGTTCTGCTCCTGACTTCTGCTGAACGAGTGAATTCAACGAGTTGAGCACGCTCTTCGGAAGACTCTCGTGCTGGTGGTACGGCACTACAGCGGTGGTGGTTCTTCCCATGTCGAGTGGACTGCACACATCAGGCTGCACTACCCCCTGTTTGTGTTGCAAATGACCATCTCCCCTGTTTGCTTCAGCATGCTAAAAGAGTTTTTTCCCTAAAAGAGCATTCACGGGTGCGTCTTTTTAAAGACGATGTTGCATCTGGCAAACTTGACGTTGCGTCTTTATAAAGACGAGTTGGGTTTTGCTTCAGACAACGTGTCACCCGTGCGTTTCTGGATGCGGTCGTTGCCTGGCGCTGGGTGAATGGTCACGTTCGCTGCCTCACGTGCCTGGGGCAGCACGCTGAGGTGGCGTTCGTGGATGAGTCATCTTCTCACTGTGGATGCTCATCTCGGAGTTGCGGCCAGGCTCCGTTTCCTCGACAAAGGGGCGGAGCTAAAAAAAAAAAAAAAAAAAGTTGCCTCCGTCTCGATCTAGTTCTCGTCCTGGCTGCAGACAGGCGAGGTCTACTTCAGGCGGTAGCACGGCTGGTCTGAGGACTACAGTGGTGGCAAACCCTCAGGGGACCATCGCTCCTCTTGCGCTCCGCAACCAGTTGAGCTGCCAATGGAACGTGCTGGGCCCTCTAAAAGGAGCGTACCAGCAGTATCCTTGGTGCTCCTCCCGACGACCAGATGTCGATCGCTGCATCGGAGGGTGAGCCGGAGCTTCTGGAGAGGAAGATTCGGCTGCGTTGCCGCTCCGGCGGTAGCAATGCCTGAGTCGGATCTGGAAGTGACGGCTATGCTTTCCCGGGCCACCGGAAGGGTAGGGCTCGAGTGGAGAAAGCCACCGTGTCCCGAACCCTCGAGGTTGGACGACTGGTTTCTCGGGGTAGCGTGTGCTGGTTCTCAGCGCCCTGCCCCAGGTGCCTCTCTCCCGGACGTGCATGAGGGGCTTACAGGTCGTGGACGGCACCTTTTACTGCCAGAAACCGACCTGCTAACTCCTCCTCCCTCACCACCCTCGGTGGTGCAGCTAGGGGTTACGGGGGTCCCCCCGGTGGAGCGGTCAGTTGCGATGCAAGTGTGTCCCTATACTGTCTCCACCCGGCAGGGCAAACCGTGCCTCCTCTTCCGGGCCTGTAGGTACTCGTCCGGTCTCATCCGGCGAGGCTTATGTGGCCTGTGGAGAGGCTGCCTCCACCTAATGCTACGGTGTTACTGCAGGTTCTTTTCAGGCTAAAAGCACTGAGGGACATGCATGGGGGTGGTTACGATCCGGAAGTTCTGAGAAGAGCTCCGTACCGCACCTGACCTCGCGCCATGAGCGACGAAGGTTATGGCACGGTCTCTGGGTCGTGCGATGTCCACACTTGTGGTCCAGGAGCGCCACCTCTGGCTGTGTCTGGTTGACATAGGGACGCCGACAAAATCGGTTCCTCAAGGTTCCTGTATCCCAGACTGGCCTCTTCGGCGACGCAGCCGGTAACCTGGCCCAGCAGTTCCCGGCTGCACAGGAGCAGACTGAGGCGATCTAACACTTCCTGCCTCGGCGGGCAGCTGCTGCCTCCACCCGTCCGCCGGTTGCAGCGCCCAGCCTGCTCGTCGCCGAGGGCGGCCCCCTGCATCCACCCCTGCTCCCGCACCGCATCCGCAGCAGCCTCCAAAAGCGGTGCCGTAGAGCTAGGTGTAGGCAGGCCGCCCGTCCTGGCCCCCGTCTACTGGCGGTAAGCAGAGGAGCAAGAGGCCTCGGGACGGGCGACCCAGAGAGAGAGGGAACTGCTTCGGGAGAGGGTAAGTGCATCTCTCCCTCCCCTGGAGGAGGGCCGGGTGGATAATCTGTTTTTTTTCAAAAATCTCGACAGGAAGCGGTTGTTTCTGTCTCTGGGTCCCAAGAGGGCTTGGAGAGTCATGGACGAATCAACTTCGGACCACACTCATCCTCCCTCTCGCCAGCAGGCAGCAGTGGGCGGTTCGAGAGCGTCATCAAAGGCTACTCACGCACCCTCTGCCAAATTATGGAAGCCGGTAAACGTGCACCGCACACTCAGACCCCTCCACGGTCCGCCACGGACCAGGTCCCTGCATTCCACCTCGCTGCCCTACTGCGGGTACGTCGGTGGTCCAGATGGTCCCGCTTGTACGGTGTCTGGGTGCCGGGAGCTGCCCAGCCGTCTCGCTGGCTCCTGAGGACCATCTGACTCGGCTATGCGATTCAGTTCGCCCGGTGTCCTCCCAAGTTCAGGGGCATCCACCTCACAGCAGTGAAGGCAGCCGATGCCCATGACTTGTGAGAGGAATCTCTGTCCTACTGGCAAAGGACGTGATGGTACCGGTCCCTCCAGCCGATATGAAGGCAGGGTTTTTCAGCCCTTACTTCATTGTGCCCAAGAAAAGCGGTGGGTTACGACCAATCTTGGGTCTGCGCATCTTGATGCTCAAGATGCTCATGCAGAACCGCGTCTTCGGATGCATCCGTCCCCAAGTTCGGTCTGCAGCATTGACCTGAAGACCCGTACTTCCATGTGTCGATCCTTCCGTACCACAGGCCATTCCTGCGGTTTGCGTTCGAAGGACGAGCATATCAGTACAGGTCCTGCCCTTCGGGCTGTCCCTATCGCCCCGTGTCTTCACGAAAGTAGTGGAGGCAGCCCTTGTTCCCTTGAGAGAACAGGGCGTGCGCATTCTCAACTACCTCGACGACTGGCTCATACTGGCTCAGTCTCAGGATCAGTTATGCGAACACAGGGATTGGTGCTCTCGCACCTCAGCCAGTTGGGCCTTCGGGTCAACTGGGAAAAGAGCAAACTCTTGCCGATGCAGAGGATCTCTTTTCTTGGTATGGAGTTTGGATTCGGTCAATCAGACAGCGCGCCTCACGCAGGAACGCGCTCAGTCGGTGTTGAACTGCTTGAATACATTCAAGAACAGGACGCGGCACCACTGAAACGGTTTCAGAGGCTCCTGGGGCATATGGCGGCTGCCGCTGGGGCTGCTCCATATGAGACCGCTTCAACACTGGCTCCATGGCCGAGTCCCGAGGTGGGCGTGGCAGAGCGACACGCTGAGGGTCCAAGTCACTCCAGCCTGCCGCCAAACCTTCACCCCGTGGTCAGACCTTTCATTCCTTCGGGCAGGAGTGCCCCTGGAACAGGTCTCCAGGCACGCTGTGGTTTACACAGACGCCTCCGCCAAGGGCTGGGGGGCCACGTTCAACGGGCATGCAGTGTCAGGGGTTTGGACGGGTCCCCAACTGCACTGGCACATCAACTGCCTGGAGTTGCTGGCAGTACACCTGGCCTTGAACCGTCTCAAGAGATGCTTACGAGGCGAGCATGTACTAGTCCGTACGGACAACACGGCGACCGTTGCGTACATCAACCGACAAGGTGGTCTACGCTCCCGTCGCATGTCACAACTCGCCCGCCACCTCCTCCTCTGGAGTCGGAAGCATCTGAGGTCGCTTCGCGCCATTCATATCCCGGGCTTGCTCAACTGGACAGCCGACGAGCTGTCACGAGCTGCGCTCCCCGGGGAATGGAGACTCCATCCCCAGACGGTCCAGCTGATTTGACGACGTTTTGGACTCGCACAGGTAGACCTGTTCGCGTCCCTAGAGACGTCGCATTGCCAGTTGTTCTACTCCCTGACCGATGGAACACTCGGCACGGACGCACTGGCACACAGCTGGCCGCGGGGCCTTCGCAAATATGCATTTCCCCCAGTGAGCCTTCTCGCACAGACACTGTGCAAAGGTCAGAGACGAAGAGGAGCAGATCCTGCTCGTGGCACCATACTGGCCTACCAGGACTTGGTTCCCAGAGCTGATGCTCCTCGTGACAGCCCCTCCCTGGCAGATTCCTCTGAGGAAGGATCTACTGACTCAGAGACGGGGCACCTTATGGCGGAGGTTCTAGGTGACCTACCCCAAGAGGTAGTTGACACCATCACTTCGGCGAGAGCACCGTCTACGAGACACGCTTACGCCTTGAAGTGGAACCTGTTCGTCGAATGGTGCTCTTCTCACAGAGAAGACCCCCGGAGATGCCCGATCAGAGTCGTGCTATCCTTCTTGCAGCAAGGGTTGGAGCGAAGGCTGTCTCCCTCCACCCTCAAGGTCTACGTGGCCGCGATTGCTGCCAACCACGACCCTGTGGAAGGGAAGTCGGTGGGGAAACATGACTGGGTCGTCAGGTTCCTTAGGGGGGCTAGAAGGCTGAATCCTCCACGCCCCCCCTCTATACCCTCTTGGGACCTGTCCTTAGTGCTTAGAGCACTACAACAGGGCCCGTTTGAGCCCTTGCAGACAGTCGAGCCCAAGTTTCTTTCAATGAAAACTCTGCTCCTGTTTGCTCTGGCCTCTATCAAGAGGGTTGGGGACCTGCACGCATTTTCGGTCGACGATTCGTGCCTACAGTTTGGACCGGCGGATTCCCAGATAATCCTGAGGCCCCGGCCCGGCTATGTGCCCAAGGTTCCCACTACTCCATTTAGAGACCAAGTGGTGAGCCTGCAAGCGCTGCCCCCGGAGGAGGCAGACCCAGCCCTGGCTTTGCTTGTCCCGTCCGAGCATTGAGACACTACGTTGACAGGGCGCAAAGCTTCAGGACCTCAGACCAGCTCTTTGTCTGTCACGGAGGCCGGCAGAAAGGGAATGCCGTCTCCAAGCAGAGGATGGCCCACTGGATAGTGGATGCCATCACCCTGGCTTATCAGGCACAGGGTGTGCCTTGCCCGTTCAGGTTGAGAGCTCACTCTACGAGAAGTGTAGCGTCCTCCTGGGCGCTGGCTTGTGGCGCCTCACTGACAGATATTGTAGAGCTGCGGGCTGGGCGACCCCTAACACATTCGCTAGATTCTATAGCCTTCGTGTGGAACCGGTTTCCTCCTGTGTTCTCACCTCAAAGGGGTAGAAGCACTGAGGGGCCCCGGTTTCGGGTCGGCTTGCTAAAAACTGCTCCAGAGAGTCCACCTGTAGACCCTGTCGAGCTCCTCCATCCCCTCGGCAGCTGGACGTGGCGGAGCGTCCGGCGCCAGGCCCTCACTCGATGAATCCCTGAGAACCGGTAGAGGGCTGGGTTCCGTATGTAGAGACCGTTCGGATCCCATATGTGTATTTCCACGGTTAGCCTTAGAGCCCGTGTTTCCCGGCAGACTTCCTGCTACTCCAAGAGGTTACAATCACCTCCAATCTTCCATATGCATCTGACTATTGTCCATATGTGTAACTGCCTCTGAACCTCCCTCGGGAAGGTAAGGGCTTCCGCAGCGTTCCTGTTCTGAGCTGAACGGGTACGTTCCCAGTGTTATCCAGTCCTACTGAGTGGGTAGTGCCATAGCAACAGTAATGGATCTTCCTATGGGGGCCCTAACCTGCGCCAAAAAGTAATGGCACAGGAGGCCTCCATGGGACACTGGAAGGGGCAGTATCCGTGGCCTTTTGGTAGGGATCCCAATTCGTCGGTCCTCCGACGTGACGTCGAGAGTGACCGACTGATAGGGAACGTCTCGGTTACGTATGTAACCCTCGTTCCCTGAAGGAGGGAACGGAGACGTCACGTCCCGTCGCCACGGCTCCTGTACCACCGCTGAGCGGCCGGTCCCCGGCTCGGCTCCTCAGCGAAAACCTGAATATGCGCTGCACCTGCTGCCTATTTATGCTCACGCTGTGATCAGCGGCAGCTGGATGCAATAATCGCATGCCAATGTGCATTGGCTCGTTTAGTTTACACTCGAAGTGGATTGGTCTCTCTAAGCGATATCCCAATTCGTCGGTCATCCGACGTGACGTCTCCGTTCCCTCCTTCAGGGAACGAGGGTTACATACGTAACCGAGACGTTTCTTTGTATGCGGATGACTTGCTTTTATATATTTCTGACCCGTCTAAATCCTTGCCTCATGTCCTCAAAAATTGTTGATATGTTTGGAAGACTCTCTGACTATAAATTTAATTTACAGAATTTACAGAATTTCTTTTACTGAGAACTTCCCCTGTTTACTGGAACGAGTTGAACAGGATTTCAAGCATTGGGCCTTGCTCCCATTATCAGTTGCAGGTCGAATAAATTCTTTTAAAATGAATGTGCTGCATAAATTCAGCTATTTGTTACAGTGTATCTCAGTATTTATTCCAACTAATTTTTTCGTAGGCTGGATAATGCTCTCGGCTCATTTATATGGTATGGAAAACCTGCTAGAATGAGTAAAAGTGTTTGCGACATCCTAAGTCCCTGGCGGAAGGTCTTTGCCTTATTTTCAATTTTATTATTGGGCCTCAATTATTTGCACTATACTCCACTGGCTAAATTAAGATCCTGGGGCTGATCCCCTTTAATGGCTAGCCATTGAATCTGCCTCATGCTTGCCTTTTTCCCTAGCAGCTTTAGTTTATGCTCCTCTTTCCTTTCCCTACAACAAACTTAACCCCTTCATCCCTATACTTATAATCTGGAAACAGATGAGACAAGTGAAGTATCAAATGGGAACAAGAACAAACAATAAGCCAGACATTAAGAAAACTAGGAATAGAAACACAAGCAAAACAATCACCATAACATTCAACAACTAACAAAGCACAATGGAAGCACAAGGACTATTCATTAACTGGATAACCAAAGGAACTAATGATTAGCTACAGTATGGCAACTAACAAGCAGTGGCTGTGGTCCAATGAGTGTCTAGGCACACAACAGACAGGGGCAGAACACACACAGGAAACATGTAATAGAACTGACAGAAGCTGACTGACTGAATCATGAAAACACACTGCTCTTGTGTCTGTTTTTAATGATTAACATCTCACTGTTCATGCAGCTACAGAATGAAGATATCAGATGAGATGAGGGCCATGCTCTTGGTAAAAACAAATTCACATCTGTGTGTTTCTGAAACCCTCAGGACATTTACTGTAACTGCACATGAATGCTGTTATCATAAAGATTCATCCAATTCTACTAGATAGCAAAATCAGAGATAGGGGATCTGAGATGTCTGGATCTGCAATTGTCTCATGGAGTCAGGAAACACTGCAAGATATCAGTATCCCAACTATATGTTTTGAAATATTTTGCTGAAAGTACCCATTAAGTTGTGAAAACTTTCTTTAATATTTTCTGAATGTTAAAAATGTCCAATTTTTTTATCTTCCATTTTTGGTTACATTAAAACATTAAAATAATATTTAACTTGATATGTTCTCTGAACAGTCAGAAAAGAATTTACAATTTAAAAATGTCCTACTCAATTTTTCAGGCAAAACATTTCCATTGACGATACATAAATACCTTATTTGTGCTTTCTTGTGCTAACAAAATAAAAAATTATCTCTCAATGATTCTACAGCATTATTATGTAAGATATTTCAACTGGACATAACATTTTTCTTTTTCACCATCGTTGAGATTAATTTTGCTGCATGTTGATGCCTCTGTGTATTGTGACGAGCGTCCCGAGTGCATATCAGCGTTGCCCTGGAAATACACGAGGAGCACCTGTTCACAGCTCATCACGGGCTGATCGGCCACACCTGCGGCTCGTCAGCCTGCCGGCTCTTAAGCAGCATGCTCACGGAGACAAGGCGAGAAGCCTCTCCATGAGACAGAAACCTAACTCTCTCTCTTTCTCCCGTTCCAGACAGCAGTGTGTGACCGACCAGCACCACCACGAGCACCGCACGGACTCACCCGCACCTGGATACGATAGAGAACACTGCCACAAGCCCGTACGGCATCACCACCCACACCCTTGAGCACGGATTAATAAAATCCACCCTCCGGGGTTTTTGATTTGAGCTCTCCTTGTCGCGTGTTCCTTTCCACCCCGTTACACTGGTGGAGAATGCGGGCATATTAGTGGAAGGAACACTGACAAGCGATCTCCCGGCAACTCACCGTTCTTTTTTCTTTATTTTTATTTCTCTTTTCTGTCTCCCCGTTTCCAGGCGGCCGCTCCTCCCCCGACATGGATGAAATCCTCCAACGGCTAACGGAGGTCAGCATCCGCCAGCAGCAGATCACGGAACATCTTGCCGCCCGACAGGGTCAGACCGAGCAGGGGCTCGACGAGCTGCGCACGGCAGCCGCACGACGCATTCCGCTACCAGATCCTCGGTGCAAGATAACGCAATTATTGCCCAAGATGACAGCGGATGACGATGTTGAGGCTTTTCTCCAAATGTTCGAGAACACAGCGACCCAGGAGGGCTGGGAGAGCGACGACTGGGCGCGGTTGTTGGCGCCCCTCCTCACCGGCGAGGCTCAGCGAGCCTACTTCGCCATGCCGTCCGAACTCGCCGGCAGGTACGACGAGCTGAAGAGGGAAATCCTGGCCAGGCTGGGGCTTTCCTCGGTCTGTGCGGCCCAGTACTTCCACGATTGGGACTATAAATCCCGCCTCCCAGCCCGAGCTCAAGCGGCTGAATTGTCCCGTCTCGCTCGGCATTGGTTGTTGGATGGGGAGCCCACAGCTGCCCAGGTAGCGGAGCGCGTCGTCATTGACCGCTTCCTCCGTGCTCTCCCGAGGTCTCATCGCCAAGCGGTCGGGATGCGGAACCCCAACACCGTGGCTGAGCTAGTCGAGGCGGTAGAGCTGGCGGATGCTGCCCAACACCGGGATGCTGGGGAGCGAGCGTGGCCTTTTCCCCGGAGGGTGGTCCAGGAGCGACGTGTGCCGGAGGGCACCTCACGACCAGTAGCCAGGCCGGCGGCTCCCGTTCAAAAGGACGAACCCATGCCGACAGCGGATCCCACCTCTCCGGCACGGACATGGCTGGCAGGCTGTATCGTGCATCAGGACCTACCCACGGGGGCTCCAGAGGCGGAGGTAAAAATCAATGGCCACCCATTCCCGGCCCTTCTAGACTCCGGTAGCGCCGTTAGCCTGATTCAATCCCGCATCCTCGCGCCCCGCGCTGAAACTAAGGCGACCCTTCCGATCACTTGCGTGCATGGAGACACGCGACACGTCCCGGCCCGGAGAGTGACCATTTCAGCTGCCCCTGGCGCGTGGCCGGTGGAAGTGGGCGTGGTGAAGGACCTGCCGGTCCCCGTCCTCATTGGAAGAGATTGGCCGGGGTTTGATCGCCTGCTTGCTGCCGCCATACAGCCTGCCAGCACAAAAGGGAGCCGCCGCCGGAAAAGGCTGGCGAAAGGAGGCCGTGGTCGCCCCGCCTTGCTGGCCTCGGACAGCGGGAGAGATGGTGAGTCCCCTCCACCTAATCCTAACCTCTACCATGACCTATTTCAGCAGGTGACCGGAGGCGGGTCATTCGCCAAGGAGCAGCGTGAGGACGACCGGCTAAAGCATTGCTGGACTCAAGTGCGCATGGTGGAGGAAAAGGAGACTCAACCAGGGCCCCATCCTCTCCCGCATTTCATCGTCCGAAACGGCCTGCTCTACTGTGTCGCACGGCGAAGGGGGGAGGACAAAACCTTACTAGTGGTGCCCCGGACGAAGACGGAAACGGTGCTGTAGTTGGCCCACTCGCATCCCCTGGCGGGCCACCTTGGGGCGGAAAACACCACCCAACGAATCCGTGACCGTTTCCAATGGCCCGGGATGGAAGCCGAGGTCAAACGGTTCTGTCAGGCCTGTCCCACCTGCCAAAGGACGTCGCCGCGGAAGCCTCCCCCCAGCCCGCTGATTCCACTGCCCATCATTGAGGTGCCCTTCGAGCGCATCGGGATGGACCTGGTAGGGCCGTTGCCTAAGTCTGCCCGGGGCCATGAGCACATCTTGGTGATTGTGGATTACGCCACCCGGTACCCGGAAGCAGTGCCCCTCCGAAAGGCCACTGCCAAGTCCATCGCCCGTGAGCTCTTCCTGCTCTGTAGCCGGGTCGGCATCCCCGCCGAGATACTGACCGACCAGGGGACCCCCTTTATGTCCCGGCTAATGGCTGACCTGTGCACCCTCCTCAAAGTGAAGCAACTGAGGACCTCAGTATACCACCCCCAGACTGACGGCCTAGTGGAAAGGTTTAATCAAACCCTCAAACAAATGCTACGACGAGTGGTAGCCGAAGACAAGCGGGACTGGGACCTCATGCTGCCCTATGTGCTGTTCGGGATACGGGAGGTACCTCAGGCGTCCACCGGCTTCACCCCGTTCGAACTGCTGTTCGGCCGCCAGCCCCGGGGGCTGTTGGACGTAGCCAAAGAGGCATGGGAGCAACAGCCTGCGCCTCACCGCTCGGTCATCGAGCACGTAAAGGAGATGAGGGAAAGAATCGACCGGGTCATGCCATTAGTCCGGGAACACCTCGTCAAAGCCCAACAGGCGCAGCAACGGCATTACAACCGAGCTGCCCAGCCACGAGAGTTCCAGCCTGGAGACAGAGTGATGGTCCTTGTCCCCAACTCCGCCTGCAAGTTCCTGGCCAGCTGGCAGGGCCCGTATACTGTCACCGAGAGAACTGGTCCCGTCACTTACCGTGTCCGCCAGCCGGGGCGGCGGAAAGCAGACCAGCTTTACCACGTCAACCTGCTGAAGAAGTGGGTGGGGACAAGGGTCCAGCTGGCTGCCTTCACCGCCGTGGAGCCGGTGGTAGTGGACACTAACCCACAGCTGTCGGCAGCTCAGAAGACGGAGCTGCAGCACCTGGTCGGTCAGTTCCCCGATGTGTTCTCATCGACCCCCGGGCAGACCCAGATCCTCCAACACGAGATCCGCACACCACCCGGAACCATCGTCCGGCAGCGGCCCTACCGAGTCCCAGAGGCTCGTCGGCAGGCTATTGAGGAAGAAATCCAACAAATGCTGAAGTTAGGGGTGATTGAACCATCTACTAGCCCTTGGTCCAGCCCTATCGTCCTGGTACCAAAACCAGATGGCACCCTCCGCTTCTGCAACGACTTCCGCCGCCTAAATGAAATCTCGGAGTTCGACGGTTACCCAATGCCTCGGGTGGATGAGCTCCTCGATCGCCTAGGTAGGGCCCGGTATATCTCTACCCTGGACTTAACTAAGGGATACTGGCAAGTGCCCCTCTCCAAAACTGCCAAGCCCAAAACAGCCTTCAGCACCCCCAATGGGCACTGGCAGTACCGGACCCTTCCCTTCGGCCTGCACGGGGCTCCTGCCACGTTCCAGCGTATGATGGATATCGTGCTGCGGCCCCATCAGTCCTATGCCGCGGCATACCTGGACGACGTGGTAATCCACTCCGAGCGTTGGGAAGATCACCTAGACCGTCTGCGGAGGGTGCTAATGGAGCTGCGTAGGGCTGGGCTCACCGCCAACCCCCGAAAATGCCACCTGGGCCTATCTGAGGCAAAGTACCTGGGCTTCCAGGTCGGACGGGGCCTCATCAAGCCCCAGGAAAAAAAGGTGGAAGCAGTCCAGTCCGCCCCGAAACCCAGCACGAAGTCCCAGGTACGAGCCTTTTTGGGGTTGGCGGGGTACTATCGCTGCTTCATCCCTAACTTCTCCTCCTTAGCCGCCCCCCTGACAGACCTGACCAGGAAGGGGCAGCCAGAGAAGGTGTGTTGGACACCCGAGGCAGAGGAGGCCCTGAGAAGGGTGAAGATGGCGCTCTCCTCGGAGCCAGTTCTGCGAGCCCCCGACTTCAGCTGCCCCTTTCTGTTGCAAACGGATGCCTCCGACACCGGACTAGGAGCCGTTCTGTCCCAAGTTCAGGAAGGTGAAGAGCATCCCATCCTGTACATCAGCAGAAAGCTGACCCCGGCCGAAAAGAACTACGCCACCGTGGAGAAGGAAGCTCTGGCCATCAAGTGGGCGGTCCTGGAGCTGCGCTACTACCTCCTGGGCCGGAGGTTCACCCTCGTTACGGACCACGCACCCCTCCAATGGATGGCCCGGGCGAAGGACACAAACGCCAGGGTGACGCGATGGTTCCTCGCGCTCCAGGACTTCCACTTTGAGGTGCGACATCGGGCAGGAGTGGCCCACTCCAACGCGGACGGCCTCTCCCGGATCTGGTCAGCTTTCGCAGGTCTGTCGGGGGTCACTCCCCACCCACCCCTTCTATCACCCCTACTAACACCATATTGTTCCGCCAGGCCAGGACAACGCTTAGGGGGGGGGAGTGTGACGAGCGTCCCGAGTGCATATCAGCGTTGCCCTGGAAATACACGAGGAGCACCTGTTCACAGCTCATCACGGGCTGATCGGCCACACCTGCGGCTCGTCAGCCTGCCGGCTCTTAAGCAGCATGCTCACGGAGACAAGGCGAGAAGCCTCTCCATGAGACAGAAACCTAACTCTCTCTCTTTCTCCCGTTCCAGACAGCAGTGTGTGACCGACCAGCACCACCACGAGCACCGCACGGACTCACCCGCACCTGGATACGATAGAGAACACTGCCACAAGCCCGTACGGCATCACCACCCACACCCTTGAGCACGGATTAATAAAATCCACCCTCCGGGGTTTTTGATTTGAGCTCTCCTTGTCGCGTGTTCCTTTCCACCCCGTTACAGTATGAATAATATAGTAATTCAAAACTTTATTGTGCACAACATGTTTATAAAAATCCTTACTGAAACTGGATTGCTGCAACACTGCTTGCTGCTTTCATGCTGCATTGCCCTGTGGTTGGTGGAAAAACACACTTACGAAGAGGGCTTCAGATGAGATTAGCGAATATAACTTTTTTGCCATTCTTAGATAATGCAAATGTGAAGGTGATTGCTGAACACTGAGCATGAATCGTCATAATGGTGACTATTCAAATTAAAATATTATTTTCAATAAAGATTCTCATTAAGAACTGTTATAGACAAATGGTGTGAAATAAGTGTGGGTCTCTTCTCTTTTGTCTGTTCTTGTCCACTGTGTCCTTCAGTGAATCTGCTTTTAACAGACTTGTTAAGGCTGAGATGATTTTACAGTAAATTTCCAGGTGTTAAATCAACACCGCTTGGTGTACATATAGGAACTGGTTCCCATATGTGATTTAACACTGGGGAATTTACTGTATTGGGCAAACTCGGTCCTGGAGGGCTGCTGTTCTGCAGAGTTTAGTTCCAGATAAAACTCACCTGCCTATAGCCTTCAAGTAGTCCTGAAGACATTGATTAGCTTGTTCATGTATGTTTAATTAGAGTTCATTAAGGGGAGGCGGGCGTTCTGTCACAACAGTACATTTTGTTTAATTCATTCACTGTATGCCTAAGTTTCAAATATTTTTTGAAGTGATATTACGTAGAACATTTTTGGCTTTTCTCTGGCTCTCTGCACTGGCATCAGGCAAAACTGTAAGTGTCTATGCACACACTTGTTAAACTGGAAATCTAACATTGCCTCCATATATAACTAGCCCATTATTAATGTGTCTCCTTTTAAAAAAAACACTGGTATCTATTATAGCATCTTGTACAATGCTTAAATGTTGCAATTTTTATTAAGACATGTTGCCTTTGTTACTTAATGCCTTGAGTAATTGTAGGGGAAGTGAAACTTTCACATTACTTTCTATGAAAATATAATTTATTTTAGCAAACAATCCATAGAATTCAGAAGACAAACTAGCCATTCTTGGAAATGTGTTGATTTTAAGATGGTTGCATCCGATGAATGGCATCAGTAATGTTTTTCCAAACAGGGACAGAATACACATGCATGTCTATCCCACTAATTTCACTACTAGGTAGCAAACTCAAACGTTTGATTTGTGAACTATGACTTGTGAGCTATGAGAACTATGACTTGTGAACTATGAATTGTGGAAAGTAGCCTACACAACTGCAACATCACAACTTTGTAGAAGAGATAATCAGGGCCAGCGCTAGCTATAGGCAGAGCAGGCGATTGCCTAGGGCCTTGGCCTTTGAAGAGGAGCCTCCATAACCGTAGCATCCCCTATTTACTACTAGTCCACCAGTCAAGACGGGCAGCAAATTCTAGCCTCATTGTTCATGGGATATAGTTGAATTGTCACTCATCTGCAAATAAACCAATTAATGTTGCCATTTCAAAGTGGGTCCCGCCTTCTGAATGTCTGTGTAACGAACGCATTCTTAGGTGCTTCGAATTAATGCTGCGAACTGTTAAAAATGCAAACGACATAATTAGCACGCAAAGAAGTGCAGCTCTTAATGCAGGTGTGCAAGTTGTCGTCATCTATTTCTAGAGAGATTGCAGTGTATTCCAAGTATAAACTTGTTCTGTCATCAGCATCATTTCCGGAGAGATTATTCACCTCTTTATTATGAGTTTTAAAAAACCGCTAACACTATTATTGTTTTATTGTTAGCAGTTTTTCCTGCATTTTTGATCAAATAAATCCAGGCTTGATGAGAATATTGAGACTTATTTAAAAAAAATAGTAATGTGTTCAAACTTTTGTACTGTATAAGAAAAAATATTTACCATTTTAAATTAAATGTTGTATAAATAAAAAGGTTAGACATATTTGTTTCAAGTGCTTTTTATTGGGGTTGGGGGGCCTCCAACATTAATTATTCCAAGGGCCTCCTAAAGTCTAGAACCAGCCCTGGAGATAATAGTGACTTTACGATTCAGTCTGACTTCAAAAGCATGTCAACTTTTATATAAAATGAACTATAATTTATATGCTTTGTCACTTAATTAAAATATTTCTATGCTATGCATGGCACAGGGGGTTATTTATTTATTTATTTCATTTTCTTATAGATGTATTGATCTGTTGTCAAGCTGCAGTAGCAGATCTAATAACTGATCTGGGATCAAATGTGAGAATAAACTGTGATCTTGATGAAAATGAGGTTTATTGGATTTTACTGAAAACAGCAAATCCTCCAACAGTGATTCTACGTTCATTATCAACTTCATCTTTTTACCCCAATAAATCATTCAGAAATAAATATTCAGTGCAGTTTAAACATCGTCTGGTTATTAATAATGTGACTGGTGATTAATTAGGAGTTTATTACTGTATGAACACAGAAACACCTCCAAAACTCAGCAACAGCTCCAGAATATACTTCAATGGTGAGTTCATGTACTTCTTCAGTTATCAAGACAAAGTGATGATCCCTGCTTACATACATACTAGTCATTAACTACTTACATTTTTTTTTTATTAATGAAAAACAATTATATTTTTAAATTCCATGATAAATTATAATGGTCTTAAGTGCTACAAATCTGTAGACAGTAATATTTTTTACAGTAACAGACTATGGACACTTTTATTACAGAATCAACTCAACTAACTGTGTTAACTGAGTGTCACAATCATACAGTGTCTGATTATACCGAGCAAAATCAGACACAGTGGAAGATTATTAGCATCATATCTCCTCTGATGAATGGACTTCTGCTCATTGTTCTGATTGGTGAGTTAATTTTCGGCCATCTGTAAAAATATGTCTACATTATTATTGTAGAACTGTTTATTAAATATACTGAATTTGAAAACTGTTCCATTTCTAGGACTATTAAATGTTTTTGTTGGACACAGAAGATCAACAGAACAATCAGAACTCAACACTGATCTACAGCAGACACAAGTTACAGAACAGCATCAGCACTATTTACACTTAAAAAACTGTGAATCCATCATTATTACTAAAATTCATTTCTGTCTCGATATTTATTGAGGATTTTTGCTGACTTGTATAATAGCTTTCTATAACATTTATTGTGATTTATTTTTGTTTGATTGCAGCTATAAATTGTAATATTGATTTTAGTGGTGTCACGGTTGTTGGGTCCGTGTGCTCATTCTGTGTCTGTCTGTGTGTGTGGACCCGCTCGTTGTGCTTGTCAGCGTTGCCTAGCACCGCGCACCTGACGAGGTAATCAGAGCGGTTACAGGTGTAGCTTGTTTGTCTATATTCTATATCTGATGCAAAGAAGCATTAATATTATGCAGTTATTTTCACCTTTTATTACCGGAGAGTTCACTGGTGGATACATGCAATCAAACATCTCTTACTGTGAGTGAAAACATGTTTAAAAGAAAGCTCAATCTGTTTTGTGTGTGAGATATAAATATGTATACATATATATATTTAAATATAGTACAATCAATACAATTATGAATCACAAAGCTACGAATCCCCTTTCACTTTTGTTAATATCAGTGTTTTTATTGATGCTTTGTATAAATGTATATACTACTGACACAAGGCAGCAATATTCAGCACAGCAGCTGCTTCTGCTCGTTTGATTAATATTGATTAATAAACTCTGCATATGGATGCTGCTTATTTGTATTACACTGACAGATCAAATGACTTCTGTGAAGACAGTTAACCTGATATGTTTGGACACTTGGAAATATATTCTGTTTGTATCAGAGCTCCTCTGCTGCCTTCTTCAGGTCATTCATGATAAACTAATGTGTTAACTAGGATATAACTTAGTTAACCAACACGTCCTTGATCATCCAGAATTACAGGCAGTGACGTCCACCAGCTAAACGAACACCATACCAGTAAAAAAAAGAACTAAAAAGGCTTGGCCAACTTGTTAATTTAGTCTTTTTCAGCAGGATCCTACTATTGACAAATATTATTTCATATTAAGATAAGGTTAATCACATTATTTAATGTATTGTTTATACAAGAAATCTCTTTTGAGCACGAGCTGAGCCTTTTGTATTGTATGTGTTTTTGATGTTGACAAGAATAAATGATTACTCTGTCTCCAATTTAGTATTTTCCTTATAGAATGGTCAGATTTGTCTCTTAGCATATTTTGGCATCTTGGCACCAGGATGTTGGAGATATAAACACTGTCACAAGACAAAAGATGGTGGGAGAGCATTGCTATTGAGTGACTATATTTTATTGCAATAGGTAGCACTTTAATGTTAATGTTGAATTGTCATGTCTGGAATTCAGTTCATCAAAAAGCTTAGTTATAGTTCCCATCTTCATTTTTTTAACTACAAAATATTGTGCCAGTTTCACTGTAAAATTATGGACCCTTTTCACAGACTGTCATGACGTGTTTCCACAATTATTAATATTGTAAATCTAGTAAAGTTTTTTATTTGTATTTTTTATATATATTTTTGAATATACCTTTATTACACTATACTTTCTGTTATTTTACTTTTAAACTAAATGTCATAAAATAAAGTTAAGGCTGCTGTGCGGGGGTTTCTAATACAACAGCTGAGGAAATATGGCAAATTTAAAAATGTTCTCTCTTCTGACCAACATAATCAATCACAGGCTCTTTATCAGGAGCAGCAGGTAGCTATAGGCACCAACATGTTTCATATTAGTGAATTAAAAGGATTAAACAAAATAATAAGTACATTTAATCAGTTACTTACGTGAAGTGAACACATCTTGTCATTGTTTTGTTTGTCGTCAATGTCAGAACATGAAAAGAATGCAGAAATTCCAGCTACATCCTCATACATGCAGAGAAAAAGTGTCGGGCATTAGCCATTAATCCTCAATGAGAAAAACAGAAGTCCCAAACATGCAGCCTTGTCATGAATTCTCCTTACATGAATGTTTAACGAAAGCTTCCTTTCGTAAAATGTTGTATTTTTGTTCCTTGAATGAATAATTTCTCTGAATTGTGTTTTATTTGTTCCCACTGTCACTGAGTCTTGATCCTGTTTTGAAATCAGTTTGTAGGTTTTTTTTTTGTATTGGAAAGGGCAGGACAAGATTGCAGCGTTTCCAGTAACATCCTCTTTCATGAGCTGCCGAGAAACCATAAGAGAGAGAACTGAAACTGGATTTTCCACGAAATTTATTTCACATTTGTTTTGCTTGATAATTAATAGACCAACAGATGCCGTTTATTAAACAAACAAAAAAACTAATGTAAAGATACCTGCATTTAGATTTTTCTCTCAACTTCATCTTCATCCTCCTGGCAGATTCATGAATGCTGTGAAGAGACTGTAATAATCTTTGTCAACCTGATGGGTGGAGAGACTTTACCTGGTTAGTTGTCAGATGGGCGGGTGAGTGGGCAGATCATCATCAACAAATGACAGCAGCTTCTTTTGATGTTTGTTGAATCTCCCTAAGTATTAACAAAATATTAATAATAGTATTATACACTCAGACAGATACATAGATCTCTGTACATTACAGCTCTTTACAATGTGAGGTTTTCCAAATTGTGTCTCCCACACATTCTGGCTGTCATTGTGTTTACAATATAATGTCATGAGCTGACTTCAGATTGTCCCTGCAAGAACAAGAATGCAGAGCGTCCATTTTTACATATTCTCATTTGTGACAGGCTGCACGAACTTGCCTTCCAAATGGTTTCATCAATGAAAACAAACAGTTGACAACAAAAGTTTTTTTATCATTTGTTTTCATCCATGCTCAATTCAGCAAGATCTGTCTCATAGATATTCTCTCTCTATTTTAATCTGACAAACTGTTTAAGTGATTAGAGACAACAAAAGTCCCCAAAATAGCCCTGTCATGAATTTGACTTTAAACCACAATTTTAAGCAAACAGGTGATTGTGTGTTGCATGTTTGCTTTCCTTTAGTTGCATTCTTCTTAACTTTTTTATATCTTTCATCTATTCATCATTGCTATAATATTATAAAAACACTATATTTGCCTTCAGTTTGACATATTATTATACATATTATTGATATACTATTACTACATATTATTATATAGTGAATGCAAATCAATGTTTTTGTATTATATAGACTGATATTAGAACAGTGCATGCTTATATACTGATATTGTGTGTGTGTGCATGTGTATGTGGTTTATGAAGACACAAATATGTATAATGACATGGGTATGCCATAGGTATTACAAGGAGAAGGTGATTTATGAGGACAATTTCAGTGTTCCCATAATTCAAAAGGTTTATAAATCAAAAATATTTTTATTTTAGGTTTAGGTGTAGGGTGATGGAAAATAAGTTTAGTACAGTATAAAAACCATTACGCCTTTGGAGAGTCCTGGTAAACCATAAAAAACAACATCTGTGTGTGTGTGTGTGTGTGTGTGTGTGCGCCTTCTTCATCAGGATGTTTGTCATATGTATATGTAACCACCTCGGGATTGAGGGTGTATTGTGCTGAAATTAATACATTTTTGAAGAGAACAGATTTGTTTCAAGCTTTTTTAATCAGGAAGGAATGGACGGCTTTATTGAGCGGGAGGGAAGGGAGTGTTTAAAGGAAGGAAACACTTATCCAAAAACGAGGAACTTATTTTTGGAAACATCAGCAGAAAAAAAAAAAAAACAGTAAACAGCCAAGTGTATAAGTTATTTGAGGTAGAATGAGAAATGGATTGGTTTGTGAGAGGGAAGAGAAAAGTAAAAAAAATAAAAACAAGCTATGTGTCAAAAGCTATGTGTCACGGTCCTGTTGGTGTGCCCTGACTGGACACCAGGGGTCCGTTCTTCGTACGTCACTCATTACATCCGAGATCAAATGACAGATCCAAGATGATATCATCGCGCTAATCAGGATCTGGCTAATTCGGTTCTTCGAACGCACCTGCTGTTGATGATTAGTATGGCTGGATTGAGTTATCTGATGGTTTAAAAGGGGCTATGCATCGATACTCGAAACCACGATCAGCAATGTAGCGATTGGCTGGTGGTAAGACAACAACGTAATGACATCATATCATTAAAAAAGTCACCTGACGAAAAACTTGACAAGATTTCTGGACTTTTATAAGGAAACAGCCAAACGAACAAACTGTATAAATGTTATAATAGATAAATGAAATATGCACTGTTTTTAATTTATTTTAATTGTGTTACATGATTCCCAATTATTTATATTCATGATTTCTAGTATTTCTTGTACAGGCTTTACATTTTTATTTCAATGTAGTAATTAACAATTCATTTAATTTAATCTTTGAAATGGATTTGTTACTTGACAGCATTAATTAAAGTTTCTTAAGGGTCAAAATCAAGTTACCCGCATCTCCTGCGCTCCATTAAGCCACTCCCATAATATCTGTCACCCCTCACATTAATTAACTGTATAGCATGTCTTACAGACATGTTATACATTTAATGTAGAGTCGTGCATGAACTGTATAGCATATCTGTAAGACTCTAATACAATTATTTAGTAATTATTTTATGACGACTACATCTTTCAGTGAGTAAAACTGGCTGTGTCTATAGTATTATAGACGACACAACATTATTATAATATTTTTAAATGATTATTATTTTTAATTATTGTCCCTGGATCAGTAGGGTACACTTGTAATAAAGTAGCAGTGGCTGGGACATATTTTAAGTATCAAGTCTGCTTAAAAGGATGCGATCTAATCCTGCTTACATGAAATAAGCCTGCTCCCGAGAAGGTTTAAGCTTACGGACCCGTTGCTATGACAGCAACTCCGGGATGAGCTTCGATGAACCAAACAATCCAAGATCAAGTGAAATCGTCAACAATCAAATCTAGCTAACTGAGTTAGCGATGTACGAAGAACGGACCCCAGATGTCTCTGCATTTTGAGCCCATGGCTTGTTTTTTGTTGTTGGTGCCATGTGCTCTCCTGTCTACTGTCTGTCTCCTCCCATCTTGTTAACTAATCATTGTTTCAGTTGCTCCACCTGTGTCTCCCTCATTACCCTCGTTTGTCTCCCTATTTAGCCTCCAGGGGCCCGTTTCAGAAAGGAGGTTAAGTGAAAACTCTGAGTATGTTAACCCTGAAATGAGGGAAACTCTGGGTTTTCCGTTTCAAAAAGGGAGGTTTGTCAAACCCGAGAAAGCAGGGTAAGTCAAGCCCGTTTCTGAAAGAGAGGTAACTTATACTCAGAGTCAATTACCATGGTAACTTACTCCGTGAACCTAACCTGGTCGGGAGCAGGTTTTCTTCGGTAAACCCAGAGTTTCTTTCGGTCTCCTCTCCCTTTTTATAGTTTTAGCGAGGTTTAAATACCTAATTCAAACTGCAAATTGATTTTCTTACTGAGTATTTTTTGTCTTATTTCAAGTACAAATATCTAAAAATGTAAAATTATATATGAAAAAATTGTCAATATTTAGTCTTGTTTCCTGGGGGATTTTCCTTTTTAAGTGCATTTTACATAAAACAAGTAAAATTGTCCTCCATTAGGTAAGAAAAATGTATCTTAATGCAAACGGAAACAAGAATATGTTTAATGTCGTCCGCCATTGGGTAAGAAAAAAAATCTTAATGCAAACGGAATATGTTTAATGTCTTACCCCATTGGAAGATAATTAGCAAAATAGGAAAAATGCACTTTAAAACATC
The DNA here is from genome assembly GCA_027474115.1 of Schizopygopsis malacanthus. Taxonomy (NCBI): domain Eukaryota; kingdom Metazoa; phylum Chordata; class Actinopteri; order Cypriniformes; family Cyprinidae; genus Schizopygopsis; species Schizopygopsis malacanthus. The sequence goes on from CM049876.1 coordinate 10,125,098, forward strand.
GGAGATGCAGAGCACATTATAAGTACTGTATGCAGATTTTAAGGAAAGTGTGCATCGTCTCATACACATTCTTAATAATTTGTCCTGGGCACAAATCCGTCAAAGAGGAGTTTCACAGGACTGTAGGTCAGTGGTGAAAAAACGGTTTAAATGAGGCTAATCTGATAAATGATGTTCACTTGATAACATCTTTCTGTGACATCTGAAGTAACGCTGAATTAGCCACCTCATAAAATATGTACGGATTGCCGTGAGATCGGGCTGGAAGTAATGTGGTTGGATGCATTGATGACAAGCATATCTCCACCATCATCGCACCTTCTGAAAATGAAACTAATTACTGTATGGAATGGAAGGATGCCAGATGGAGGGGTAGTACAAGCCGTAACCACCTCCACTGCTGTCAAATAAACAAATTATTCACTTTTTTATCATCTTTATTTCCTAATACAAAAGCAAAAGTTATTCATTTTACTTTTGGATTTGAGAATTCTTCCAATACTTGACCACCTCCTCTTCATCTGTCAGTGGTGCTGGTTCTCCCTCTGCCTTCTTGCTGTCGTCAAGTCAGTAGTTAATCGTATTACTCTAATTAAGAAATGCAACAGGTTGGATTAGAGAATATTGAACTATGTGAAAAGAGTGTTTGACTGTGGAAAAAGCTGCAGCGCATTGAAATAGACATTGAATGATATTTAATGTAAAATGTTTGTAAAGTCATTTAGCCCACACATATGAACCTTTCATGCTTAAAGCTTTACCTTGATTTAATTGTGTTTTTATACTTCATTTTTAGCTGCTGCACGTTCTTGTTTAATTTTTCCGTATTTGTATTTTTTTGTGGCCATGGGATACCATTAAAATGAATATTAGTTCAATAATTTACAGTTTTCACCTCTGATATTATAACAGTTATTAAGTTATTGAAAGTTATTAAGAGTTAAAGTTACGCATTGACGGAAGTATGCGCTCTGACGTCTTTTTGGCGGGAGCTGTTGCCATGGTGAATCGCAATTTCGGAGCTCCACTGATCATGACTTTTCATAGTTGTGGTGTACGCGCCAAACTCAGAGTCAACCTACTTAGAGTTGAGTAAACTAAACACAATTCAGCCGTTCTGTAACCGAAAACTCTGAGTTTCCCATCTCAGAGTAACTCAACTCTGAGTTCAAGTTTAAACTCAGAGTTGGTTGAACCTCCTTATTGAAACGGGCCCCTGGTGTCTGTAGTCCTGTGCTGATTCATTGTTTTACATTGTGTGTATGTTATGTTTGACTGTACAACAGTCCTCTGCCTGCCTTCTGCAAAACAGAAGTCCCAAACATGCAGCCTTGTCATGAATTCTCCTTTCAAACATTACTGTTAAGCAAACAAAGGTTTGTGTGTTGCTTGTTTGTTTTCATTCAGTTGGATTCTCCTAAACTATTTTATTATTATCATTATCTATTCTTGTTCATTGTTATCATGTTCAGTTTAACATGTTTCATCCAAGAAATAACATGAATGCAAGCCTTTTTATTGTATGTATTACAGCATTGTATTGTGTTTTTGTATTATACAGGCTGATATGGACTTCAAAATAAACTTTTAAATAAACTGTATATTCTGAGTCTACAATGAATTTAATCTTTTTTTCTTTACTTGGCTAAAAAAACTTGGCTAAAATAAATAACATTATTTAACATAAAGCACTATTCTACCAAGAAATACCTTCCATGCAAAATCAAAACATTTGTATTGCATGCATTATCTCATTGTTGAATTGAGTTTCTGTAGTATATGTACATAATGACACTGAATCCTGTTCTGATAGTGATCAGACTGGTTGTTAAATACATAGACACGTGTCATTTAGTTTGCGTGTCAGCTGATGCCAGTGCTTTATATTCCCTAGGTGTGGAGTTAATGTGGTGACTCTTGGCACCAGGATGTTGGAGATATAAACACTGTCACAAGACAAAAGATGGTGGGAGAGCATTGCTATTGAGTAACTATAGTTTATTGCAATAGTTAGCACTTTTGTAATGAAGAGGCAGTGTGGTTAGATCCAATAGCAGCTTTAATGATTGACAAGAGGTGGTCAGACAGGCAATGGTCAAAGGTAGTAACAGGAGTTGTGAAGGCTAGACAGAATCAGCAACAGGGACAATGCAAGGTCGGGGCAGGCAGCAGACAGAGAAGATATCAACAGGCAGGCAGGGTCAAAAGGGCAGGCAGCAAACGGTCAGAGTAAATACGCAGTCCAGGTAAACACAGGGAATCAGAAAACAGGGGAAACGCTCAGAATGTTAGCCAGGGGAAAACAAGACTTCGCACTGGGTGAGTGTTTGTGTGCTGCTTTTATGTGAGTGAGTGAATGAGGTGCAGGTGTGGCGAGGCAATCAGTGTTGATGAGTGAATGGTGACAGCTGTGTGATTGGTGTAATGGTGGACGGGAATGTGTGTGTGCAGTGCATGATGGGAGATGTAGTCCATGGGTGATGTGCAGTTGAAGTGAGTGGCAACCAGATTCATGACAACTTTAATGTTAATGTTGAATTAAGAGAGAGAGAGAGAGACCCAAGAAAAGGCCCCAGCAAAGAAAAAAACAGAGCAACAGTTATAATCTTCTTGTATCTCTTCCTTGACCATGTAACTAAAAAACAAATGTCATATATTCAAACTGACCAATAAGCAGATTACAGCTTTCTCGTGACAATTAGCAGACCCCCAACATACACACATATTAGTCTATAGGCCTTGATCACATCAGCCCTTCTGTGTTTTGAGGTAATCCAAATGGCCCTTTTGTTTCTGAAGACAGGTTTGGGAAAGCAGAAGTCAACCCTCCAGCACCAATAGAGTTCTTGCCCATTGGTGGACAAGATCAGAACTGGTTAAAGAGAAACTTTGAAGAAATTGATCTACATTATTAAGCAGGTCACAGTTATCATGCAATATTCAGAGGAAGAAAGATCTTTCTGAAGATGACTATGTCTAGACACAGGGGCGTAACCATGGTATAGATATTGGGGGGGTCCAAATGTGAGCCCTTACCCAGATATATATAGTTTTTAAGTGCATTTCCCACAGTTCACAATTTTCATATATTGATAAAGATTTGCTCATCTAGAACATAGTTTTGAGGAATACATTGACCATTTGAATTAACATTGAAAGAACAGTCTGCAATTTCTCTGACATAGCAGCAAATAGGATGGCTTCCAATGAGGAAAACTTACATACCTAAAGCATTTTGGTTTAAATATTGTGTGTTTCATGTGAATTAAATCATATCAATCATGAAATCAAACTTACAACTACACTATGCCTACCCCCCTCCCCCCACACACATACACAGTTACTGTCCCTCTCTCTGTCTCTCTGTGCTGCCTGCATTATGACCATACACCTTTATTGTTCTTGAAGAATAATGACTGACCTAAATGGTCATTTAAATTTGTATATTGTGCTCTTATTACTAGTTTACTGATGACGTGGTTAAAAATAATGTTATTATGTTGTTTAGAGGCTCATATTGCAATGCTTTACCTGTTCATCTTCTGAGCAGGTCTCTGTTTGTCTCCCTCCATCATGTCTGTCACTCTCCCTCTCTCTGTGCTGCCTGCCTGCATTATGACCAGATACTATTATTGTACTAGAAGAACAATGACTGACCCTAATGATCATTTTTATTTGATGCATTGAATATTCTGTTTTTATTGGTGCGAGTGTTATTTGCTTTGACTTTACCAAGCCTGTTAAGTGCCAAGTGAATTTTAAAAACATCAGTCAATATCTATCTCTCTCTCTCACACACACACACGACACACGGGGGAGTCAGAAAAAATAACTGCACACACTGATGACAGAGTAAATGGACCCATTTTAAAAGTTTTTCTTTTACATGTCCCCCCCAAAGTATATGGTGGTTACGCCCATGTCTAGACAAACTAGTGCAATGTCTTGCAAAATGCATGAAAACAACTAATGTTTCACATAAACTAAATAGATATAATTTGTTTGTGATGACTCACAACACAGAATAACTTGGTCAGACATATTACGGAACATTTCTGTCAGACAAATCAATGTTGTTGAAAGGGCAGCTACATAAAAGCCACTGTTGAGCAGAAAACAGGTATTTGAAGCTGCAGGTGTCTGGAGTCTCAAGAGCCTTCTGATGTAAGAGCCACCAAAATATGACAGTTGTGCATAAAGCTGAATTCAAGACCCCTTAACTAAAAGAGAGAAAAAGAGAAATGTTTTAATTGGGCTCAGAAATAATAATTTTAAAACAGTTGTATTCACAGACGAATGCTGTGCTACACTGATGATCCAGATGGATAGTTATGGGTGGTTGTTGAATGGAAACCTATTTCAACAAGACTGTGACATCAGCAAAGAGGAAGCAAGTGATGATGTGGCCAGGAATATTGGGAAGTGAGATTAAATGTCCCTTTAGAGTCTCTGAGGGTGTTGAAATGATCTCTGCTATATGTAGAGTTCATAACTGACCATTTTCTGTTATGGCGTAATAAGTAGAATTGTGCCTTCTGAAAGACAATTATTTTCATGCAGGGCAATGTACCATCCAATTCTGTGATCCTATTGAGAACCTGTGACATCCTTAAAAGGAAGATCTATGAGGGGGTGGACGGCAGAATACATTGAAACAGAAGCTCTGGGAGGCAATACTGGCCTCAAGTTCATATGAACAGAGTTGTTAACTCAAACTAAATAGTTTTGTTGTTGTGGTTTTTTTATAATCTGTTTATACAACAAATGACAGATTTCTGTTTTGAGTTCAATATAACCTATTAAACGTTTTGAAACTGCATTCTGCATATTTTGCACAACATATTTTGTTGTTTTCAAAATGTAAATAAAGGTGTTGTCATTATCAATTCGTTTTAACATCAACATTGTAATATGATTGTTGACAATAAACAATAGTTTAAGTTAAAATAAGTTTCTACATATATTATATTTAGAAGTAGGTTATCAGTGGTACAGTGAAAATCATGCAGTTAGTTCAATCAAACAGACGGTAAACCCTACAGCAAAATAATAGGTTGTGATTAAACTTATAGCAAAAGTTAGTAGTTTTGTATGTTGTCTGATGGTTGGCATCATCTGAGGTCCTCTGGGGGTTGGCATTATCTCTTCTCAGATCTTCGTAAGGGGTTCAGATCAGGATTGAAGCTTGGTTGATTCCTAGTTGCCTCGGGACGCGAGTTCCGTGGCAGAAACAGAAAATGTCTACTAAAATTAAGAAAATAAATGTAAAACGATTTAAGTAAAATATAATAAAAATACTCTGACAGAAGGCATTTAATTTAAACATTTTATTGGGTCTTAAAATGTACCATCAGTATTCAATTAAACACAATGTTCTATAATTACTTGAGAATATTGAAGTAGATTTAAAAAAAAAAAAACATTTTCAGTATGAATATGTTCACTGCAAATTAACATATATAGAACTGTTAAGGCAGCAACATATTGACAGGCTCAATTTCTTTTAACTTCAGCTAAAAATGCTCCTGTTTCCTTCTTTCTCCTTGTTTCCTTGTTTTTCTCCTCGTGCAATTGCTGTCGGTGCGCCAAGCTGCAAATCTGTTTTATTTACCTGCTACATACTGCTACTGTAACATGGTACAGGGTTCACAACCTCATGAGCATCTGAACTCGGACCATGTTCTACTGACATATAGGGCAGCTTAGGATATTTTTTCTAAAGATAATTCGAAAGAAAAGTAAACCCAGTATTATATTTAATACAATGCCATGGAGGATCCAAAGCCATGGTTTCTCAACACTGTCGGGTCTGGTTTCTTCTTGATCAGTGGTTTTGTTTCCCTTTTCCGTTGTTGTTTCTGCAGAAAAACAACATTACTGCACTGTGATGAAGACAACAGATCCCTATCATTTATATACAGCAGCTTTTAGAAAGAAAAAATACTAGTGAACTAATATTGGATATATTTTTTAGTCTATTTATATTTTAAAGCATAAAAGTTTAGATTAAAAACGTTATGCACTACAGCTAGTTTCACACACCGTTTATGATCAGCTGTACAGTATTCTGTTCATTTGAGGGTGTTATGTGGCAGATGTATTTTCCTGCATCAGCATGAGTGAGGACAGTGAGTTTGATGGAGAAGTTTCCTCTCTCACACTCCTCAGGGAAACTTTCAACTCTGTTGTTGTACCATTGGTCTTGTTTCTCTAGTGAATCTTCACCCTTGATTATATCAAACACAATCTTGCTTCCATTGTGTCTCCAGTGCACATCAGTGTCTTGAAGTTTAAGATCATGTTGAGTTGAAAAACAAAGGACAAAGGAACCACCAATAACAGCCTCTGTGACCTGCAGACACACGCTGAAATCACACAAACTCTAATTGTTACCAATCTCACATGTATACATGCTGCATTAATTTACCTGTCAAATGTAGTTTGTTTTGTACTCACCTTTGTTTATCAGCAATGCAAATATACAGACGAAGATGCAACTGCAGGAAAATGTTAATAAAAAAGTGGTAGATCATGACACTTAGATTCACATGTCAAATATTTTCATTATTTATCATAACCTATAGACAGATTAAGTTAAAACAATCAATCTGGATACAGTTTATTGCTATTTTGACAAGGTTGTTAATTTAAAAAATATAAAAATAAAGATATATAATCTTAAAATATAATATCAAAATAATAAAATGTAATAATATGGTATATAATAGTGTCATTCATGTGTATCACTTTCACAAGATTCTGTCATTTTGTGTCTCTATTTTAACTTAATTGTGACATTACACCAGTTTACAACTAAATGTTGTAAAACACCCATTTTACCTTACAGACAAAACATTAAATACATTGAACAGACCATAAGACTAGACAAATCAAATCATAATCAAATGAACCTGCACAAGTAGTTAGATTCAAGATGACAAATTGCTGTTGCTAATTGCTAATTGCTAAAGACAAAATAATAATTGTAGCTATTTGCCTGGACATAAACCTCTGGATTGTTGATTGATAATAAATTAATAGTGTATTAATGATGCTTAAATGAGCTCCCTCTTAATTCTAGTTTAAATTAAGCGTTTAAAATAAACAAAAACATGACAGGTTGGACACGCATGCTAACTAGGCCTTCGATAACTCGTTGAGGTGTGTTTGTCTAAATAGCATTTCATTCAGAATATATCAAACATACCTGATCGTCATGGTTCCCCAATAATATGTATATGTTTTGTTTAAATATTTTGATATAAATATGTCTGAAATTAGGATAAAATACTTATTTTTCAAATTATGGAGAGTATCGTAAACGCTTCCGTATCAGTACCTATGCCATGCGTGCTACGGATGACATCAGACGGTGACGTCAACGGTAAGCATATGAAAGATCAGAAATGCACAGCAGATATTGGTTAATCATACTCAAATTTACTTACGTTCATCCAAGACAGAAGTTGACTTTCATAAGCTTTTGATCGCATATAGCCAACTCTTGATCTTCTACTCAATCTTCATCATTAGTAATACTGAACAAGTCTCTGCTGTCAGTCACTGTGTCTGCAATCATATCTCTGTCATGTCTGGAATTCAGTTCATCAAAAAGCTTAGTTATAGTTCCCATCTTCATTTGTTACAAAATACAAAATACTGTGCCAGTTTCACTGTAAAATGATGAACCTTTTTCACAGACTGTCATGACGTTTTTCCTCAGTTATTAATATTGTAAATCTAGTAAAGATTTGTATTTGTATTTATTATATTTTACCGAATATACCTTTATAACACTATACTTTCTGTTATTTTACTTTAAAACTAAATGTCATAAAATATAGTTAAGGCTGCTGTGTGGGGGTTTCTAATACAACAGCTGAGGAAATATGGCAAATTTAAAAAATTTCTCTCTTCTGACCAACATGTCAAGTCAAGTCACCTTTATTTATATAGCGCGTTTAACAATACAAATTGTAACAAAGCACTGCACAATCACTGCACAATATCAAAATAGGCAAATTGTGTCAATAATGTTAAATGACAGGATTTAACACTCAATTATCAGCTGAATGCATTTCATTATTGAATTTAGTAATGGCATTGTCCAGCTTAGTTCAGTTTAAATAATATCTGTGCAATCAAGTCGATGATTGTGCTGGAAATGAAGTGTCCCCAACTAAGCAAGCCACAGGCGACAGCGACAAGGAACCAAAACTCCATCGTTGACAGAATGGAGAAAAAACCTTGGGAGAAACCAGGCTCAGTCGGGGGGCCAGTTCCCCTCCGGCCAGACGAATCAGTAGTTTGTTCCAACTGCAGCAAAGTCAGAGTGTAAGTGGTCCACTGGTTCCAGGGGTCTTTCCCCGATGGATGTCTAGGTGACGAGGTCCTCACTGGAGATCTGTCTCTGGGGCTCATCTATGTGTCCTAGACTCCGCTGACGGTCAGGGCTGTAGAGGTTGTCTCCAGGTGCTGATCCTCCATTTATGGCAGACTTTGGTTAAGTCAGTATAATCGCTGATGGTTGGCTTCCTCTGAGGTCCTCCGAGGGGTTGTCATCGTCTCTTCTCAGGTGTTCGGTCATCTCAGATCGTCTAAGGGTTGGATCCAGACTGAAGCTTGTGTAATTCCTAGCTACCACTGGATGTTAATCCCGTGGCAGAAACATAGAAACAGTAAGACAATTAGTGTAGCAGTTGTTCCATCCAGGAATAACCCTGGATGAAATTATCAGTATAACCCAAGCTAAAGCATAATAATGTGCATTTGTTCAGATAGACTGGCAGTACAAGATTGTGAGATGCATTATATGAATGCTTGGCTAAAGAGATGTGTCTTTACTCTAGATTTAAACATAGAGAGTGTGTCTGAACCCCGAACGTTATCAGGAAGGCTATTCCAGAGTTTAGGAGCCAGATATCAAAATGTTCTACCTCCTTTAGTGGACTTTGCTATCCTAGGTACTACCAAGAGTCCAGAGTTTTGCGACCTTAGGGAGCGGGTTGGATTGTAGCGTGATAGAAGATTAGTTAGGTACGCAGGAGCTAAATCATTTAGGGCATTATAGGCAAGTAATAATATTTTGTAACTGATACGAAACTTAATAGGTAGCCAGTGCAGAGACTGTAAAATTGGAGTAATATGATCATATTTTCTTGACCTGGTAAGGACTCTAGCCGCAGCATAATAATATATATGTTGTAGGTTTAGGTGTAAGGTTGGTGTAGGGCGATAGAAAATACGTTTAGTACAGTATTAAAACTATTACGCATTTGGAGAGTCCCGGTGAACCATAAAAACAACATCTGTGTGTGTGCGCCTTCTTCATCAGTATGTTTGTCATATACACTACCACGAGTAAAAAGAGCCCAGCCCTGTGTGTCAATGATGTCCCCAAGATATGACTGGGGCCCTCAGAGGACCTTAAAGAGTTTCAATGCACTGCCCAAGAACACACCTCCAGCTTTTGCTTTTTTTTACACAGTTCAAGACTCTTGCAAGCAATTTATTACAATTAATAAAAACAAATTAAATAATTGGCATTTGTTGAGTCGGTTAGGAGAAAACATTTAGTTCCCTTTCGATATTTCACTCAGATATTTCACTATATGCATAGATTCTGATCCTGTTAATTTTCATTGTACAGCTAATATAAAAGTAGTTTTAAGATAAACCATATTTGTTTTATTCAGAGTAGCAGTCAATTTGAATCAATCTGAAACACTTTCTGTTGATTTACTCTCATTTCAATACTTTTTATTAACAAAACTGAATGTAACGGTAAACCAAAGATTAGATGTTGCACAATACATATAATTAAATGAGAACAATGAATCTGGTATGTGAGTCCAGGAGAAATTAGACTGAGGCATAGATATATGTGCAGGTTTTATTTGTGAGAAAACAAGAACAAACAATAAGCCAGACAATAAGAAAACTAGGAATAGAAACACAAGCAAAACCATCACCATAACATTCAACAACTAACAAAGCACAAGGGAAGCACAAGGGCTATTCATTCACATGATAACCAAAGGAACCAACGATTAGCTACAGTATGGGAGTGAGTGGGAGTGAGTGTGGAACTAACAAGGAGTGGGTGTGGTCCAATGAGTGTCTAGGCACACAGCAGACAGGGGCAGAACACACACAGTAAACATGTAATAGAACTGACAGAAGCTAAAAACATGAACTCACTGAATCATGAAAATACACTGCTCCTGTGTTTGTATTTAATGATTAACATCTCACTGTTCATGCATCTACAGAATGAAGTTATCAGATGAGATGTGGCCCATGTTTGTGCAAAAAAAAAAATCCACATCTGTGTGTTCCTGAAACCCTCACGACATTTACTGTAACTGCACAGGAATGCTGTTGTCATAAAGATTCCTCAAATTCTACTAGATAGTAAAATCAGATACAGGGGATCTCATATGTCTGGATATGTATGTCTCATGAATTCTGTAAACACTGTAAGGTATCAGTATCCTAACTAACAAAAATATGTTATTGTTGTAATATATTAATATTAATATATAATATTTTGCTAAAAGTTCCCATTAAAGTGTGAAAACATTCCTTAATATTCTTTGAATATTGCTCTGAACTTTTTTGTTTTGGTTACATTAAAACATTAAAATAATATTATTTTTTTATTTCAATTTTGCATTTTTTTTTTTTTAATTATTTGAATGTTCTCTGAACATTCTGAAAAAAAAGTAACAATTGTAAAAAGTACAACCAAACTTTTCAGGCAAAACTGTTCAATTAGTGATGCATAAACAATTTATTTGTGGCTTCTTGTGCTTTAAAAAAGCAAACAAAACAAGCAAAATCATGTTAACAAAAACCATCTCTCAATGATTCTACAGCATTATTGTGTAAGATTTTTCAACTGGATTTTTTTTTATGTCACCTGTAACAAAGTTAGTAGCAAGGAAGGAAGAGAACAAGGTTGGCTTGTGGAGACTCTTTTCAGGAGGCGTTTTATTCAGTTAAATAAAAAATCAGAGAACAAAAAGGCGCAATCTCTGCACCTCCTCTCGTACAACTCGCACAGTTGCTCAGTGCCTGGTATTCTGCCAGCTTCCAGCCCGGACCACACTCTCGAGTCTTCGTCCTGTCTTTCTCTGTCTTCTCCACGTCCTCCGGTTGTTCTTTATCCGGTCTCTCTACATCAAATACTGCAATCAAACACAGGTGTTCATCATTTTGCACTAGACCTACTTACTCACCACTCAGTCTCAGTCTCCCGAGTCTCTCTCCCGCTGCAGACCTCGCTGAAACACGCCGTCCTCGCCACATCACCATTGTTGAAATTAATTTGCTGCTTGTTGATGCCTGTGTATGAATAATTTAGTAGTTCAAAATAGAGATGCACCGATACTGAATTTCTCTGCCGATACTAATAGCCGATTATTCGGAATGATATCGGTCAATACCAATACCGATAGTTATGTACTAGTTAAAAATTTGACATGGTCACATTTGTGCCAGTGCATGGTCTGTGCTGCTCCAACGCGTCTGCTCTGCTCCATGCATAAAGCGCGCGCTGCAGAGCCGCAGCACAGTGCAGCAGGAGTAATATTTCTGATCACTTGAAGAGAGTGAGAGAGGCGCTTTCAATGTTTATACTCAGTTTATACTCGCCACGAATACTGAGGAAACGATGGCGGACGGGACGGAGGATTTGGTTTTTAAGTGAAAGTAAAAGTTTAAGTGAAAGCACTTTTCAAGTGCTTCTTGAACCAGAGAAGGTGAACATGTTGGTTTTGTATTTTCTGTTTATCTCATGTTACGCTGTGGAGGCTTTCTTTAAATGTTTACATTTATTTGATTCCTCAGTGTTTGCTAAACGTTCTAGTGTGGCTTATGCCATGCCTTGTCTTATTCATTTATGTTATGACATTATATAAGTTAGTTTGAGGTAGAGGTCGACCGATATAATCGGTCGGCCGATATACGTGTTAGTAGCGTCGATTTAAAGTCAGGCACGTCCGCGGGCAGCCACCTGTTATTGGTGTGGTGGAACGTGCTGCTGCCGCATGTGAAAGACCCCATGCCAAAACGTTTGGAAGATTCAACAACAGTCCTGGGAGAAAAGGTAAGGCTTAAATTATGATATTTCAAACTCCTATGGCAAAAATATTTACTATATATTACTAGTAAACTATGAAGCATTGCTTCACTTAGTGAAAGAAAAAACGAATAGCATAGAACCATCGGAAACTGTCATAATGCTACAGCTGGTTGAAGGTTCGCTTACTTAAAGTTAACTTTAAGGACTGCAGTCGAAAACTATCAGCAGCTTGCTTGCTAACATATTAGCCCCAATGTTATAAGTTCTGTTTTATTTTTCTTGTATTAGAGTCGGAGAATTTCACTCTGTAGTGTACGTGGGGTGGAGAGAAGGCGCTAGCTCTCACAAACACTGAAGCGTGATTGAGGGCTACACTACTCCACCCCGCTCACAGACAGCACCGTGCTCGGAGACACAGAGCTCTCCTAGAGCAGCCCAGAACTGTGTATGACATTTGTTTGGAAGCATGGTTTGATGTAGACAATAGCCGGGTTTCCATCCAACTTATTTGTATTAATGAAAATTCAGCTTAATGAATATCAACTTCCACCAACTTTGTAATGCGAATCAAAATGGACATCAGCCTAATAATGTGAAGTGTTCAGACCAATGAATGAATATATATATATATATATATATATATATATATTATATATATATATATATAATGTAGCACAGTTATTATACTCATTAAACCTGTCTAACGTTAACCGTCAGTCCTTGCATACAAGGCTGTGCAACATGACAAATATTTGTTTTATGTGTGTGTGTGATTACTAGATTATAGTATTTTGGTTTGTAACTTGTAAGCAATCTGTTAACAACAAAAACAACGCTTTATTGAATGGTTTTGGTTCGGCGTGCAACGGATCGTAGATGATCCGTGATCCGTACGGACCAGTCGCCACGGATCGGCACGCATGTGATTCGCGGATTAACTGATACATTTAACCACCATAGATTGAAAGTTTTCATTTTCAGGACTCTCGCTCCGTTTTCTGCGCTCAGCCGCTGCCGCACACACTGAAGCGCGCACATGCATAGAGAGAGAGAGAGAGAGGTGCGATTCAGATATCGCGTTTCAGACAACGCCTCAACGGATGGATACATACACAAAGGGGCGTAGATTACGCGGGGACGTGTCCCCCTCACTTTTTATAAAAAGAATATTCGTCCCCCTCACTTTTTCATTGGACAGTTGTGTTCTCGACATGTTGAGGTTTTAATGGAGCACTGTATATAAATGCAGAATGATTTAAATCTCAAAAAGACAAGATAGTCTAGGTTCAAGGTTCAAAGTTCTTTATTATTCGTCACATACACAATCATACAGGGTATAATCAGTAGTGAAATGTAAGTCAGGACAGGTCTGCTCAATGGACAGTGCAAAAAAATAAATAAAAAAAATGAAACATAACACAGGAGAATATATATATAAATATAGGTAAGAATAAAATAAAAATAGGAACAAATAATAAAATAAAATAAGGAGTAAAATGTGCTATGAGATAAAATGTGCAATACAGTATACTGTGGATTAATAAATATTAATATAAACAGGAATGTGCAAACAGGTTGTACCAGGTATGTACATATATAGCAGCAATGCGGATGATGGAGAATAATGGATGTTTTTACAGTTTATTAAATTGAGTCCTGTAGATGTTATGATGTTATCTAGATGTTATGAGACTGAGTTTGAGTTTAGGAGCCTGATGGCCTGAGGGAAGAAGCTCCTCCTCAGTCTCTCAGTTTTTGCCATCATGCTCCTGAAGCACTTGCCAGATGGCAGTGAAATGAAAAAGGTGGTTACCGGGGTGATTCGAGTCCTTGATGACGTTTCTATGTCTATATGTCTATACATGACGTTTACGTTGCCATGGCAATCAGTCACTCAGATTGTCACGTCAGGACACGCCCTAGCTCGCACCCGCGGCCCCGTGCTGTATTTAACATTCATAGAGGTCACGATGAGTTCAAAGTGGCAAAAAACTCTTCACTCCATTTTTACGAAAAGGTCAAGCAGCGTACGTTGGCATGTGGTATCCGAATAGTGTTGCACAATGTTGAGTGACTGTCTATTGCTCTTGTTGAATAATTAGCACGTTTTGGTGTTAATTATATGGAGAAAAATATAAAAGCTGCCTGGACAAACATGCACTTATTTTCAGTGTATTTTTTCGTAACTCTTTTGTAACGTCTTTTATTTTAACAGGTATGTATGTTATCATAACCCTTTAAATAAGAGATTTTACAGCGTTGTGACATGTTAAACTCTGACAATTCTACATAATGTATTTAAATCAAGTATGCATGCATTGACGATCCGATATAGGAACGATCTTAATTTAGGGGTGCTCTTTCATTATTGCACTAATTCTACGATTTTATGTGTTGTCAAGAATGAACAAGAAACAGACAGCCTAGGTTTGTCAGGGCAGAATCAGAAAGATAAACTTCACAGGTGAGAAGAACAGATAATACCTGGCTGTTTTTACATTGTATAAAATCTATTAATACACAAGCGTTTGTAGAATTATATATGGACCAATCATAAAAAACATAATTAGAAAAATATAGGAAAAAAAATAACATTAGTTAAAACATTTAACATTAGTACGATAAATAACTTGGTATGGTGAGGTATTTCTTCATTACCATATTTTGCATCCCATAATCCTACCAAATACCTAAACTTAACAACTACAACGACTAACTTACAAGCGATTAATAATTAAAAATCAGTAAATTAAGAGTTTATTAATTAGGCAAAAGTCATAGTGAATATGTGTTCACCATACTAAAGTGTTAAAAATAATTTAGAATACAAATGATTGGTTATTATCCAGCGGTGTACCTAATTAGTTATATTCTTCTGTATGTCACTATTCCTGTACTGTACTGTACTACTGAAATGTATATATATATATATATATATATATATTATATATATTATATATGTGTGTTCAGAGTTGAGATATGCTGGAACTCTTTCAAATGTTGTCAGAAGAGCAAAACTACAGTAGTTGTTGGACAGAAACACACTAAACACAAAATTAGAAATTGCTGTCTTTGTGCCACATTTTGGTCTCGTTAAATAACTTATTTTACTCATATTGCCATTCTAAAAACTTCATGAGGAAACCAATGGCTTGAAAATTCAAATGCTCTTCTTTGTTTAGGGATACACATTGAACAGTTAATTTGCATATTCCTTTAAAATATACATACAGTATTTGCCTAGTATATTTGCATATGCCTTTACATTTCGCTTCTGATTATACCTGTATAATTTATTATGTGACGAATAAAGAAACCTTGAACCTTGAACCTTGAGGAAGAAGTCACTAATGAGTTCTTGGCACCATTATTTTACTTCTAAATGAAAGGAACTGTTTGTTGGAGGAACTAGTTCATCTAGTTCTATTCTGAAATCTATGTATTATATTATATTTTCGATGATAATAGTAATAATAATCCATATATAATTTCAGAACAGAATGTTAAACATAGATGTCTATGGGACCTCTGGTGCCTCGGAGGCTGTAGGTGGTGGTTATCCTCTTAATGACAACATGATTCATCAGAGATGACTGGTTTCACCACTAGATGGCAGCGGTTATTTTTTCTAGTTCTCTCTCTGTGTTTCGCATGATCACTTTCATATGCACTTGCTCACAGTAGACACAGAGTTCACAGATGATAGAAAACATCTTTAATGAGTGAACTACTGAACCCAATCTAAATTTGGTTGGAATTTTTTCATCTTGCCATGAGAGACAATCCTTTTCACAGACAATCACTCTTCCATATAATCATACTAGAAGCTTCTTAGTATCAGGAGACTTAAAGGATAGCTCCCCCCAAAAATAAATTCAATTAATGATTTGATGAAATCTGAGAGCTTTAACCATGAATAGACAGCAAGGGAACTAACACGTTCAACGCCCAAAAAGGTAGTGAGGAAATTGTTAAAATAGTCCATGTGACATCAGTTGTTACCTTAATGTTATGAAGCAACAAGAATACTTTTTGTGTGCAAAGAATGTTCCCAGTTGCTGTCAGGACTTTAAACTCACAAATGCAGTAAGACAAAGGTCAATGTTAAAATACTGTTTCTGGACATGTTATTCAACTGCAGGTTCTTAACAAGCACAGCCGTATGATGGGTGGGTGATAATAGATGTTCCTTTGTTTTCAAGGGGAAACTTGGACAAAGGGAACGGAGCACACGCCTCAGTTTCCTGGATGCTGGAGACACATGTGGAGAGATCCTGGGGACACAGACGATGGCGTAGAGCTGGGAAGAACACGCTGGAGATGAGACAGAAGATAATTACGTAATCAAGGTACGCCAGTAACTAGCTGTAATAGCATCAATCCTCTTCGAACGAACGAGAGATCGGACAATGAGTTGGTGTGAGGTGTGTGCTTTTGAAATCTGGCTGATGAGGGTGTTGATGACCTGCAGGTGTGTGTGATTGAATACTGCGTTGTGATTGGGAGGTGAATGATCCTGGCTGATCCGTGACAATATAATGTGTGGTTCCTTTTGGGTCCTTTTGCTTTAATTACTGCCTCAATTCGGCGTGGCATGGAGGTGATCAGTTTGTGGCACCACTGAGGTGGTCTGGAAGCCCAGGTTTCTTTGACAGTGGCCTTCAGCTCATGTGCATTTTTTTGGTCTCTTGTTTCTCATTTTCCTCTTGACAATACTCCATAGATTCTCTATGGGTTTCAGGTCTGGTGAGTTTGCTGGCCAGTCAAGCACATCAACACCATGGTCATTTAAACAACTTTTCGTGCTTTTGGCAGTGTGGGCATGTGCCAAATCCTGCTGGAAAATGAAATCAGCATCTTTAAAAAGCTGGTCAGCAGAAGGAAGCATGAAGTGCTCCAAAATGTTTTGCTAAACGGGTGTAGTGACGTTGGTTTTCAAAAAACACAATGAACCAACACCAGCAGATGACATTGCACCCCCCAAATCATCACAGACTGTGGAAACTTAACACTGGACTTCAAGCAACTTGGGCTATGAGCTTCTCCCCCCTTCCAGAATCTAGGACCTTGATTCCCAAATGAAATACAAAACTTGATTTGGACTTTGGACCACTGGGCAACAGTCCAGTTTCTTCTTCTCTTAGCCCAGGTAAGACGCCTCTGATGACAACTTTTTCCTTCCACTCAACTTTCTGTTAACATGCTTGGATACAGCACTCTGTGAACAGCCAACTTATCTGGCAATGATTGTTTGTGGCTTACCCTCCTTGTGAAGGGTGTCAATGATTGTCTTCGGACAACTGTCTATCAGCAGTCTTCCCCGTGATTGTGTAGCCTAGTGAACCAAACTGAGAGACCATTTTGAAGGCTCAGGAAACCTTTGCAGGTGTTTTGAGTTGATTAGCTGATTGGCATATCACCATATTGTAATTAGTTGAGATAGTGAATTGGTGGGTTTTTGTTAAATGTGAGTCTAAATCATGACAATTAAAAGAACCAACGACTTAAACTACTTCAGTCTGTGTGCATTAAATTGATTTAATACACGAGTTTCACAGTTTGAGTTGAATTACTGAAATAAATGAACTTTTCCACAACATTTTAATTTATTGAGATGCACTTGTAAGGGTTACAAAATTAAAAGGCACAGCTGGTCCACTGAAGTCTAGTACCTGAAATTTGTTTAGTCTGCCCCTGATTACAGGAGATCATTTTATCCGACCAAATGTCACGAATGATGACAAAGTGATACTCCTGTAAAATCTGACCTTATAATATTATTATAAGCTTACTATTGTGAATCGGGGTTAAGGCAGTGAGATGGTTTTTAATTTGTATGTACTCAATAACTGTTTTGTTATTTTTTACGTACATGTTTAATAGAGTGACGAGGCTCTTCATTATTGAGGTCATGGATCATTGTGTTAAGTGTGTGCAATGTGGTTGAAAACTTGACTTCCTCTTCTTCATTTCATTCTTGTCATCTTCGCACATGCAGTGTGGAGGGAACCAGATTTTATATTGAAGTGATCCAGACAACATGAATGTCATTCAACTTCAGCTCTGTAAGTTTATATGGCTATTATGAATATTTTTAACATACGTTCACAAACTTTGCAAACTTAAAACTTGTATAATTCTTTTTTTATTCTTCACACAGTGGTATTAATCTGTTGTCAAGCTGCAATAGCAGATCTATTAACTGATCTGGGATCAAATGTGACCATAAACTGTGATCTTGATGAAAATGAGGTTTATTGGATTCTACTGAAAACAGCAGATCCTCCAACAGTGATTCTACGATCATTCTCAACACCAAAATCACCTTTTTACCTAATAAATCATTCAGAAAGAAATATTCAGTGCAGTTTAAACATCGTCTGGTTATTAATAATGTGACTGCTGATGAATTAGGAGTTTATTACTGTATGAACACAGAAACACCTCCAAAACTCAGCAACAGCACCAGAATATACTTTAATGGTGAGTTAATTTACTGCTACAGTAATTAAAACAGTCTGATAATCTGTGTGATTAGTTACATTTGTTGTTTGCTACATTTTTATTAGATACAAATGTAAGGCCCTTTCATGTGTTGCTCCACATAGAGATACATTTTTATCTATATTTAATTAAGTTCTACAAAACTGTGTTATTGTCATCGTGCTCCAGTAAAAGACTGGACAGTAACATACTATGGACGCTTTTACAGAACAAGTTCAATTAAGTGTCACTGAGTGTCCGAATCAAACACAATGGCAGTATTATTATATATCATATCTGCTCTGATGAACGGGCTTCTGCTCATTCTGCTGATTGGTGAGTTATTCTTCATAAATTAAATTAGCAAAATAAATAAACACTAGATGTGTTGTAAGTTAAAATGTCCATTATGAAGCTCTTTCTGCAGTAAGCAAGTGAAAATGTTAGTCTTTTGACTATAGTTTGGCATGTTTTTGTCTCCATATTGTTACAATTAAAAAAATTATTGAATCTGAATTATCTGTTTCATTTTTAGTTTTTGCTGCTAGAAAATCAGAACGATTGGACAAATATGTTTATAATGCTGATCTGCAGACACGAGTTACATATCAGCCACAAAATGCAAAACTTTTACCAGTGCAATAAGGTAAATATGTGAAATCATTAAAAAAAAATTAAATCTACTTTTTTATATATGTATAAATACTTACAAGGTGTTTACTTCTATAAGTACAACAAACTATAGTAGACCTTTTTTCAGGTTAATTTTAGGTTAAGTACAGTTGAAATTCTAATTGTTTTTCTCATTGCTCTTTCAGTACGCCGAGGTGGAGAACTATTCAACTGAATATTGAATATTTGAATGAAATGTAATATTTCCACCATTTCTGGTCAGTGAAAAATATACAGTTTAGGAGTTAGTAATGCATTAAGCATCATTGTCAGAATAAATGGTATTCTTTTATGAAGTATGATGTAAATGTTTTATCTGATTCATTCACATTTATCCATTAAAATATTTTGCATGTACCAATAAATTAACTGAAAAGACGTCAAAGGCTGCTAGACCTCATAATAATAAATAGCAATTTATCAATTTACTTCTCCTTACTTTGTTAACTATTTCAGAAACTAAAACATAAATAGAATTTGATATAATCCTGTATTCAGAAAAAATGTTTTTGGCCCATGTTTTCTTGTATTCTATTAACCCGACACCAAAATGTTAGATACCAATTCAATTTTGCAGTTCTAGATTCCAATTTTGATACCAAAGAAAAAACGCCCAGCCTAACAAATATAAAGTTCAAACATTATTAAAGACAAGTGGACAGCCAGTAAAAAATTAAGAGAACAAATATACAAATTGCAAGCAATAGCAGAAATCAAATAAATAAGACAAATAGAAAAATTAAAAAGAGTTTTATTTGTTCAGGTTTGTAAGTGTTTAGGTGTATACATTGAAAATCATATAAATATCTACATGTATCAGATATTATCAAATCTTTTATCATATATGTATAATATCATATAACATATTTACTTTAATTGCATAATACAAATAAATGTTATTCTGAATTTTATATTCAGCAAAACATAAAAATAATAATAAAACATTTACGGATAAACTGAACTGAAGTGTTAAACCAAAACCATAAATATGTTCCACTGGTTTGTTCATGTTGCTCACAAACAGCGTGTCACCTTTGTCTAGACTTGAGGTTTTCTAAAACCTTTATACGTTAATGTTACTCAGTTCTCATAAAGCTCAAACGGAAACAGTAGTATTGCAGTACAAACACTGTCTTGTGTCACTATGATTTTGTTTTTTGTATCTAGATACATATTTCATATCAGGCCATTAGACGATATGTAAAACAACTTTGTACATAATACTGAAATATTTCAATATTCCTGTGAATATGCAACAGTTAATGGACTGTTTAAATAACTTTGACATGTTCTGTATTTATAATTCTGGTAAATTGTTAAACTTTTTGCATATTTTTAATCTAAAGGTAAGACACAAGGAAAGAATAACGTTCAATGCAAAACATTCATTTAAACAATTTAGTCTCTGAATGTCCCCGTCTGCTGTTTTCTGTTGCGGTAGTTTTCTGTTTTATATTCTAAGCTGATCTTTGAGTTCAGTTTTTGAATAAAACTCTGTGTCTGTCGGTCTTGAATCTGATCTATTGTCTCTGTATGTTCATGTTCAGTGAAACATCAAAACGTTATTGTCTGATATGTGACCACGGAGCATAAAACCGGTCTTAAGTCGCTGGGGTATATTTGTAGCAATAGCTAAAAATACATTGTATAGGTCAAAATTATCAAACAAAATGTTTATGCCAAAAATCATTAGGACATTAATTAAAGATCATATTCCATGAAGATATTTTGTAAATTTCTTACCGTAAATATATCAAAACTTTATTTTTAATTGGTAATAGGCATTGCTAAGAACTTCATTTGGATAACTTTAACCTGTTAGCCAGCACCCCAATTTTGGGATATATATCAGAATCAATACTGAATCATTTCTCGATTTGCGATACATCTATGTATTGTCCCAGCCCTAATATTTATATATTTTGCTATTGTATTGTGGAGTGACAATTTCATAAACATTCCTATGCTCTTCTGATTATATAATGGGAAATATTACAATATCATAGCAAAACTACAGATACCAAAAATACACAAATACCTTAAATTCAGTGAAGAACCAAAGTGAAAGACAGTGAAAGACTACGCTATTCAATCAAGTCCACCAGCTTAACAAACATCATGCCAGTAAGCACTGATAAAGCTGGGACAACTTGTTGATCTATACAGTCTTTTCAGGCGTTTTCTGTGGGTGCTGACCTATAACTGTAGACATCTCTTTCACATTATGATAATGTTGATGCTTCACATATTATTCACCCAATAAATGCCTTGTGTGCGAGAGCTGAACCTTTAGTATTGTGTGTATTATAGCTTCTGGTAGGCTACTTGTCTTCAGGCTGGTTCTTAACCACACATATTCAGTTTGCAGAGGTGTAACCTGATGACATTATGCTGTTTGTATTAACTATAAGGAGTGTTGCTGTGGTGAAACTCAGCACCAGGATGCTGAAGGTGGAAGAGTGTGCTGTTCATTCACTCCCCCCCCACCTACAGTACATTTCCAGCTGGTACTGAGAATCAAACCCACAACCTTCAGGATAAAAATCTGACTCTCTACTGCCCCACTAAAAAGCACCACACTGCCCTTTGTGAATATAGGAAATATAACCCGATTTTTTGTGTTTCAAATAGTTTTCAGAAATTACTTAAAAAACGATTTTTCTGCAATAAAAATGACCTTTATTGTGGGGCATATTCTTGTGTATTGTTGGCCATTATAGCATGTTGTACTGTTTTTATAGCATATGGACAAAACAATGTCGATACTTATTCTCATAATATTGTTTCTGAAATGTATTGAAAATATTTTGTACTGTTTTGTGACTTAATGCTGTAATATTCAAGTTGTTTTAATATGGATTTATTTTTTGTGTTATATAAGTTATGCAGTTTTTGCATATTGGCCCTAGGGGGCAGTGGATGAAAAAGTAAGTCAAGTTGATATATGAAATTGTGAATGCAGAAGTCTGAAAAATATCTGATGCTTTTCATTTAATGAGTGGTGCTTGAGAGGAAAACTCTCAACAACAAGATGTGAGAAGAGCCCAATTCCATGTGTCCATGTTATTCAGGTGCCAACTTACGATTGAGGCCCTTAGAGACTATTAAAGAGGTTGGTTATGATGACGGGACATTTATCTGGATTTCAAACATTGATTATTTTGAATAACTGTATTCCAAATGTGCACACCACTTGTATTATGTTTACAGGTTATCTCTACTGTGAACTGCAGAGACACTGAAATGACAGAAATAAGCCTAAATACAGCACTTTGATTTATTTATTCATTCTTGTATTAAATTAACATTAATAAAAGTATATAAAACAAACAAAAGTGGAAAATCTGGTTTTGGTTTGCAATATACAATACATATAAAACCATATCAATTGGCTTTGTTTTCACTTTACAGCATTATGTCTAAAACTTTACATAGTTTAATGTAAATTTCTCCATGCATCTTGCCACAGTTCAGATATATTTAAAGTGTCTTTTGATGAGGTCTCACATTCCTGCTGTCATTGCGTCTCAATACATTGTCTTTATCATCACTGTCAAGTACATCAAGAATGCAGATCTGACGTGTTCATTCTGACCTGAAAAAGAGAATAAAAGGTCAAACATGTAGCCTTTTCATAAATTTGCCATTCAAATTTAATTCAAATTGGTTTATAGGCATATCAGCACACATATTTGGTTTTGTGTTTTCATACCCATATAGCTAATTAGGCCCTCGGAAGCTTAGGCGCATCATTACATGAATTTAAGCTACTTTTAATAAGCTGTGTGTTTTATCCTTTTGTGAATTGTTGTTGTGATCTTTGATTTGTGTTTTGTGTTATGATATAAACTTGTATATGCTATGTTATTTGTTGCTGCTTTCTTGGCTAGGTCACTCTTGCAAAATAGGTTTTACTCTCAACAAGTTTTTTTTAACCTGGTTAAATAAAGAAAACGAAAAATGAAGCTGTTGTAGATAATATGGATTATGGAGAACTGGAACATGAAGAACTGGAAAGTGGCCAAAGGATTGGTTAAGATCAGTTTTTGTCCCATTTTTTAAGAAAGGAGATGCTACTGACTGTGGCAACTATTGGACTATTGCACCTATATCTCATGCCAGCAAAATCTTATTAAAGATAATCTAGGGCCGTTTATTGCCATACATAGAAAGAGAACTACCTGAAGAGCAAGCTGGCTTTAGGAAAGGCAGAGGGACTAGGGACATTATAGCTGACATCAGCTGGATTAAGGAAAACGCCAAGGAGTACCAAGGCCAAGGAGGCAGGCCTCTACCTATGCCTTGTCGACTACAGTAAAGCTTTCGCATTGATCATCGAAAGCTTTGGAAGACGCTAAAGAACATGGGTGTGACAATACATCTGATCAACCTCATAAAAAGTCTCTATGAAGACCAAGAAACCACATTCAGAACAGAGTATGGAGATATCCAGTGCTTTAGATTGGAACGCGGAGTTAGACAAGGATGCATTCTATCAAGGATTCAAGGAACTTTATTGTCATACCAGCTCACATTTTCATGTTATGATACGAAATTAGAACTCAGGTCCCTGTTTAAAAGCTAGAGGAAGTAGTCCAAAAAAGGTGATCCATAATATTACACCTATAATAAGTAAAATTATTGCACTTAAGGTGGATAAAATGTTTGTAGTGCAGGTCAGTGTGTATGTGAATGTGTGTATGTGTGTGCGCGCATGCGCGTGTTTGTAAGGGGAGAGGGAGTGCCTATAGAGCATGGCTAAAGTTCAACAGTCTAACAGCTTCAGGAAAGAAGCTGTTTCTGAGCCTGGTGGTCTTACTCCGGATGCTCCTCAGCCGCCTGACTGAAGGGAGGAGTTGGAAGAGTCCGTGTGCAGGGTGAGTGGAGTCCTTCATGATGTGGAGGGCCCTCCCCCTACATCGTGCTGTATAAAGGTCTGTGATGGTTTTTAAATCTATAAGGACATCACCCTGTCAACCAAGATTCAGCTGACACATAGTTTGATGTTTTCCATAGCCACCTATGCTGGCTCGGGGAGTAAAATAATACATGTAATGGCGTTACGTAATCAGGATACAAAAATCTAGTAACCGTAATCAATTACAGTAACGTCAAAAACAAAGTATTCAGATTACAGTTACATGTTGTAAAAAGTGGGAATGATATGAGGATTACATTTGTTTAATTTAAAATGAAATAAAATAGTTTTGTTTGACAGAATGACGCTATATTTAACGCTGCTTTATCATAGAGTAGGTCCTGGTTCTATTGACACATGTTGAAATAAACTACACTAAAACAGATCATGACACTGACGTGATGCGGAGTTTGAGGATCCTCCAACCCCAAGGTAGCTGTTGACAGGAAGTCCTGAAGCACAACCGACCCACAGCATGGCATGCTGAGGGTGAGCTGAGGGACTTTCCCGAGGCAGCTGAGAGAGGGCTGATACAGAGGAGGAGGGAGTGGGTGGCTGGGTGGGAACCTTCTTGAGAAGATTTTTGAGGAGCTGGCTGAGAACAGAGTACTGGACGGAACCAGCAGGGGCTCTGGAGAGCTAGGCAGAACCAGTAGGGACTCTGGAGACCATGGTGAGGTGGGCGGAAGCAACGGGAAAGGGAGAAGCCAGAAATCCTCCTCACTCAAACAGTCTAAATGCTCAGAGTCCAGTAACAGCTCACCCTCAGTGGTGGGAGTGTGGGCGGGGTTATCCTCCATTCCCTCGATCTCCACTATAATTCCCACAACGCACAGTGTTGCTGGCTCACACACCTGGTCAGTCGCGTTCTTGTATCCTGGCTCCGGGCGATGAGGAGCTCTGTCATTTTAAATGGTGTTGGCGCTGTAATCGCGGCCGGCTGGGGCTCTGCGGCGGGCTCTGGCGAACACTCCGTGCAGCGAGATGGTGAGGGCTGGCTGGGCTCTGGATTGGGAGTGGGGCTGGAGTTGTCCTCGGCAGGGCAGACGGAGAAAGACAGTCCATTTTTCTCCAGCACCCACCCAAGCGGCGAAATTCTCCTTGGGACCGTTTCGCTGGCAGGCGTGCCTTACACCGCTCGCTCAGGATGGTGATGTAGAATGTACAGAGCAAGCGGTCCGGGAAGTGGGTAAGGCACACTAGATCGAGAAAGTGCCTGGTATGGTCCTCCTGCGAAAGGTCCATCTGCTCCAGGCACAGGAATTGGACAGCTGCGAACTCCATTCCGGGAGAGGACCAAGAAAATACAAATAAACAGAATGAAAAACGCTGCTAAATTACTCACTTGAGGGTCTGCTATTCTGTTATGTGTCTAGTGTGCAAAGTAAAGCGCACGACCAAGGAGTATAAACAAAAGGTTATTTTAATAATCCACAGAAGCAACTGGGCACAAAAAACACAATTCCAAAACGATAGTAGTGTAAAGTATATCGGCAGGAATTCAACTGTCTCTACACGTCACCGAAAGAATCAGCGTCTCTCTAAAACCCCTCCCCCTTCGCATCAGCGCAAAAGCGTGCGATTTCGTTCGGTCACAGAACAAAGAGAAGTGGCCACGAGAAGATTTCCAAGAGACACATTCATTTCATGATGATAATAATAATTCATCTACACAAGAAACATATGGATATTAATTGTTGTACTCTTTCTCTCATATGCTTGTGTGAATGTGAATTGTTTAGAAAGGTGGGATGAGTTATGCGTGCCTTAAACTGTATAATCCGAGTAATGTAATGTGTGTGCCTGGTAAATGCGATGTTTAGTCTCTAAATGAAGCTGGCGTCATAAGCCATAAGTTGGTGTGGATGACCGTTAAGCTTTAGCATCATGTGTGACTAAACATGCATATAAAATCTGTAAGTTTGTATCTTCCACGGAATGAATGGAATATCGGATCACGTAAATTCCACCCCAGAAAGCCTGGACATGGGCGGGGCTCCGCCCCGTACCGACGCTCTGATTGGACCAGCCGCCTGTGGGCGATGTCCAAACCCGGACAGTTTAAAACGACGCGCGAGTGCGCGCGCTCTCTCTCTTGACTCTCTCTTGAACATGGCTTGAATCTCTGAACTCTCGGGAACTCCTCGAAGCTACGCTTCCCGCTTTCGCAACTGCGCCCTCCAACGCGCGCCGGTCCGCTGGACGCTCGCCTCGAATCCAACCATCTGGGGAGGTCTAGGACCGTGACAAAGCCGTAACATCACGGAGCAACGAATTCAACGACTGCAGAGCAGAGGAGAGGAGAGCTTTCCCGGTGACGTCACGCAGCGGTCCCAGCGATACCACGTGCTTCCAACCGAGAGCCCCCGAAGAAGCATGAACTGACCACGTGATACCCGCAACAAAGAACTGAGCCAACACGTTGAACTCACGGGAAACGAAACCAAAGCATCCAGCCTGCTTCAACAACGAAAGCAAGTATCATCTCTATTTCTGACTGAACTGGTAAATATGATCTGAATGCAGTAACAAAGCATACGTATTTGTTCGTGATCTTTGCTGGTTGGTTAAGTTACGAAACAGGAAATAATGTTATTATTTCAACCTTAACCTCAAAACTCCCGTATGTGTGTGTATGTTTGCGCTTTTATTAGGTAATCCATTTTATGTTAGAATAGCAATATCACGAATAAACCTTTTCCATTTTATAAAGAAGTGTCTCTGGAATGTGATTTTAAGTATTTTCATCCTTATTTGCCCAAAGATAACGTTACCGAGCTCAAACTTGAGAAATTATTAATCTCGTTTTATTGTTACCGGGGCCACGGGGCAATGGAAGTGAGATTAACAGAATATACCTTTTAGTGATCGCTGGACGAGCACTTAATAAGGTGTAAACTGTAGGTTAAATATTAATATTACTTCGATCAAGCAATATTGAATATTTAATAAATAATTCCCGGAGCTGAAACAATAGCTCTATATTAAACTGGCATTACAGTAGACAAGTACATAGGAGAACACAGGCTTTAAATATCAAACGTAATCAAGAGCTGAATTTAAAGAGCTGATAAAATGTAGAAACTTGAATGCAATGTAAGTCGCTCTGGATAAAAGCGTCTGCTAAATGCATAAATGTAAATGTAAATGTAAATGTAATCAGGGAGAAACAGAAAACAGTTGTGGGACTAATTAATAAAAAACCATGAAAACAAACTAGGCAGGATGACGAAGACAAAAAACTAAACTAAAACAGATCATGACCGTGACAATACCAGGATTCATCAATTAGTTTTCGCAGAGGGCCGACTTCTGCCAACAATACCAAGCCAAGGGCCACTGACCTATATATATATATATATATATTAGGGGTGGCACGGTACACAGATGTCACGGTTCGGTACGTACCTCGGTTTAGGGGTCACGGTTCGATACGATTTCGGTACAACAGAAAAGAGAAAAAATGAAATCTACTGTGCTCGGTTTCTTTTCATTTATTTTAAACAAACAGTAGTGCAAATTACAATTTGTTCCACCTAGATATGAAAATACTAATTATTAATACATTATGTTATATTATGTATAAAATCTGTTTTGTTTTCATTGTGAGTGTACACAAATAAAAGCAGATCTTTATCCAGTGATTATTAATAAGACAATAAGTGTTTAAAGTTGATTCTGCTGGTATAAGGAAACAGTTGAAGTGATCGCGCACTGGAACACACACACACTTTTTTGTATTAATTGAATATATTGAACATTTAACATAAAAAAATTATTACACAATCTTACAAACATGATCACGTTTCCTAACACAGACAAACAAAGACATTAAACAAAACACATCAGTTCCAGCATTGGTAAAGTTGGTAGGTAACTTTATAAAAATAAAATACAAACATCAGCGCACCCGCCTCTGTGTCACCGTTGGAATGCGACTGAATTAACTTACAAAGCCTATACTTTACTTAATAAATAATAGTTTAGCATTCAGATAAGTTACATCGCAAACATGGAAATATTTGGATTTGTGCCGAATGAGAGAGATGGAATACACAAGCAAAAAGCTCTTGTCAGTCCATGTAAGAAGCGTTTGTCAGTCCAAACAGTGAGAGACGTGTTCAGAATCAGCACATGGTCACTGTCTAGTGGACTTTGTTTTCAAGCGCGCAACTCACGGCATTCGAGGTTCTTCTGCTGGCGGTTATCAAACAGTGTTGCATTACTGTGGGCGCCCACTTCTGGATTGGGGATGAATTTCCTCTAATCGTCGTAAGGCCTCATGCACCGAACCGAGAGGTCCGTACCGTGATGGTTCGGTACGATTACATGTACCGTGCCACCCCTAATATATATATATATATACAGTATATATATATATATATATATATATATATACGATATTGCTTTTTTTACTTTACATATGTGACTAAAATGAATCCAAAAGTAATCAGATTACATTACTTTCACATCGTGTTACTTGGATTACATTACTGAATACTTTTTTGATTAAGTCATTTTTTAACTGTAACGGAATACATTTTAAAAGTAACCCTTCCAACCCTGCACCTACAGTTGCAAGAGTTGGACATTAAGGAAACAGGATAGATGAAGGATCAATGCATTTGAAATGTGGTGCTGGAGGCGCATTTTATTAATCCGATGGACAGCAAGAAGGTCAAACTTTATTATCAAATTTAACCATTATCATGTAATATTTATTTGGTTTACCATGGGGCACATAATTTTATTAATATGCTGCATGCACAATCATTAAATAAAATGATTATAAAAGCATTTTATTTTTATAAAAATCCTCGGTTTTCATGTGATGCTTTGTGTGATGAACAGATCCAGAGATATGTTTCTGAAAACATAGGGCCATAGTAACAATTTCAAAATTTGCCGTTAGGAAGTTTTACAACAAGTTTTATGAGCGATATCAAACGCTCATTGGCTCTCGCCGGGTTCGTCATAGATTGCGACAGGCCCTGTTTCCGGTGATGCGGAAGTTTTTTTATTGTACAGGTACATGACCTGTGGATTTTAAGGCTGATTTTCTATTCAGTTTAATTGACAAAGTTTGTGTTTAGATTACCAAAACATTTTACAAAATAAATAATGGCGATTATGGTAATACACAATGCAATAATATAAAATATTAATATTATGTATTGGGTCTGGGCTATTTAAGGCACGGGTGTGGCTCAGATTTTGGGATTCTGGTTTACTAAAGGCTGATAATTGGTACCAATAATAAAACCTGTTTTGGCCCAGTTCAGGGCCAGTTAAGGGTGATTACTGGCTGAGATTCGGGCCAGTTATGGCCCACATAAAGGCCCTTGCCTTTAATCCAGTTCTTGGCCACTTCAGGGCCGTTATTCTTTGCGGTGCTTGGGACGAGGAAAAAATGATTGTGTGGCCCAGAGCTGGGCGAGAAAATTGTTGCTATGTGGGAAGTCGCTATGGCTCAGAACATGAACTGAAGCCCCTAACTAACTATCTAAGAGTAACGTAAACGTTTGGAAGAAAACGTTCTGGTTAACTTATATTTGGAATATTTGGAAAATGTCTTATAGCTACACAAACAAAATTGTGCAAATAATAAACCTAACGTCGTATATTATTCAGAAGTGAACTAACACACTATTATGAGACTCTTAAAGATATGACAAATAAAAAAGCCACGAATGACGTTGGTTAAGCACACTGTGAAAAGCACGAATTGTACAATCTGACGACATGGGCCCTGTCCCAAATGGAACACTTCGTGTGCACTTCTGGTCGACTCTTGGACTTACAATTAGTGATGTGACGTTCGACCAGTGTTGCCAGATTGGACTGAAGATTTCCAGCCCAACTACAGCTCAAAACCCGCCCATTTCAAAAAATACCAGCCCAAAATGCATACTGTGATAATACAATAGAACAAACAGAAAACCCAAAACAAATGGGTTAGTGCAAAGGGCACTATTTAGACACACACTACCTTAGCTACCTGTATATATCAAACATGACATCAGAATTGTATAGCAGAATAATAGCATATAAACACGCTTACCTTTTTATAGGGACTTAACATAGAGAATCTTCGCAGAACTGATGAGAACGTCTCTTGAATATAGAACAAACTTTGTACAGTCTGAACCGGCTTGATTAATACATCGCTGAGTCAAATCTCTCCAGCAACTGCCGGGCAGGTTTGAAAGTTGCAGAGGTCCAGCCATTTCTGGCCAGGCCAGTACGCACGTCCATGATGCTGGAGAGTAGCAGTAGTCCCATGCGATTTCTTGTGTCATCTTTCAAAAGCGAGACCAGGGAAAATGCTCGCTCGACATGGGCATTGGAAACAGGCAGAACAAGAAGTCTTATGGTACCTTGTGCTAATTCCTGGAAACATTTGTTTCCTCCTGCATCTTTAAACGCCTCGACCTCCAGCCAAAACTTGTCAATGTCCTGATCATCAGAGAAGCCTGCTGATGCCACATTCCTCCACTGCGATTCTAATATATCAGTTGAGCATGAGAAAAGATCAGCTGGCAAGTCCTTTACTCCAGGCCTATTTAAAGTGGACATAACGGATTTTGGGCACAGGAGCTCCAGTTTGCGCAACATTTCCATTGAAGCAGGTAAGCGCAATTGGTACTGCTTTACAATTTCTTTCAGAAAATCCATACAACGTGATGCAATTCTCTCCTTCATGTCGGGGGCTAACCTGCTTTCCTTCAGTTGGTCCATAAATGTAGTACCCAGGTCCGCATCCAAAGGGGAGAGGAATATGCCAGACTGTGTGAGGTCAAGTTTCCGGAGCTGCTTATCATTATTCATGCGCAAGACGCTTGGTTTGAGAACGCGTCTAGCAGTTGTCATGTACAGTCTTTCCAAGTCTTTAAACACACCGAGGGAGTTTCCGGTTTCCAACTGAAAACATTTATTCACAGTTTTGATTTCCATCAGAACAGGCTGAAGAAAGTACATGTAAAGGAGATTAGTTTTGTCATCGTACATCTCCTTTAATAGCCGAGCAGTATAACAATGCTCTGAACTTGAAGCTATGTTAAAGTGCAGTGTGAGGGCATCTTTTTGATCTACAATATGGTCAATGCAGTCAGCCATCACAAGCCAACGGGTACAGCTTGGACTTATTAATTTCAGAGGGCAGCCCCGTTATTAATAGTCTCGTATATATTCCTGCCATGTATTCTATGTTGCTCGGAAGAAGCTGCATTGCTTTATTTGCAACAATGTCAAGTGAATGGCAAACACAACGAATAAGCTGTAGGTTTGGCTGCGTTTGTTTAAGTAGGGTGAATACAGAATGGTGTTTTCCAACCATTACGCTGGCACCATCTGTGGCAATGCCTATCATGTTTTTGATCTGCAGGCCGTTCTGGGATATAAAGGCAACAACAGTGTCTGATATGCCTTTAGCATCAGCGTCTCTCAGCTCCACAAGTCCAAGATATGTACTTACAAACTTGTGTTTTTTTGAGTGGTATTTCACACAAATACAGATACGTTTTTTTTTTTCACGGATATGTCAGTGCTTTCATCGAGATACAGGGAATATGGAGACTCACCGATATCCTCCATAAGTTTTTCTCTGAAGTGTGGCGCGAGAACAGATTTGATAATGGCTGTGCACTTTGTCCTGTGCATTTGGAATGTTCCCATCTCGTCTTTCAAAATGTCTGACAAATCGTCCACTGCATTTATTGAAGTGTGACAAGCAATGTAGGCAGCGATTCTAATTTCACAGCGTTTTTGGTCATCCTTGATCAGACACTGCCCTGCTGCTCCCGCTGACACAGTAAAAGCTTTAACACTTGGAGCACAGCGCAATTTGTGTTTTTTTATGTGTTAGCATGTTCCTTTAAATCGTTTAACTGTGCTCTGATTTCTGATTGACAGTATTTACAAAATGCCTTTGACTCGTCGCCTACCAAAGGTGAAATCCATGTTTTCAGAGACGGGTCGCTCTCCCATTCTTTTCTGTAGGACTTTCTATATTTACCGCACTTTGGCATGATGATGATAAAAACACTTACAGCTTTGAACTTTGTGATATTGGCTTAACGAGTAGGATTAGCCTACAACAACCGCCAATCAAGATTGAAATCTGATTGGACAGGACTGAGGACTCTCCTGAACCTTATTGGCTAAACTGAACCATATAATTAAAACGTCAACATTACATATTATACTTTACTGTAAAGTTCATTTGAATGGAAAATTAATAAAATATCATGTTTATAGTAAAAAATAAAAACCCGCCAGTTGCATCAAAAACCAGCCCAATTTTTATCAACCCGCCCAATGCATTTTTTTCCCGGTTAGACGTGACCAAAAGGAGCCCAATTGCCAATCTGGCAACACTGCGTTCGACGCCGAGGCTTCGAAGCTTGTATCAAAAAAACGAAACATCTCACATTGAGGTGCTCTATCGGAGCTTGATTCGTTTTGCCAAATGCGCGTGATCTATGACGTCCGAAGCGTCATTCGCCTGAAAACCACGTGACTGCTTCAAATCTGGTTCAAATGAAGCGAACCTCAGCGCCCTTTCCTTTACATTATATTACATTAGAATGCGTTTGCATTGTTTTAATTTATATATTAAGGTCAAATGAACTTTGCCTATGAAATGGATCGTCCGCACACACCCTCCGATGACGATTTACGCATACCATAGCGGACGTGGAAAGTATAACAGGCTTAAGTCCACAAGACCCTAAGATGTCCCATTCGTCATTTTAGCTTTCAGAAGTGTGCTGTGCTCCCTCAAGTCACACTTCCAATTCATGAGGATTTTAAGATTGTTTTGTGGGTTAAACAATTATTATAATTTTTTTCAAAATTACATTTAAAGAGAGAAAGATAGATTGAATGTTTTTTATGTTATAACCTAATATTATACTTTGCATTACATTTTAATGATATTTCTAACAAGTAAAGACGTTTTATTTCATCAGAAATCATGTCTATTTTTGAAAGGGTATCTATGGAGAAATGCCGTCGGGTGTAGTTCCAGCATCTACCAGCAGTGACTAAAAGGAACCTACTAACCAGAGGTAAGACAGTGGCTGTGGGAGTGACTGTAAATTTGACTATTTTTTTTTTTTTTTTTGATTGCGTTAGCCATCTCTCTACATTTTTTTCCCCACTCTTCGTGAAAAAAAGCAGTCGTGACTTTTTCCTTGTGTAGTTGATGCGAATAGATAAATAAATATTTTTTTGCTAATCTCCGTTTTGCTAATTTAAAAAAAAAAAAACACAATATCTCTATGACGACTTCTGCTACCCGGAAAACGGCAATAGGGTTAGCGTTAGGTACTTTCTGTTTTCCAAAAAAGTAGTATCGTGCAACTTGTGTACAAGCTAAATTAATTATATCGGGGCAATATGATCATCGGGTATGTAAATAATTTCTTCTTGATATTCGGTTTTCACACGAGCCGTTCATCACATTTCAGATCTGATCTGCCGCGATAAGTGCAAAAAGTGAAAGTTTGCACACTCTTATTTGGCCTGGTTTATTTCGAACCTCACTTAAACTAGCATTAACAAACAAACAATTAATTTCAAGGTCATTAATGCATTCTTCGTGGTTAATCAACTAGCCATTAGCAAGTTGCAGGTTATCACATATATCTGTTTTAGCCATTAGCATTAGCATGTTGTATTGTCGTGGTGCATGTGCTGTTATTTTATTTGATTGACCGAGTCTTACAGTGCATTCAAGATATTAAAGATTTTACCAGGAGGGTAAAATGGGTGAAGATGCTCCCTTATGAACAACAACATTTACTGTTAAATCATATTTAGAGTTTAGCATAGCAGAATAACCAGACCTATACAACATCCAGTATATTGTTAAGATAAATAAATAGAAGCATTTGTTTATTTAGTTGTAAATATGTGCATTTCGAATATTTAGTGAATATTTACAACCTATTTAATCCCATTTAATATTTATTTTATAAATATTAGATAGAATTTAGAATATTAGAATTTCAATTTAACTTTCCACATAAAAATATTTGTACTAAGTCAAGGTTAATAAGAGAGTAATCATTTGAAAGTGTTTCAAGATTTAATGACGTCTATGCAATATTTATATATATATAGACTCTTGACTACCTCTATTCCTATATACTGAAAAGTGGAAACGGAGTGTCTCGAATTTTACTTGGAAGTATGTAATACAATTTGTCATTTGAAATGTAGATCAGACAAATTAACCACAA
The DNA here is from genome assembly GCA_027474115.1 of Schizopygopsis malacanthus. NCBI lineage: Eukaryota > Metazoa > Chordata > Actinopteri > Cypriniformes > Cyprinidae > Schizopygopsis > Schizopygopsis malacanthus. The sequence continues at coordinate 10,159,500 of CM049876.1, forward strand.
AAAACAAACTCATGATTCTTCTATTCTAAGTTTTAATGTCATTGAGTGACTTCCTTTCATACTTTTATACCTTTTTGTTTGTTTGTGCAACTGGTAAAAACAACTTTGCCTACCTTTGTTCTTGCGGTAGTATTGACAATACAGCTAGTTAGAGAGCTTTTCTAACCGACATGATCACCTGTTGCCAATGTCAAGCTGTACTGTATATAATAACTTTTTTGTGTTTCTGCAGATGCTGTTTGTTTGCAGTGCTGATAAATAAAGGTGAGCATCTGAACTAAATTTGAATGATACATTCATGTCAAATGTATAAATGCAAGATTGTGTGTTTTCAATTACGGTTTTTGTTTTTTTCAGCATGTCTGCAGGTCACAGTAGAGGGTTTTACTGGTGGTTCTGTTGTCCTGCCGTGTTCTTCAACTGAACTTGATCTTAAACTTCAGAAAATCGATGTGTTTTGGAGAGATAAAGAGAGTAAGATTATGTATAATTTAATTAAAGGTACAGATTATTTAGAGAAACAGGACCCAAGGTATAAGAACAGAGCGCTAACTTTCCCTGACGAGTATAAGAGAGGAAACTTCTCCATCAAACTCCTCAATCTCACTCACGCTGATGCAGGAACGTTCATCTGCTTTATCACACCCTCAGATGAACAGGAGACTGTAGAGCTGATCATCAGTGGTGGGTAAAAAATAGTTTTATACCGAAATGTTTTATACCGATCATGCATAACATTATGACGAATGACAGTTGAAGTGAATAACACGCATTATCTCTTCATCACAGCACCTGTTAGAGGTGGGATATATTGAGCAACATTTTGAACATTTTCTCCTAAAAGTTGATGTGTTAGAATCAGGAAAAATTATGGCTAGACGACTGGGTCACTGCAGCTGTTGTGGGGTCTTCATGGTCTGCAGTGGTCAGTATCTATTAAAAGTGGTCCAAGGAAGGAACAATGGTGAACCTGAGACATGATCATGGGCGGCACATTGACCAAGGCACATTGATTCTAGTGGGGAGCGAAGGCTGGCCCGTGTAGTCTGATCCCACAGACGAGCTACTATAGCTCAGATTGCTCAAGAAGTTAACGTTGGTTCTAATGGAAAGGTGTCAGAATACACAGTGCATTGCAGTTTGTTGTGTATGGGACTGCATAGCCGCAGACCAGTCAGGGTGCCCATGCTGACCCCTGTCCACCGTGGAAAGCGCCAACAGTGGGCACGTGAGCATCAGAATATGAACCACAGAGCAATGGAAGAACGTGGCCTGGTTTGATGAATTATGTTTTCTTTTACATCACGTTGATGGCCGGGTGCATGTGCGTCGCTTAACTGGGGAACACATGGCACCAGGATGCACTATGGGAAGAAGGCAAGCCGGTGGAGGCAGTGTGATGCTTTGGGCAATGCTCGGCTGGGAAACCTTGGGTCCTGCCTTCCATGTGGATGTTACTTTGACACATACCACCTACCTAAGCATTGTTGCAGACCTTGTACACCCTTTCATGGAAACGGATTTCCCTGGTGGCTGTGACCTCTTTCAGCAGGATAATATGCCCTGCTACAAAGCAAAAATGGCTCAGGTATGGTTTGAGGAGAACAACAACGAGTTTGATGTGTTGACTTGGCCTCCAAATTCCCCAGATCTCAATCTAATCAAGCATGTGTAGGATGTCCTGAACAAAACAAGTCCGATCCATGGAGCCCCCACTTTACAGGACTTAAAGGATCTGCTGCTAACATCTTGGTGCCAGACACCACACTGACCACAGCACACCTTCAGGGGTCTGTTTTGGCAGCAAAAGGGGGACCGACACAATATTAGGAATGCGGTCATAATGTTATGCCTGATCGGTGTATGTTTGAAGTTTTAATTTAAAAACAGCCTGAATTCCTACCTGTTTGAATGCTTCTTTATACAGTATTAATTATTTTGTTACTGTTTTTGATAGTGCAGTGATGTTTTCTTTTTTGTCGCCCCCCTCCAGAATCAACAGCACCAGAAGAAAACCATGGACAAGAAACACAATTACCCTGGTGGCAGATATTACTGATTTGTATTTCTACTCTATTACTGATTTTGGCTATAATTTTGGCTATAGCCTGTTGTTTTAAATTCAAGCAGAGACAAAGAAATCCAGCTCCCGTATAGAAGGAACAGTGGTAAACAAAGTTTTAGTAGACTCACATTCATGTTCTGACTTTATTGCAACTAAAATGTTACTTTTAGTTAAATTTGTACTGCTTTCATCGCTTCTTTCTGGTGTAAAATACTGTTAAGGACTGTTGCACCTCAAGTGTCAGCGGCGTGTGAGCAGTGCATATTTTCTGGAACCCGTGTTAACAAATGACTGTTTACATCAGACGTGTGAGTGGCATGTCTTGAAAGATCACATTTTATGCTGCAGTTTTACTGAAGCACAGTAAGCACATGCCGCGCGCTCACCCTTGCAGTGTGAAACAAGTATTGCACCGTTTTGTGTCGTCATACTCCTGCTGACAGAAAACAATGTGCACTGCTTGTTCTTACTGTATAACAATGAGATCATGAAACAGGAAAACATTTTGCTGTCAAGATTTTTCTGCCTTAATTCTGTACCACAAGTGTCTTTTCTTGTATTTGCTAGAATAAATGTATTTTGTATTCTTATGCATTTCGTATTTGTTTATATTTAAAAAATATGACATGCATTGTATGCTGTGATGTGTGTGCAAGGCATTATACTGCTCCCAAACCCAACATGCCATCATAATAACAATCACTACATTTACAGTAAGCCTTAGTTTTTAGTGTCTCAAGAATGTACTAGATGCTATAAAAGATAGATGTCATTCCAGTGAAGAACTACGAAACTTCTCTTAAGGAAAGAATGATTTCCAAACCTGAGAGACTGAAGCTATTCACCAGTGTTTAATGTTATGTTTTATTGAAAAACAAGACATATTACATTACAAAAACTAGTTATTAAAAAAAACAGCCTTAAATTTAGTCAGATTTCTAATAATTATGTGTACTAATAACTGGATCAAACAACATACAACTACACAATTTGACAATAGATTTGCTGTAAAAAAATCTAAATTGGTTTATGATAATTGTACCAGGAACATTGTTTTGGTTAGTTGCTTGTTTTATGATGTATAATATGACCCTACTCTCATTCTCTAGAAAGAGCAGCAATGCATTAAATAAATATATAGTAAATAAACTCATAAACTTACATGAGTATGAGAGGAAGCATCCTTTCGTAACATTGTATTCTGGATTCTGATCCACAAGTGAAACATTTCTGTGAATTATGTTTTATTTAAACTTGCTGTTGTTGTGTCTCAATACACTGTCATAACTTGACTTCTGTTTATCGTCACTGTATATTTAAGGAATGCAGATCTTCCAGTTACACCATAAGCTGGAAAGAAACTGAAAGGGGTGGATATAGAGAAGATAAAACCAGTCTGGGTTGTCCATGTATTTGCCTTCCAAATTTTAATAACAAACAGCACCAACAGATGGAGCAGAAAACTCTCTTATTAAGGAAATAAATTAATAAGTACGGGTAGAACTTTTTTCTATGAAACTACCTGTGTTTAAGTTATTCATTTTCAATCCAGAGTAATCTGCCTCACATTTCCTCTATTTTCTTGCTGACAGACTGCACAAGTGCTATTTCAAGAGTGTGATATTCTCTGGTAATGTGAAGGGAGAAGAGTCAATGGTTGTATAGGCCATAAAAGCGAGCAGGTCAGCTGACATGTATGTTGTATAATAATATATAAACTTATTTTAATCCTAGTATTTTAGTTTATACTAAAATGTGCATTTACCATTAATGAGAGAGAACTGATCTAACAGTGGGGAAGTGCGATAGTAATAATTAAAAATAATCTTGCTCAATATATATTTTAACAAGGTCAGTGGCTTAGTTATGCAATATACAATGTATACAAAATATAACATATATCAATAGATATATTTACATGTATATCGATCAAGAATACACACATTTCAGTCAATGCAATTTAATATAAGAAAGATATTGGATAGATGTGATATGTCAGGCTGTCAGTCGGTGTGTTACATTGTTATACCAGTAGGTGGCGGCAAGGGACTGTCTTTGTGATTGGGTCACACGGTACCATACATTCAACCGTTTCAACCAAAAAGGTTGCTTTACTCAGAAACAAACTAGGTGTTGAAATATTATTTTAATTTTGAACACCTTGAGGCTCAACAAATGAGCAAGGCATCACTGAGGTAATGCTAAAGCCTTTGCATCACTTCATTGAGATCAATGCATTATCAGCGACTAAGTGCTGATGCCAGTAATGTGAAATCCCCTTAAAGTCAGCATAACATGAAAGTTGCCATAGTCTTTTCTTTGTGAGATAACAAGTGAATATAATTCATGAACAAGGAAAAAAATCGCAGCTTGGGGCTTTTGCGGTGATCTCACGTGAGATTTTTACCCTTGTACCAGTAAACACATCACCAGAAAAAAAGAAAAGATGTTGTTGCAAGAGGGAGGGGAAGTTACACAGATCAGCCACAGCATTAAAGCCACTGACGACTGAAGTGAATAACAGTGATTATATGGCACAATGTCCCCTGTCTAGGGGTGGGAGATATTACACAGCATGTGAATGGTCCGTTCTTGAATGTCATGTGTAGGAAGTAGAAAAAATGACCTGTATGAATTTGACAAGAGCCAAATAGTGATGGCTAGATGACTGGGTTTTCCTGCTAGGCAGTGATAACCTACCAAAAGTGATGCAAGGAAGAAGAACTGCTGTCAGAGTCATGGTCGCCCCAAAGCTCATAGAAATGATTGAAAAACGTAATGCTGGTAATGAGATGTGTCAGGACACACAGTGCATCACTGTTTGAAGCTGACACTGTTTGTCAGACCAAACAGAGTGCCCAGACCCCTGTCCCCTGCCAAAAGAGGCAGTGTGCAGCATCTATCTAGAGAAGGCTTGAAGTGTCTATTATTAGACGAAGTAGCCTAAGTCTATACTGTAGGCTATTTCTCATGTCATTTTCATTCATTTTAGTATCTCGCTTCAGGAAGTTATTCACGGAGACTGAGAATGTAGAAAGCAAACCCTATTTGTTTTTTACAAAAACAAAAAACTAAACAAAAAGTTGTATTGATATTGGGAGTGAATCAGGGTGTACAAATAATAGGCCTATTATATATTTTTTTCAGTCAATATTAATGAAAGAACTATGAGTTTATCTTTGTAGTGTATTTTTTTTAGTAAACTTGAAAGTGAAGTAGGCTTATTACTTTTTAAAATCAGTAATCAGTAATCAAATTACAATTTTAACAAAGTAATTAGTAATTTGGAGTGGATTACTTTTTTTTTTTTAATTTACCCATCACTGCGAAAAAACGGTAGCCTACTATTACTTCGTTACTGTGGGCAAAGCTCCTCTCGTTACTTTATATCAAGGGGTATATAAACAAAAGGTTATTTTAATAATCCACAGAAGCAACTGGGCACAAAAAACACAATTCCAAAATGATAGTAGAAAAGTACATAGGAGAACACAGGCTTTAAATATCAAACGTAATCAGGGAGAAACAGAAAACAGTTGTGGGACTAATTAATAAAAAAACATGAAAACAAACTAGGCAGGATGACGAAGACATAAACTAAACTAAAACAGATCATGACCGTGACAATACCACGATTCATCAATTAGTTTTCGCAGAGGGCCGACTTCTGCCAACAATACCAAGCCAAGGGCCACTGACCTATATATATGATTATTAATAAGACAATAAGTGTTTAAAGTTGATTCTGCTGGTATAAGGAAACAGTTGAAGTGATCGCGCACTGGAGCACACACACACTTTTTTGTATTAATTGAATATATTGAACATTTAACATAAAAAAAATATTACACAATCTTACAAACATGATCACGTTTCCTAACACAGAAAAACAAAGACATTAAACAAAACACATCAGTTCCAGCATTGGTAAAGTTGGTAGGCAACTTTATAAAAATAAAATACAAACATCAGCGCACCCGCCTCTGTGTCACCGTTGGAACGCGACTGAATTAACTTACAAAGCCTATACTTTACATAATAAATAGTAGTTTAGCATTCAGATAAGTTACATCGCAAACATGGAAATATTTGGATTTGTGCCGAATGAGAGAGATGGAATACACGAGCATAAAGCTCTTGTCAGTCCATGTAAGAAGCGTTTGTCAGTCCAAACAGTGAGAGACGTGTTCAGAATCAGCACATGGTCACTGTCTAGTGGACTTTGTTTTCAAGCGCGCAACTCATGGCATTCGAGGTTCATCTGCTGGCGGTTATCAAACAGTGTTGCATTACTGTGGGCGCCACCTTCTGGATTGGGGTGAATTTCCTCTAATCGTCGTAAGGCCTCATGCACCGAACCGAGAGGTCCGTACCGTGATGGTTCGGTACGATTACATGTACCGTGCCACCCCTAATATATATATATATATATATATACGATATTGCTTTTTTTTACTTTACATATGTGACTAAAATGAATCCAAAAGTAATCAGATTACATTACTTTTATATCGTGGTACTTGGATTACATTACTGAATACTTTTTTGATGAAGTCATATTTTAACTGTAACGCAATACATTTTAAAAGTAACCCTTCCAACCCTGCACCTACGGTTGCAAGAGTTGGACATTAAGGAAACAGGATAGATGAAAGATCAATGCATTTGAAATGTGGTGCTGGAGGCGCATTTTTTTTTTATCCCATGGACAGCAAGAAGGTCAAACGTATGAAGGTCTTCAAAAAAATCAAGCCGGTAATATCACTCGAATCTCGGATCACACAATTACAACTTGCCTACTTTGGCCACACCATAAGAAGACATCAATCACTGGAAAAGGGCATCATGCTTGGCCCGAACAGAGCGAACAAGGAAACGAGGAGGACCAGCAACCCGATGGCTCGATACAATCAGCTTAACGACAACAAGACACTGGCCGAGCTCAATCAACTTGCACAAGATCGACCTTCTTACAGATCATTATCCAACAACCCACATACCAAACGGTCTTGGCCCAAATGCGGCCTCAAGCAGGCATTGCTGGCCTTCTGTGGCATGTGAATTGCATGTACCCATTCAGCCAGAGCTGGGCCATGTGTGGCAATGATGGCACGGCACGGATCACGGCAAACAATATGAGGGCTGATTGTTGGTGGGAGAAGTGTGGCCCAGATCAGTCCAGTGATCATGTGGCCCAGATCAGGCAGTGACCTGAAAGCATATTCAGGGCTCTAGACTAACATTTTGCACTGGTTTAGGGGTCGACCGATATGTGTTTTTCAGGGCCGATACCGATTATTACAGATCAAGTAGACCGATAACCGATATTTTGAACCGATATACGTGTCTGGTGTAAAAATGAAAATGAATGCCAAAATTAATAATAACAAGAGCTCTGACAAAAAAACGTCCTTTAAATGCTTTTAAACATGTCTTTAATTCTGAAAACTGTTAATAACAACAACATTTCCTTTGGTTTTAATTTACAGTACAGTGCAAATGAAGGCATAAAACATTAATTTAATTTATCTTTTAATCAAATGAGAGTTAGACTTTATTTTTGGCAAACAAATGAGTTTACTATTAAATTTAAAACATGGAAGAAATAGCATATTGTGTGATTATTCTCAACAAAAGTTGTAATAATTGTTGTAGTTGTATTACGTATACAGTAATATATTCGGCTAAACCGAACTTATATTTTGACAGGTTGCCATGAGGACCTTTTAAGTTTCTGTAGCCTATGTATATATGATATGACGATCGTTTTACTCAAATGAAACGGTCAAATGCTCATCAAGTGACTCTGAGCAGTTCTGGGGATGTTGTTCATGTATTTATGTCCTCATTTAGTGAGACGACAGATGCTGAAAACACCACGAGCATCACGCGCTCGAGTAAGTTATGTATGTGTGCAGTAAATGAAACCGCACGTCTGTGTCATTCATTAACAGAGTTGCAGAACATGCAGGATTCATATTTAAAGTGTTTTTGCGGCTTAATATTTATAGATACTAGTCCATAGCGCGAGTCAATTTAAGTGTACTGACCTACTTTTGATTAATTCATCCAAACTTCAACACATTACGTGACATTCCGCGTTATACGGTAAATTCCATTATATGACTGCATTCCGCCCGCATTTTCCGCATCGCGGACATCATAGGTTATATTGAGGTGTTTTGCAACTTCAGTGTAGTGGATTGTGATTTATTGCAATCGTATTGTACCTTTGAGAGACAACTGATGCGTGATCACTGAGGCAGCTCCAGTTAGCAAGTGCTCTCCGTGTGAGACTGCCTTCAGTTCCCTTTCAAGCTGTCACGAGACATCACGGAGATTACTCCGTTATGGGAAACTCCTTCCCTCCAACCTTTCCTGAAGACCTATTGGCTCACGCCAGTCAATGACTGGCCAATTGTCGCGAAGCATGCAAATACGACGAGCTCGAGAGGCAGTATAAATGCAGCGCCCGCGACAATACGTCAGAATCTTTTTCTTCACCTTGCTGAACCTAGGTTATGGCTTAAAATGTTACAACTCACGGTTAAGGTTCGCTCATTCGAGGGCAGGCCTCATGGCTGCTCCTCTGCAGCGTTCAGGTGAGTATGACATTTCTTAAGGTAGTCCGTCTGCCCTCTGATCAGCGGTGGACCTTCGGGACTCAGGTGATGAGCTCATGCAGACTGAATGTCCGCATTCCTCTCACCGTCGAACCTGCAGGACAGGACATCAGCCCGGCTTCTCACGCCCCCCTTCCATGGCGGTGCGGAGAGCCGAGGGCAGATGCGGGAGCAAAGGGATCTCACGTCGCCGCAGATGCTGCACGGAAGAACCCACTGTGTAAGCATGCAGCCCCCGCCTCAGAGCGGCGTTCTGCTGTTTGCAAAGCACAATCGCTCCTCTCTCATTCACATGATAATAGCCCCTCATTAGCGGCTACCGTGTGTTCGGAACAACCTCTCATTACACGATAATAGCCCCTCATTAGCGGCTACCGTGTGATCGGGACAACCTCTCATTCACGTGATAATAGCCCCTCATTAGCGGCTACCGTGTGTTCGGAACAACCTCTCATTACATGATAATAGCCCCTCATTAGCGGCTACCGTGTGATCGGGACAACCTCTCATTCACGTGATAATAGCCCCTCATTAGCGGCTACCGTGTGTTCGGAACAACCTCTCATTCACATGATAATAGCCCCTTATTAGCGGCTACAGTGGGTAGAGGACATTTATAATTCACATGGTAACAGCCCCTTGTCAGCGGCTACAGTGTGTAGTGAACTTTTTATAATTCACATGATAGCATCGGCGGCGCCTTGTGTGTAGAGGACATGTTTTTCTAATTCACAAAGCGCGCGAAGGCGATGGGATCTGATGCTCCTGCGCGGAAAGCGCGCGAAGGTGAGGAGTCACATGACACCCCTGCGCGAAAAAGCGCGCGAAGGTGAGGAGTCACATGACACCCCTGCGCCGAAAAGCGCGCGAAGGCGAGGAGTCACCTGATGCCCTGAAGGGCGCATCCTATCAGCCTCCCAGATTTCGCCGGACTATTACGCCAGTTGTTTACGCCCCTTCACGTGGTGTTCAACTAGGTCGTATAGCAGTCAGCCTGTAGTTATTACAGCCGCTATATTGTAGAGGATCGCGCGAAGGCGAGGAGTCACCTGATGCCCTGAAGGGCGCATCCTATCAGTCTCCCAGATTTCGCCGGACTATTACGCCAGTTGTTTACGCCCCTTCACGTGGTGTTCAACTAGGTCGTATAGCAGTCAGCCTGTGGTTATTACAGCCGCTATATTGTGGAAGACTGCGCGAAGGCGAGGAGTCACCTGATGCCCTGAAGGGCGCATCCTATCAGCCTCCCAGATTTCGCCGGACTATTACGCCAGTTGTTTACGCCCCTTCACGTGGTGTTCAACTAGGTCGTATAGCAGTCAGCCTGTGGTTATTACAGCCGCTATATTGTGGAAGACTGCGCGAAGGCGAGGAGTCACCTGATGCCTTGAAAGGGCGCATCCTATCAGCCTCCCAGTTTTCGCCGGACTATTACGCCAGTTGTTTACGCCCCTTCACGTGGTGTTCAACTAGGTCGTATAGCATAGTCAGCCTGTAGTTATTACAGCCGCTATGTTGTAGAAGACCCCGGGATCGAGGTCTTCTCTGACAAGTTAAGAGACCCGGGAAGAGGCACCACGACCAGTGCAGGAGCCCTCAAGCTGTCTCAAAATTGTAAAATGTGTGGGACGAAGTGTGTTCATTAAAGCATACGTTTGCACGAGGAGCTTCCTCCTCGCTCAGTCACCACCGCCGCTCGCCCCTCCCCTTAGCGACCGGACCCACTGCCCACACGGGTTATAGCTGCCAGCCGCTGTAGCCGCTGTGTCAGTTCATGAGCGCGTGAGAAGCGATTCCAAGAATCTCACGCTGGCTGCTCTGCATAAGAGCGAGGGTACACCCTTCAATTCAGACACAGACCACCCCGTTTCAATGGCGTGGCGTAGTCTCTAACACTGACTCGAAATGCCCTTATCCTAACAAGAGCTATACAATTGCTCGGGGAAGGAGCAATAGAGCAATTTTCAGCGAACAGGCGGGACGGCTGTTTTTGTCCAGCCGCTGTTTGGGGTGCCTAGAGAGAGGGTAGACTCTGCCCGATTCTAGATCTCGGACCCATCAACAGAGCGCTTGGAAAGCGTCCGTTCGGGATGCTAACGCTAAGCAGATCCTGGCGCGAATTCGCCCCGGGGACTGGTTTGCGTCCGTGGATTTAAAGGACGCGTACTTTCACATTCGGATAGCACCGCATACACAGACGGTTTTTCTGAATAGCTGTCAACTGTCAGGGAGAAGCACAGCGTTCCAATACTCTGTTCCCCCGTCCGGGCTGCTCCGGCCCCACGCACTTTCAAAGTGCATCAATGCAGCACTTCCCACTCAGATCGAGCGGAAGGCGCATCCTCAACTATCTGGACGATTGGCTGATTTTAGCTCGGTCCCTGGATACGCTTATCAGCCACATAGACTCTCTGTTTATTCACTTAGAGTCCCTAAGCTATGAGAACCCGCCTCTCGCGAGATCGCGTGGGGGATGAGACCCTGCCTCTCGTGAGATCGCGTGGGATGAGAGCCTGCCTCTCGTGAGATCGCGTGGAGATGAATCCCGCCTCTCGCAAGATCGAGCCGCGGCCAATTGTCTTCCCTGCGCCTTTCAGGCAGGGCAGCTCTGTTCAGTTGAGGGTATTACAGCGGCTGGGGAGTAGTGTGCGAGGGAATGCCAGCTTCGGGACTGTAGCTGGAATCTCAGAGCCAGTGGCACTTAAATCGCCTGGAGCTGGAAGCAGTCTTCTTAGCTCTAAAGGATTTTCAGCCACAGCTGGACCAGCAAAATGTACTGATTCGCACCGACAGCACGCCTGTGGTTTCATACATAAATCCTTAAGGAGAGTGGAGATTGCACCCCGAGTCGGTTCGGATGATCTGGAACCGCTAGCGTTAAGGGAGAGCGGAGGTGGATCTGTTCGCCAGAGCTAGAACACGCATTGCCTGTTGTTCTTCACTCCCCGCTGACATCACGCTGACCAGCAGCTAGCCCGTATGCATTTCCTCCGATCAAGGAATGTTACCGCTGGTGTTATGAGAGATCAGGGTGGAGCGAGCATCAGGGATACTCATCGCCCTGAATCCAGCCTGGGTTCCCAGACTTGACGGAACTGCTGGAGGCACCGCCTTGCCGTTCCCCGGCAGGAAATATATGCTATCCCAGGTCGAACCTGAAACTATAGAGCCACCATGTGTGATCGCTTCAGGGGTATCAGAGAGGGGCGCCTTACAGTCTCGCACGCTCATGGGAGCGCGAAAACCCTGTACAAAACGTTTGTATGCTTCAAATGGGAGTGTTTATGAAGGAGTCCGGCTCATATCGACCTGACTACTTGCACCGTATGTTCTGAGTTTCCCGCTGCACAGACTGGATAGTGGATCGTTACCATCGACACTGAAGCCTATGTCGCGACCATTGCCGTGTCCGTTCCCCGCAGAGCGGGCAATCGTTTGGTAAAAAGACTACATCCCCCATGTCCACTTTCGTTTCCGCTCTGGGACCAGGAAGTGGGGTAAGAGCTCTCTCATTGCAGCCATTGGGCTTTTAACATCCGTAGGTTTGAAGGAGCTATTCCTTAAAACTACAGTCCTTCTGGCCTTCGCTTCGGCTAAGCGCATAGAGCATTACACGCTTTTTCTGTGGACAGCGACTGCATTCGATTCGGTCCCGGGACTGCAGTGTCACTCTCCGGCCGAGATTGGAATACGTGCCTAAATCACTGTCTACCCCCCTTCGAAAGGACGGAGACGGTTCGCCGTCAGCCCTTGCTACTAAATCATCGCCCTCACAGAGTGCGCCCAGACTGCAGTTTGCCCCGTCAGTGTTTTTGAGATTTTACATTGACCGTTCAAGCAGTTTTCGGCAATCGATCCAGTTTTTGGGTGCTATGGTGGGTGTACGAACGGCCGAGCCGTATCGAAGCTGAGTCTGTCACAATGGATTGTGGACGCTATCGGAGGCATATACAACCCAAGGTTTGGAAATTCCCTCTGTGCATTGAGGGCTATCGTTCCACCTAGCGTGGTTGAGATGTATGTGTATTCAAGATATTGCTTGCCAGCCGGTGGTCTTCGCAGAATATCTTCGCCAGGTTTTACAAGCTGGACGTTCAGTCCTTAGCCTCCTAAGAGCGGTCGGTGAGTAACTAATTCATGTTGCTAAGTTACCTTTTGTGGGAGGTGCTGTTTGTACAGTACATTACGCAGCCCTTTATGAGGTGTTGTTTGTCGGCCCTGAGTTCAGTGCCGCGGACATGGTCATGTTATGGTATGCTGCTCAAACACAGTTAACTCTGTATAGCTCCTATAATACTGCTATGGCTGGATGTGTTCTGCCCTGCTCTCAGCGCAGCCCATGTAGTCACTTGCCAGATATGCAAATTTTGTATACCTGAGGTGTAGGCGCTCATTGGCTTATCTCCATCTATCAGCTGTGAGCCCGCCCTACGAGCTCTGTTATTGGTGGGAATGCAATCGCGCTGTGTAACTGGTACAGGCTGTCCGTAGCCTCTCTCACGGCGGGATTGAATAACGTTCCCATAACGGAGAAATCTCCGTGATGTCTCGTGACAGCTTGAAAGGGAACGCTCCGGTTACTATGGTAACCTCGGTTCCCTGAAAGCGGGAACGAGACATCACGGTGATCGCCGTGATCGCTGCTCGTTCAGCCAAGCGGCGTTCAGTTCAGATTCTGACGTAATTGTCGCGGGCGCTGCATTTATACTGCCTCTCGAGCTCGTCATATTTGCATGCTTCGCGACAATTGGCCAGTCATTGACTGGCGTGAGCCAATAGGTCTTCAGGAAAGGTTGGAGGGAAGGAGTTCCCATAACGGAGAAATCTCCGTGATGTCTCGTTCCCGCTTTCAGGGAACCGAGGTTACCATAGTAACCGGAGCGTTTTCCACTACAACTGGTTGCTATAGCGACCAAACATTCTGAGAAGCAGCACGAGCAGAGCGCTCTAAGCTGAGGTAAACAACCTGGCATCATTACAATCGTCAGCATGGATGAAATAAAAGGGATTTTATTTCTTATCCTTGGTTTGTGACTGCTTGAAATGTGCTGATCTGCTTTGTCATTGAACCTGAGAAAAACTTAGAAAATAACCATAATGACACAGTCTCCGTGCTACAATAATAATGATAGAAGCAAAGTTTTTCACTGTGGGGACATATCTTTATAAGTACAATTTGACTGTATTATTTGTGTCCCCTTCAAAAATTGCTCATGAAAATGTTTCTATTTATTGTCCCCCCCTACTGTTAAATGAGATTTACGCCCATGCATTAGAATGCGTTTGCATTGTTTTATTTTTACCCTAATTTATATATTAAGGTCAAATGAACTTTGCCTATGAAATGGATCGTCCGCGCACACCCTCCGATGAAGATTTACGCATACCATAGAGGACGTGGAAAGTATAACAGGCTTAAGTCCACAAGACCCTAATGGCGCTTTTTCACTGCATGGTACGGTACGGTACGGTTCGGTACGGCTCAGTTCGGGTCGGTGAGATGTCCCATTCGTCATTTTAGCTTTCAGAAGTGTGCTATGCTCCCTCAATTCACACTTCCAATTCATGCGGATTTTAAGATTATTTTGTGGGTTAAACAATTATACTTTTTTTTTTTCAAAATTACATTTAAAGAGAGAGAGATAGATTTAATGTTTTTTTTATGTTATAATCTAATATTTTACTTTGCATTACATTTTAATGATATTTCTAACAAGTAAAGACGTTCTATTTCATTAGAAATCATGTCTATTTTTGAAAGGGTATCTATGGAGAAATGCCGTCGGGTGTAGTTCCAGCATCTACCAGCAGTGACTAAAAGGAACCTGCTAACCAGAGGTAAGACAGTGGCTCTGGGACTGACTGTAAATTTGACCATTTTTTTATTTATTTTTATTGCGTCAGCCATCTCTCTACATTTTTTTCCCACTCTTCGTGAAAAAAAGCAGTCGTGACTTTTTCCTTGTGTAGTTGATGCGAATAGATAAATAAATATTTTTTTGCTAATCTCCGTTTTGCTAATAAAAAAAAACAAAAAACACAATGTCTCTATGACGACTTCCGCTACCCGGAAAAAGGCAATAGGGTTAACGTTAGGTACTTTCTGTTTTCCAAAAAAAGCAGTATCGTGCAACTTGTGTACAAGCTAAATTTATTATATCGGGGCAATATGATCATCGGGTATGTAAATAATTTCTTCTTGATATTCGATTTTCACACGAGCCGTTCATCACATTTCAGATCTGATCTGCCGCGATAAGTGCAAAAAGTGAAAGTTCGGACACTCTTATTTGGCCTGGTTTATTTCGATCCTCACTTAAACTAGTATTAACAAACAAACAAACCATTTCAAGGTCATTAATGCATTCTTCATGGTTAATCAACTAGCCATTAGCGAGTTGCAGGTTATCACATATATCTGTTTTAGCCATTAGCATTAGCATGTTGTATTGTCGTGGTGCATGTGCTGTTATTTTATTTGATTGACCGAGTCTTACAGTGCATTCAAGATATTAAAGATTTTACCAGGAGGGTAAAATGGGTTAAGATGCTCCCTTATGAACAACAATATTTACTGTTAAATCATATTTAGAGTTTAGCATAGCAGAATAACCAGACCTATACAACATTCAGTATATTGTTAAGATAAATAAATAGAAGCATTTGTTTATTTAGTTGTAAATATATGCATTTAGAATATTTAGTGGATATTTACAACCTATTTAATCCCATTTAATTTTTATTTTATAAATATTAGATGTAATTTAGAATATCAGAATTTCAATTTAACTTTCCACATAAAAATATTTTTACTAAGTCAAGGTTAATAAGAGAGTAATTATTTGAAAGTTTTTCAAGATTTAATGACGTCTATGCAATATTTCATTACTTGGAAGTATGTAATACAATTTGTCACTTGAAATGTAGATCAGACAAATTAACCACAAAAACCAAACTCATGATTCTTCTATTCTAAGTTTTAATGTCAGTGAGTGACTTTCTTTCATACAGTTATCATTTTTTTGTTTTATTTGTGCAACTGTTAAAAAAAAATTGCCTACCTTGTTCTTGCGGTAGTATTGACATCACAGCTAGTTAGAGAGCTTTTCTAACCGACATGATCACTGATTATCAGTTCTGCGCATCTCAAACAAGCCTGTTGCCAATGTCAAGCTGTACTGTATATAATAACTTTTTGTGTGTTTCTGCAGATGCTGTTTGTTTGCAGTGCTGATAAATAAAGGTGAGCATCTGAACTAAATTTGAATGATACATTCATGCCAAATGTATAAATGCAAGATTGTGTGTTTTCAATCACGGTTTTTGTTTTTTCAGCATGTCTGCAGGTCACAGTAGAGGGTTTTACTGGTGGTTCTGTTGTCTTGCCGTGTTCTTCAACTGAACATGATCTTAAACTTCAGAAAATCGATGTGTTTTGGAGAGATAAAGACAGTGAGATTATTTATAATTTAATTAAAGGTACAGATTCTTTAGAGAAACAAGACCCAAGGTATAAGAACAGAGTGCTAACTTTCCCTGACGAGTATAAGAGAGGAAACTTCTCCATCAAACTCCTCAATCTCACTCACGCTGATGCAGGAACGTTCATCTGCTATATCACACCCTCAGATGAACAGGAGACTGTAGAGCTGATCATCAATGGTGGGTACAATTTTTATTAATTTATAGTTATTTTACACCGATCATGCATAACATTATGACCAATGACAGTTGAAGTGAATAAAACTGATTATCTCCATCACGGCACCTGTTAGAGGTGGGATATTAAGCAGCATTTCAACATTTTGTCCTAAAAGTTGATATGTTAGAAGCAGGAAAATCATGGCTAGACGACTGGGTCACTGCAGCTGTTGTGGGGTGTTCCCGGTCTGCAGTAGAGTTGTAACGATATACCGGTATGATGGTATACCACGATATAAACACGTATGATTATCATACCGTTTACATTTGCTTATCTATGATATTTGGAGAAAATAAAAGATGCAGTCTCTCACCTGCGCCTAGGCAACAACTTTCCACTTCACTGTTCTCTTGCTCCACCACACGTGCAGCGGAGACAACATCAGACACAGAGATTATCTCTAATCTATTCCACGTCGAAATATAAATCTAAATTGGTAGTATGGGAATAATTTGGATATAGAAAAGATGAACGCTTATTTGTCCTCGAGGATAGACACTGTTCACAAAAGCACATCGGACATGTTTACCTATATTTCAGAACACCATCCGTCTGTGCAGATACAGTTATGTCCCATTTATAACTTAAGGTTAAAGCCTTATTATTTCCGTGATGCGGAGTGAATCCCAGAATCCAGTCATGACAACGAATTTACAATGCAGATGTCACATAAAACGCTTGGTTTAATTGTAGGGTTGTTACGGTATGAGATTTTGATGCTATGATAATCGTCTTGAAAATATCACGGTTTCACGTTATCATGGTATACGGTATTAAACAATCAAAACAGGGTTTTTTTGGTTAACAAAGCATGTTTATTCCAATTTCATTCATCAAAAACATTCAAGTAGATTTCATCATTGATTATATATTAGTTTAACAACTTATATTCATCATTAATAATTCATAATTCATAAATTCTGGTTATACTTAATTTTTCTGGATTCTGTACTTTTATGACATAATACAAATATAGTATAAAAAATGGTGGTAATGAAATTAATGTTAAAGCTTAACAATTTACAGCTTTAACAATTGAATTAATGCTTTAAAATGTAATCAAATGAAAATAACTTTTATGCTTTCGTAAAGGGCTGCACAACAGATTTACTAAATAAAAATGAGGGGGAAATTATATTCCTTAAATGTTTCTATTTATTATTATTATTTTAGAAGTAGGCTACATTATAGTGCAATCGTAATTTCGATTTAAAAGAGTAATACATATTTGAAGCGTCTGAGCTGCCGCAAATCACAGAAGAAGAAGATGGGTAGTAGTGAAGAGCCTTGCGTGAGCCTTGAGTCTGCAGTGGTCAGTATCTATCAAAATGTATATATTATAAAATTGAATTGTGTATATATTTAAATGTATTTGCTTGTTTTTTCATGAATGTATTTTACAATACAAAGAGCAATGTGTGACATTTTACCAGATTTAGTCGTACACTTATTCACTTTTATTTGTAAATATGCTTTTATAAAACTATTGTGCACCCATGATTTTTCTAGAGTATCTTTTGCTGCTGATTTATCCACTACACTAGTTTATAATAGTGTTTTTGTCAAAGATTATGATTTTATATATATATATATATATATATATATATTAGTTTATTTCACAAAAAAATAAGTTAAGACTGTTAAGACTATGACTGAATAAAATATAAGGCTTGGCTATTAAATAGCTGTCCCAAACTCATTTGTGTTAATACAATTAAGTTGATATGAGCCACCACATTAATTTAAAGATATAGCCTACTAAATGACCCAAAGTGAAAATAACATGATATTTTTGGGTTATGACAACAACCAAGGTGACTGTAAATGAAACGTGGAAACTGCTCCTGAATAGAATGAATATCATACCATCATACAAATCCTTCCCAGCTAACACACGCAATACCAGTTTTGTGATTTATTGGTACTGTACTTGATGATGATGATGATGCATTTTATTTATGGCGCCTTTCTAAACACCCAAGGTCACCTCACAAGCAAATAAAATAAAAAATACAAGTCACTGCAAGAAACAAAAACACACAACAAACTCTGTACATATACAGGTAAAGCGCAGTAGAGACTCAATAATACATATCATAAAAAAGCCTGTCTAAAAAAATATGTTTTAAGACGTGTTTTAAAAGTCAGCAAGCAATTGCTATTCCGAATATCAAGGGGAAGGGAATTCCATAGGCGGGGGGGCAGCATAGCTATAAGATCTGGCTGTACTTCTATTGTCCTGTAGCATACTTATAGTTTCTGCATTTTGAAGCGATGTACAGCACGGTGCCACGTTCGCGCGTGCTATAGAAGAGTGCGTGTTACCAGCACACTATAACATCTGACAGGACAGGATAGTTTGTTTTTCTGAGGTGAGAGACTTTTTATTTCATAACGTGTTACGAAAATAACGTGGAATAATGACACTGACATGAAACCTGTCAACATCTCATCTGACCTCAGATACTGAATTGGGACAGAGCCTTTTTCTCAGGCACTCTTTCTTTACTTAAACTGCATCTGAGTCAGATGATCTGACAGAAGTGACAACAGCTTTCATGCACGTCTTTTAAAATAAAAGTCTCGCATCAGAAAAGCATTTTGAATTACGTTTTTTGTTGATGTCGTTTCTTTGGCTGTAAATAATCCGCGACCCTCTCAGAACGGTCTCGCAACCCACTTTTGACTGACCAGTTGAGAAACACTGTAATAGATTGTTTAACACACCGAAGAGTGACAATCAGGTCAACACAGAAAAGTATAGAAATTCTAAGTTACATAAAAAAAAAAACTGCGCTGGTATCGGTATCGGCCGATCCTCAGATTTCGCGGTATCGGATTGGTTTTGAAAAAATGGTATCGTTGCTTCCCTAGTCATAATGTTATGCCTGATCGGTGTATGTTTTAATTTAAAAATAGCCTTAATTCCTGTTTGAATGCTTCTGTATACAGTATGAATTATTGTGTTACTGTTTTTCATAGTGCAGTGATGTTTTCTTTTTTTGTCCCCCCCCAGAATCAACAGAACAAGAAGAAAACCATGGACAAGAAACACAATTACCCTGGTGGCAGATATTACTGATTTGTATTTTTATTATATTACTAATTTTGGCTATAATTTTGGCTATAGCCTGTTGTTTTAAATGTAAGAAATTTAAATTTAAATTTAGACAAAGAAATCAAGCTCCCATATAGAAGGAACAGTGGTAAACTGAAAGTTTTAGTAGATTCACATTCTCATTTTCTGACTTTATTGCAACTGAAATGTTAGTTTTAGTTAAATTTGTACTGCTTTCATTGCTTCTTTCTGGTGTAAAATACTGTTAAGAACTGTTGCACCTCAAGTGTCAGCGGCGTGTGAGCAGTGCATATTTTCTGGAACCCGTGTTAACAAATGACTGTTTACATCAGACGTGTGAGTGGCATGTTTTGAAAGATCACATTTTATGCTGCAGTTTTACTGAAGCACAGTAAGCACATGCCGCGCTCACCCTTGCAGTGTGAAACGAGTATTGCACTGTTTTGTGTCGTCATACTCCTGCTGACAGAAAACAATGTGCTCTGCTTGTTCTTATTATATAACAAACAATGAGATCATGAAACCGTAAAACAAGAAAAACATTTGCTGTCAATATTTTTTCTGCCTTAATTCTGTACCACAAATGTCCTTTCTTCTTGTTTGCTAGAATAAATGTATTTTGTATTCTTGTGCATTTCTTATTTGTTTATATTATACAAAATATGATATGCATTTTATGCTGTGATGTGTGTGCAAGGCATTATACTGCTCCCAAACCCAACATGCCATCGTAATAACAACCACTACATTTACAGTAAGCCTTAGTTTGTAGTGTCTCAAGAATGTACAAGATGCTATAAAAGATAGATGTCATTCCAGTGAAGGATAAAGTAACATGGGTTTTGTCATTTCTAAGAATACGAGGAGTAAATGTTTTAACAATTATGAACAGGAACTATGAACCTTCTCTTAAAGGAATACGATTTCCAAACCTAAGAGACTCTGCTGATTTATTGCTATTTCTGTTCTTATTTTGTATCCATGCTTCGAAGCTATTCACCAGTGTTTAATGTTATGTTTTATTGAAAAACAAGACATATTACATTATAAAAACTGTAGTTATGAATGAAAAAAAACAGCCTTCATTTTAGTCAGAGTTCTAATAATTCTGTTTAAAAATAACTGGATCAAACAACATACAACTACACAATTTGACAATAGATTTGCTGTAAAAACAAAAAAAAGAAAATCAGTTTTATGATGATAATTGAACTAGGAACATTGTTTTGGTTAGTTGCTTGTTTTATGATGCATGATATGATTATGTAAGTATTAAAATACACAAGTGCTACCCTACACAAAGACTTCTGTGATCTCCAAACTGAACCTTTGTTTAATTTGGTTTAGTTCAGTAATGTGAATAAAGAAAAAAGTTTTGACATTTGAAATATGTTTCCTGATATCTCTACATTATAAGTTTATAAAAGACGAGTTGAATGTTACCTACTCTCATTCTGTAGAAAGAGCAGCAATGCATTAAATAAATATATAGTAAATGAACTCATGAACTTACATGAGTATGAGAGGAAGCATCCTCTCGTAACATTGTATTCTGGATCCTGATCCACAAGTGAAACATTTCTGTGAATGATGTTTTATGTAATCTTGCTGTTGTTGCGTCTCAATACACTGTCATAACTTGACTTCTGTTTATCGTCACTGTATATGTAAGGAATATAGATCTTCCAGTTACACCATGAGCTGGAAAGAAACTGAAAGTGTTGGATATAGAGAAGAGAAAACCAGAAGGATGTATTTGCCTTCCAAATTTTATTTACAAACAGCACCAACAGGTGCAGCAGAAAACTCGTATAAAGGAAATAAATTAATACATACAGGTTGAACTTTTTCTATGAAACTGCCAGTGTTTAAGTTATTAATTTTCATATCTAGACTCAATCCAGAGTAGGCTAATCTGCCTCACAGTTCCTCTCTTTTTATGCTGACAGACCGTACAAGTGCTGTAAAGACAGAAGAGTGATATTATATTTATTTGTTTATTTATTTACAAAGTCTTGTATTGTTGTTTTGTATTTTTTACTGTATTGATTTTGAGGTTGTTGTTGTGGTTAAATGATTGTTAAGTGTTTTACCAATACAAAAAAAATGTGAAGGTAGTTAATAAGAGTCAATAATTGTATAGTCAATAAAAGAGGGTGAGCAGGTCAGCTGACATGCATGGTAAGTTATAATAATATATAAACTGATTTTTATCGTAGTATTTTATTTTTATTCTAATATTTTTATCTACCATTAATGAGAGAGAACTGAGAGAAGTAATATTTGAAAATAATATTGCCCAATATTTTTTTTAACGAGGTCAGTGGCTTAGTTATGCAATATACAATGTATATAAAATATATCAATAGATATGTTTACATGTATATCGATCAAGAATACACACATTTCAGTCAATGCAATTTAATATAAGAAAGACATTAGATAGATGTGATATGTCAGGCTATCAGTTGGTGTGTTACTTTTTTACACCAGTAGGTGGCGGCAAGGGACTGTCGTGGTGATTGGGTCACACGGTACCATACATTCAACCGTTTCACCCAAAATGGCTGCTTTATTCAGGAACAAACTATGTGTTGAAATATTATTTTAACTTTGAACACCATCTTGAGGCTCAACAAATGAGCAAGGCATCACTGAGGTAATGCTAAAGCCTTTCTATCACTTCATTGAGATCAATGCATTGTCAGCGACTAAGTGCTGATGCCAGTAATGTGAAATCCCCTTACAGTCAGCATAACATGAAAGTTGCCATAGTCTTTTCTTTGTGAAATAACAAGTGAATATTATTCATGAACAAGGAAAAAATTGCAGAGTGGGGCTTTTGCTGTGATCTCATGTGAGATCTTTACCCTGAATTTGCTATGGGGGCCGCCTCGAAAGCGCGTGTTGGGGGGGGGGGACATCGTGAAAAACATATGAGTTTTTGTCACATAGAAGGAAGAGGGAGGTCACTTCGGGGAGGTTTCGACGATCTGCTCACTACTTGCATGGAATGTCCAGGTACTCCCGATGGCGAGGCGATCGCGGGCCCTCCAGACCTCTGTCCCTATGCACTCTGTCCCCCCCCCCCAGCGACGCACCTGCTTGTACCAGTAAACACATCACCAGAAAAAAAGAAAAGATGTTGTTGCAAGAGGGAGGGGAAGTTGTAAAGATCAGCCACAGCATTAAAGCCACTTACAACTGAAGTGAATAATGTTGATTATATGGCACAATGTCCCCTGTCTAGGGGTGGGAGATATTACACAGCATGTGAATGATTACTTCTTGAATTTCATGTGTAGGAAGTAAAAAAAAAAATGAAAAGACCTGTATGAATTTGACAAGAGCCAAATAGTGATGGCTAGATGATTGAGTTTTCCTGCTAGGCAGTGATAACCTACCAAAAGTGATGCAAGGAAGAAGAACTGCTGTCAGAGTCATGGTCGCCCAAAGCTCATAGAAATGACTGAAAAACTTAATGCTGGTAATGAGAGAAGGGTGTCAGGACACACAGTGCATCACTGATTGAAGCCCCAGACCAAACAGAGTGCCCAGAGCCCTGTCCACTGCCAAAAGAGGCAATGTGCAGCATCTATCCAGAGAAAGCTTGAAGTGTCTATTATTAAATGAAGTAGCCTAAGTCTATACTGTAGGCTATTTTTCATGTCACGGAGACTGAGAATGCAGAAAGCACACCCTATTTGTCACCCCCCACTTGTCACTATCCCGCCCCCTCAGATAACCATTAATTTTAAAAGGGATTTGTATGATAAAATGTCCCATTTAAAAATCTAATTTTCCAAATGTATTGTCATCCTAGTGTCACGGTCCTGCTGGTGTGCCCAGGCTGGCCACCAGATGTCTCTGTGTGTAGAGCACATGGCTTGTTGTTTGTTGGTGGCATGTGCTCCCATGTCGATTGTCTGTCCCCTCCCATCTTGTTACTTAATCATTGTTTCAGTGGCTCCAGCTGTGTCTCCCTCGTTACCCTCGTTTGTCTCCCTATATAGTTCTCCTTGTGTCTGCAGTCCTGTGCTGATCCGTTGTCTTTCGTGTGTCGTATGTTACATGTGAGTTTTGTGTTTGACTGTGCTCCAGTCTTCTGCCTGCCTGCTTGTTTTTCCCCTTCGGGGTGGTTTTTGTTCTTCTTTGTTTTATATTATTATTAAAATAACCATTTCCTCTGCATTTGAGTCCTCGACCTCATCGCTCGTGACAGAACGGATCAGCCAAGATGAGGACTCAGCAGAGGAGGGGTTTGGACCGCCCACCACCCGCCACTATCTCCAGCCCCCTATACCAACGCATCCTCCAGTTTGAGGCCCTGAGCTCCTGCCGTCAGCAGGGCAATGACGTGAGGAGGTTTGCCGTGGAGTTCAGTGGTGCAGCTGAAGGGCTAGATTACAATGACAAGGCCCTCAAGGACCTCTTCAACAGCGCCCTTGACGAGCCCCTCAGCTGGTGGAGGATGAGGGGGCTGGACCACCTCACATTTGGGGAATTTGTTGAGGCTTTGGCACGTTCCCCAGCTAAGGTGGCTGGTGTGCCTCAGGTGGTGGGCGACAAGGCTGCAGCTCCTCCAGTGGCGGCAGATGGAGCTGCAGTGCCCCTATTGGCGGCCGTCAGAGCTGCAGCGCACAACGGGATGCCGAGGCTGGTGCGTAAGTTGGAGGATTCACCCATGAGGTCGGTACGGGCAGCCGACTTTCCTCCAATGAAATCCAGATCATTATTAAAAGAACCATTTCCTCTGCATTTGAGTCCTCGACCTCATCTCTCGTGACACCTAGAGTCAATAATAAGCTAAAATAGCTACATTTTAGTTAAGGGCAGTCTGTTAGGCAAGGTCGAATTATGATTGTTTGCTTGATTAGGCGTGCTCCCCCACCCTAATAATATTACTTAAAATGTATTGCACTACGGAAAGCAAACGAGAAGGCTACAAACATTCCATAATTTCAAGGTTGCATATTGCATTAACGCTACTGAAAAACACTTAGCCTGCCAAAAGCAAGGACCGTCACCGTCAAGTGTGCCAGAGGACCTCGGTAAAGACAAGCCAGTTCAGGTTTGTCTCAAGTAGTTTCCAAAGGGAATGGCTAGAATATTCAATACAATTCCCAAAAATGCTACATACAGATCACACGATGTTCAAAATGATTTAATTGATTTGATGAGTACAATCGTGACAGAGCAAATTCTGAAAGATGTTGGGGAGTCATGCTTACAATTAAAATGGATGGAACCAAGGACCCAACGAGCAGTGAGAATGTCTCAATTGTTCTTCAATATGTAGTGAAAGAGCGGCTGTTGTCAATATTGACTACAGACAAGTGTGATGTCCTGTCACTCAATAACACGGTGCTTGAAGAGCTATCAGGTGTTGGTCTCGATACAAATAAACTAATAAGTCAGTGTTATGACGGGGCCAGCATCATGTCTGGAAGAGGAGATATGCAGAAATATATTCAAAACATAGAAGTGCCGTACATCCATTGTTTTAATCATCAGTTACATTTGGTTATAGTGCATGTCGTTTTATCCGAGAGGGCTGTTGGAGATTTTTTTGACGTTTGCAATGCGCTTTACAAATTTCTGAGAAAACCCACTGTAGCTGCACAGTATAAGGGAGAGAAACTTAAAAGGCTGCTGCATCAACGACGGACTGGCCACCTTGATACGGTGTCTGTGGTGCTGAAATCGCACGACACGCTTGTGGATTATCTGAATCAAATTGCAACCAAAGGAAAAGGTGCTGATGTAAAACTCGAAGCTGGTTCAATCACAGACAAATGTATTTCCTGTGTGATGTACAAAGCTTTGGGCCTGATGGCTCCACCGAATATAATGCTGCAAGCTGAACAAACAGATCTAATGACAGCAGTTTGGCTCATTCGCAACACTTCTTCTTGCATTGAAAGTCTACGATCGGATCCAGAGTTATTGACTCTCTGAGAAATGTCTGTGCGTTTTCAGGGAACGTAATAGCAAGTACATCACAGCTTTGGATACACTTGACCTTGGAAGTGAGAACTTTCTGGATGAGGGAAAAGTGAAACCACTACTGGATTTAACGAACACCGAAATGATACAGTCTCAGTTCACCGTTGCACGTCAGTTTTGGCAAACATTTTGCACAGGCCAGAATGAGAAAATTACTTTGGTCAAACTTCTTTCAAATTACTCCAGCGTTTTCCAAGCCATGCCAGGGGTTCTGACTGCCCTAAAACTCACAGTAACATTTGGGGCCTTGACTGCTATGTGCGAGAACTCTTTCTCAATGTTGAAAAATGTATTTTCTGAGCACAGACGCAGTATGTTGCGTAGACGAAAAGCACACCTGATCAAGCTGGCATTTGAAAATTACCGTAGTAGAAAATTCAGAGAAGAATGGAAATAGTTACTGCTGAGGAGGTTTCACTCATCAGAAGATTGCAGCTCTACTGAGTCTAAATTTATGATTCAATATTTTTCTCATGTTTAAAAAGGTTTGATGATTAGTCGCAGTTGTCAGGTTGTTTTAATAATCCATTAAATTAACATGTAGGGTTAAGCAGGCATAAATTGCTTTTGGTGGTGTTGTTGTGGTAACGTGTCCGCATTCGCAGTAAAACCTCTGAAATGGTGTAGGCCTATATAGCCTTCACATCTAATGCCTGACATGATGAGTTTTCTAATATGTAGAGCTAGGTGTTTTTGTTTGTATTTTTTATTTTTTTAATCTATAGTAAGATTGTTCAGAGCTCTGTACGTTGCTCACTAGCTGCAGTTTTTGTGTTTGTAGTACCGATATGTTTGTTTATGGCACGTTAAAACTTAAGGAGCGTACCACAGCTATATGTATTTTATAGATGGGAGTATTATATGCATTCATGTGATCGCCTCCTCTCGGTATTTCAGATGCCCCCTCCTCAGCGCTAGGCTGGCACTGGCTCTTAATAGGCCTACTTTTTTTAGTCAATACTAAATTAATGAAATAACTATGAGTTTATCTTTGTGGTGTACTTTTTTTTAGGTTTTATAACTTGAAAAGTAAAGTAAACTTGAAAGTAACTTGAAAGTAAAGTAGGCTAATTACTTTTTAAATTCAGTAATCAAATTACAATTTTAAAGAAGTAATTGGTCATTTGAAGTGGATTACTTTTTTGTAACTTACCCAACACTGCTAATAGCCTAGTTTTCGAGTATATTTAAAGATGGGTATGCTACTTTTACTCTCACTCAAGTAAATATTTTGTGGAAAAAAACTGTTGCCTTCTTTTACTTCGTTACTGTGGGCGACGCTTCTCTCGTTACTTTATCTTAATGTAATACAAGTAAAAAATGCGCCGTCTACTTTTTTTCTAGGCAATGATCGAGCGATGCCCAATTCGCAAATGATTCATTCGAGTCAATTCTGTTCAAAGGCTTTATCAAACCAGTTGGCAAACCAGTGAATTGGTTCGAGAATCAGTCTGAATGATTCGTTCAGTTCCCCGCCGCACGTGCAGAGTCGTCTGAAGCAGTTCTCACTTAGAGTTGTAACATCAGCTCTTGTGAAGACGTGGCTTTGGATCCAGTGGCGAAGCTACGGGTGAGCCCGCCTACAAATGAAACCAGACTAGCGGGTGATGGATTATAGATTGGAAATTTCTGAGCCAAATGTGTTTAAAGCATCATATTAGCATATGTACAGTGTTTGATCCGCTAAATAGATGTGTTCTTCAGGGAAAGAAACAACTAAATGTTGTGCTATACTCTTCTCCACAACAAACTGCATCTGCGCTCATTTCTACGGTCCTCGATATCATCTGCTCTCCTTTGAACGCGAACCGAGACACTTGATTATTAGATCAACTGCGAAGCCCAGTAGTCTCAGACTGAGGTAACGTTAATGCTTTACAAATACAATACACTTTAGTTAACGTTAGGCAATGTAACATTTTCCACATGACAATGATAACATTAACAGTGAGAAATATTGTTCCAGTATTAATTAGTTATAATACAATTTCAACTTGTTGTTAGCTCAGGTAGCCTAACAGATAAAACTTTTAATTTTAATAAATAATGTATTAGTAAATGTTGACATTCTTAAAATGAATGTTAATCAATGCTTTAGGAGTATTGTGTATTGAATCTTTGTGGTGTATTTTCTCTTGGAAATTTAATTTGCAGTTTTTATCTTGCCCACCCGGTTTTATGCAGGTCCACCCACTTAAACATTTTGCCCCTGTTTGGATCTACAGTCAATTGAAAGCAAAGCTGCAAAGGTTATTGTTTGCTAGCTATGAAGATCTTTATTAGATGAACACCGCGTGCTGTCTACTGTTCCACAGGTTTAAATAGGCTTTTTAAATAGGTGTACTTTCAATCACAGTACACGATACCACTATGCCATTACCAGTTTGTTGTACACGTACCTTATACATTAAATACAATGTATAATTTATACATTAAATAAGCTGTCAGAGTATGAAATGAACACCTGCCAAACCTGTGTTAGCTCTGTTCCAGGAGGAATGCCTTTGGCTAGACACAATTAATATAGATATTTTCACAATATTTACACTTGCAGCAATACATTTGTTTACATTTTACAGAACAGACAGAAGAAGATCTGTCAATGTGCATTTGTGCAATGTGCATGTCAGTAGGCTATATGATCCAAAGTAACTAGCTACTTAAGTAGTTTTTTTATGCAATACTTTTTTACTCTTACTCAAGTAACTATTCAGACTTACTTTTGCTTGAGTAAATATTTCTAGAAGTACTTTTACTTTTATTTGAGTACAGTTTTTGGGTACTCGACCCACCTCTGCACATCGTTCAGGATTATCTTTAGTAAAATATACAGGTACATCTAAAAAAAATATATATTGAGAAAACGTTTTTATTGGCATATTTTCTTGTAACTTATTTCAAAAAGTGAAACTTTCATTTATTTTAGATTAATTACAGGTAAAGAAAAAAAAACATTTCAAAACATTTAAAACATTTTATTTTTATTTTGATGATTAAAGCTTACAGCTCATGAAAGTAAAAAATCCAATCTAATCCAAAATCTTAGAATATTTACATTTGAGTTTCAATAAATTATCATTCCTACAGAATAAATTCTGGGTACCTCTTGTTCTTTGAAACCACAATAATGGGGAACACTGCTGACTTGGCAATGGTCCAGAAGACAATCATTGACACACTCCACAAAGAGGGTACGTCACAGAGGGTCTTTACTGAAAGGGGTGGCAGTTCAAGGAGTGCTGTATCAAAGCATATTAAATGCAAAGTTGACTGGAAGGAAGAAATTGGATAGGAAACGGTGCACAAGCAACAGGGATGACCGCAAGCTTGAGAATACTGTCAAGCAAAGCTAATTCAAACACATGGGAGAGCTTCACAAGGAGTGAACTGAAGCTGGAATCAGTGCATCAAGAGTCACCACGCTCAGACATCTTCAGGAAAAGGGCTACCAAGCCACTTCTGAAACAGAAACATCATCAGAAGCATCTTAGCTGGGTTAAAGAGAAAAATAACCGGACTGTTGCTCAGTGGTCCAAAGTCCTCTTTTCAGATGAAAGTATATTTTGCATTTCATTTGGAAATCAAGGTCTGAGAGTCTGGAGGAAGAGTGGAGAGGCACATAATCCATGTTGCTTGAAGTCCAGTGTGAAGTTACCACAGTCTGTGAAGATTTGGGCTGCCATGTCATCTGCTGGCGTTGGTCCACTGGGTTTTCTGAAGTCCACAGTCAACGCAGCTATCTACCAGCACATTTTGGAGCACTTCATGCTTCTGTCTGCTGACAAGCTTTATAGAGATGCTGATTTAATTTTTCAGCAGGAATGGGCACCTGTCCACACTGCCAAAGGTACCAAAAGCTGGTTTAATGATCATGGTGTTATTGTGCTTGAATGGGCAGCAAACTCGCCTGACCTGAACCCCATAGAGAATCTATGGGATATTGTTAAGAGGAAGATGAGAGACACCAGACCCAACAATGCAGATGACCTGAAGGCTGCTATAAAGGCAACCTGGGCATCCATTACACCTGAGCAGTGCCACAGGCTGATTGCCTCCATGCCACGCCACATTGATGCAGTAATTCATGCAAAAGGAGGCCCGACCAAGTATTAAGTTCATAGAAATTAACATACTTTTCAGAAACCTGATATTTCTGTTTAAATATCCTTTTTTATTGATCTTATCTAATATTCTATTTTTCTGAGATACTGAATTTGGGGTTTTCGTTATCTGTAAGCCATAATCATCAACATTTCAAGAAATAGAGGCTTGAAATATTTCACTCTATGTGTAATTAATCCATATAATATATGGGTTTCACTTTCAGAATTGAGTGACAAAGAATATTGACCTTTTTCATGTTATTCAAATTTTTTGAGATGTACCTGTATAGTTAAGTCATGAAACTCTAGATGGTGCAGGTTGATAGGTTGTTAATATGACTGATGGTATTCAGAGAGTTAAACGACTTGCCTCAAGCTGATTGGTTAATCCTGCATATGCAGTCAATGAGCTTACTGCCTTGCATTTATATTGCTGGCTTGCGTTCACTTGAGATTCCTGCAGCTTGCTTCAGAGTTTCTCTAAAACCCTTCACCTTCCCCAGCTCCACTTGTATAGATCTGCTACGGGGGTATTTTATATGCTATTTGCGCAGCAGCAGAATGTGTTAAATACTCACGGCACTGTGTCACCATAAGAATTGGCAGTAGCAAGTCCCTGTACTTGCTTGCAGCAGCAGCAATAATCTACAACTACAGCAATAACCAACAGCAGAAGCGTAGAAGATCTATTCTGCCTAGACCAAATACATTAACATTGTCATATCCATCACCATGCTAAAATCTTCAGAGAGTTTTCATGATTTAAATATAATAATGACAAATCTGCCAATTACGTAATAGGTAACTCTGGGCCTCCAACTTTTGACACCCAGGCTCATGAAAATACTATATACATTTCTCCAACACCGTAATTACATACCGTAGTAGTGCACATTTCACTGGAGTTTCAAAGTAAAATGTCCAGTGAGTGGTGCTAAAACACACGTTCAATACATGACCCTGGCACATTTTATTGCATTGGTACAGGAACGTATTGCTGTGTTTTTATTTTGTTGCTTGAGGTACATATAGCGGCTGTTCAGAATTCAAATATCCGGGGACCGTTGCTAAAGGTTAATGCTCTATAGTGTTGGAAATATTCCCTACACCAAACACCAACCCTAAACCTACCCGAAAGTGTTAACAAATGCAAAAGTTATATAAAATGCATTTGTTGATGCAGCCGTGCTATTTTAACTTCCATATGTGGATTTGGAGATGTTCAGTGATGGAAGAACTAAAGGTGCTGAGTCTGAAATTGGGTGAGGCACAGTACGCTGCAAATGATCGAGCCATATGGAAACAAATAGTTGATGCCTTATGTCCCACTAGGTACGAAGAGGAGTAAGTAAATAATAAAGTATTTCTAATTGAAGTGACGCTGTTTAATGCTGTAAAGTTGCTTGCTTTAAAGCAATCTATTGTATAAAATATTGCTATGATCAGGTGCTTTCTCATATTTGTTGTTAATCATTTGTATAATCAAAATGATAAAACAGGAAGATTTATTGCCCTTTTCCAACACAAAGAAAATAATACAAAATTAGAAAGGCAAAGACAGGAAACACCCTATAGGTGTATAGGGAAAATGAACTAATAATGAGATTATGAGTCAAGATAGGAGAACACAATGGGACCCAACATTTGGCAGAACTGTCCATACAACACTGTTTAAATATTTACAGTGCAGCAATTTAACATAATAAGTGCAAGCATGTTCCAAAGCATTGGCAATTTTTCAAATTGTGAAACTGTTTTTATGTGCATTAGTGACCAGATGGCATAGAAGTTGAACAATGGTTTTGAGAATTTCAATTGTGATCTGAAAAATGGACCAAAGCAACTGAATAAAACTGTAACATGATCAAAAATATGTTTATTATATTATATATATATATATATATATATATATATATAAATGCTTAACTTTAATGAAGGGATGATGGTAAGGGTGAATTAGGTTTTGTGGTCAGTGCACATTTGACTGCCTTCCTCTGCTTGATGTGGGAAGGTTTTTTTTTCCTGTCTTTGCTTCAGAGCTGCAGTAAATTCATCTTAACTGCTGTTTGGAGGAAAGCGGATTTCAATCTGAAGTATTTTAATGACGACAACACCATGAAGAACATTCAGCTTCAGCTCTGTGAGTTTTTGATGATGATGATTAAATATATATATACACTATGATATCATTGTATGTACATGTTTGTAAACTTATTATAAATTATCAGTAGCTTTATGTTTTGCATCACATGGGTATTACATAGGTAAATGTACATGCAATGTTTTTATCTTATAGATGTATTGATCTGTTGTCAAGCTGCAGTGTCGGATATAGTAACTGATCTGGGATCAAATGTGACCATAAACTGTGATCTTGATGAAAATGAGGTTTATTGGATTTTACTGAAAACAGCAGATTCCAACAGTGATTCTACAATCATCAAACTTTATTTTCCTAATAAATCATTCAGAAAAGAAATATTCAGTGCAGTTTAAACATCGTCTGGTTATTAATAATGTGACTGCTGATGAATTAGGAGTTTATTACTGTATGAACAACACGCAAAGCTCTAAAATCAGCAACAGCACCAGAATATACTTCAATGGTGAGTTAATTTATTCCTTAAGGTATATTGATAATCACTGTATTTATACTAATTACTTAAATTTTTTAATAATTTGATATTCATAAATTTCAATACACTGCCTGGCCGTCTGCATTGAAATAAGCAAATAATATGTAGAGGTTTAGGATTGATTATTGTTGCATTGATTATGTGTTTTCTGGGCACGTTGTATATTGGCAACAGTTATTTTAACCCTAACTGATGCATAGCTTTTATTTTATTAAACAACGATGGCAGATAACGTACACATATTCCAGGATGACAATGAACTACAAATTGCGCTGTTATTGCAAGTCTTTGGGATGTGCTGTATAGTTGACTTTACACGGCCTGCCCAAAACACACTCTAATATTTCATTGCCTTTAGCTTTGGTAACATTGTTGTTGTGGCATGGCTTCAACAACCAATATGCAACATTACATTTATTTCCATCAAGTGTTGCATTAATGTTTCGCAGAGATCTTGTATTGACAACGAGAGAGTTGAAACACTCTGTAAAGTCTACTCTAGCACATCTTAAAGACTTCCAATATGGTTAAGCTCAGGAATCTGTGGTGGCTAATTTATACATGAAAATGATTCATCATGCTCACTGAACCACTGTTTCCCAATTTGGGTCCAGTGAATCTTGGTATTGTCATCCAGGGATATAGACATCCGTACACCTTCCGACGTGGTTGTTTGAGAAAATAGTGACGTACTGCATCAGTTAGAATAAAAATAATTGTTGCCAAACATACAATGTGCCAAAACATGTTAATCACTTCAACAACGATTCAGTCATAAAACCTAAAGTATTTGCTTATTTAAGTAATAACTTTAAGTGTTTACTGCAATTATCAGTATTTAAAGTGATACATATTTGTTGCCACTGCACTAACAATAGCATGGCATAACACACTTTGGGTACTTTTTATATACAGAATCAACTCAACTAACTGCTGCAACCGAGTGTCACAATCATACAGTGACTGATTATATTGAGAAGAATCAGACACATTGGAAGATTATTATCGTCATATTTGGACTGATGAACGGGATTCTGGTTATTGTGGTGGTCGGTGAGATATTTTCAGATATGTATAAAATATTAATATTTTATGATTTTCTCCATAGCTGAAGTTAATTAAATATGTAAATATTCTTAATTTAGGCTTTTGACTCTTTCATTATTATTGTGCCATTTATGTGATATAAATATAATTACTGAATATGAAACATATTTTTTAGGACTGGTAAAGGTTTTTGTTGTTGGAAACAGAAGGTCTGCAAAACAATCAGAACAACTTAACACTGATTTACAGCAGATGCAAGTTATGGAACCGCATCAGGACCAATTACATGTAAGAATATGGGAAAACCATCTACAATTCATTTTTGTTTTGATAATTATTGATGATTCTTGCTAGTCTGTGCAATAGCATTCTATAATGTTTAATTTTGGTTCATGCTAATATTGTTTTTTTCAGTATGCCACGGTGGACTTTTCCAAGCTGCGTAGAAATTTTCGGTCCAGCCAAATCAACAGCACCTATGCTGCTCTAAACCTGCCGAAGTCATGAACATATGAGTATGACTGATTACATTTTTATTGTGTTCACTTTTTTGTGATATTCAATGCTGAAACTGAATCTGAGGAAACGTCAGAAAAAATATTATAAAAATGTACAATAATTTAAACTCATATTATCATACATGTACTCATATAGTTTCATTCTGCTTCCTAAAGACTGTGTGGAAGTCATGAGATCACATTTATTTAATTTAATTGAAGTTTATATTTCTCTTTATGTGTATATCTGAAAGTATACTTTAATAACGTGTAGAGAATATTACTCTGAAAATATTAGGTTCTAGTAGACACTTTTTCTTTCATTGTATTTTATTATTGTGTGAATGTTTTATACAGAAAAATATGTACATGTCTGTCTATTTAGTTAGTCTTGCAATATAGTCGTTATATTTGCTGGTTGGTGGCATAAAAAAAAAACTGCTTCAGATGAAATGTGTTTAAGAACTTTTATATGTACTAGTTGGTCTGCTTCTCTTTGAAGCAGCTGTCTTAAGCCGTATCTGGTGGAAACTTTTGTGATGCAAATATATGTATGAGAGAGGATGAGAAGTGTGCACAATATTCATTATTTTTGTGAAGAATTCAATGCTGTTGAACTGAAAAGAGGTTCATTTTACACAGGATCATAAGATGGTAAAGTCTGTTGGTGTGACATGTTGTGGGCTTGTCAACCGACTTTCTCGAAACTCAGCTCTCAGGGCTTTTTTTGCCTTTGTGTTTTAACAAAATGTAAGTGTGACGAGTTTGTTTGCTTGTTTTTTTATATGTGTTTTATTCTGATAAAACATCTGTGAGTATATTTTGGTATTCGAATCAGAAATAAAAAAAATGTGTTTTCATATGAATGTCAGAAATATTTTCTAGATAGAAGAATGAGATCCTTTTACTTTAACCGTGCATATTTAGTATTTTTATATTGACACGAATGCCTTTAATACCTTATATTATTATATCTACATTCATTTTACAATTAGTTTCACATAAATACAAATAGTATATAATTATAAAGAACCATATTTAAAAAATGCTACAACTTGGCCCAACATGACATTTATAAAAAAATCGCCCGTGAGAACACAGTTCAGCCTTTTAGTTAAATACACCTTTTATTATGAAGTTGCTTCATTTGTATGTAATATTAATAGTTATAATAGTTGCTTCATTAGGCTAAATATATATCTTTGTGAATGTTTTTGATGTCATTCTTAATATTCTACAAAAATGTTGTTTAGCTTGTTATACACACTATGCAGTTTGTTAAGTAAAATATACACACTATGCAGTGTTATATTTTTTATAACTAAGTTCATGTGAAGTGCAAAGTGTTCCACTGGCTTTGGCACTTGACAACCAACGACTCACCTTTGTCCACAGTGGAGGTTTAAACTGTGAAACGAGTGCAGTGTTTTTGCAACACCTTTGTGTTTATGAAGTTCTCACAGTCGTCTTAACCTCAAATGGAAAGTATGTCGACTTTGTTTGTTTACTAGACCCACACAATGCCCAATTAGCACTTGCCAAGTGTTAATGTATGTAAAGCACATTCACAAACACTTAGGTTGAATCTCACGTAAGTCGAGTCATTTCACAGGAATCTAGGGTTAATCTTGGAATTAAATTAATTAATGAAATAAAATAAATGATTTTGCACAAATGTCATACTAGAAGTGTTTGAAACAAAGCCTTTTTGGGGAAAAGGAAGTGAACATAATATGAACTATTGAAGGCCTATTGCTGAAAACACAGGGTGATAATAACAGTGAAAAGTATACCTCTGGGATTTTTTTCGTGTGAGACGCGAAAATATGTGAAATAAAAAGATAAAATAAATGAATTTTACTTGCGTTGAGAGATCGAAAAAACAAGCTAAAACAGCATGCTTGCGATTGCGATTTTACATCACATTCACTTTTGTTAATTCATACTATTGGGTAGGTTTAGGTGTAGAGCAAATAGTTATTTTAAAAGTCACGGAGCATTAGACTTATAGCGCCACCCAATGGACATTTCAAGTCAGAATTGAGGTGACACATACAAAACCAAAGTCACACACACACACACACAAACACAAACATTAATCTGCTCTGGGTAAAAAGACCGAACACTCTTTTAGTGCCGTTCAGTGGATATATCACATCGAATATGTCACGAAACGTACATGGCGGTACATATTTTGCGTCTTGCGAAAAAGTTCTTAAAGGTAAGTTTTCGTCATGAGACCAGTTTGGAAATGGTTTAGTGCTGCTGACCAATCAAATCCTGATCTGAGGATCAAAACAGTTGTTTAATATTTATGCAATATTTCAGTATAACAACTTTTTTTTTAAACAAACATAATTTGAGTAAATTCTAAAACTCTGTTGCAATGGATCCTTATTTTTCAATCCACACCTGTTCTTTACAAAATGTAATGTTTGTACAAATTCCCTTATGTGCATTATTAGTTATACAGCTCACATTTAGCTTTCTACATTTTTGTTGGTTGGTTTGGCGCTTCATTAAATGCAAATGGCTACTGGTTTGTCAGGGAAAACAGCATGTAAAGGAAAGCAAAATTAATAACTGTGACTCCTGACATGGCTCTCTTATGAAGTGAAACAATCAGTATGTGCAAGAAACTGAACATTAAGTATTACCTGTAATCTATAACCGAAGACAATGGGGAAATCTGATTATTTTCTCCAAACTGGTTCTTTTGGACAATTGGCTTCTGTTTAAAATAACTGATTCACCAGTTTATTTACACAATCACAAAAAAATTACATATTTACAATTATTCTATTAAAGCACCAACTATGATGTGAAACATTGATGTTTTACATGTCTAAAGCATATAAAGTAATACACTTGTCTTGATTAGCTCACTTTTTACATAAACAATGAGAAACCATAAAAACTTTAATTTGAGTGCTCAGTTCAGTTCAATGAATAACTGAATGAGTTGGCAAAAAAAAAAAAAACCTGCATCATAGGCTCATTTTGAGGGGGGGTGACTGTCAGGAATGTCCGAAAGTGAGTTCCTCTTTGAATGGAAACTCACTTTGTCCTCTAGTGGACACTTTTGAGAATGCTCAGCGTGACCAGTGTTGTGATTTAAACACAACAATGAAGTTGGCCTATGATAGTCTGTGATGTTGCAATCAGCACAAACAATATTCTATAGGTCATTGTCATTTAAGCATATTTCATGAGGTATATATTCTGAAGCACAGTATAAACAATTAAATGAGATATTTGAAAAAGAACTCAAGATCAAACATTTACAGATACACTATATTACCAAAAGTATTGGGTCACCCCCTTTTAATGAAAGGTTTGACTACTTTAGTAATTTCCACGAGTACAAATCTTAATGTTTAAGCATATAATGATATTCTAGGGAATTGTGTGCTTCTTGAGCCAAAAAATCATCACCAAACACCAATGACTTGTACATTTATTACATGGACAAAAGTACTGGGACACCCCCTTCTTTAGAAGAGAAAAAGGCACTTCCAAACTTTGGCAACAAAGATGGAAACATAATTCATGTACTTAAAAATAATTTTTCCACCTCTGTTACAACAGTTTTGAAGTGTATGAAATGACTGTACCCATATGTACCCATGTATCTTTGGTGTTTGGTGATTAATTTTTGGCTCAAGGTGTGTACAAAAGGCCCTGATATGCTTGAATGTCCCGGATAATCCCGACCAATCAGAGTGCTCAATGATACCTCATTATCCCGTACTTATGCCGAAATCGAGCTAGAAGTGAAAAGAGAGTAGCTGCGTCATGCATGCGAGAGTGGAAAGTCCATCACCTTCAGTGTAACTTATCCATCCACGCTGGATTGCCATTTAGTTCTAGTTTATATCGAGTTACTGTGTACTATATATAGACTATATATTTTCTGTTGTGATTGAGAACTCGCCCGTTTGTTTTACATTTCAGACCAGCAGTTTATTAGCAACATCCTGACAGGATTAATCTTCCTATTTAGTGTATATCATAGTATTCTTATTCATATGCTCTGCTTCAGTACGATATATATACAGGTGCTGGTCATATAATTAGAATATCATCAAAAAGTTGATTTATTTCACTAATTCCATTCAAAAAGTGAAACTTGTATAATGTATACATTCATTCCACACAGACTGATATATTTCAAGTGTTTATTTATTTTAATGTTGATGATTATAACTGACAACTAATGAAAACCCCAAATCAGTATCTCAGAAAATTTAGAATATTGTGAAAAGGTTCAATATTGAAGACACCTGGTGCCACACTCTAATCAGCTAATTAACTCAAAACACCTGCAAAGGCCTTTAAATGGTCTCTCAGTCTAGCTCTGTAGGCTACACAATCATGGGGAAGACTGCTGACTTGACAGTTGTCCAAAAAGACGACCATTGACACCTTGCACAAGGAGGGCAAGACACAAAAGGTCATTGCAAAAGAGGATGGCTGTTCACAGAGCTCTGTGTCCAAGCATATTAATAGAGAGAAGGCGAAGGGAAGGAAAAGATGTGGTGAGAGAAAAAAGTGTACAAGCAATAGGGATAACCGCACCCTGGAGAGGATTTTGAAACAAAACCCATTCAAAAATGTGGGGGAGATTCACAAAGAGTGGACTGCAGCTGGAGTCAGTGCTTCAAGAACCACTTCGCACAGACGTATGCAAGACATGGGTTTCAGCTGTCGCATTCCTTGTGTCAAGCCACTTGTGAACAACAGACAGCGTCAGAAGCGTCTCGCCTGGGCTAAAGACAAAAAGGACTGGACTGCTGCTGAGTGGTCCAAAGTTATGTTCTCTGATGAAAGTAAATTTTGTATTTCCTTTGCTTGAGGTCCAGTGTAAAGTTTCCACAGTCAGTGATGGTTTGTGGTGCCATGTCATCTGCTGGTGTTGGTCCACTGTGTTTTCTGAGGTCCAAGGTCAACACAGCCGTATACCAGGAAGTTTTAGAGCACTTCATGCTTCCTGCTGCTGACCAACTTTATGGAGATGCAGATTTCATTTTCCAACAGGACTTGGCACCTGCACACAGTGCCAAAGCTACCAGTACCTGGTTTAAGGACCATGGTATCCCTGTCCTTAATTGGCCAGCAAACATGCCTGACCTTAACTCCATAGAAAATCTATGGGGTATTGTGAAGAGGAAGATGCGATATGCCAGACCCAACAATGCAGAAGAGCTGAAGGCCACTATGAGAGCAACCTGGGCTCTCTCATAACATCTGAGCAGTTCCACAGACTGATCGACTCCATGCCACGCCGCATTGCTGCAGTAATTCAGGCAAAAGGAGCCCCAACTAAGTATTGAGTGCTGTACATGCTCATACTTTTCATGTTCATACTTTGCAGTTGGCCAAGATTTCTAAAAATCCTTTCTTTGTATTGGTCTTAAGTAATATTCTAATTTTCAGATACTGAATTTGGGGTTTTCATTAGTTGTCAGTTATAATCATCAAAATTAAAAGAAACAAACACTTGAAATATATCAGTCTGTGTGGAATGAATGTATACATTATACAAGTTTCACTTTTTGAATGGAATTAGTGAAATAAATCAACTTTTTGATGATATTCTAATTATATGACCAGCACCTGTATATATTGCTCATGTTAATGCTGTATGGACGAGCTATGCAGATGATTATTATCACGCGATGATCAGCTGTTTGTCACATGCTTATGTTCACTGATGCATGGTTGAGCGGTATTCACATGCTAGTAGCGCCCTCTTGTGTACATTTACAGAAGTAACACCCAGAACTGTTTAGAATGCCTAATTAATGCCATTACTATATCTGTTTAATTACTGTTTATTTAAAGTGACAGTTATATTTATGTTATACTTGTATGTATGTGTATATATACCCCCGCAAATAATGAGATGGGGCCCTTCATGGCAGTCTGCCTTTCTAATAACTGATTTAACAGATGCCACTGTCTGAAAGTGAATTCTGTTGTAAGTTATTTGCTGTAAGAGGGTACAATATAAACACTGATGGATCAAGTAATTTCATTATGAACAAATACATATCCTCTGTTACCCCATACCTTTATTGCACTGGTATGGCCTCTGTAAAAGTCTCTTTCTGATTTGCCTAAAGTCTTTTCTGAGTGCTTTAGAGCATCTCTGCTGCCCTCTGCAGGTCTTTCTTGGTCATAGCTTGGAATAAAGTAGGCTATCACTACAAAAAGTTTAGTAACTGCATCATCCTCAACAATCCCAGATATATTTATATAGATAACTAATAGGTGTGTTAGATTTATAGTGTATACATAATCAAGCATTGACAATAGTTAATCGTATTGTTGACACTGAAATAAAATTCTGCTTAGAATAAAGGCTTGGGCCGACCCTGGGTTAGTGTGTAACTAACAGTTTGTGCTCTTCCAACATTAGTATTCAGAGCTGTTTTGCATATCTGAACCCTGACCACAATGATTTATACACATTTGTATCTGTTTTATGTTATCGCACACTGTGCACACAGACATTGTCTTTAACTGATGTGTGTTATTAAGTGGGGTAAAGGTTTGTATGGTAATTAAGAGTACAAATTTGGTGGGGGGGGTAGGAATTTTATAAACATGAAGTGTGGGACAGGACAAAATAATGCTCAAAAAACGATTTAGTACTGGACAAAACACAACCCGAGGGGTAAATGTTCAAAAAACGAACATTTGTGGTTGAGACAACACAATATTGATGAACTAATTTCCTTTAGCAACAGCAAAAACAAGTTCCTTATTCTGCGTTTCACTGGTGACATTTTTTTAATAGTAAGGACATTTTGGACAGTATCCATGTGTCTAAGTAATTATAACTGAATTTTAAGAAGTTTATATTGTTTATTTACATCTTGTCCTTCTGGTAAAACCTTAATGAAACTAATATGAAATAAAACTAACTGTACCTGCACTGAAAAACAAAAGACAGTAATACAGAATGCTAATTTCTAATGACCAAATAAAATTAATATTTACAGCAGATAACCTTATAAACCATGAATTAATTGATTAATGTTTAATGTACAAACGGTATCTCCCTTTTAATTTTATTTAAAACGTTTGACGACTAAAACACAGCAGGTCAAACACAAATAAGGGCAGCAAACTACACTAGATCTCCGTTGCTATTTGTCTGTCCATTCATCAAACTTACCTGATCATCATGGTCACCAACAACCAATGGGTTGATTCAGATAAAGCCAACATGAAAACCCATGGATAAATCCATGTAGGACCCATAATATCAATCACATATCATATCTACACTGGCATTACCATGCACTGAATTTTCACCATTATTAATATTGAACATCATTCTGATCTTACTCTTGAACTTACTATCTCTGAACTTACTATCTGTCTGTCATGTCTGGACTTTAATTAATCAATAAAATACTTAGCTTAGTTTTTATTTCATTTCAATAGTTAGACCACAAGTGTCTGAGCTATTTTCATAAAATAAATGTGATATGTAGTAAGAAATATAAGTTGGTCTTTTCAGCAGTTTGCTATATTAAATATTTGAATCTGATGTGACATTTGATCCAATTGATAAGCAGTGAATTACTTGCGTAAATATACACAGAACTTACTTGCAACTGAAGCTTCAGTTCATGATTTTATATGCTTCTGCTGTCCTCATTCTGACTACGGAGAAATGAAAGAGACAAAATTAGCAAATACAGCCTGGAAATGCAAATTGGCCTGTCAAATGGTTTTAGAAAATCAATTAACAAACCATTTGTCTACAACAAGAAATTAAATGTTTTTATTTTTTATATGTGGACTCAATCCGAAAAGATATGCCTCAGTTCCTCTCTCTTGCTTTGATCTTGACAGATTGTTTAGTTGCTGTGAGACTCAAAAGTTACTTTTTACTCATGGTCTGATCATGGGAGGAGCAAAGCTGTCAGACTAGATGAGCAGGCAGTTGGCCAACACACTCTCTTTGCATAGAGAAATTAAACAAGAGAGAAAGCAAAAGTCTCACATTCACAGACTTGCCTTTTTTGCTTATTTATTGGCATACTACAGCTTCAGCATGTAGATTTGGTTGCTAATTTCAGTTAAACTATACCTGAATTTGAATTCAAATGTCAAGTTTAAATATTTTTTCAAACATTTTTCTTGGTTCTTTGAATATTCTGTAACACTTAAACATCCAGGTAAATGCTTCAGGCATAATTGCTCCATGGACATTTGAGAAAAGAAAACTTCTTTAAAGACCTCGGGCTGTATTCATGAAAAATCTTAGTGCTAAGAGTTACTCCTAGTAACACAATTCTAAGAAAATTCTTAGAAATGTAGGCATTTCCTCTTAAAATTAAAGAAAAGATCGTAGTAAAGAAAAAGTTATTCAGAAAGCATCTTACCCTTCAAAGAGTTCTTAAGGTCCAGAATTGTTAGGAGTAGCCTACGAACGAGGACTTTTAAGAGGCTTAAGAGTTTCTTTAGCAGTGGAGAAAATGGACGAAACATGAAGAGGGAGAAGAAATTTGTTGCACACAATGCACGAGAGGGAGTTAATAAGATGCTACACATTAGATTGTGAAGGGATCATGTTTGTGATCGATATTATTAAAGACATGCTAACATCTCTGACACTGCGCAGAAATGCCATAGCGCCAGAAATGGATGTAACGTTAATCATTACATTAACATATTTGGCAACTGGAAAAATGCAACTATGCAACAGCGATGATTTGGGTCTGTACCTGACAGCACTTTCAGAACTTTATTGTTCATTTCCTATAAAATACGTTAAGTATGACAGAATGGTAAATAAAAAATCAATAATATATAT
The DNA here is from genome assembly GCA_027474115.1 of Schizopygopsis malacanthus. Classification (NCBI taxonomy): domain Eukaryota; kingdom Metazoa; phylum Chordata; class Actinopteri; order Cypriniformes; family Cyprinidae; genus Schizopygopsis; species Schizopygopsis malacanthus. The sequence goes on from CM049876.1 coordinate 10,202,091, forward strand.
ATGAAGAGCTCTTTTCCAAAACGCGATAAATGACACATTTTAAAAAAATGAGTTCGTCATGCCATTTTGCTGTGTACTGAACCTATTCACTGCTCCATCATTGTTTCATGCCAAATCGCTATATTTCCTTGTTTAAAATGTACTCTCCTGACCTCACAAATAAGCGCTCTAGCGACTGACGCTAGAAGCTGTAGCCTTTGGCGTTCCTTGTTAGAGCGCCCGCCTCCCGCGCCGGAAACCCGGTTTCGAGACCCGCTCGGTGTGATGGTGAGGACCCGGGGGGTTTAACAATTATTGTTTAACATGTTCAGACTGAGCCAACAGACCATTTTAACATGATAAGTTGAATATTAACAAAATGTGGGAACGGAGCGAGGCCAGTGGAGTAAATGATAATGAACGACACCTGCGCCACTCACCGGTCTCGAGTCCCACGGAGGAGCTTCAGAAGAGTAAAGGGAGGAGTGACGACAGTGAAAGACGAGAGAGGACCGGGCCTGGATTTTAGTTTGTGTTTTGTGTGTGCGTCAGTCGTCTGTAAAGGGCTGCTGCTTTTATTTTGCGTACTTGTGTTTGGGATAATTTTATTTTAAATCCCGATAATGTCAACTGCAAACATTGCTATGATGATTTAAAAATGTAAAAACGAGCACCATGAAACCATTTAAAAAGGCGCATTCAGCGGTTTTCTGTGGCAGGATATGAAACAGCACACAAAGTATAATGATCCAGAGCGTAACTACGGGTGCTATCTTCCTTTTATCAAATGATTGTAATCACATCCATTCATTTTACCATCCAGCCACTAGCCTTTTATTTAGACTAAAAACCCTTTTCATTCGGGTGAGGAAGTTGGCATTTTGAGTGGCATTTGCACATCCTGTCATGCCGGTGACTATATGCCACTGCAATAGACGCATTTTGCAGTAGTTAAGGTTATAGATTAATCGATTAATTGATCGTTAATTTAAACGATGATCGATTATGGAAATGATGAAAATTTACATCCCTAGTAGGTACACACAGCGCCCACTTTGGAGCCGAATGTTCACCTGCTAACAGAGGACTTTGTCCAGACTATTTCTTCCCAATTATTAGCGTGAATGCTACCCCAGATATAACACACGGCACAATTTGGGAAACAATCAAAGCCTATATTAGAGGTCAAAATATATCTTACACATCATTTGAAAAGAACAAACAGAGGTCTATGGCAGATCTGACAGCTCGTATCTCAGTTATAAAATCAATATATAAATAACCCTTCATCCATTATACTTAAAGAATATCTTCTCTAACAAGCTGATTTCGACACCCTTTCTACTGTTGATAATGAGGAGATGTTGATTAAATCAAGGCATGCTTACTATGAGAATGGGGAGAGGGCAAACAGGCTCTTAGCCCATCAGCTCAGACAATCCTCTGTTTCCCGTATTATGCCAACTATTAAAACACATAATACCTTATTGTCAGATCATCACGAAATCAATAATACATTTTTCGAATTTTATCAGTTATTGTATTATTCGGAACAAACCTCTGATTACAAGGACTTTGATAATTTTTTGAAAGATCTCTCACTACCTCACATCAGTACCAATGCTGTGCAATTTTTAGATGGCCCTATTTCTTTAGATGAGGTCCGTGATGCCATTTCAGCCATGCAATGTGGTAAGAGCCCTGGCCCAGATGGCTTTCCGGCTGAATTTTTAAAGTTATTTTCTAACGAAGTAGCTCCCCTTTTGCTAAATATGCACAATGAATCGTTTGATCTAGCCGGCCTTCCCCAAACTGTGCGAGAAGCTTAAATGTCCTTAATTCTGAAAAAGGACAAGGATCCCCATACGTGTAGTTTATATCGCCCAATATCTCTTCAAAATGTTGATTTTACAATGTTTTGCTAAAATTCTTGCTTCACGATTAGAAACAGTTCTTTCTAGTATCATCTCCACTGACCAAACTGACTTTATTAAAAACAGATTCTCATTCTTCAATGTCAGACGATTATTTAACATCGTCTACCATTCCATGTCTTCGTCAATGCCTGGAGTTTGGATCTCACTCGACGCAGAAAAGACATTTGACAGGGTAGAGTGGGATTAATTATTGCACACTCTTCAGATGTTTGGTTTTGGAGCGAGTTTTATATCTTGGGTCAAGCTATTATACAAAGCTCCACTTGCCTCTGTTTGTACCAACAATATTTCTTCCACATATTTTCGGATTAATCGAGGCAATTAAACAGGGTTTCCCCTGTCGCCTCTTTTGTTTGCAGTCGCAATAGAGCCTTTGGCCATTGCTTTGCACCAAAATAAAAAAATAGCTGGTATAATCAGAGGAGGACAAGAGTATAAAGTTTCTTTGTATGCGGACGACTTGCTTTTATATATTTCTGACCCGTCTAAATCCTTGCCTCATGTCCTCAAAAATTGTTGATATGTTTGGAAGACTCTCTGACTATAAATTGAATTTACAGAATTTTTTTTACTGAGAACTTCCCCTGTTTACTGGAACGAGTTGAACAGGATTTCAAGCATTGGGCCTTGCTCCCATTATCAGTTGCAGGTTGAATAAATTCTATTAAAATGAATGTGCTGCATAAATTCAGCTATTTGTTACAGTGTATCTCAGTATTTATTCCAACAAATTTTTTCGTAGGCTGGATAATGCTCTCGGCTCATTTATATGGAATGGAAAACCTGCTAGAATGAGTAAAAGTGTTCTGCGACATCCTAAGTCGCTGGACGGAAGGTCTTTGCCTTATTTTCAATTTTATTATTGGGCCTCAATTATTCGCACTATACTCCACTGGCTATATGAAGATCCTGGGGCTGATCCCCTTTAATGAATAGCCATTGAATCTGCCTCATGCTTGCCTTCTTCCCTAGCAGCTTTAGTTTATGCTCCTCTTTCCTTTCCCTACAACAAACTTAACCCCTTCATCCCTCTACATATAATCTGGAAACAGATGAGACAAGTGAAGTATCAAATGGGAACAAGAACAAACAATAAGCCAGACATTAAGACAACTAGGAATAGAAACACAAGCAAAACAATCACCATAACATTCAACAACTAACAAAGCACAATGGAAGCACAAGGACTATTCATTAACTGGATAACCAAAGGAACTAATGATTAGCTACAGTATGGCAACTAACAAGCAGTGGCTGTGGTCCAATGAGTGTCTAGGCACACAACAGACAGGGGCAGAACACACACAGGAAACATGTAATAGAACTGACTGAAGCTGACTGACTGAATCATGAAAACACACTGCTCTTGTGTCTGTTTTTAATGATTAACATCTCACTGTTCATGCAGCTACAGAATGAAGTTATCAGATGAGATGAGGGCCATGCTCTTGGTAAAAACAAATTCACATCTGTGTGTTTCTGAAACCCTCAGGACATTTACTGTAACTGCACAGGAATGCTGTTATCATAAAGATTCATCCAATTCTACTAGATAGCAAAATCAGAGATAGGGGATCTGAGATGTCTGGATCTGCAATTGTCTCATGGAGTCAGGAAACACTGTAAGGTATAAGTATCCCAACTATATGTTTTGAAATATTTTGCTGAAAGTACCCATTAAGTTGTGAAAACTTTCTTTAATATTTTCTGAATGTTAAAAATGTTCCATTTTTTTATCTTCCATTTTTGGTTACATTAAAACATTAAAATAATATTTAACTTGATATGTTCTCTGAACATTCAGAAAAAAAATTACAATTTAAAAATGTCCTACTCAATTTTTCAGGCAAAAAATTTCCATTGACGATACATAAATAACTTATTTGTGCTTTCTTGTGCTAACAAAATACAAAATAATCTCTCAATGATTCTACAGCATTATTGTGTAAAATATTTCAACTGGACATAACTTTTTTCTTTGTCACCATCGTTGAGATTCATTTTGCTGCATGTTGATGTCTGTGTGTATGACTAATATAGTAATTCAAAACTTTATTGTGCACAACATGTTTATAAAAATCCTTACTGAAACTGGATTGCTGCAACACTGCTTGCTGCTTTCATGCTGCATTGCCATGGGGTTGGTGGAAAAACACTTACGAAGAGGGCTTCAGATGAGATTAGCGAATATAACTTTTTTGCCATTCTTAGATAATGCAAATGTGAAGGTGATTGCTGAACACTGAGCATGAATCGTCATAATGGTGACTATTCAAATTAAAATATTATTTTCAATAAAGATTCTCATTAAGAACTGTTATAGACAAATGGTGTAAAATAAGTGTGGGTCTCTTCTCTTTTGTCTGTTCTTGTCCACTGTGTCCTTCAGTGAATCTGCTTTTAACAGACTTGTTAGGGCTGAGATGAATTTACAGTAAATTTCCCGGTGTTAAATCAACACCGCTTGGTGTACATATAGGAACTGGTTCCCATATGTGATTTAACACTGGGGAATTTACTGTATTGGGCAAACTCGGTCCTGGAGGGCCGCTGTTCTGCAGAGTTTAGTTCCAGATAAAACTCACCTGCCTATAGCCTTCAAGTAATCCTGAAGACATTGATTAGCTTGTTCATGTATGTTTAATTAGGGTTAATTAAGGGGAGGCGACAGTTGTTCTGTTGTACTGTTGTTCTGTCACAACAGTACATTTTGTTTCATTCATTCACTATATGCCTAAGTTTCAAATATTTTTTGAAGTGATATTACGTAGAACATTTTTGGCTTTCTCTAGCTCTCTGCACTGGCATCAGGCAAAACTGGAAGTATCTATGCACACACTTGTTAAACTGGAAATCTAACATTGCCTCCATGTATAACTAGCCCATTATTAATGTGTCTCCTTTTAAAAAAACACTGGTCTCTATTATAGCATCTTGTGCAATGCTTAAATGTTGCAATTGTTATTAAGACATGTTGCCTTTGTTACTTAATGCCTTGAGTAATTGTAGGGGAAGTGAAACTTTCACATTACATATTATTTATTTTAGCAAACAATCCATAGAATTCAGAAGACAAACCAGCCATTCTTGGAAATGTGTTGATTTTAAGATGATTGCATCAGATGAATGGCATCAGTAATGTTTTTCCAAACAGGGACAGAATACACATGCATGTCTATCCCACTAATTTCACTACTAGGTAGCAAACTCAAACGTTTGATTTGTGAACTATGACTTGTGAGCTATGAGAACTATGACTTGTGAACTATGAATTGTGGAAAGTAGCCTACACAACTGCAACATCACAACTTTGTAGAAGAGATAATCAGGGCCAGCGCTAGCTATAGGCAGAGCAGGCGATTGCCTAGGGCCTTGGCCTTTGAAGAGGAGCCTCCATAACCGTAGCATCCCCTATTTACTACTAGTCCACCAGTCAAGACGGGCAGCAAATTCTAGCCTCATTGTTCATGGGATATAGTTGAATTGTCACGCATCTGCAAATGAACCAATTAATGTTGCCGTTTCAAAGTGGGTCCCACCTTCTGAATGTCTGTGTAACGAACGCATTCTTAGGTGCTTCGAATTAATGCTGCGAACTGTTAAAAATGCAAACGGCATAATTAGCATGCAAAGAAGTGCAGCTCTGAATGCAGGTGTGCAAGTTGTCGTCATCTATTTCTAGAGTGATTGCAGTGTATTCCAAGTATAAACTTGTTCTGTCATCAGCGTCATTTCCGGAAAGATTATTCACCTCTTTATTATGAGTTTTAAAAAAACCGCTAACACTATTATTGTTTTATTGTTAGCAGTTTTTCCTGCATTTTTGATCAAATAAATCCAGGCTTGATAAGAATATTGAGACTTATTTAAAAAAAATAGTAATGTGTTCAAACTTTTGTACTGTATAAGAAAAAAATATTCACCATTTTAAATTAAATGTTGAATAAATAAAAAGGTTAGACATATTTGTTTCAAGTACTTTTTATTGGGGTTGGGGGGCCTCCAACATTAATTTTTCCAAGGGCCTCCTAATGTCTAGAACCAGCCCTGGAGATAATAGTAACTTTACGATTCAGTCTGACTTCAAAAGCATGTCAACTTTTATATAAAATGAACTATAATTTATATGCTTTGTCACGTAATTAAAATATTTTTATGCTATGCATGGCACAGGGGGTTATTTATTTATTTATTTCATTTTCTTATAGATGTATTGATCTGTTGTCAAGCTGCAGTAGCAGATATAATAACTGATCTGGGATCAAATGTGAGAATAACCTGTGATCTTGATGAAAATGAGGTTTATTGGATTTTACTGAAAACAGCAGATGCTCCAACAGTCATTCTACAGTAATTCTCAACTTCATCTTTTTACCCTAATAAATCATTCAGAAAGAAATATTCAGTGCAGTTTAAACATCGTCTGGTTATTAATAATGTGACTGCTGATGAATTAGGAGTTTATTACTGTATGAACACAGAAACACCTCCAAAACTCAGCAACAGCATCAGAATATACTTCACTGGTGAGTTCATTTATTAATTCAGTTATCAAGACAAAGTGATGATCCCTGCTTACATACATACTAGTCATTAACTACTTACATTTTTTTTTATTAATGAAAAACAATTATACTTTTAAATTCCATGATAAATTATAATTGTCTTAAGTGCTACAAAACTGTGGCCAGTAATATTTTTTACAGTAACAGACTATGGACACTTTTATTACAGAATCAACTCAACTAACTGTGTTAACTGAGTGTCACAATCATACAGTGACTGGTTATACCGAGCAAAATCAGACACATTGGCAGATTATTATCATCGTATCTGCTCTGATGAATGGACTTCTGCTCATTGTTCTGATTGGTGAGTTAATTTTCAGCCATCTGTAAAAATATTTCTACATTATTATTGTAGAACTGTTTATTAAATATACTGAATTTGAAAACTGTTCAATTTCTAGGACTATTAAATGTTCTCTTTCATAGGTAACTCAACACTGCGTAGCTTAGCACGCTTTGGGAACGCCTCCGCGTGACTGAGTCTTGAACCCATATAGAATCACGCCAATTCATTGGCTGATGGTGCGACGCCGTCTCTGACGCAATGACGTCGTCAGGTCATACTGGCGAACGCGCCATCCACTCCTCAGATTTCTCTGCCTTCACGAAGCGGTCACATTGCCCTTCGTTGTTGCGATTTCTTACCCATCTACTACCCTTGCGATTATCCATTTGCACTTCGGCGACTGCCTCAGTGGAACTTTGTTTCTCCTCGCGGTGAAGTGCCATGGAATATCGCCGTTGTCAACCGCCGTGCGCGCGATTCATCGCTCGCTATGACCCGCACAGATAAGTAAAACTATATGTTTCGGGTTCACGCATGCGGTTTATGGGATTTGAATGTAATTTGTGAGAATCTCCGTCTCATAACCCTCCGCTCTCGGCTTGAGGTGTGTGAAAAGGAGTCATCCATTTTCTTCACCGTCGCGCTCCGGAGGCCTCCGCGGCTTCTCGTGAATCCGCGGCCTCTCGTGAATCCGCGACCTGGGTTTTGGATGTTTAGCTCGAGGAGACGGAGAGTGAGCAGACAGGCCTCGCCTTTTCTCTCCCTCCCTCACCAGAGCATGTGCGCGCGAATTCACCGGTTGAATTCACGCAAGATTATCTGTTTCCTAGCCCGAGGGCATGTTATACTGTTTCCTTCGGGATGGATTATGTACTGCTAACTGCGGCCTCCGACTCCGAGGATTTCGGGCCTAGTTTAGCAGATGCGCTACCGCTTAGCGGTCAGGAGGCGCGGGCCTTCACCGGCCTATTCTGAGCTCGTGGACGTGCTTTCGCGCGCCGCTGAGAAGCTCTCGCATGGATTGGACGATGAGCCCCGTGACTCTCGCTCTTCGAAACTCGACGAGCGGTTTCTTAGCGGTGTAAATTCCAAAATGAGGAGGAAGCTGCTGTTTTTCGGTCATCTGCATCAGGAGATTTCCAGATCCTGGAAACAGCCTTTTTCTTCCCGCCTTACTAACGCGGCGGCCGCTGACTTCACCAACCTCGTGGTTTCGGTGGAGCAGGGCTATACCGCCATGCCGTGTGCGCGATTCATCGCTCGCTATGACCCGCACAGATAAGTAAATTATATGTTTGTGGTTTACGCATGCGGTTTTTGTGATTTAAATGTAATTTTGTGAGAATCTCCGTCTCATAACCCTCCGCTTTCGGCTTGAGGTGTGTGAAAAGGAGTCATCCATTTTCTTTCCCCGCCGCGCTCCGGAGGCCTTCGCGGCTTCGCATGAATCTGCGGCCTCTCGTGATTCCGCGACCTGGGGTTCGGATGTTTAGCTCGAGGAGAAGGAGAGTGAGCAGACAGGCCTCGCCTTTCTCTCCCTCCCTCACCAGAGCATGTGCGCGCGAATTCACCGGTTGAATTCACGCAGGATTATCTGTTTCCTAGCCCCCATACGATGGCCATCCTTCAGGTCTACCGGGCGGACGTCCTCAAGGAAATCCGAGGGGACTGGTCTGACTCCGGAGGCTGTAAAGGAGCTGCGCAGAGCCACTGACTTAGCTCTAAGAGCCACTAAGCACACCGCACGCGCCGTGGGGCGCCTTATGGCGGGTTCGGCCTCAGAGCGCCATTTGTGGCTAAACCTCAGAGGATAGCCGTTTCACCGCTACGGGGTGAGGTCAGACCGCAAAAGCGTTTCTGCCCGCTTCAAATGTGCTCTCCTCGCTCAAAACCGTCACAGCCACCCCTAGGGGCTTGGCGTGCGGGTCGAGTTCATCCTCATTTATTCTCGGTCTGGCAGTTGGGGGACGCATTGTCTTTCCCCTGCTACAGTCTGTCCTTTCGCCGCCGGCGGGCCGTGTGTGTGGGGACACAGTCGATGCCGCTGCTCACGATTCGGTCCGGCTACACATTTCAGTTTGGGGAATATCCCCCCCGCCTCGACGGGGTTTCAACTGACGGTAGTAAACAGCGCCTCCAAGGCTTCTGTTCTACAGCTGTAGCTTTCCTCCCTCCTACAGAAAGGAGCGATAGAGGAAATACCGCAGTCGGACATCGAACGAGGGTTCTTCAGCCGAAGGGGTACGGCGGCCTGAGACCCATTCTGGATTTACGGCGTTTGAATTTTTCCCTCTACAAAGGGAAGTTCAAGATGCTGACGATGAGAACCATCATGTCTCAGGTCCAGGAGGGAGACTGGTTTGTCACCATCGACCTGAAGGATGCGTATTTTCACATCCAGGTCGTTCTAAGACACAGGAGATTCCTTCGGTTCGCCTTTGGAGGGAAGGCTTACCAATACAAGGTCCTGCCCTTCGGCCTGGCTTTGGCTCCGAGGACATTTACCAAATGCATGGATGCTGCACTGGCCCCTTTGAGGCTCCAGGGCATTCGTGTACTGAACTATCTGGACGACTGGCTCATTCTGGCTCACTCCAGGGAGCTAGTGAGTTGTCACAGGGATATCGTTCTCGGCCACATCCATTCTCTTGGCCTCAGGATGAACGCCAAGAAGAATGTGCTCCTCCCATCTCAACGAACTGTGTTTCTAGGAGTTCGTTTGGATTCCGTTCAGATGCAGGCCGTTTGGCTCCTGCCCGTATACCAGTTCTTACAGCATGTCTGGCCCACTTCAAGCTAGGCCATCATGTCTCTGTAGGTACCTGCCGCAGGCTGTTGGGCCTTATGGCAGCAGCCTCCCCTGTGTTGCCCCTAGGGCTGCTTCACATGAGGCCATTCCTTTGGTGGATGAAGGAGCTGAGGTTACACCCCACTGTACCAGCTACTCGCCTTATCAGGGTGTCGCGCAGTTGCTGTCGACACCTGTTAATGTGGCGAGACCCTGTCTTTCTCCAGAGCGGGGTGAGAATGGGTGCGATCCACCGTCGCCATATGATCACGACGGACGCATCAATGACAGGCTGGGGCGCGGTCTTCGAAGGAAGGCCGGCGAGTGGAGAGTGGAAGGAAGAGTTCCTCTTTTGGCATATAAACTGCCTGGAACTCAGGGCTGTCTTCCTGGCTTTGAAGTATTTTCTCCCCGTTCTCGGGGGGTATCATATCATAGTCAGGACGGACAATATGACGGTTGTGTCCCACATAAACCGCCAAGGGGGTTCAAGGTCGCGCACCCTGGACAGGCTTGCGCGCCATCTTCTCCTTTGGTCCCAAGACAAGTTCCTCTCTTTGAGGACGGTTCACGTTCCGGGAAAACTGAACCTGGCGGCCGATTTTCTGTCGAGACAGAAGCTCAAACCGGGAGAATGGATGTTGAACCGTCAGACGGTATCCCAGATCTGGGATCTGTTTGGCAAAGCGGAGGTGGACCTCTTTGCTTCTCAAGAGTCATCCCAGTGCCCGCTCTGGTTCTCCCTGAGTTTCCCGACGACTCTGGGCATAGATGCGTTCGCCCACTCATGGCCGAATGTCAGTCTGTATGCGTTTCCGCCAATAAAGCTGATTCCGGCATTACTATGCAGAGTGAAGGTGAGCGGTGCCCGTCTCCTTCTCATAGCTCCATTCTGGCCCTCCCAGACCTGGTTCTCGGAGCTAACTCCCCTCTTGTATCGGCCTCCTTGGGAGATTCCGATCAGGCGGGACTTACTGTCCCAGCTTCAAGGCAAGATCTGGCATCCTCAGCCGGAGCTCTGGAAGTTGTAGGTGTGGCCCATACAAGGCCAAGGGCTATGATTGATGGTTTGCCTGCCGAAGTTCAGGAAACCATAGCCAGTGCCAGAGCCCCCGCTACCAGGAAGCTATACTCTTCCAAGTGGGGCGTCTTTGAATCATGGTGTTTAACTCGTGCAATCGACCCAGTTAACTGCCCTGTTGGTCCAGTGCTGGAGTTTTTGACAGCGGGGCTGACAGCGGGGGCGGCTGCTACCACCCTTAGGGTTTATGTAGCGGCCATTGCAGCTCGGAGAGAGCTGGATGAGATCCCCTTGGGGAGGCATCGGTTGGTCTCCGCTTTCATGCGTGGGGCCAGACGCCTTAGGCCTGATCGCCCCACGGCAGTTCCTTCTTGGGACTTGTCAGTCGTCCTCGAAGGACTAGTGACGGCCCCTTTTGAGCCCTTAGAGTCAGCTTCGGATCGGATACTGACTCTTAAGGTTGTTCTTTTGCTGGCGCTTACGTCACTGAAGAGAGTCGGAGATCTGCAGGCTTTTTCTGTCAGTGAGACGTGTATGGACTTTGCCCCGGGTCTAGTCAAAGTTACCCTGCGGCCTAGGCCGGGTTACATTCCCAAGGTCTTGTCCACGTCGTTCCGTTCTCAAGTGGTCACTCTTCACTCTTTCCATCCCCCTCCCTTTGCTTCAAGTGAGGATGAGAGACTACACTTGCTCTGCCCGGTCAGGGCATTGAAGCTGTATGTGGATCGCTCCAAGGTTTGGAGAAAATCTCCTCAGTTATTGATCTGTTTTGGCGCTGGTCGCCGCGGGCTTGCCCTGTCAAAGCAGAGAATTTCTCACTGGGTGAGAGATGCCATTTCGCTGGCTTACGAGGTGCGGAACCTTCCTTCACCTCTTAGTCTTCGGGCGCATTCTACTAGGGGCGTAGCCTCCTCTCAAGCTCTTTTTTAGAGGGGTACCCCTGGAGGATATTTGTGTTGCGGCAGGATGGTCCTCTCCGCACACCTTTGTCAGGTTTTACAACCTTGACGTTGATACGGCTCCAGGTTCTCAGGTCCTGTCTGTTTGAACCGACCGTATGTTGTTGGTTCATTTTTGGGCCAGATAGGCAGCTTTTCAGCTTGGCGTGTTTGGTATATCGTTCCCAAAGCGTGCTAAGCTACGCAGTGTTGAGTTACCTATGAAAGAGAACGTCTCGGGTTACTCGCGTAACCCTTGTTCTCTGAATAGGGAACGAGACACTGCGTTCGCTGCCAAGCTTCTCACGCTGCCGACAGGATTCTTTTCGGCAGAGAAATCTGAGGAGTGGATGGCGCGTTCGCCAGTATGACCTGACGACGTCATTGCGTCAGAGACGGCGTCGCGCCATCAGCCAATGAATTGGCGTGATTCTATATGGGTTCAAGACTCGGTCATGCGGAGGCGTTCCCAAAGCGTGCTAAGCTACGCAGTGTCTCGTTCCCTATTCAGAGAACAAGGGTTACGCGAGTAACCCGAGACGTTTTTGTTGGAAACAGAAGAGCAGCAGAACAATCAGTACTCAACGCTGATCTACAGCAGACACAAGTTACAGAACAGCATCAGCACTATTTACACTTAAAAAACTGTGAATCCATCATTACTAAAATTCATTTCTGTCTCGATATTTATTGAGGATTCTTGCTGACCTGTATAATAGCTTTCTATAACATTTATTGTGATTTATTTTTGTTTGATTGCAGCTAAAAAATTGTAATATTGATTTTAGTGGTGTCACGGTTGTTGGGTCCGTGTGCTCATTCTGTGTCTGTCTGTGTGTGTGGACCCGCTCGTTGTGCTTGTCAGCGTTGCCTAGCACCGCGCACCTGACGAGGTAATCAGAGCGGATACAGGTGTAGCTCGTTTGTCTATATTCTATATCTGATGCAAAGAAGCATTAATATTATGCAGTTATTTTCACCTTTTATTACCGGAGAGTTCACTGGTGGATACATGCAATCAAACATCTCTTACTGTGAGTGAAAACACGTTTAAAAGAAAGCTCAATCTGTTTTGTGTGTGAGATATAAATATATATATTTAAATATAGTACAATCAATACAATTATGAATCGCAAAGCTACGAATCCCCTTTCACTTTTGTTAATATCAGTGTTTTTATTGATGCTTTGTATAAATGTATACTACTGACAAAAGGCAGCAATATTCAGCACAATAGCTGCATCTGCTCATTTGACTAATATTGATTAATAAACTTTGCATATGGATGCTGCTTATTTTCATTATACTGACAGATTACATGACTTCTGTGAAGACGTGATATGTTTGGACATTTGGAAATCTATTCTGTTTTTATCAGAGTTCCTCTGCTGCTCTCTGCAGGTCATTCATGATAAACTAATGTGTTAACTAGGATATAACTTAGTTAACCAACATGTCCTTGATCATCCAGAATTACAGGCAGTGACTAAGTCAAGTCCACCAGCTAAACGAACACCATACCAGCATTAAAAGAACTAAAAAGGCTTGGCCAACTAGTTAATTTAGTCTTTTTCAGCAGGATCCTACTATTGACAAAAATTATTTCATATTAAGATAAGGTTAATCACATTATTTCATGTATTGTTTATACAAGAAATATCTTTTGAGCACGAGCTGAGCCTTTTGTATTGTATGTGTTTTTGATGTTGACAAGAATAAATGATTACTCTGTCTCCTATTTAGTATTTTCCTTATAGAATGGTCAGATTTGTCTCTTAGCATATTTTGGCATCTTGGCACCAGGATGTTGGAGATATAAACACTGTCACAAGATAAAAGATGGTGGGAGAGCATTGCTATTGAGTAACTATATTTGATTGCAATAGGCAGCACTTTAATGTTAATATTGAATTGTCATGTCTGGAATTCAGTTCATCAAAAAGCTTAGTTAGAGTTCCCATCTTCATTTGTTAAACTACAAAATATTGTGCCAGTTTCACTGTAAATTGATGGACCCTTTTCACAGACTGTCATGACGTGTTTCCACAATTATTAATATTGTAAATCTAGCAAAGATTTTTATTTTTATTTTTTATATATTTTTTTGAATATACCTTTATTACACTATACTTTCTGTTATTTTACTTTGAAACTAAATGTCATAAAATAAAGTTAAGGCTGCTGTGCGGGGGTTTCTAATACAACAGCTGAGGAAATATGGCAAATTAAAAAATGTTCTCTCTTCTGACCAACATAATCAGGTAGCTATAGGCATCCTTACATGTTTTCATATTAGTGAAATTAAAAGGATTAAACAAAATAATAAGTAGATTTAATCAGTTACTTACGTGAATGTGAACACACTATATTGTCATTGGTTTTGTTTGTCGTCAATGTAAGAACATGAAAAGAATGCAGAAATTCCAGCTATATCCTCATACGTGCAGAGAAAAACAGAAGTCCCAAACATGCAGCCTCGTCATGAATTCTCCTTACATGAATGTTTTACGAAAGCTTCCTTTCGTAAAATGTTGTATTTTTGTTCCTTGAGTGAATAATTTCTCTGAATTATGTTTTATTTGTTCCCACTGTCACTGAGTCTTGATCCTGTTTTGATCAGTTTGTAGTTTTTTTTTGTATCAGAAAGGGCAGGACAAGATTGCAGCGTTTCCAGTAACATCCTCTTTCATGAGTTGCCGAGAAACCACAAGAGAGAGAACTGAAACTGGATTTTCACATTTGTTTTGCTTGATAATTAATACACCAACATATGCCATTTATTAAACAAACAAAAAAACGAATACAAAAACTAATGTAAAGATACCTGCATTTAGATTTTTCTCTCAACTTCATCTTCATCCTTCTGGCAGATTCATGAATGTAGTGAAGAGACTGTAATAATCTTTGTCAACCTGATGGGTGGAGAGACTTTACCTGGTTAGTTGTCAGATGGGCGGGTGAGTGGGCAGATCGTCGTCAACAAATGACAGCAGCTTCTTTTGATGTTTGTTGAATCTGAACTCCCTAAGTATTAACAAAATATTAATAATAGTATTACACACTCAGACAGATGAATAGATCTCTCTGTACATTACAGCTCTTTACAATGTGAGGTTTTCCAAATTGTGTCTCCCACACATTCTGGCTGTCATTGTGTTTACAATATAATGTCATGAGCTGACTTCAGATTGTCCCTGCAAGAACAAGAATGCAGAGCGTCCATTTTTACATATTCTCATTTGTGACGGGCTGCACGAACTTGCCTTCCAAATGGTTTTCATCAATGAAAACAAACAGTTGACAACAAAAGTTTTTTTATCATTTGTTTTCATCCATGCTCAATTCAGCAAGATCTGTCTCATAGATATTCTCTCTCTATTTTAATCTGACAAACTGTTTAAGTGATTAGAGACAACAAAAGTCCCCAAAATAGCCCTGTCATGAATTTGACTTTAAACCACAATTTTAAGCAAACAGGTGGTTGTGTGTTGCATGTTTGCTTTCATTCAGTTGCATTCTTCTGAACTTTTGTATATCTTTCATCTATTCATCATTGTTATAATATTATAAAAAACACTATATTTGCCTTCAGTTTTACATATTATTATACATATTATTGATATACTATTACTACATATTATTATATAGTGAATGCAAATCAATGTTTTTGTATTATATAGACTGATATTAGAACAGTGCATGCTTATATACTGATATTGTGTGTGTGCGTGCATGTGTATGTGGTTTATGAAGACACAAATATGTATAATGACATGGGTATGCCATAGGTATTACAAGGAGAAGGTGATTTATGAGGACAATTTCAGTGTTCCCATAATTCAAAAGGTTTATAAATCAAACAGAATTTTTTTTTTGAGAAAGTAAAAATGCACAAAGTTTCCAGTAAGGGGTAGGTTTAGGTGTAGGGTGATGGAAAATAAGTTTAGTACAATATACAAACCATTACGCCTTTGGAAAGTCCTGGTAAACCATAAAAAAACAACATCTGTGTGTGTGTGTGTGTGTGTGTGCGCCTTCTTCATCAGGATGTTTGTCATATGTATATGTAACCACCTCAGGATTGAGAGTGTATTGTGCTGAAATTAATACATTTTTGAAGAGAACAGATTTGTTTCAAGATTTTTTAATCAGGAAGGAACGGAAGGCTTTATTGAGCGGGAGGGAAGGGAGTGTTTAAAGGAAGGAAACACTTATCCAAATGCTATGAGGAACTTATTTTTAGAAACATCAGCAGAAAAAGAAAAAAAAACAGTAAACAGCCAAGTGTATAAGTTATTTGAGGTAGAATGAGAGATGGATTGGTTTGTGAGAGGGAAGAGAAAAGTAAAAAAACAAAAAACAAGCTATGTGTCAAAAGCTATGTGTCACGGTCCTGTTGGTGTGCCCTGACCGGACACCAGATGTCTCTGCATTTTGAGCCCATGGCTTGTTTTTTGTTGTTGGCGCCATGTGCTCTCCTGTCTTCTGTCTGTCTCCTCCCGTCTTGTTAACTAATCATTGTTTCAGTTGCTCCACCTGTGTCTCCCTCATTACCCTCGTTTGTCTCCCTATTTAGCCTCCTGGTGTCTGTAGTCCTGTGCTGATTCATTGTTTTATATTGTGTGTATGTTATGTTTGACTGTACAACAGTCCTCTGCCTGCCTTCTGCAAAACAGAAGTCCCAAACATGCAGCCTTGTCATGAATTCTCCTTTCAAACATTACTGTTAAGCAAACAATGGTTTGTGTGTTGCTTGTTTGTTTTCATTCAGTTGGATTCTCCTAAACTATTTTATTATTATCATTATCTATTCTTGTTCATTGTTATCATGTTATGCTAATGCTAACATTTGCCTTCAGTTTAACATATGTTTCATCCAAGAAATAACATGAATGCAAGCCTTTTTATTGTATGTATTACAGCATTGTATTGTGTTTTTGTATTATACAGGCTGATATGGACTTCAAAATAAAAATTTAAATAAACTGTATATTCTGAGTCTACAATTAATTGAATTTTTTTTTCTTTACTTGACTAAAAAAAACGATAACATTATTTAACATAAAGCACTATTCTACCAACAAATACCTTCCATGCAAAATCAAAACATTTGTATTGCATGCATTATCTCATTGTTGAATTGAGTTTCTGTAGTATATGTACATAATGACACTGAATCCTGTTCTGATAGTGATCAGACTGGTTGTTAAATACATGGACACGTGTCAT
Organism: Schizopygopsis malacanthus; assembly: GCA_027474115.1. NCBI lineage: Eukaryota > Metazoa > Chordata > Actinopteri > Cypriniformes > Cyprinidae > Schizopygopsis > Schizopygopsis malacanthus. The sequence goes on from CM049876.1 coordinate 10,218,837, forward strand.
TTAGTTTGCGTGTCAGCTGATGCCAGTGCTTTACATTCACTGGGTGTGGAGTTAATGTGGTGACTCTTGGCACCAGGATGTTGGAGATATAAACACTGTCACAAGACAAAAGATGGTGGGAGAGCATTGCTATTGAGTAACTATAGTTTATTGCAATAGGTAACACTTTAATGTTAATGCTGAATTGAGAGAGAGAGAGAGAGAGAGAGAGAGAGAGAGAGAGAGAGAGAGAGAGAGAGAGACCCGAGAAGAGGGCCCCAGCAAAGAAAAAAGACAGAGCAACAGATAGAATCTTCTTGTATCTCTTCCTTGACCATGTAACTAAAAAACAAATGTCATATATTCAAACTGACCAATAAGCAGATTACAGCTTTCTCGTGACAATTAGCAGACCCTCAACATACACACATATTAGTCTATAGGCCTTGATCACATCAGCTCTTCTGTGCTTTGAGGTAATCCAAATAGCCCTTTTGTTTCTGAAGACAGGTTTGGGAAAGCAGAAGTCAACCCTCCAGCACCAATAGAGTTCTTGCCCATTGGTGGACAAGATCAGAACTGGTTAAAGAGAAACTTTGAAGAAATTGATCTACATTATTAAGCAGGTCACAGTTATCATGCAATATTCAGAGGAAGAAAGATCTTTCTGGAGATGACTATGTCTAGACAAACTAGTGTAATGTCTTGCAAAATGCATGAAAACAACTAATGTTTCACAAAAACTAAATAGATATAATTTGTTTGTGATGACTCACAACACAGAATAACCTGGTCAGACATAGTACGAAACATTTCTGTCAAACAAATCAATGTTGTTGAAAGGGCAGCTACATAAAAGCCACTGTTGAACAGAAAACAGGTATTTGAAGCTGCACGTGTCTGGAGTCTCAAGAGCCTTCTGATGTAAGAGCCACCAAAATATGACAGTTGTGCATAAAGCTGAATTCCACACTCCTTAACTAAAAGAGAGAAAAAGAGAAATGTTTTAATTGGGCTCAGAAATAATAATTTTAAACCAGTTGTATTCACAGACGAATGCTGCTACATCAGAATGAATGCTGCTGCTGCTGATGATCCAGATGGATAGTTATGGGTGGTTGTTGAATGGAAACCTATTTCAACAAGACTGTGACATCAGCAAAGAGGAAGTGAGGGATGATTTCGACTGGAATATTGGGAAGTGAAATGAAATGTCCCTTTAGTGTCTCTGAGGGTGTCAAAATGATCTCTGATAGATATATAGAGTTCATAACTGACCATTTTCTGTTATGGCGTAATAAGTAGAATTGTGCCTTCTGAAAGACAATTATTTTCATGCAGGACAATGTACCATCCAATTCTGCGATCCTATTGAGTACCTGTGACATCCTTAAAAGGAAGCTCTATGAGGGGGTGGACGGCAGAATACATTGAAACAGAAGCTCTGGGAGGCAATAATGGCCTCAAGTTCATATGAACAGAGTTGTTAACTCAAACTAAATAGTTTTGTTGTTGTTGTTTTTTTATAATCTGATTATACAACAAATGACAGATTTCTGTTTTGAGTTCATTATAACCTATTAAACGTTTTGAAACTGCATTCTGCATATTTTGCACAACATATTTTGTTGTTTTCAAAATGTAAATAAGGGTGTTGTCATTATCAATTCGTTTTAACATCCACATTGTAATATGATTGTTGACAATAAACAATAGTTTAATTAAAAATAAGTTTCTACATATATTATATTTAGAAGTAGGTTATCAGTGGTACAGTGAAAATCATGCAGTTAGTTATATTACATGTAATCAAACAGACGGTGAACCCTACAGCAATGATAATAGGTTGCGAGTAAACTTATAGCAAAAGTTAGTAGTTTTGTATGTAGTCTGAGGGTTGGCATCATCTGAGGTCCTCTGGGGGGTTGGCATTATCTCTTCTCAGATCTTCGTAAGGGGTTCAGATCAGGATTGAAGCTTGGTTGATTCCTAATTGCCTCGGGACGCGAGTTCCGTGGCAGAAACAGAAAATGTCTACTAAAATTAAGAAAATTTATGTAAAAAAAAAAGTAAAAATTTAAGTAAAAACAAAAAAAGAAATACTCCTATACTCTGACAGAAGGCATTTAATTTAAACATTTTATTGGGTCTTAAAATGTACCATCAGTATTCAATTAAACACAAGGTTCTATAATTACTTGAGAATATTGAAGTAGATTTAAAAAAAAATAAAACATTTTCAGTATGAATATGTTCACTGCAAATTAACATAGAACTGTTAAGGCAGCAACATATCGACAGGCTCAATTTCTTTTAACTTCAGCAAAAAATGCTCCTGTTTCCTTTTTTCTCCTTGTTTCCTTGTTTTTTCTCCTCGTGCAATTGCTGTCGGTGCACCAAGCTGCAAATCTGTTTTATTTACTTGCTACTCCATACTGCTACTGTAACGGACAGGGTTCACAACCTCATGAGCGTCTGAACTCGGGCCATGTTCTACTGACATATAGGGCAGCTTAGGATATTTTTTCTAAAGATAATTTGAAAGAAAAGTAAACCCAGTATTATATTTAATACAATGCCAAGCAGGATCCAAAGCCATGGTTTCTCAACACTGTCGGGTCTGGTTTCTTCTTGATCAGTGGTTTTGTTTCCTTTTCCGTTGTTGTTTCTGCAGAAAAACAACATTACTGCACTGTGATGAAGACGACAGATCCCTCTCATTTATATACAGCAGCTTTTAGAAAGAAAAAAATACTAGTGAACTAATATCGGATCTATCTTTTTGTCTATTTATATTTTAAAGCATAAAAGTTTAGATTAAAAACGTTATGCACTACAGCTAGTTTCACACACCGTTTATGATCAGCTGTACAGTATTCTGTTCATCTGAGGGTGTTATGAGGCAGATGTATTTTCCTGCATCAACGTGAGTGAGGACAGTGAGTTTGATGGAGAAGTTTCCTCTCTCATACTCTTCAGGGAAACTTTCAACTCTGTTCTTGTACCATTGGTCCTGTTTCTCTAGTGAATATTCACCCTTGATTATATCAAACACAATCTTGCTTCCATTGTGTCTCCAGTGCACATCAGTGTGTAAGCCTGGTGCCAGGATGTCTGCCCCCCCCCCCCCAGAGAGGAACTGCAAGCCCGGTGCCAGTAATCAACAGAAACTACCTCTTACATATGTAACAGCCAGGACGCAGCACACTGGGGGGTTCACACCCCGTGCTGACGGTCCGCACGATGGACCTGGTGCAGTCACCATTCCCCCCTCCCCTCATCACCTAAAATTCACTGAAAAATCCATGCAATGTAATATGTACAAAAAGTAACCATACATGTTTGATATCTTTTGAAATGTCTCAGTGCGTCTGGTAAAATGGTCTCATTCTCCCAATCATAATGAAAAGCTAAAGGAAGTTCTAAAATATGAGAAGTATAGTGTACAGCGTAAGGGTGTGCCCTCCCCCCTGATCTTCTATTCAGATCGCCTCCTGTATGTAAATAAGCATTCCCTGCCACAGGATACCAAGAAGCCTTTTGGTTGAAAATTCTAAAGACTAATTATAATAACAAGACCACCATTTGGTGAGTTTATTGAATTATCTGGGTATATAAGGAAAGGGGACACAAAGTTCTGGGCGTCTGTAAGCGGATTGCCCACACAGATCACTTGTGTGTAGTTTCATTTCCAGGTATGGTTAGGCGTCAGTAAGCTGGTTGCCCACACAGACCACTTGTGTGTAGTTTCATTTCCAGGTATGGTTAGGCGTCAGTAAGCTGGTTGCCCACACAGACCACTTGTGTGTAGTTTCATTTCCAGGTATGGTTAGGAGTCTGTAGGGTGACTGCCCGCACAAATCGCTGTGTGTAGTTTTCATTGCCAGGTAGTATTGTTAACTGATGATTCTATTCTTGTAACATTGGAGTTTTGAATTATTGCTTCGATTACCTGGTTAATAAATTGTAACGTTTGATTCTATTCTGACTGCCTCTAAAGATTGCTTTCTCCCTATTAGAGTAGCGGATTCGTATATTTCCGCAAGCCTGCGTCAGTTTTAGCGACGGCTAATACCCGGCGTCTTTTAAGTGTACTTGGAATGCAGGGGCGGGATAATTCCTTTTAGGGAACGGCGAACGCCGTCTGGTCAGACTAAACTCGGGTACGCCCATACCTCTGACTTTTGATTTAATGTTACTTTAAACAAGGATTTGACCAATCCAAAGTTATTACGAGTGTTGTACATTGACCTACTAACATATCTGATAATGGCCAAAAACCTTTACTGAAGTAAACAATTGAACTCAAGTTCTGAGGGGGCTCCAAGGGGGTTACCAATGTCTCTGATTGTGTACGTGTGAATTAACGGCAAATCTTAGATACATAACCATAATTTACCTCTGACTGATGACCGGGCCTGACGAGATTGTGTCCGTGAGACCTGTGAAAAACAGGGCCTCTGAGCGATATAGTTTCCCTACATCTGAGCGGGTAAAGTATTAAACGGAGCTGAAAAGAATAATCAATCATTCGTTCATGTTTTAATGATGCACAGATATCATTAAAACCTTTTCATTTATGGAGTCAGATGAAATAACGAGATAAAATATATAAGAGAAAGTGTTCCATTTTAATGTTCTTGTTGTGTCGTGAAAAGGAAAGACTGTAATGCGCAAAGCCCTTCACTCGCTGAACGACTGCCGTCATTGGGTCGATACAGCCGGGCCTCTTACAAGTGTCTTGAAGTTTAAGATCATGTTGAGTTGAAAAACAAAGAACAAAGGAACCACCAATAACAGCCTTTACTGTGACCTGCAGACACGCTGAAATCACACAAACTCTAATTGTTACCAATCTCACATGTATACATGCTGCATTAATTTACCTGTCAAATGTAGTTTGTTTTGTGCTCACCTTTGTTTATCAGCACTGCAAATATACAGACGAAGATGCAACTGCAGGAAAATGTTAATAAAAAAGTGGTAGATCATGACACTTAGATTCATGTCAAATATTTTCATTATTTATAACCTATAGACAGATTAATTTAAAACAATCAATCTGGATACAGTTTATTGCTATTTTGACAAGGTTGTTAATTTAAAAAATAAAGATATATAATCTTAAAATATAATATCAAAATAATAAAATGTAACAATATGGTATTTAATAGTGTCATTCATGTGTATCACTTTCACAAGATTCTGTCATTTTGTGTCTCTATTTTAACTTAATTGTGACATTACACCAGTTTACAACTAAATGTTGTAAAACACCCATCTTACCTTACAGACAAAACATTAAATACATTGAACAAACCATAAGACTAGACAAATCAAATCATAATCAAATGAACCTGCACAAGTAGTTAGATTCAAGATGACAAATTGCTGTTGCTAATTGCTAAAGATAAAATAATAATTGTAGCTATTTGCCTGGACATAAACCTCTCGATTGTTGATTGATAATAAATTAATAGTGTATTAATGATGCTTAAATGATCTCCCTCTTAATTCTAGTTTAAATGAAGCGTGTAAAATAAACAAAAACAAGACAGGTCAGACAAGCATGCTAACTAGGCCCTCGATAACTCATTGAGGTGTGTTTGTCTAAATAGCATTTCATTCAGAATTCATCAAACATACCTGATCTTCATGGTTCCCCAATAATATTTATATGTTTTGTTTAAATATTTTGATATAAATATGTCTGAAATTAGGATAAAATACTTATTTTTCAAATAATGGAGAGTTTCGTAAACGCTTCCGAATCAGTACCTATGCCATGCATGCTACGGATGACATCAGACTTAAGTGACATCAACGGTAAGCATGTGAAAGATCAGAAATGCGCAGCAGATATTGGTTAATCATACTCAAATTTACTTTATCCAAGACAGATGTTGACTTTCATAAGCTTTTGATCGCATATAGCCAACTCTTGATCTTCTACTCAATCTTCATCATTAGTAATACTGAACAAGTCTCTGCTGTCAGTCACCGTGTCTGCAATCATATCTCTGTCATGTCTGGAATTCAGTTCATCAAAAAGCTTAGTTATAATTCTCATCTTCATTTGTTAAACTACAAAATATTGTGCCAATTTCACTGTAAAATGATGAACCCTTTTCACAGACTGTCATGACGTTTTTCCTCAGTTATTAATATTGTAAATCTAGTAAAGATTTTTATTTGTATTTGTTATATTTTACAGAATATACCTTTATAACACTATACTTTCTGTTATTTTACTTTTAAACTAAATTTCATAAAATATAGTTAAGGCTGCTGTGTGGAGGTTTCGAATACAACAGCTGAGGAAATATGGCAAATGTAAAATTGTTCTCTCTTCTGACCAACATAATATATATGTTGTAGGTTTAGGTGTAAGGTTGGTGTAGGGCGATAGAAAATACAGTAGTACAGTATTAAAACTATTACGCATTTGGAGAGTCCCGGTAAACCATAAAAACAACATCTGTGTGTGTGTGTGTGTGTGTGTGTGTGTGTGTGTGTGTGTGCGCCTTCTTCATCAGTATGTTTGTCATATACACTACCACGAGTAAAAAGAGCCCAGCCCTGTGTGTCAATGATGTCCCCAAGATACGACTGGGGCCCTCAGAGGACCTTAAAGAGTTTCAATGCACTGCCCAAGAACACACCTCCAGCTTTTGCTTTTTTTACACAGTTCAAGCTTGGTTTGTTTTCTGACCATTTAAACTCCATATACAATTAATAAAAACAAATTAAATAATTGGCATTTGTTGAGTCGGTTATGAGAAAACATTTAGTTCCCTTTCGATATTTCACTCAGATATTTCACTATATATTCATAGATCCTAATCCTGTTAATTTTCGTTGTACAGCTAATATAAAAGTAGTTTTAAGATAAACCATATTTGTTTTATTCAGAGTAGCAGTCAATTTGAATAAATCTGAAACACTTTCTGTTGATTTACTCTCATTTCAATACTTTTTATTAACAAAACTGAATGTAACGGTAAACCAAAGATTAGATGTTGCACAATAAATATAATTAAATGAGAACAATGAATCTGGTATGTGAGTCCAGGAGAAATTAGACTGAGGCATAGATATATGTGCAGGTTTTATTTATGAGGAAACAAGAACAAACAATAAGCCAGACAATAAGAAAACTAGGAATAGAAACACAAGCAAAACCATCACCATAACATTCAACAACTAACAAAGCACAAGGGAAGCACAAGGGCTATTCATTCACATGATAACCAAAGGAACCAACGATTAGCTACAGTATGGGAACTGAGTGAGTGTGGAACTAACAAGGAGTGGCTGTGGTCCAATGAGTGTCTAGGCACACAGCAGACGGGGGCAGAACACACACAGGAAACATGTAATAGAACTGACAGAAGCTAAAAACATGAACTCACTGAATCATGAACACACACTGCTCTTGTGTCTGTTTTTAATGATTAACATCTCACTGTTCATGCATCTACAGAATGAAGTTATCAGATGAGATGTGGCCCATGTTTGTGCAAATTTTTTTCCACATTTGTGTGTTTCTGAGACCCTCAGGACATTTACTGTAACTGCTCAGGAATGCTGTTATCATAAAGATTCCTCAAATTCAACTATATAGCAAAATCAGATACAGGGGATCTCATATGTCTGGATCTGTATGTCCCATGAAGTCTGTAAACACTGTAAGGTATCAGTATCCTAACTAACAAAAATGTAATTGTTATAATATATTCATATTAATATATAATATTTTGCTAAAAGTTCCAATTAAAGTGTGAAAACATTCCTTAATATTCTCTGAATATTGCTCTGAACTTTTTTGTTTTGGTTACATTAAACATTAAAATAATATTTTATTTTATTTCAATTTTGTAAACATAACAGGAACATTTTATTTGAATGTTCTCTGAACATTCTGAAAAAAAAGTAACAATTGTAAAATGTACAACCAAACTTTTCAGGCAAAACTGTTCAATTAGTGATGCATAAATAACTTATTTGTGGCTTTTTTGTGCTTTAAAAAAGCAAACAAAACAAGCAAAATCATGTTAACAAAAACCATCTCTCAATGATTCTACAGCATTTTTGTGTAAGATTTTTCAACTGGATTTTTTTTTTTATGTCACCTGTAACAAAGTAAGTAGCAAGGAAGGAAGAGAACAAGGTTGGCTTGTGGAGACTCGGACGGTTTATTCAGTTAAATAAAAAATCAGAAAACAAAAAGTCGCAATCTCTGCACCTCCTCTCGTACAACTCGCACAGTTGCTCAGTGCCTGGTATTCTGCCAGCTTCCAGCCCGGACCCGTCTCGAGTCTTCGTCCCGTCTCTCTCTGTCTTCTCCACGTCCTCCAGTTGTTCTTTAGCCAGTCTCTCTACGTCAATTACTGCAATCAAACACGGGTGTTCCTCATTTTGCACTAGACCTACTTACTCACCACTCAGTCTCAGTCTCCTGAGTCTCTCTCCCGCTGCAGACCTCGCTGAACCACGCCGCCCTTGCCACATCACCATTGTTGAAATTAATTTGCTGCTTGTTGATGCCTGTGTATGAATAATTTAGTAGTTCAAAATAGAGATGCACCGATACTGAATTTCTCTGCTGATACTGATAGCCAATTATTCGGAATGATATCAGTCAATACCGATAGTTATGTGCTAGTTGAAAAAAATTTGACGTGGTCACATTTGTGCCAGTGCATGGTCTGCGTTGCTCCAACGCGTCTGCTCTGCTCCATGCATAAAGCGCGTGCTGCAGAGCCGCAGCACAGTGCAGCAGGAGTAATATTTATGATCACGTGAAGAGAGTGAGAGAGGCGCTTTCAATGTTTATACTCAGTTAATACTCGCCATGAATACTGAGGAAACGATGGAGGACGGGACGTAGGATTTGGTTTTTAAGTGAAAGTAAAAGTTTAAGTGAAAGCACTTTTCAAGTGCTTCTTGAACCAGAGAAGGTGAACATGTTGGTTTTGTATTTTCTGTTTATCTCATGTTACGCTGTGGAGGCTTTCTTTAAATGTTCTTTATTTATTTGATTCCTCAGTGTTTGCTAAAATTTCTGGTGTGGCTTATGCCATGCCTTGTCTTATTCATTTATGTTATTACTAGTGGTGGGCCGTTATCGGCGTTAACGTGCTGCGTTAACGTGAGACTCTTATCGGCGATAAAAAAAATATCGCCGTTAATCTATTCTCAAAGTTGGGTTGGGAGCTGGGTCTATTCTACTCAAGCTATGATGACTTTCACCCTGATATTTTAGCGCGGATGTATACCTAGCCGAATTGCACTGTAGGGGGCGAGAACGAGTCTTCGAACTAGAGGCTCGCAGTCCGTGATGGACAGATTGTTAACGGCTGGTCTGTGTGGTAATACAATCGGGCAGGACATCCAAACGCTCACCTATCATTCATCAACCTCAAATATGGCTTTTCATCTGAAAGATGTATGTAGTAGCAACTTTACATGGCTGCTCAATATGATGTTAACCTAGAGAAATGTGCGCTATTGAAGTGTTTGTGTGGAAGCACGTTTGCTGCAGGACAGGCTCCGAGGCGTTCACTTGCTCTTAAAATCTCCGTCATTTTTGGTCATACAGATAAAAGTAGCCTAATACATCTTTCGAATCTGTAAAGACTCTACGTTTATTTGTGTGCACTCAGAATAACAACGAAACGTTGCGCTTTTAAGCAAACAGGATGCGCTTTAGGTCATGTGAACTTGAGCGAGAAACTTCGAAACTCCGTCTTTGAAAAATATATCTATAGAGAGTGAAATGTCTAAAAAATAAAAATAGAAGACGTGTGTGTTAGCATGGATGATTTACATGAAATTTAATCTGTGCAACACTGTGCATAAGATGGCTTTCAGTTCAATATAATAACAAAAAATGACATTTTGGGTTTTTATTCAACTAATAAGGTGGGCACGCCGTGATCTGTACTATATTTTTACTGTAATTGACAGTTATCGGCAAAAAACAAACACGGGAGTGGGAGGGAATGGGAGTCATTCTTCCGGGAGTGGAACGGGATTTTCCTCCAGTTTTTTCGTGGGATTGGGACGGGAAGAGATTAAAGTTTGTGATGCATTTTGGAAACAGGAGATGAGCCCCTGGTCTAATGCGCCACCTGGCTTGAGAAACCCGTTCTCAAAGACTTACTTTTAGTCATTATTTGGGTAGCACACATATTCTGAATGCCTTCGGCAGAATTCAAATGAGCCATTTTAATCGTTTAATCGCGTTTGAGATCTGGCGGGAGCTAGTTCCGATAAGTAATTGTGAGGCGGGCCGGGGGGGCCTACTTGCTCTGAGGGAGCGGTTTGGTATGTATGGTTAGGCCCCACCGACTGCCAGAGTGGACTTCGTGGTTTTGGGGCAACCGGTCGGGGAGGGCTCAACCGAGGCCCAGCGATGGCTCACCGCTTGGGACGGGTGAGCCCTGCCCGCCGATGGAGGAGCAGCGTGGTTGAAGCCCTGGCCAGGAGGACCCGAGTTGCCTGCAGTGGGATAGGTCACGGAGTCGGCGTACCGGCCCTACTGGCCGTCAGCCCCTGCTAATCAGAGGACAGAGGGCGATATCTGGCCGAGAGGACCCATGAAGCCTCCGCCTAGGGCACTTTACCTCTTCATCGGACGAGTGGGTCCTATCGGCTGGCAGGTAAAAAGAGTTTTGGACGCCCGACAAGGAGGCTCTCGCAACATCCGACGGGAGATCGAGACTCACGGCATCGAATGCAGGAGAGACGCATGCGGACGGCAAGCATAGGAGCCCACCGGGAGGCCTGCGTCAACGTCATGACATGAGACCATGCTACGCTGCCAGACGGATAGCCTCGCCGACGAGTAGGGAGAAGAGAAAACCCGGAACTGGGAGGGCTCTCGCTGCATTCGATGGAGATTGCGATTAGGACATCGAACGGGTAAGCCTCGCCAGGCGGGGGGGAAAGTTGTGGGGATAGCAGAGATAGTTGGATGGAGTTCAGCGGGCGGGCGAGGACCGCAGCGACGGCTGGGCCTCGTCGACCGTCGGACGGAAAAAATAGGTGGGTTACTGAGACCAACGCCGACGCTCTACGGTGTGACCGAAATCACTGAGTCTAGCGGGTCGGTCTCGATGACCAAGGGGGAAGCGGTAAGTCGTCTAGCTGTGAGGCTCTCGCCGACGCCCAACGGGGGCACCATACCCACTGTGTTGGACGGATAAGCGTCGCCAGCATGGGACTAGAAAAGGCAAGGTTGTCTGGCCGGGAGTGCTCTCGCCGGCGACCGACGGGAGATCGATGCTCACCGAGTGGACAGGTTTAGACAGAAGGGTAGAGTTAAGTGGTCGGAAAGCCTCGCGGTCAACCGGCAGCGTGGTTGGGTAGGCTTTGCCGGCCGCAGAATGGAAAAGATAAGTTTGACTGACCGGTAGGCTCACGTTGACGTCCGACTGGTTTCGAAATCGCCGTGTCGGACGGGTAAGCCTCGTCGAGCAAGAAAAGGTGAGGTTGTTGTCTGGGAGGCTCTTGTCGACGTCCGACTGGTTTCGAGATCGCCGTATCGGACGGGTGAGCCTCGTTGCGCAACAGGTAGAAAAAGGTAAGGTTGTCTGGCCAGGGTGCTCTCGCCGGCGTCCGACGGGAGGTCCAGGCTCGCTGTGTCGGACAGGTAAAGACGGAAAGGTAAGTCGGCCGTGGGGTGGAAAAGGTAAGGTTGTCTGGCCGGGGTGCTCTCGCCGGCGTCTGACGGGAGATTAAGACTCGCTGTCGGACAGGTAAAGACGGAAAAGGTAAAGTTGGGTGGCCGGGAGGCACTCGCCGTCACCAGACTGGAGATGGAAGCTCGCAGCCTGGATGGGTGAGACTCTCCGTCCGTAGGGTGGAAAAGGCAAGTATTTTGCTGGGAGGCTCTGGCCAGAGTTAGACAAGGTGTCAGAAGGGAGAGCCTCACCAAGCGTGGGGTTAGAAATGTTAAGTAGAAGCCAGGAAAGCTCGCACCGATTTTAAGGCGTTTGTTCGACGTATTCACTCAACCGGGAAGGCTTAAGTGGCATCTGGCAATGTTCTAATATTAGGAGAGAACAGTCAAAGGAATCGAGGTGTTTATGCTTGAACGGGGAGTTATGCGGAGCTGACAATAGATTACAAAGGTTTCTTACCTCACAATGTCCTGGTAGCCACTCTGATGGCTAGTGCTGAAATGGCGGTCAGCGAAGATCTGGTCATGAACCCTCGTTTAATTTGCGCCACTTATAGGGAAAAGCTGCACAGGTTATTTCGGGAAACGGCTGAACTCGATGGAGAATTTGGTAAATGGCAACTTGACGTCCATACTCAATTATTTGCGATTGTTGCAGCGCTTCTGTCATGGAGAGATGTCCAAGGGTTAGAGATTAAGGGGACATTGAATTGGCAATACGTCGCAATTCTCTCTCAAACGATTCTGAGAATTTCAGAATCAATTCTGGGCTTAGATTTTAACCGGATGAGCGATGATGCAGAGTTGCTTTAGAAACACCCATATGCTGCTTGCTTCCAATTCCTCACGTGCATGCGCCCCTTGAACCTTCTGTAAAATAATTTTTCATAAGGTTTGAAAAGGTTGGAGCAAGTAACAAGGAGATTCGCTGGCTTTATTGCGCAGGAGCACTGAGAGAGACACGCATTTGTTTGATGTACGCTTGAAGTGTGCGGTCTCGCCAGTCTGTGTTTTCCTTACAAATGCTCTGCGGAGTCATAATGCCTGTGGTTTGGAATGCGGTGGAATAAAACATGCAAGATATGAACCTTACTAACGGAAGGCTGCTATTATTTAAAATGCTGATGCGCGCTTGATTGTGTAGACTGCTCGCGCATGCGGCTGGCGCGACTCCGTGCAATGGGTTTAATGTTCTTGCATCTCAAAATGGTTTTATGACGCAAAATTAATGTAAACAAAGGCAGTTACGTCTTAACGGATTAAATATGGCCGTGATAACCACGTAACTTCCATTTCAACAGAGATCCATGCGTAGATGCGGCTTAATAGATCTCCCACTGTCTATGGTGTCATGGTAAAAATGACGGTAAAGATGGAGAAAAATCACTCACGGTTCTTGGATGGAAAGCGTTCGGATGATCTTAAATACTGAAAGCACTCTTGTTTGTTATGTTTCTCTGTTCCTTTTATCATCTGCTATTTGCTTGCACTGCAAGTTATACTATTTGTGTTATACCATTACGTACGAGATTTTTTTTTTTTTTTTTTTTTTTTTTTTTTTTACTTAACCATGTGTTACTTTTCATATTTTAAACGATTATGATGGCTTGCAATTCATCCGTTACCCAATTGGTCCTTGGTGACGGCCTTAGACGAGGGGTAGGAGTCTATGTCTGCACCTGCCGGATCGGTAATCGGATGTTGTATGCCCCTAGAGGTGACACCTAGGCAACATCATTTGGTGGGTCGAGCAGTGATGTTGCTGTAAAAGAGAATAAGGTGATGTTAAATAAAGTAGAGAGCGGAGGCAGTATCACGCTGAACGATGGCTTCTGGATCTTGGGGTGGGAAATTGATAGAAGCGCAAGAGAGAAAGCAGAACGAGAAAAGAGATGCGTGCTACGGGAGCTGGAAGCCACTGTAAAGGAAAAAGAGGGTTATTCATAGCAGAAGGAAAAAGACTGAGATGTGTGGGGCTGTGTTGCAAGCGGAGGCAGCTTCGAGCTGCGCCTCCGGCTGTAGCTGTAGGCCATGGAAAAATGGTTGTGACACTTAACAAGGCCAGTGGTGGTCAGTAACAAAGTAGATTTAGTTCGCTACTGTACTAAAATACATTTTCGAATATCTGTACTTCTGGAGTCGTTTATTTAGTAATTTACTGTGTTCCAAAGATTGTACTTTTTGCTTTGCTACGTATCGTGAAACGTACCGTTACTCCTTATAATGTACTCTGGGACGCGGGAGCGGTGTCTGATTTATGAACAAGCTTTTTTATTTTATATATATATATATATATTATTTATTTATTTATTTATTTATTTATTTATTTTATTTTATTTTATTTTTTTAACCTGTACAATTGGTTCGCAAATTGCTTTTAACGCTTCCTTCGCAAGTTGAAATGATCCGATAGCAGCTGTTCTCGATTCAAATGATCGATTTAGAGTGATGTCTCCAGTGGACTGAAATACACAAGAGAGAACTGTGAGATCTTGGAGGTGCCTGCACAACTGATGCTGCAAGATAATTTATTACTGTCGAATTTTGGATTAATTGTGTAACTGAAAATCATATTTGGGTCAAAACTGACAGTTGTTTTGGAACTAAATCTGTTGTGAAGGGGATCTATTTAGCCCTCTGAAATGCATGTGCAAATCAATGTCAGCGTCTCTATGATTTAGGTCAAAAACATTAATATAACACGGGTCGAATGAGAATAACTCGTGCACGTTCATATTTACTGTGGTCCGCGGTGATCAAGAGTATATTTGCGAAACGCATTTGTCTCATCCAGCTTATCTAAGGAATTTTATGCCAATTGAATGCTGGTAAAAATACGGGGTTGAAGCCGGTGTGTATTCTGGGCATGGTGTCGTGGTTACATGGTGGCATTAACATCCGATGTCTTTGCAAGGTCTTTTAACAACTTTTATCAACACATACCTGCCTTTGGAGCTTCCATGAGAATTATTGGCAACAATGGTGGTTGCATGCTAACGGAGGCCGCCTCGCGTTAACATCTGAAACTAGAAGCTAGAGGCCCGGCTGCATACTTGCGCTGCAGCTGGGAGAGCCGCGGTGAAGGCTGAGGAGCCGAAGCGGGAAGCGAGTGGTGCTTTGCTGCGGTGAAAACTGGGGTGTGGCCCAGGCTCGTTGAAGGCCTGCTGCTGCGTCCTCCGGCCGGCGGAGGAGAGCGTGTGACTGGTTGAGCGAAAGTCAGTGGTCGTGACGAAGCCCGGAGCTCGGCGGCCATGTCTGGTAAAAATAAATAAAAATAAAAATAGGCGAACCTGGGGCCGGCAGATTGACCGGAGGCTAGGAACAGTCCCCAGCATGGGTCTCGTGGTTTGGACGGAAATGTTGAGTCTGTGATGCACTGGCAAATGGTGCCACCGAATGCTGCTTAACCGTCGACTAGATGGAGGTAAGACAGCTGTATTTATGTCCGAGGGTTGATTACCTAGATTGTGTACCACCTGAGCTAATTAGCCTGAGTATCTGACGTGCTCCTCCCGAACTTAGCTTATAAACTACGTTTCTAAACTTCATTTATTACTAGTAACCTATGAAGCATTGCTTCACTTAGTGAAAGAAAAAACGAATAGCATAGAACCGTCGGGAACTGTCATAATGCTTCAGCTGGTTGAAGGTTAACTTACTTGCAGTTAACTTTTAGGACTGTAGTCGAAAACTATCAGCAGCTTTCTTGCTAATATATTAGCCCCAATGTTATTGTATAGGTTCTGTTTTATTTTTCCTGTATTGAAATTCTTGGTTTCCAAATTAAATACAAAACTTGCTCTCTTCTGAAAATAGGACTTTGGACCACTCGGCAACAGTCCAGTTCTTCTTCTCCTTAGCCCAAGTAAGACGCCTCTGACGACAACTGTAACCAAATTTCTTGACACGTCTGTGTGTGGTGGCTCTTGATGCCTTGACACCAGCCTCAGTCCAATCCTTGTGAAGTTCACCCAAATTCTTGGATCGATTTTGCTTGACAATCCTCATAATGCTGCGTATCTCTCGGTTGGTTGCGCGTCTTCTTCTTCCACACTTTTTCCTTCCACTCAACTCTCTGTTAACATGCTTGGATACAGCACTCTGTGAACAGCCAGCTTCTTTGGCAATTAATGTTTGTGGCTTACCCTCCTTGTCAAGTGTGCCAATGATTGTCTTTTGGACAACTGTCAGGTCAGCAGTCTTCCCCATGATTGTGTAGCCTAGTGAACCAAACTGAGAGACCATTTTGAAGGCTCGGGAAACCTTTGCAGGTGTTTTGAGTTGATTAGCTGATTGGCATGTCACCATATTCTAATTAGTTGAGATAGTGAATTGGTGGGTCTTTGTTAAATGTGAGCCAAAATCACCACAATTAAAATAACCAAAGACTTAAACTACTTCAGTCTGTGTGCATTGAATTTATGTAATACAAGACTTTCACAATTTGAGTTGAATTACTGAAATAAATGAACTTTTCCACCACATTCTAATTTATTGAGATGCACCTGTATTAGAGCTAGGGCTGTAGTCAAGTCCACCTTTGTCGAGTCCAAGGTTCGAGTCCGAGTCAAGTCCAAGTCCAAAGAGGTTCGAGTCCGAGTCAAGTCCGAGTCCAAAGAGGTTCGAGTCCAAGTCCAAGTCCAAGTCCAAATGAGACGGTCAAAACAGAGAAAGAAAAAAATCTTCTTCAAAGCCACATACTTAATTATTGATAATTGATGTGATACGAGAGACGGCATATCTTCTATTCTAATATAATAATTTTGCATTATTGTTTGTAATGATCTAAAGCATGTGCAGCAACACTGTAGGATCAAATTAGGCAATTTTATTTCTCCTCCTGAGACCCAGCTATGGAGTTTTTGTCTCTGTAGTGGACATTCTATTTTAGTGTATTTCTCTGAGACCTCACATGTCACAGTTATAAGCTTGGATGTCCTGCACAGAGCTCATTCAGGGCTTTATAGAGATACTAAATGTTTTTTAAACCCTCTCCTATACCTTTAAAGATGGCAGTATTTAATTTAGTGAAAAATTGTACATCCTTATGGAAATATGATTATATTCTGTAATGTCTTTTACATCTGAATCATTTTCAGATTGTTTGTCATAAAGCAACATCTCAGGAAAATGTTATGGGTTTTCAAATTCAAATATAACTTCCTGTTATGAAACAGGACATAATTTCATACATGCTCACTGTAGAGGACACCAGGACTAAAAGCATGTTTATTATGCATTTTGGGAGAAAACAATTGAATAGGGAAATAAATTATATATCAGTTTTCTTATGAAATATCATATATTATTATGAAAATCTGGCCATGTATTACTCCCATTATGATTTTTTTTCAACATTCTGTCCCAACAGCAATACATTAATATGCAAATTAGATACAGTGTGTTTAATGGGAAACCAGTTTATGGAATTTTTTACACACATATTGCATAAAACAAAATAGTATATCAAATCATTTTGTTATACATTTTAAAACATAGTTGAGAATCATCCTTAAACAAAGTTTAGTATAAAAAAATCCTGAAACCTAAAAATGTATTTGGTGATTTAAAAAAACTCCCATTGATTTTGCCGTTTTCTATTCATGCCATTTAATTTTAGTCCTTGTGTCCTCTACAGAGGACATATAATCAAATATGATAGTTTTTCAAAAAATATTTTTTTTCTTATGGTCTAAACAATGTAATGACATGAAAACTTTTTTTTTAGGGGGGCATCTCAGGAGGATATTTTAGGTTTAGCAATTTCACTTATATTTGACCAATTCTCGATTT
Source organism: Schizopygopsis malacanthus (assembly GCA_027474115.1). Lineage (NCBI taxonomy): Eukaryota > Metazoa > Chordata > Actinopteri > Cypriniformes > Cyprinidae > Schizopygopsis > Schizopygopsis malacanthus. The sequence continues at coordinate 10,236,295 of CM049876.1, forward strand.
TGTAAGATTTGATCTAGTCAACTTGAAAATGTAACTACAACATGATTCAAGAAACTTTCTCTTTATTAACTCTCTAGTTAAAGAATAGTATATTCTAAGTGCACCACATATGACGTTGTCTTCATGATGTAAATGTTAAACAAATCACTAAATATCTTTGCAGAAAAGATGAACTACAACTACATCTTGTACAAACTTATATTATGCATATTAGGCTATATGTTCTGAAATAATACAAGACAAATGCTCCAAAAAACTCAAGTAATTCCAATTCAAAATGACTGAAGGTATAACAACTAGAGTGCTATTATTAACTATAAAGGCTCTGTAAAACAATGAACAGCAGTTTTCAGCCTGTCACCCTGATGCAAACCTAAAATATCAGATATACAGTAGTAGTTCTTCACAGGTTTTGTATTTGATTATGCTGCTGTTCAATCCGTTGTTTTTTCTATGTAAACATGGACGCGTTTGACGGTTGCATTCGCGTCTCTTGCAGCGTCTCGTGCATGAAACGACTTTCTAAAAACACGGTGCTCTAGTTATTAAAAGATGTTTAACTCACATCTTCTTGTATTTTTCCTATTTCACTGCCCGCATCAACACAAAAACACACTCTGTGTGAAGGGCACCTAGAGAGCATCACATGTGAGCAGTTAATCATGTGCATCGACATGCGGTTGGATTGTTATTTTCTCTTTACTGTTATTATCAAAGTGTCTAATTCTAGCGTTTGGTAATATTTTTATTCAAAATCACGATTCCTCGATTTATAAAAAAATCTAATTGTGGCAAAACATTAAATTCAATGTATTATGCAACTTGCCGACAGCGTGTCTGTGGCCAAAATAAAGATAATTTATGCCTCCACGCAGCGCGCACACTCATATGACGCAGCTGTGCATTTAACAGGGGACCAATGACAATGCCCGTTCTAGATGGACCAATGACAATGCCCGTTCTAGATGGAGTTAAACCAATGTCAATTACATTACCCATTTGCGGAACAAGCGAGTCTTTGTTTTGAAAGAGAAAAAAAAAGCATATATTGCTGGACTCGGTCGAGACCAACTTGAACATTTGGCGAGTCCGATGACCAAGTCCGAGACATGTCCGAGTCCAAATACCAACGAGTCCAAGACAAGTCCGAGACGATAGAAAAACGTCTCGAGTCCGGACTCGTGTCCGAGACCGGACTCGAGTACTACAGCCCTAATTAGAGCTGTTATTACCATAAATGTTTTCAGCTTTCAGCATAAATATAATTGTAACGAGTGGGGCGGGGCCGAGAGCCGTGGGAAGTAAACAGGAGTAAATGATAATGAATGACACCTGCACCACTCACCGGTCTCGAGTCCCACGGAGGAGCTTTGGAAGGGTTAAATGAGGAGTGACGACAGTGAAAGATGAGAGAGGACCAGGCCTGGATTTTAGTTTGTGTTTTGTGTGCGGCAGTCGTCCGTGAGGGGCTGGCGCTTTTAATTTGTGTTTGTTTATTTTATTATTAAAGTCATAAATGTTCGCCGGTTCCCGCATCCTTCTTCCCGATCTAAGAACTGTGTTACAATCACTATATTTTGTTATTTATGTTTAAGAACAATTTGATTGGCTAATGACTTAATTCAAGTAGTATACTTGTAAATAATTAAATTTATCTTGTTTTATGGATATTTGGATACTTTTACTTTTAAGAAATGGAAAAACATACAGTATGTTTGAAATACAAGGCCAAATAGCAAATCTTGCGTTTCTATGCAGCGAGCTAAACAAATCCCCAAGTAAAGGTCTTAGGCAGTTTGTGTTTTAAATTTTCTTTATTGTAGACCAACTAGGAAACTGCAACATAAAATAACAAAAATAATGTAAAAATATTTATCTAACAGAAGCACTATTACTTCACACAGCACTATACTCAATAACACTACATAAAACACACTCAAATGCTTAAACCTTACATTTAAACAAAATGTAAACATAGATTTGTTATTATAATTAAGTGATTACAATCTATTATCAATATTTTAACCTTTGAGTGGTATTTCTAACATAGCATATGTAAATAATTCTCCAAGCAAAATACCTAAATACATCAATGTATAAATATATAAATAATCATACAAACTTACAGATTTTGCATTCTCAAGGGCAAAACATGTAGGAAAGACGTGAATGCACTTTCATATTCTGCACCGTGGGCTCTGAAATCCTAAAATGGCTGATGTATCACTAAGAATATAATAGTTCTCGGAGTGGTCACTATGTGTCGGTATTCAACAACAAACTATAACATTAGGCCAGTATAATTTATTTGGAGAATATTTATTGAGAATATATGTGATTACTGGATAAACATCCTTGTTGGATACATTTTGGTTGTCCCCATCAACCAATCAGATATCAAGATTGAATTTCAGACTAATGTTTGTGTTAGGTTAAAACAAGCTCACGTGTATTTTTTTCAGCTAATTCTGCACATCAGTGTTTCTAACATATTGGGAGGAAGTGACTGCAAAAATGATATCGTGCTCTTTCTGTCCACATAACAAATCAGTAAAACATAGTATATAGTATAGTATAGTATAGTATAGTATATAAAACACTATCATAGTTTTAATTTATTTTGCTATTGGGGGAAATAATAATGGTAAAATTGTATTTGTTGTAGTTTTCTTTCACCACCATCATCTTCATCACTCTGACAAGTCATGATAACTTCCGCTTTTGAGAACTCAATTTACTGGGTCACGAACATAAAGAGCTTATTTGCAATTGAAACATTGTGCTTCTCGTTTTCAGTGTATATTTACACTCTTATGACCAGCTAAGTCGTTTATACGGCGCTGTTGTTTTGAGGCTATTTAGGAAATGTTACTAACATCAACATTGTTTTGTGAATCTCAATGCACAACAAATGTGATGCTATGAGAACTAAATGTCCCTATCTGTCGGTCACTACGAGTTATGTCGTGACGACATAGGGGATTTACCTGGAAGCCCCGAACATCTCTGACTAAGAGAAAACGCCAATGAAATTGACTAGTGGATTTTGCATACCTGAGCCACTCCCCGTGCATACGGGTATAAAAGGGCGACAGGTGTATCCACTCATTAGATTTTTGCTTCGGAGCCGAGTGGATGAGAAGAGTGCTGATCTCCACAAAGCCGTTCATCTTTGTTTTGTTCCCGGTTGGCGTAACGGTGCGATCAGCGGAGTCCCTCTCATCAGCGATTCCCCTGGGCACTTCAACTGAGAGAGCAAATTCTAAAAGAGCAAATCACAGACGATCGCGTCTTTTTCAAGATGCCGTTTCGTCCGTGTCCTTCTGGTTGCGGTCATTTTCTGTCTGCGGATGACGGACACGATCGTTGTCTTCAGTGTCTGGGCCGCCGACACGCTGAAGCTGCGTTTGTGGATGACTCATGCGTCTGTTGTGGGCGTATGAGCATGATTTCGCTGTGATCTCGCCTTTCCTTTATGAAAGGATTGGCACCCTCTGCCGCCACCCATGCTGATCTCTCTGGCTCAAGCAGAGGATCGCCGGCTGACGCTCTGGGAGATCTGAGGGTTACTGTAAGAGCCTCTCCCAGAGCTGACGGCCACGCTTACCCGGGCAGCCGTGAGCATCGGGCTGGAGGTCAACAGACCGCCCAGTCCCGAGCCCTCGCGGCTGGACGATTGGTTTCTCGGAGCGGGCGCGGCTCACAACCGTGCCCTGCCCCGGTGCCTTTCTTCCCGGAGGTGCATGAGGAGCTGACGAGTTCGTGGATGGCCCCTTTCACGGCCAGAAGCCGCTCGTCCGCCTCCTCCGTCCTCACTACCCTCGATGGCGGAGTGGCCAGGGGGTACGCGGGCATTCCCCAGGTGGAGAGACCGGTCGCGGTGCACTTGTGCCCACGAAACGCCGCCACTTGGAGGAACCGTCCGCGTCTCCCATCCAAGGCCTGTAAGCTGACAGCCGCTCTCGCGGCTCGCAGCTTACAGTGCTGCGGGCCAGGCAGCCTCCGCCCTGCACGCCATGGCTATCCTGCAGGTTCACCAAGCCAAGGCGCTCAAACAGGTGCACGAGGGTAGTACCGACCCGGGGTTGATGCAGGAGCTGCGCACGGCGACTGACTTCGCTCTACGAGCGACGAAAGTCACGGCGCGGTCCCTCGGGAAGGCGATGTCCACCATGGTGGTCCAGGAGCGCCATCTCTGGCTCAACCTGGCAGAGATGACGGACGTCGACAAGACATGCTTTCTCGACGCCCCCATCTCCCAGGGAGGGCTGTTCGGCGACACCGTCGAGGGCTTCACCCAGCAGTTCTCGGCGGTACAGCAGCAGACCGAGGCGATCCAGCACATCCTGCCCCGGCGTGATGCACCATCCACCGCTGCCCCCGGGGCCAGGCCTCAGTCTGCCCGTCGCCGTGGGCGCCCTCCTGCGTCCTCCAGAGCTGCTCCGCCCCAGGACGAATCGACACATAGGCCGGTGCGTGGAGCCTCTCGCAGGAGAGCGGCGCCCCCGCGTCCCAGCCAGGCCCCAAGTCGTCCAGGAAGTCGACGAAGCGGCCCTGACGCGGGCAACCCGGTTTGCTCTTTCTCAGGAGACGGCGAGAACAGCGCCACTCCTTCCCCAGGTGGAGGGCCGGGAGGAGAATCTTCTGTTTCGTTTTGTTTCTGTTCCGCCGCTGGTCCAAGGGTCCTGGATCTGCGAGTCTTGAACCGGGCTTTGCACAAGCTCCCGTTCAAGATGCTGACGCACAGGCGCATGATCAAATGCATTCAGCCCCAGGATTGGTTTGCAGTGATCGACCTGAAGGATGCTTACTTTTACGTTTCGATCCTTCCGCGACACAGACCATTTCTCGCTACTACCCTGAGAATCTACGTAGCGGCTATAGCTGCACGAAAGGACTCGGACGATGTCCCCCTGAGTAGGTATCGTTTGGTGTCCTCCTTTATGCATGGTGCTAAGCGCTTGAGGCCGGTGCGTCCTCTTAGTTTCCCTTCTTGGGATCTTTCTGTGGTCCTGTGGTTCTGAAGGTTGTTGCTAGAGCCTCCTTTTGAACCTCTTGAGTCAGCTCCCGTGGGGATTCTGACACTTAAGGTTACACTTTTGTTGCCATTGGCCTCATTAAAGCATGTGGGAGATTTGCAGGCTCTGTCTGTCAGCGAGTCCTGCATAGAGTTTGCTCCGGGTCTGGTTAAGGCCTTTTTAAGGCCTAGGCCGGGTTATGTCCCCAAAGTTCTCTCTAAATCTTTTCGTTCACAGGTGGTAGTACTGCAGGCTTTCTCTCCCTCCCCTTCGAGTGAGAGCGATGATCTTCGTCTGCTCTGCACTGTTAGAGCCCTGAAGATGTATGTGGCCTACTCCAGTCTATGGCGTCAGTCCTTACAGCTGTTAGTGTGTTTTGGCGCAGGCCGCAAAGGACTAGCTGCATCTAAACACACAATATTCCACTGGGTTAGGGATGCTATTTCGTTGGCCTATGAGGTGCGCGGTCTGCCTTCACCTCTAGACATTAGAGCTCATTCCACCAGAGGGGTGGCTTCCTCCTCAGCATTGTTTAGAGGGGTACCCCTAGAGGACATTTGTATGGCGACAGGATGGTCTTCTTCCCATACTTTTGTGAGGTTCTATAACCTTGATGTGAACACGGCTCCTGGTCCCCAGGTTCTTTCTGCTTGAACCAGCTGTGTTTTTGGTGTTCTGGTCTGTTATTGGCCAGATCTGGCAGCGCGATAGCTTGGCGTGTGTGGTATATCGTTCCCACTGCGATAAGCTACGCAGCGTTGAGTTACCTATGAAAGAGAACCTCTCGGGTTACTTACGTAACCCTTGTTCTCTGAGTAGGAAACGAGACGCTGCGTCCGCTGCTAAGCTCCTCTTGCTGTCGAGATGCTTCTTCGACAGGAAAATCTGAGGGGTAAGATGGCGTGAATGCAGGTCTATGTCAAACAGGTTGACGTAGGGGTGGTATCTTGCGCCATCAGCCAATGAATTGGCGTGATTCTATATGAGCTTCAGACAATCGGATATACCTGGGGGTGTTCCCACTGCAGTAAGCTACGCAGCGTCTCGTTCCCTACTCAGAGATCAAGGGTTAAGTAAGTAACCCGAGACATTTTCTGAAGAAGCATGAAAGAGTGACAAAAGGAGTAACTCAAGAAAATGCACAGAAAAAAATACAGTATGTTTTTATGTGCATATGTTTGATTTGATCAGGGCCAACCCAAGCCTTTATGGGGTCCTAAGCAGAATTTTATTTGGGGGTCCTTCAATGCCACCAATGCGACTGATTTGTCAATGCTTGAGTATTCACACACGATAAATCTAACACACCCATTGTCAATTTTATTTTTTGTAATGGAGTTTCTTACATCAAACAAATGTGTTTACCCTTCTATAATTTTTTATTGTAACAGAAGCAAACCCACACGAGTTATCAGAGTGGTTAATTTGCACTTTAACATTCAAAGTCTTACAGTAGACCTACTTACTTTTTATAGGCATACTTAATGTGGTGTACTGAAAAGTAGCTAAATAAACCAGCAGACAATGTATTTATAGAACAGAATTATATTTTAACAACATATATTATTAAACAGCAGAATCAAGCCATCTGTACATAATAAAACAACAACTCTTAATCTATAACCTAGAAAGTTATTTTTACACAGAAGACAAAACGTTAATCTAAAACTAGCTAAGTAAGTTATAGGTATTATATTAAAATATATCAGGGTTGCCAACATTAGTTGCTTGGCTGGAGTGAGATACACAAATATATTTACACACACACATACACACACACACACACACACATACACACACACACACACACACACACACACACACACACACACACACACACACACACACACACACACACACACACACACACTCTCTCTCTCTCCTTGCATTTGTCCTGTTATAATGTGGGGTCCGCTTTTTGGCAGATTGCTCTCCATTTCTTACGATCGAGGACATCATCGGGAGTGACATTGTCATGTCTCATGTCTTCCTTTATCCGATCCATCGATTGCTTCTTTTGTCTTCCTCTGGGTCACTTCCCTTCAGGGTTGAGACACAGGGCCCTCTTCGCTATTGACTCTTCCTCACTCCTGACTACATGGCCATACCTCCATACCTACATGGCCATACATGGCGCATCCCTCATCTTCTCCATAATCGGTGCTACTCCCATGGTCTGTCTGTTGTCCTCATTCTTTACTTGGTCCCATCGGGTCAGCCCTAGCATCCACCTGAGCATCCGCATCTCCATCACATGAAGGGCCTGTTCGTGCCTGTTGGTCGCAGGCCAACACTTCGCTCCATGTAGGGCGACTGGACGGGCGACTGTCTTATAGATCTTTGCCTTAAGGTGTTTGGGCATGCTTTTTTCGCAGAAGACGCCGGTGACTTGGTGCCATTTCAGCCAGGCAGCGTTGACTCGGGACCTGACATCTGTGAGGCTGTCGCCATCGGCCGAGAGGGTGGAGCCGAGGTATCTGAATTGGGTGACCTTCTTCAGGTCTATACCGTCGATACTGATGGTATGTATATCTATACACTTTCCGTGTGTATAGTCTTGGAGGTTTTGCCGCTCACTGTCACCGAGGAGTATATCGTCCGCATAAAGTAGTGTCCATGGATGTGGTGCCTACAGATCTGCAGTCGCCGCGTCCATGCAGGTGATGAAGAGCAGTGGCGAAAGGGCCGATCCTTTGTGTACTCCGATGTTGACGGTGAACGGGGTTGATATCCCGGCAGGGCAGCGGACAACACTCGTATTGTTTTGGTAGAGTATTTGGACCCAGTTGATATAGGCCTCGGGGACAGAGTGGGATCGGAGAGAGGCCCAGATGAGTTCATGGGATACACGATCGAAAGCCTTCTCTAGGTCCAGGAAGAACATATGAATGGGCTTATTCTTTTCCGGGTGCTTTTCCATCAGCAAGCGGTCAGCGTGGATAGTGTCCGTGGTTACGTGTCCCTTGACGAAGCCACATTGGTTGGGGCTGATGTTGATAATGCTGCGAAAGCGGCTGTCCAGCATCATTCAAAGATCTTCATGGTGTGGCTCAGGAGTCGGATTGGACGGTAGTTTTTACATTCAGAGATGTCACCCTTGCCTTTCCAAATCGGTACCGTAGTGCTGGTTGTCCAGGCCTGCGGTGCCTTGTTCTCTGCAAAGATCTTGTTGAACTGGGCAGCAAGGATCACGGCTCCACAATGCCCCAACAACTTCCAGACATCGACTGGAATGTCGTCTGTCCCAGTAGCTATTCCATTCTTCATTGTCTTCACAGCCTTCGTTTTTTCGGCAGTGGTGACTGGAGGTACGGGTCCACGAATGGGGTCGGGACTATGAATCGGTGAATGTGGGAATTCCTCATTTGAGATGGCGGTGAAATACTCATTCCAACTGGCGAGTATGACTGGAAGGTTGCACAATACTAATCCCTCAGCACTCTTGATGTGCTTCACTTGACCAATGGCTTGGGTTGATTTGTGCCGCGAGTTTGCGATGCGGTAGATCATTTTCTCCCATTCGGGTGTGCCTTATTGCTCGTACAGGTCATGGTAGTACTTAGCTTTCGCCTTGGCCACTACCCGTTTCGGAGCCGACTTGAGTATCGGATAGTTTTGGTGGTGGGCATCCAGGCGTGTTGCGATGCCATAGCTTGTACGCCAGTTTCTTGGCCTTGATTGCAGTCTGGACCTCCTCACCCCACCACCAGACTTGCTTATCCATGTATCGCCGCCCTGGCTTCGTTGAGGCGAGAATGTCAGAGGCAACGGTGTGTATGTGGCAGGTGATATTGTCCCAGAGCCTGTCGACTGGTTGGTCGAGATTGATGTTAAGTGATTGAAGGAACACTTCGAGTAGTTGCTTGTGTTCGGGTAGCCGCCACCCCTTGAAGTGCTCAGGGCCGGTCACTCTCATTCTGGTTTGCCGATATCAGAGCAGGTATAGTCATCAGCACCCACGTTCCTATGATCACGATCACCTGGGTTTTGATTCTCCACACCTGTCCCCTGCAATCAAGACACCAGTTAAAAGCATGCTCCTTCACAAAACAGGTACCTGTGGTTTAAAGTATAGTCGTTTCAATCAGGATCCTATGCGATCACAGTCAGGCGGTTTCCTAATTAGAATCCATCCCAGCGGGAACATGCTCGGCAGACATCAGCAGTAATCCACTCCTTCTCTCACTCTGGTCAGCGGTAGACGGCAATCCGGTCAGCCCCTCGGTTCCTAATGATTATTGTCCTTCTCATCAACAAGCGCGATCCTAGACAGTTTATGAGAGATGTATTGGCTCGCCGCCAATAGTTCTCCCGTTAATGTCTGTGACGCAATTTAAATTAGTCCGGAACTTCGCAGTAACACTTTGCCAGCAGTAACTCAAAAGTCCAGGTACTCAAAGTCCACTTTAATGTCCTTGAAATGGACTATAATGCACTATAATGTTTATTTTTACTAAATAAACTGCACATACAGGAGGATATCTAGCCGACATCCCCTCCTCCCTTTCTTTTACCTCCGATCTCCCGTTTCTCCTCCTCGTTCGTCCCGCCCCTTCCATATACTGATACCTGATTGGTCATACTTCACCAAGCACCCAATTACATTACAAAGAAATAAAAAATAACAGGCCCAACAGTTTAGGTTGTCTCTCAGCACATTCTTATAGAGTACATTTTAGCCTAACATTGTACCATTTTAAAGACAACTTTATTTAAATATGAAATATGAAACCCATAACAAATACTGTAGCAAGGGCTACTGTCACGAATCTGGTTGCCACTCACCACACTATAGCTGCACATCACCCATGGACTACAACTCCCATCATTCACTGCACTACGACACACACCTTCCCATCCACCATTGCACCAATCACACAGCTGTCACCAATCACTCATTAACCCTGATTGTTTCACCACACCCGCACACATATAAGCAGCACACTTCCTTGCACTCACCGCGAAGTCTTGTTCTTGCCCCGGCTGACATTTCTGAGCGTTACCCATCCTGCTGTTTGTTATCTCTGTGTTTGACCCCGGACTGCCCGACCTTGGAACTCTGAACCTGTGCCTGTGACCCCGACTTCTGCCTGGTATTGTTTACGTCTCTGCCCTGCCTCTGATATTCCTGTTTTTGCCCGCTGACCTTTGCCTGTTTGATTCTGTCTATTAAATATCTTACTGCACATGGATCCACATGCCTTTGACCAGTCATTACAGATACACTCGCCTAAGATGTTCCCGTTTCTCCACCGCTCCTGTTCTACAACGCTCCCTGGATTCCTGCAAGTTATCAGTCTCCTTCAATAAATACCCTTGTGTTACCACTTACCTCTGTATCTCCTAGTATATGTATGTGACAATTACAGCAATTACTCTCTTCTGAAAATAATAGTTTACATTTTTTCTGCAATACGAAATTGCCAGAATTTATTTTATTTTTTTTTTTTTTGCTCATTCCAGAAAGATATGCTTCATAGTTATCTTGCTTTCATTTCAACGGACTGTTCAAATACTCTAAATAGAGATTATCTAACAGTTTGATGGGAGAAAATACTAACTTTAAGGATTTTAAGACTTCAGTTCACAAAAACCAGATGAGGTCACAGTATGTTCTTTTTGACTGGCAGCTTTTATAATAATATAACGATTTTTGTATCAATAATTAGACACTGTTAATTGAAATTACTCACACAGTGAAGATGTAAAGAAGCATTCAAATTTTTTAAAAGCAATTCTGAATTGTCTCACATTCATGCTGTCATTCTGTCTTCAGCTGTCATGTCGTGACTTTAGTTCTGTGAGAGAATGACATGAATGCAGATCTTCCAGTTACATCCGCATGTGTGATGTTCAGAGAACCTGAAAGAGAAATGCTTTTCAAAGTTTGTGAGATTGATTGGTCATTTGCTGGTGTTTGCTTATACAGTATGTGCTGTGTTTATTTTAAATAAATTAAATATTTTTGGACGTGTTCACACCTGTTTTTTGTTATTGTTGTAATACTAATATTTGTCTTTAGTTGTATTACTTTCAATTTAATTTGATTTTGTCTTCTCTGAGCAAAGTAGTTTTAAGTTCTGATTAGTCTGTTTCTTACATGTAGATTCAAATCCATTTGCTGTGATGTTTTTCATATATTAGTAAAAATCACATTTCACTAAACAGCATTTGTTTTGCAGATCTGTGCTTGACCCAGAAATATAAAATACAGTGTAAAATGTTGTATAATATTGTTATTGTTGTTGTTATTTACAGGTATTATTGTTATTACACCATGTCACCATACAGAGCTAAAACCAATGTGCATCATGCTCTGTAAATTGCAATTGTCTTCTGCTGCCCTCCAGAGGCTGTAAATGTAAAAAGTCTACTTGTTTTTCCCATTGCAAAATAGGTTGGAAAGCTAGTCACGCACACCGTAATACTCGAGGGTAAATCTAATTCAGAAACGGTTCTAATGGGTTCAGTTAGTTCATTACGCAAAAGATACATTTATTTCAGTAACATCTGTCCACGTAAGATTTGTTTCTGTCCCAATTGCAGTCTGCACAAGCAGTTTCCCTCTGCTATAGAAAGAATGATGTTCCAGTGGTGGCCCAGATCTGCATTACAGACAAGAGCCATACTTTGGCCATAATTGGCTCAGCCAATGAATAATCCAACTTATGTTTGACAATTGATGATCAAGTCGATCACTGTAGGAATATAGGTCTCAAATTATATTTGTAAAATAAACACATTAAATATTTGCATGGGTGTTATATGTCATAAAATGTAATATAAAAATAAAGTCGATAAAAAATAATAATAGAGTAATCTGCTTTTTTTAAATTAATCAGTCTTTTTTTAATTTCTATTTTTTTTTATTAAATCATAACAATCATGATATCCACGGGGTAATGGGGACTAGTTACTAGTATTGATTATTGAGGTGGGTTTACCTAAAATGTTTAATATGTTAACCTAATACACACACACACACACACACACACACACGTATTCCTATATTGTGGGAACATTCCATAGATGTAATGGTTTTACTGTGCTTTCCCCTTTACCCATACCCCTAAATCTAAAACTCACACAAAACTTTCTGCTCTTTTAGATTTTCAGAAAACTTCATTCTTTATTATTATGATGCCTATTTTATATTTTAGATGTATTAATATGTTGTAAGTATGGAGTGGCAGATCTAATAACTGATTTGGGATCAAATGTGAGCATAAACTGTGATCTTGATGAAAAAAAGGTTTATTAGATTTTACTGAAAACAGCAGATCCTCCAACAGTGAATCTACGAACAATGTCAACTACAACATCACCCTTTTACTTCAATAAAACATTCAAAAAGAAATAGTCAGTGCAGTTTAAACATAGTATGCTCGTATAACTGCTCGTATGCTACTTTCTTGATTTTCATTTAAATGTCTAACCACAAACTGGTAGACAGGTTTAACCAACACGTTCTCATTCCCAACTCGTCACATTTTGAAGCTTGGTTAGGATCCCTTTGGCGTCATGTTTTAACTCACTGGGTACCCCTTTGGCGTCATGTTTTAACTCACTGGGTACCCCTTTGGCGTGCCATTGCCTACAGTCCGGTAGCCTATGGTCAATATAATAATTATGTAATAATTTCTATAATAATTCTAAATAAAATAATGAATCCATCTCTGATAATCCCGGGTTGCTGAGAAAAAGTAGGTTTGTTTATGCATTAAACAAGAAATGGATGTTGTTCCCTCAACATAGCGAGGCCGCGACATGAGGATGCCTTTACCGTTATTGTTCATATTTCGATTTGTTGTTAAATCAAACTTCAGTCATTCAAATATTTAAATTATTCCAAGCCCAGAGTCAATTATTCAAAAATAACTGTTTTGATCTGATCATATATAGCCTAAATAAGTCATGGGTCTGAGTGCTGTTATTGGATAGTATTGTAGACAGATTGGAGATTAATCCTAATAAACATGCTGCTACAATTAAAACCATTACAATAAATAAATGTAAAACAGTTTATTTCAATTCAGCAGCGTGCAAACCCTCGTTCATGTCAGACTGAGCAGCGCGAACAATCGCTCAGCTCGCTCACATAATGTAGCCTACCATATATCTATTATAACGGAAAACGTATCGTTTTTATGACATATGTCGTTATTTCGAGTAAAACAGCAGTAAGTGTTTTCCAAGGTAATGCTGGTATTTTTGTCGGAGGCTTGTTGATGATGATAAACGTATTTAATGTGCTGTGACAATGTTTGGTTAATCAGTGATTAATCGGTGCAATGTGATGCAATCAACCTATTATTTATTTCTTTATTTCTTTATCTATGTATTTATTTATTTATTTATTTATTTATTTATGTATTTGTTTGTTTATTGATTGATTTATTGTTTATTTATTTATTTTATTATTTTTATTTATTTATTAATAACTCAATTGATCAGTGGTGCTGACATCATTGTAAGGTGCTATCCAAACGTCCATTGCGATCTCCCACTCGGTAAGTAAAACAGTTAATTAATACAGATGGGAACAATCCTTAAATGTACAGAACAAAAACTGTTTAATCAGGTCAAGAAGTTGTGTTTAGAACCTTTAGAATTGCAAGATAGCAGTTTTGTGATGCAGTATTATAAAAATATAACGTGCTGCTGCACCAAATGTGTAGTAGGCTAGCTAAGTTAAGTTAGCTAATTAAATTCAAACTTGTTTAATTTTTCACATATAATCATGCAGGACAATATCATAGGATATTTTATGATTTATAATTATGATGTGTGTTCAGATACCCATATTACAGTAAGTTAGCTCGAACACTTTAGCTATTTTTAAATGTTCAGATGAAGAACAGTGTTGCCAGATTTTTGTGTTATCCAGTAATTGGTCAAAATCCACAAAATTATATAGTAAACACACAAATCTTACCAATAATAAACTATACAAATTAATTCATAACTACAACAATATTTTGGCTCATCATATGGCATAACAAAGCAAATGAAGTGTTCTCTAAATAAGGCTATGTTGTAAACCATTTTCCATGTCTGTCATTTGCCTTAAAAAAATAAAACGGTATAACAGAAATATCAAAATGCCACCTGTCATGAATCCTGTCCATGCACTCCCGGTTACTCACCACCAGAGGTCACTTGCTCACCACATGGACTCCTGCACCACACTAATGGTTGCACGTCACCTAAGACTACATTTCCCATAGTCCATTGCACTGACGACACACAGCTGAGCACACTAATCACGCAGTTTATCACACATCACACAGCCTACATAAACTATGGACTTCTTCTTCCCCTCTGCTGAGTATTGTATAGCGTATGTCCTAGCGATAGCTACTCTACAGAGCCTTCTAAATAGTTTTAGCCTTGCCTTGCCTTGCCTGTTCTCCCGTGTTTTGATACCTGCCCGTGTTTCTGGGATTAACCCTTTGCCTTGCCCTGTTGGATATTGTTCGCCGATCGAACAACAATCGCCGACCCACACTTGCCCTAGGATTTATCTTTATCTTGCCCATGTTGTTCCTAGAAATCTAGATATTCTAGATTTTTGTGATCAGGAAGAACGATGAAAGGATGTGTGGTACCCTCCAGCCAGTGCCGCCACTCCTCCAATGCTAGCTTCATGGCTAGGAGCTCGCGATTGCCTAGATCGTAGTTCCGTTCAGCAGCTGAGAGTTTGCGGGAGAAGAAGGCACAAGGGTATAGTTTGGCGGGCTCACCCTGGCGTTGGGACAATACGGCTCCCACCCCTGTATTGGAAGCGTCGACCTCGACGGTGAATTGGCGCTCTGGGTCGGGGTGTCGAAGAATGGGTGCAGAGGTAAAGCGAGCCTTTAGTTCCTGGAACGATCGAAGCGCCTCGGGAGACCACACTAGGTGAGAAGCATTGCGTTTGGTCATGGCGGTGAGCGGGGAGGCGACGGAGCTGAAGTTTCGGACGAAACGGCAGTAGAAGTTGGCAAACCCCAGGAAGCGTTGTAATTCTTTTACCGTTTGGGGCTGTGGCCAGTCGAGCACTGGCTGGACCTTCTTATCATCCATGGATACCCCGTCCTGACTAATTACGTAACCGAGGAAGGAGGTGTTGGTCCGGTGGAACTCACATTTCTCGGCTTTTACATAGAGTTGGTGTTGTAGCAACCGCTTGAGGACTGATCAGACATGTCGTACGTGCTCCTCGGGAGTGTCGGAGTAAATCAGGATGTCGTCGATGTACACGATTACCCATCTGTCCAACATTCTTTGGCACTCAACGGAGGCGGTCGCGTTTTTCACTCCCCGTCCTCGCCCTTATTTTCCCTGCTTGCTCTTTGCCTCGTCTCACCTATTGAGAGACTCTCTCTGCACTGCTCTCCAAACTGAAAAAATTATGGATTTGATCAACTGGTCTCTCAACGCAATTGACATCATCTTCTCGACGAGAAGCTTGGGTTCGGGGGAACCTGACTGCCCGGACGGAACGTTCGAAGCTGGCCACATCATGGACGTGTGAGAGAGGTGGCGGCTCGTGTGTCTAGCGACTCTTTCCGTGGAGGACATTGAAGATATCTATCTATTCGGAACCATGATAACAGGTCTTCTGCTGATTGGATTAGGCTTTTCCCTGGGTTATCGAAGAATTCAGAAAACGGGAACAGCTGTCCAAAGCCTCACAAGGCTGCCCGTCATGATTGAAGCAGTGGGAAGAGCGGTCAGCATTGAGACTGTGACTATTAACCGTAATATGGATTCTATCATGGAGAAGCTCACGGGTTTGCAAAGGAAAATTGATGGTGTTGGAGACCAGAATGGACAAAGAGAGTAGCCATGGAATTGGAATGCGGTTACTCGCCCCAAGACTAAACAATCGCAATCGTATCTTTTTTGGCTCCCCTGTGCCAGCCTCGGCCAAGGCTGCTGCTGGAAAATAACCCTGGGAAGAGCACTGCAGTGAGACGCTCTTGCGTTCCTCGCCCATTCTACAGACACCTGCTGATTACAAACTATTACACACACACACACACATACACACATATATAAAGATATGCATTCACCTCCCCACCCCCGATCCCTCGCCTCCGTCGCTTTGAACCGCCAGCCTGACAAGTGGGTCTGTGACCAGCGCCGAGAATGGCTGCGGGACCGGATGGCTGCTTGCCGGAGTTGGATTACTTCCCCTGTTGCAAAGTCTTGTGTCTATGGTGTATGTGCTTTGGTTGCTGAGGTGTTTTTCCTGTTCTCACACTGTACTCCCCAAGGAGCATAGTCTGGGGGTTATTTTTTTTCTCCTCACCTTCCTCATGTTATGCTGTATTTTTCTTCAATTCTCTGTCTTCCTGTCCTGTCTACCCCCTTGTCATATATGTATGTTATGTATGGACAGGTTGATGGCCCATTTCACTTTTAATTATACCCTGTATAATTTATGTGACAAATAAAGAAACCTTGAACCTTGATTGTCGCGAAAGATGTCATTCATAAAAGCCTGGAAGACTGGGGATGATGGGACGATGCGTAGGGTGACTGGCTCTGTGAGACAGAGAATCTTTCCCTTGCCCAGGGGACGGCCATCTAGCGCCTCCACTGCCAAGGAGGAATTACAGGGGGTTAGTTCTAAGTGAAGCTGACCGACAAACTCACTATCTATGAAATTTCCAGAGGCTCCTGAGTCGAGCCGCGCCGTCGTCTGTATGGTTTGGTTCTGAGTGATTAATTCGACAGGCAGAGTAATGCTGGAAACTGAACTGATTGCGCGGGTAATGTCACTCACCGAGCGCCGATCCGATGATGGCCGAATGACAGCGCATACTCGGCCGCCGTTCTCCTGCCTTGTGAGAGTGCTAGAAGCTGCTCACCCGCGCCCCTTCCCTCTGCTGGATGGTCAAACACCTCCCTGAAGTGGTGGAGAAACGAGTCAAAGGTTGGGAAGGCGGAGCCATCGGTCCTCCAGACCGCGGCAGCCCAGTCCAGAGCCTTGCCGGTGAGTAATGAGCACGCAAAGGCGATGCGGTGGGGTAAAGTGACGGTTGCTGGTTGACGAAGAGCGAGCATTGTAACAGGAAGCCTTTGCATCTAGTGGGATCGCCGTCAAACTTCTCTGGGCTGACTGGGGGAGTTTGCATGGCTGGAGCAGGTGGCAGGCTGGCAGCGCCTTGCAGTTGAGTTATATGCACTCCTTGCAAAGCTGTAACAAGCTCCTCGGTGAGCGCCGTGAGTCGCTGCAGCTGATGTTGGTGTAAAGCGAGTTGCGAGGCCTGAGCAGTGAGTTCGGTCATTAACTGCTTCAATGCTGCTGGATCGCTGTATGGCGAAGTCTTCTGTAATGAAACATCAGACGGAGCGGGATCCATTTGCAGCTTGTTTATTAGAATGGTCAAACAGAACAGGGTCAATCACCAACAATGGGAACAGTGTGGGCAGGGCAGAGACGTTGTCAGATACACAGGCAGGGTGGTCAGGGCGGGTATCAGAGTCCAGGGAAATCAGTCCGAGTCAGGGCAACCAGAAGAGTATCACAGGGTCGAGGAACGAGGCAGGGGTAATAACCAGGAAACACAAACACGGGTAGAAAACGCTCAGAAGTGACAGCCGGGGCAAATCAAGACTTCGCAATGAGTGTGTGTAAGTGTGCTGCTTATATGTGCGTGTGTGAATGAGGTGCAGGTGTGGCAAGACAATCAGGTATGGGGATGATGGGAAACTGAGTCCGTGGGAAAGTCAATATTCAGGGGACGGCTCCCTTCTGGTGGCGCAGAGGGGATGGTATGGGAGCCTCGGTCGTGACAGTAAGGAAGTCTGAAGGAAGAGTAAATTCACGTCTGTACAGTAGAACACAGAAAAATGAGGTTCAACAACTCTTCAGTAATAAAAAACAACGAATTACAATTGTTAGTTTATCTAAAGTAATTTTTGCTTATTATTATGATTGAACTGGATAATCAAAGGTCAGCAGCAAACGCATTGGTAACACAAAACATATTTGTGTTGTTTAACACATTTAATTATTGCAGGTTTACGTCATATTCTGACTTTGCATTTCACTGTTTTAATTCATTTTGATGAATACTGAATCTGTTTTTTGCAAGTGGGATGAATTAATTCACATTCACATTTAGTCTGGATTAGAACTAGAGTAAGATCATGTTCACACAGCGCACTGTCAGTCAATAAATGGGAAAAAAAGTAACTCAGATATTCTCTAGTAAATTAAAAAGTAATGCGTTACTTTACTAGTTACTTGAAAAAAGTAATATTATTACGTAACTCGTGTTACTTGTAATGCGTTACCCCCAACACTGAACCCGGGACTATCAAAGATGGATAAAACAGTTTTTATTAACATTAAACATTTCATTTAATATTTGTATATTATTATTAGGTTATGTTAACTTGTTAGGGCTATAAGCCTATTTCTATTTCTATTTCATATAATAAAATATTTATTACTTTCCCATTTAAATTTGTCTATAGCTTTACATAATTAACGTTTTGTATATACTTGCTACCATACATTTAGCAAATACTGTAAACTTCTGACAATTATGCCAATACTTTATGATTGTAGGCTATTTATGCCAATGCGTGATGATGATAAATGAGCGTGTTGTGTTTTCATTTACAAATGAATCTACGTGAATGATTAATTCCTCAACGAAACACTAGACAATAGGCAATAATATTAATAATTATTCATTTGCAGAAAAAATTAATATATGTTAAATTCAACCAATTTCATTTCCAATAGGCTAGAAATTCGAGTCACATCCAAGCTTTAGCATGTCGAGCATTTACAGTAGGCTTACAAATCTAGTCAGAATGTTATGTAAAGAGATCGAAATGAAGGGAAAAAATTAATATACAATATAATAGTAGGCTAATAGTAATGATGGTGATGATGAATAGGCTACAGAAGATCAGTTAATTGACACACACAATGTCTTTTATTTTATTTAGTTTAAATAGTGTGCACTGTTTTATTTTATGTACTTTATGTAACATTAGCCTTTTCGTGATAAACTTGAATGTTGTGTACATTGCGTGCCATTGCCTACAGTCCGGTAGCCTATGGTCAATATAATAATTATGTAATCATTTCTATAATAATTCTAAATAAAATAATGAATCCATCTCTGATAATCCCGGGTTGCTAAGGTCAAGTATGTTTGTTTATGCATTAAACGAGAAATGGATGTTGTTCCCTCAACATAGCGAGGCCATGACATGAGGATGCCTTTACCGTATTTGTTCATATTTCGATTTGTTGTTAAATCAAACTTCAGTCATTCAAATAACTAAATTATTAAGCCCAGAGTCAATTATTCAAAAATAACTGTTTTGATCTGATCATATATCGCCTAATCAAGTCATGGGCCTGAGTGCTGTTATTTGATAGTATTGTAGACAGATTGGAGATTAATCATAATAAACATGCTGCTACAATTAAAACCATTACATTAAATAAATTTAAAGCAGTGTATTTCAATTCAGCAACGTGCAGATCCTCGTTTATGCTCAGCTCGCTCACATAATGTAGCCTACCATATATCTATTATAACGGAAAACGTATCGTTTTTATGACATATGTCATTATTACGAAAAAAACATGTCGAATTCTAACTAAAACATGTCGAGAAAAGATCTCGTTATAACTAGAAAAGATGTCATTTTAACGAGAAAAGATCTTGTTATAACGAGAAAAGATGTAATTTTAACGGAAAAAGATCTCATTATTACGAGAAAAGATGTCGTTTTAACGAAAAAAGATCTCGTTATAATGACATAATTGAGTGGAAAAAATATGATGTCTGTGGCAGCAATGCGTCACCGTAGACAGGCAGCCACTGTATTAACAATAAAATGGGGCTGATGTGACCATATTTCTGGTTTTAATTAAGTACTCAAGTACTACATACACAACTAGCTGAAGCTTATTTATTGAGCAGGACATTGACCGAGAACATTTACCCAGTAATGCATTAGTAGTGAATCATGAACGCATAAAATATTTGTCAGCATCTGAAACATTAATCTTGTCATAATTTTGCAATATTTCTAAGATGGAAAATGCTGTTCTACATGTCATTTTCAATCACATTTTAATTTTATTTGACTATTTTAATTGCGCCAGAATGCCCACCACACACCAGCTTAATGGTGGAGAGGACACAGAGTGATGAAGCTAATTAAAATATATGGGGAAGGTTAGGAGGCCATGATGGACAATGACTGAATTTGGCCTGCTGTAACTGACTGTCGGAAAACTTTACAGATACATACAACATGTGCAGAGAGGTGGAGCCACGGGACCAGGATTAAGAGCCACTGCCTAAGAAAATTATCTTGCGGTTTATTGTAACAGTCAGGAATATATATTTGTACATTTTAAAATATTTTTTGTTTGTTTGTTTTTTTATAGAAGGACAGCATTTAATGAATTTCCTTCAAAAAAAGTAATATCAATACATACATTGAATTTGGTTCTAATATTTATATTGTGTGGTGTAATGCCAGCTAGGCATGAAGACACACAAGACCATGGAAAACAGCAGCTTTTTCATAATTTGCCTAAAAAGCACAAGCTGCATCTTAGAGACGGTGTTCTTATATGTGTCCCTGAGCCACTCACTGCGCCAAAGCTGGTAGTACCTCACGGCCAAAGGGGGATTATGCTGATACATGCACACGATGCACCATGCGCAGGACACCACGGTGTCAAGGCCACCTATGAAACATTCAAACAAGTGGCATACTGGCCTGGCATGCAGCAAGACGTAACAGAATACGTTAAAGGATGCCTGATGTGTTGCCAGTTTCAACCGACAAATCCAAACCACCGACATGAAAAGGGGGAAGATCAAATCCGCTGACACAGACCGACAACCATATTCTCTACACCACACAAGCATAAGTATTGTCCTTTTAGCAGTGGTGGTCAGTAACGAAGTACAACTACTTCGTTACTGTACTTAAGTACATTTTTCAAGTATCTGTACTCTACTGGAGTAGTTTTATTTTGAGTAACTTTTACTTTTACTTCACTACATTCCAAAGCATAAGATCGTACTTTTTACTTCACTACATTTCATAAAACATATCGTTACTCACGTGATACATCACGTGCTCCGAGACGCAGAAGCGGTGTCTGATTCATGAACAAACTGATTCTTTTCAATGAACCTGTTCAATCGGTTCGCAAATCGCAACAAACGATTCATTCACGAACTGGAATGATCCGATTGCAGCTGTTCTCGAGTCGAAAACTCACTGATTCAAATGATCCGTTTAGAGCGAGTCTTCTTCAGTGAACTGAACTCACAAGTAAAGAACCGGGAGATCTTGTGAGCGCGCGCTACTGATGCTGTGAAAAGTACGTTACTAATGTCGAATTTTAGGATTAATTATTGTAACTGAAAATAATATTTAGGTCAAAACTGTCAGTTGTTTGTGAACTAAATCTGCTGTAAAGGGTGATCTATTTAAGCCCACTGAAATGCTTGAATGCAGACAGATCAACATCAGTGTCTCTAACGTTATGTTTTAGGTCAAAAAACAAAACATTAAAATAACACCGATTAAATAAAATAACTCATGCACGTTCATATTCCCCGCTGCTGTAACGTTAGCAGTTTTATTAAAATGCTATGCATTTAGACCTATGTGACGTCTGTTTTTATATTGTTTATCAACAGTATAACGTTACATTTTTATATTGTTTAGATCAACTAGCCGAGTAGACAGATATGAATGTTTATTCATAACCATACTGAAAATAAGTAAATATTGTTAGCTGATGCTAACTGTCTAGCTAACAAGCTTGCTGGTGCTAAGTTGAGGAATTTTTTTGATATAAATCCAAATATCTTTATTCAGCTACCTAGATAGATTCCATCTGAGGGAAAAAGAAAGGATGTGATGTTCAGAACATAGTAACTACAGTAATTATCAGAGTGGGAAGTGATGCCCTCTGGGGGCATTTGACCAGGGGTGTTTTTACACCACAGACAAGGTTTGAAAAGAAAAAAAAATCCTTATGAAAATATCATTAGATTTTCCTTAAAATGTTCTTCCTAATTTCAGGCCTAATTCTCATATCATATATAACTGACGTTCTGCAAAACAACAAGTTCTAAAACACTTTTTTCTTACTGGTGAAAATTAGATGGTGAAATCTGTTTTCTCTCAGATACATGGCAGTGTAAGCTTCACAGTGAACATTACTACATCACTCTCATCAACGTAGTCCATATCAACAAAATATATATCTTGACTCTATAGTGGTTATTTTGGGAAAAACCCAGGTATTTTGGGCAGTATGATTATACAAATATGTGCTAATATAAAATGAAATAAAGTAGTCTATATAAAATTGCAAAATAAATCTGTCTATCAGTACTTTTTTACTTAAGTACATAAAAAATTGAGTACTTTTGTACTTTCACTCGAGTAAAATTGAAAAAGCAGTACTTTTACTTTTAATGGAGTAATATTTGATTATACGTATCTGTACTTTTACTCAAGTACTTGATCTGTGTACTTTGCCCACCACTGCCTTTTAGGAAAACATATAGCAACCATGCTTAGACACAACCCATACTCTCTCCTCCGCAGCACTGCTAGGACCAATCTCTAGTAGAGAGGAGTTACTCCACACATGTGACACACGTTTGCAGTCTCACCTCATTCGGTGTCCTTGTGTCTCTTTGCTTTGTTTTTGTTTTCAAATATTTTTTTGGGGGTGTTTTGGTTTCTTTCTCTCGTGTCTCACTTTAAACTCCCTTAACCAATCCTTGAATCCAGTTCCTGAAATTGAGATCGACTCCCATCAGTAAAGTCGTTGTAACTCGTTGTGAGTCCCGTTGTCAACCGATCAAGTCATGACCGACATGATATGCGATGAAAGTTCCTTGATCGACAACTTAGCCATGAATAGGATTCCGTGCTACGTGATACCTCTTAGCCTTGTTCAAACGTCCTAACTTCGGCCACTGCGGGCCCCGCTAGTCTCATCCAAAGTCATCTTGCCCCTTTCCTGGTAGCGGTATTCCCATATACGCATACCCGGAAGCAGGCGACTTGGCGGTTCTTCTCAGTTTGCCCATTATCGACGCTAATAATGTTTACCGGCTTAAAGACATTGTGAATGTGGGATTTTGGCAAGGGAACACCTATGTCAAAATCCACACTCCCAAAGTCATCGCGTATCACGATAACAACGAGCAGTTGTATCTGGCCCCAAACCTTAAGATGTGTGCGCTCACTAAGGACATTCACTCCCTCTGCCCGAGTAAACCCTTCGTACGCGATAATTCCGAGGGCATCTGCGGCTTAGAATCTATTAAACCCGACACTAGCTGCCCCGCTGAAGCAACACCACGTTCTCAAGTTGAGACAACGCAAGCCGAAATCATTGGAAACCGATGGCTGGTCAATACCCCAGCACGAACAGCTACCCTCACATACGATCAACACGACACCGCCACGCGCATTAATTTGCCCAACCAAACTTTATGGATCACCGTCCCTAAGGGCTCGATCCTCCATATTGACGAGTTAGCATTGTATCACCTTACCGACGACGAGTCTCAGGCTGAAATCGAATTATCACCCTTCTTCAAACAGCATTCCTTTGTCCTTGATCCAGAATTGGAAGAAAGGATTAAGGAGGAAGGAACGCAACTTATTGATTTGACACCGGTTGACACAGCTTTAGAAGCTATCGCTCGCCTTCCGCCCGCCGGCGCGCCAATTATTCGGTCTTGGTCTGCCACTGACACAGCACTTTGTATCTCTACTATCGCAAGATATGTTGTGACTCTGACACTGGCCTTCCTCCGACACAAGCGAGTGAACGCCGTTCAAGAGTCTCTCAACAGATGCACGTCAGGCGTCCTGTGCCTTTTCCGACGTGATAAACCCGACCAAGAACCTGAACCCGAGAACTTGACCAACCTGATTGAGATCATGCCTATACCGCCTCGTTGAACCCCTGACAATTAAACCAATCAAAATGACCCAATTGTCAATAATCCCAAACAATGCATCCCTACGTCTTCTCAAGTTTCTAACCTGTTCCTTCCCAAATTACCCTACAACAGGATTTAGTCAGTGATAGAGATGATGTTTGTGTCTTGTGCGTGTCTGTTCTCTCTGCCTCTTGTTCCAGTGCCTGCCGTTGTTCCATCGGGAACATCACCAAGCAAAAGAAGGATGTGTAATGCCAGCCAGGTATGAAGACACACAAGAACATGGAAAACAGCAGCTTTTTCATAATTTGTCATCCTGTCCTGCATGGGCGCCTCTCTGTCTGGATATATCTGGCCCCTCCCTCCTCATCCAGCACAGAGTGCGCACTTTTCGAAGAGAACAAAGAGACTTAATCCACAGAGAGGATTTCGAGAATAACTCTAATGGCCTTGAATATTAAAACAATGTACCACAAGAAACAATATATATTAATGTTGTACTCTGTCTTATATAAGCTTGCTGTGTAATGGAACCGATGGTATTTTCTTAACTTGTGATGTATTACTTTTCCCTGTAATGTTATAGCGTGTTTAGATTTATATGAAAGGTCGTGAAAAATTATGAATCAGTGAGGTGACAGATGTGGTGATATTATAAATGAGTAAACATGGTAAGAGTTTAATACTTGGGTAAAGTGTTATTTTTCGTCACATGAAAGTGTAAAAATTGTATGCCCCATGGACATGGGCGGAGCTCCGCCCCACAAGGACCATCTGATTGGAAGAAGCCCCCGTGGGTGGGGTTAAACCTAGTGGTTTAAAAGTGGACACACTTCGAAAAATACGCTCTCTTCCTGCTCTTTCATCCTCACACTTCAACCTGCTTGCTCGCTGACGAACCGGAAGCCCCGGTCGTGCTGGACCCTTGCCTTTAACATCGGGCTGAGACAGACAAGCTGGGCGAATCGAAGACTTCGTAAAGCCGTAACACCGCAAAACCAGCAGCTTAACAGCGCTTTCCATCTCAACACAGAACCAGGCAACCGCCGATCGGAAAGATGGCTTTCCGAGTGACGTCACGCAACAGCGACGTGAACCATCGAGGTTTCCAAGCAACATGAGAAATACCACGTGGGACGGACAAAATATTTGCCTGCGGAAACTTAAGTGAACGCAAGTATTCAAGCAACGTTTTTATCCTAACTGAACTGGTGAATATATCTGAATGCAGAAGAGAGGACAGTGTCCTTTTTCGTGATTTTCCCTTTTTGGTTGTAGTTGTGCAATAGCCAAGAGGGCTATTTTAACCTCCTTCTGAGGTTACTTTCAAAACTCCCGTATGTATGTGTGTGTATGTTTGTGTTTTAGTATCGTCATGTACCGTAGAATAGCAGTTAAGTAAATACACCTTGTTTAATTTATAAAGAATTGTCTCTTGAGATGTAATTTTCAAGTATTTGAACCTTGATGCCAAAAAGGTTGTGTTACCTTGCTCAGATGTTATAAAACCCTTTATTCTGTTTATCGTTGGCCACGAGAGCAAAATAAACTAAATTGATAAATATATGCCGATGTTAGTGATCACTGGACGAATCGTTAATACAGTATAAATCATAAGTTACAGATTAATATTACTTTAATCAAGCAATATTTTATCTGTAAGTTAATAATTCCTCGGAGCTGAAATAATAGCTTCATATTTATGTTACATAGAAGCAGTAATCTATCCAAAGAATGCTGTATTGTAGATACTCCACTTCGCATCGTGCCAAACAAAGCACTTCAGCCACAACTTATTCTCAATACATCACGGCCTCTCGTACCTTATTGCTTACATATGTTATTCTAGTCATTATGCCTTTAAAACATAACTTGACTTCAGTTTGTCATGTGAGCAGCACAAGAATGCATATCTTCCTACATTCTCATTCATGAGCTGCAGAGAAACTGAAATGGAGATATAAAGAACTGTAAACAACAGGGATACAGTCTGGATTTCCACTGACCTTTCAAATTTGGTTTGTTAACTGCAGAAACAGATGCAGCAGAAAAACAGTGAAGCAGGGAAATATGTACTGAAAAACACTACTAAATGTACAATTTTATACATAATATTTATTTGATGATAATGCAGCTGTATATAATTCAATAAAATAGAAAACAGGCTTAAACATAGATTTATAAAGCATGTATTTGTATATACACAAATGTGATCAGAGAGAAAACAAACACTACTCTACACAGCTCAAAACTCGCGTTTGAATCGCCAGTGGCAAATTCTTTAAATATGAAAATATATTTACAGGCTGTGAGTCAGAAGCACCAGACTGTCCTTGCAAAGTTGCAATTGCCAACTGCCAACAGACAGGTTGTACACACTCACACCAGTAAACAAGTCATCAAAGAATAGAAAAGTGTTGTAAGCACAGCGCTGAATCCACTAACAGGTGAAGTGAATAATGTTGATTTTATTGTTACAATGGACGTGTCAATGGGTGGGATGTATTAGAGAGCAAGTGAACAGTCATTTCTTGAATTGCATGTGTTGGAAGCAGGAAAAATGGAAAATATCTGAGTGACAAAAGCCAAATAGTGATGGCTTGACGAATGGGTCAGAACGTCACCAAAACAATAAGTCAAAGCCCATCTAGCCTGTCTGGTCTGATCACACAGAACAGGTACTGTAGCTCATATTGCTGAAAAATATAATGCTGGCAATCATAGAAAGGTGTCACAACACAGAGAATCACAGTTTGCTGCATAGCCACAAACCCGTCAAAGTGTGCATGAGATCCCTGTCCTGTCTACTATTGGCACAAAAGCATCCGAACTGAATTATGTGCTTACAACAAAAGTCAAGGCAAAAAAATATAGAGCACTAACATCACTAAATGTTAATGACACTAATGACACTAAACTGAAACCTAACCATACAGGAGAGTCAGGATCAATACAACCCTTCAAACACACACAACACATACATGAGTTTCTGGAAAAGATAAGAATTTGAGAATTTCAGTCATAATCTGAGATATGAAGTTTAGAAACGAAGTTTATAAACTAAGTTCGGGAGGAGCACGTCAGATACTCAGGCTAATTAGCACAGGTGGTACACAATCTAGGTAATCAACCCTTGGACATAAATACAGCTGTCTTACCTCCATCTAGTTGACGGTTAAGCAGCATTCGGTGGCACCATTTACCATTACATCACAGACTCAACATTTCCGTCCAAACAACGAGACCCATGATGAGGTTTTTCGTAACCTCCGGTCAATCTGCCGGCCCCAGGATCGTCTATTTTTTTATTTTTTTCACCAGACACGGCCGCCGAGCTCCGGGTTTCGTCACGACCACTGCTCTCTGCTCAACCAGCCACACGCTCTCTTCTGCCGACCGGAGGTTGCAGCAGCAGGCCTTCAACGAGCCTGGGCCACGCCCCAGTTTTCACCGCAGCAAAAGCTTCACTCGCTTCCCGCTTCGGCTCCTCAGCCTTCACCGCGGCTCTCCCAGCTGCAGCGCAAGTATGCAGCCGGGCCTCTAGCTTCTAGTTTCAGATGCTAACGCGAGGCGGCCTCCGTTATCACGCAACCAGCAATTTTGCCAATAATTCTCAGGGGAAATCTCCAAAGGCAGGTATTTGTTGATAAAAGTTGTTAAAAGACCTCGCGAAAACATTGGATGTTAAACGCCACTATGTAACCATGACACCATGCCCAGAATATACACCGGACGTACTTAAACCACTGTATTTTTACCAGCATTTAATTGGCATAGCATTCCTTAGACAGATAAACTGGATGAGAGAAATGTTTTTGCGAATACACTATTGATCACCGCGGACCAAGAGTAAAATGAACGTGCACGAGGTATTCTCATTCAACCTGTGCTATATTAATGTTTTGTTTTTTGACCTAAATCATAGAGACACTGACCTTGATTTGCATATGCATTTCAGAGGGCTAAATAGAGCCCCTTCACACCAGATTTAGTTCCCAAACAACTGTCAGTTTTGACCCAAATATGAATTTCAGTTACGTAATTAATCCAAATTTCTACAGTAATAAATTATCTTGCAGCATCAGTTGCGCACGTATCCCCAAGATCTCCCGGTTCTCTCTTGTGCATTTAATTTCACCGGAAACATCACTCTAAACAGATCATTTGAATCAGTGAATTGTCTACTAGAGAAGAGCTGCTATCGGATCGTTCCAACTTGCGAAGGAAGCATTGGAGCAATTTGCAAACCAATTTTACAGGTTCATTAAAAAATAATCAGCTTGTTCATGAATCAGACACTGCTCCTGCGTCCCAGAGCACATTATATACATTATAAGGAGTAACGGTATGTTTCACGATACGTAGCGAAGTAAAAAGTGCAATCTTTGGAACGCAGTAAATTCAAGTTACTAAATAAACGACTCCAGAAACTACAGGTATTAGAAAATGTACTTAAGTACGGTAGCGAAGTAAGCTACTTCGTTACTGACCACCAGCGGCCCTGCTAAACGTCACAACCATTTTTCCATGGCTTATACAGCTACAGCCACAGGCACAAGCTCGAAGCTGCCTCCGCTTGCAACACAGCCCCACACATCTCAGTCTTTTTCCTTTCGCTATGAATAACCCTCTTTTTCCTTTACAGTGGCCTCCAGCTACCGTAGCAGACACTAGCGTGATGTTACCTCCATTAGCAGAGCAGGCTACGATAGCTCTTCAGGACCCCCTTCCTGTGGCCTACAGCTACGGCAGTCAAAGCAAGCACGATGCTGCCTTCGTTCACAACACAGACCCACACATCTCTTTTCTCGTACTGCTTTCTCTCTTGCGCTTCTTTCAGTTTCCCACTTCAAGATCCAGAGGCCGTCGTTCAGCGTGATACTGCCTCCACTCTCTACTTTATTTAACATCACCATATTCTCTTTTACAGCAACATCACTGCTCGTCCCACCAAATGCTGTTGCCTCGGTGTTACCGCTAGGGGCATACAACATCCAAGCACCTATCCGGCAGGTGCAGACATAGATTCCTACCCCTCATCCAAGGCCGTCACCAAGGACTAATTGGGTAACGGATGTATTGCAGGCCATTATAATCGTTTAAAATATAAAAGAGAGAAACATAATAAACAAGAGTGCTTTCAGTATTTAAGATTATCCGAACGCTTTCCATTCAAGAATCGTGAGTGATTTGTTTCCCCATCTTTACCGTCGTTTTTACCATGACACCATAGACAGTGGGAGATCTATTAAGCCGCATCTACGCACGGATCTCTGTGGTAATGGAAGTTACGTGGGTTATCACGTCCGTATTTAAGACGTAACTGCCCATGTTTACATTAATTTTGTATCATAAAACCATTTTGAGACGCAAGAACATTAAGCCCCTTACACGGAGTCGTGCTCAGCCGCATGCGCAAGCAGTCCACACAATCAAGCGCGCATCAGCATTTAAAATAAGAGCAGCCTTCCGTAGTGAGGTTCACATCTTACATTTATAAATCCACCGCATTCCAAACCACAAGCATAGTGAATCCGCAGAGCATTTGTAAGAAAAACACAGACTGGCGAGACCGCACACTTCAAGTGTACATCAAACAAACGCGTGTCTCTCTCAGCGCTCCTGCGCAATGAAGCCAGCGAATCTCCTTGTAACTTGCTCCAACCTTTCCAAACCTTATGAAAGATTATTTTACAGAAGGTTCAAGTGGCGCATGCACGTGTACATTAATACAGGTAACGAGTGGAGGACAGAGGAGCCTCTTAAAGAAGAAGTTACAGGTCTGTGAGAGCCAGCAATCTTGCTTGTTTTTAGGTGACCAAATACTTATTTTCCACCATAATTTGCAAATAAATTCTTTGAAAATCCTACAATGTGATTTTCTAGATTTTCTTTTCTTATTTTGTCTCTCATAGTTGAGGTATACCTATGATGAAAATTACAGGCCTCTCTCATCTTTTTAAGTGGGAGAACTTGCACTATTGGTGGCTGACTAAATACTTTTTTGCCCCACTGTACAATGCCGCAAGGGCGGAACCCCCGTCAGATGCTGCGTGAGCCTTCCCGGTTGAGTGAATACGTCTAACAAACGCCGTAAAATCGGTGCGAGCTTTCCTGGCTTTTACTTCCTTCAAATCACACGCTTGGTGAGGCTCCCCCTGCTGACACCGCGGACCATCACTTACAACCAGAGCCTCCCAGCAAAAAACTTGGCTTTTCCATCCTGCATCCTGAGTCTCACCCATCCAGGCTGCGAGCTGCCATCTCCAGTCAGGTCACAGCGAGTGCCTCCAGGCCACCCAACTTTAACTTTCTGTCTTTACCTGTCCGACAGTGAGTCTTGAACTCCCATCGGACGCCGGCGAGAGCCTCCCGGCCAGACAACCTTACCTTTTCCACCCCACGGCCGGCGAGACTTACCCATCCAGACCGAGAGTATTTTCCTCCCGTCGGATGTCGGCGAGAGCCTCCCGGCCACACATCTTACCTTTTTATGTCTTTACCTGTCCAACGCAGCGAATCTTGATCTCCCGTTGGACGCCGGCGAGGTGCTCCCGACCAGACAATCTTACTACTCTGTCTTTACCTGTCCAACGCAGCGATTCTTGTTCTCCCGTTGGACGCCGGCGAGGTGCTCCTGGCCAGGCAATCTTACTTTCTTCTGTCTTTACCTGTCCAACACGGCGAGTCTTGATCTTCCGTTGGACGCAGGCGAGGTGCTCCCGGCCAGACAATCTTAATTTATCTGTCTTTACCTGTCCAACACAGCAAGTCCTGATATCTCGTTGGACGCCGGCGAGGTGCTCCCAGCCAGACAATCTTACTTGTCCTGTCTTTACCTGTCCAACACAACGAGTCTTAATCTCCCGTTGGACGCCGGTGAGGTGCTCCCGGCCAGACAATCGTACTTTTTCTGTCTTTACCTGTCCAACAGTCCAATATTTGTCCAATATTTGGGGGGATCTTAGTCTGGCGGCTGTCCTATATTATATTGCTTTTTTGGGGGTTCACTGGGTTCAGGCCATTCCCGGCTAGGAGCCCTCCCCCAGGACAGCATGCCTACAACGTATTACCATACACGCCAAATACGCATTACATTTATCGTGCTAGTAGATGTAAGTGTGAAATTAAGTTTATAAACGAAGTTTATAAACTAAGTTTGGGAGGAGCACATCAGATACTCAGGCTAATTAGCACAGGTGGTACACAATCTAGGTAATCAACCCTTGGAC
Source organism: Schizopygopsis malacanthus (assembly GCA_027474115.1). Lineage (NCBI taxonomy): Eukaryota > Metazoa > Chordata > Actinopteri > Cypriniformes > Cyprinidae > Schizopygopsis > Schizopygopsis malacanthus. Next base: position 10,267,510 of record CM049876.1, read on the forward strand.
ATAAATACAGCTGTCTTACCTCCATCTAGTTGACGGTTAAGCAGCATCCCTCCACCACCCCTTCTCCACCAATATCACTAGAATTCTAATCACACGGGGGGGGTTCACTGTATTCGGGCCATTCCCGGCTAGGAGCCCTCCCCCAGGACAGCACGCCTACAACGTATTACCATACATGCCAAATACGCATTACGTTTATCGTGCTAGTAGATGTAAGTGTGAAATCGTGAACTATACCACAGTGACTATAATCTAGAACATGATCAAATATCAAATGTGTTAAACTGAATGAAGTGATGATGGTGAGAACAGAGCAGATTTGACTTTGACTTCCTCTGCTTGATCTTCCTGTCTTTGCTTTAAAGCTGCAGTAGATTCATCTTCAGTGTTGTTTGGAGGGAAGAAGATTTTATTCTGAAGTGTCTGCATGAGTCATCTACGAACGCATCTTCAGCATGTTGGAAGCCCAGACACTGAAGACAACGATCGTGTCCGTCATCCGCAGACAGGAAACGACCGCAACCAGAAGGACACGGATGAAACGGCATCTTGAAAAACGCGATCGTCCGTGATTTGCTCTTTTATAATTTGCTCTCTTAGTTGAAGTGCCCAGGGGAATCGCTGATGAGAGGGACTCCGCTGATCGCACCGTTACGCCAACCAGGAGCAAAACAAAGATGAACGGCTTTGTGGAGATCAGCACTCTTCTCATCCACTCGGCTACGAAGCAAAAATCTAATGAGTAGATGCACCTGTCGCCCTTTTATACCCATATACACGGGGAGTGGCTCAGGTATGCAAAATCCACTAGCCAATTTCATTGGCGTTTTCTCTTTAGTCAGAGATGTTCGGGGCTTCCAGGTAAATCCCCTATGTCGTCACGACATAACTCGTAGTGACCGACAGATAGGGAACAGCAGATCCTCCAACAGTCATTCTACAATCATTCTCAACTTCATCTTTTTACCCTAATAAATCATTCAGAAAGAAATATTCAGTGCAGTTTAAACATCGTCTGGTTATAAATAATGTGACTGATGATGAATTAGGAGTTTATTACTGTATGAACACAGAAACACCTCCAAAACTCAGCAACAGCACTAGAATATACTTCACTGGTGAGTTCATTTATTAATTCAGTGATCAAGACATAGTGATGATCCCTGCTTACATACATATACTGACAAAATGTATAGCCTGAATGCACTGTAAGTCGCTTTGGATAAAAGCGTCTGCTAAATGCATAAATGTAAATGTAATACTAGTCATTAACTACTTACATTTTTTTTTAATTAATGAAAAACAATATATTATTTTTTAATATGATAAATTATAATTGTCTGAAGTGCTACAAATCTGCAGACAGTAATATTTTTTACAGTAACAGACTATGGACACTTTTATTACAGAATCAACTCAACTAACTGTGTTAACTGAGTGTCACAATCATACAGTGACTGATTATACCGAGCAAAATCAGACACAGTGGAAGATTATTAGCATCATATCTCCTCTGATGAATGGACTTCTGCTCATTGTTCTGATCGGTGAGTTAATTTTCAGCCATCTGTAAAAATATTTCTACATTATTGTAGAACTGTTTATTAAATATACTGAATTTAAACTGTTCCATTTCTAGGACTATTAAATGTTTTTGTTGGAAACAGCAGAACAATCAGGACTCAACACTGATCTACAGCAGACACAAGTTACAGAACAGCATCAGCACTATTTACACTTAAAAAACTGTGAATCCATCATTATTACTAAAATTAATTTCTGTCTCGATAGTTATTGAGGATTCTTGCTGACCTGTACAATAGCTTTCTATAACATGTATTTAGATTAATTTTTGTTTGATTGCAGCTAAAAATTATAATATTGATTTTCAGTAAGCCATGGTGGACTTTTCCAAACTGCATTAAAATATTCAGTCCAACCAATCCAGCAGCACTTATACTGCTCTAAACCTGCTGAAGATATTAACACATGACTGTTTTTATATTTATTTTGTTTTCTTGATGTTTAAATCAGATCAGGGGTCAGATCAGAACCATGACATTCATGGGAAAATTCCCCCCAAAAAACAAAACAAAAGAAAATAAAAAACTTAAACTTAAAAATAAATACATATACAACTAAGTTAAATACTGACTGTATTTTATATTGTTCATATTTTCCTTTCTAAAGACGTGATCATAATTATTTTACTGAGCCGAAGGCTTTTATATTTCTCTTTAAGATTAACATATAAAAGTAGAAAATATTACATTGGAAATATTTACTATTAAGTGGAAACTTGTTTATTGAATAAATATTGTATTAATGTTTTACACTTGAAAATATGTAGCAGTCTTTGTATTTTAGTGGGTCTTGAAGAGAATCATCATATTCTGATGTTGGTGGCCTTAAAACATTTTGAAAACTCCTGCTTCAGATCAGATGTTTGTTTAGGAACTGAATCGGTATCTGCTGAAATCTGTTTATCTGAGAATGCTTGTCGACGTTGATATTACTTTTTCTACTTTGACCTTAGAATGGAGTGTATGCACATAATTTGTGTGAAGCCTGATCGGTTGTGTTTTCAATGCTGCTGAACCAAGAAGAGGTTACATGTAATACGGTACAGAGGACGGTTTATTTTGTCAAGATGGTTTAATTGCCTGTAAATTAAATCTGTATTACACAAAAAAAAATGGCAAATGATCTTAAGATGATAAAGTCTGTTAGAGTTAAATGTAGTGGCTTGTATTTTATTTATATAAAAAACATATTTTTCGTTTTGTTGTTGTTTTTGTTTGTTTGTTTGTTTGTTTGTTTGTTTGGTTTATTTTGTTAGTTTTCTCACTCTGTTTAAAATGTGTATAGTTTGTCTGCTGAGGTTTTTAAAATATGTTTTATTTTGAGAAAACATCTATGTGAATACTTTATCATTCAAATAGGAATAATGATAAAAACTCATACTTTTCCCGACTAGACATTTATGAAAAACACCCTTATTCTAAGAGCACAATGCAGTTGTTACACAACCTGGAAGTCATAATGAAGCATTTTTCTAAATAAGTTTATTATAAAGTTGCTTCATTATTTTCACGTGTGTGTGTTTTTGTGTGTGTTTGAGTATGTGAATTTTGATAATCTACTGGAAATATATTTAGCTGGTTATTACTATTCACGACAGTATCTTTATAATAGCTATAAACAGCATTTTGCTTCAAATTAAATAATTTCAACGTCATATATATAATTTAAATATTGAAGAATTTGGAATGTATGACTGTATGAACACAGACAAACCTTGAGCACTATTTATAGATTCGTTGTAAAAAAAATAAAATAATACAATATATATATATATATATATATATATATATATATATATAAACTAATAACACTACACAGTAACTAAACTGCTTAAGCTGCTGAAGTGCTAAAACAAAACCAGAAACATGTTCCACTGGTTTTGACACGTGACAACCTTCACCTTTGTCTAGAGTGGAGGTTAAACTGTGAAACGAGAGCAGAGTTAATACCTTTATTTTAATAAAGATCTCACAGTCTTAACCACCGATGGAAAAGAGCAGCATTGCTGTATGTCTGATAAAACCTCCTTTACTGTTCTAATGAAGAAAATTTAGCCGCCTACATCTCGGATGGTCTGAGGGTGAATAAATTAACAGCAAACTTTCATTCGTGGGTGAACTAGGCCTTTAACATTTTCTTTAATTGACTTATAATTATGGTATATTTTAAAACACAAAGAACAAATCAGCAAGTAATTTTTTTCAGCTGTTTAGTGTTTTTATTTTATTTTTATCATATTATTTGTTAAAATACCCATGTTTATTGTTAGTCCTTATAGGTATAATTCACCCAAAAATGAAAATTTTGTCATTAATTATACTCACCAAAATGGCACTATATACGGTAACATGGAGGAGATAAATTATTGAATAAAGTCGTTATTTTTGTTTTATTTGCACACAAAAAGTATTCTCGTAGCTTCGTAAAATTACGATTGAACCCCGTTTCTGAGCCTTAACCATGTTAGGATTCTTGCTGTCTATGGAGGGTCAGAGAGCTCTCTTTATTGATCAAAAATATCTTAATTTGTGTTCTGAAGATGAACGAAGGTCTTACAGGTTTGGAACAACATGAGGGTGATAAATTAATGATAAATTAATTTCATTTTAGGGTGAACTATCCCTTTAATGTCACCATGATTAGTTCAAAATCATTGAACTGGTCGTAAATTTAATTAATTATTATTATAAAGAAAAGAATAAATAAGATGGTAGGCTGTAGCTTATACACTATTTGTTCACTGTCTGGCTGTCTCACAAAGATGTTCACCTCAGAGAAGACAGTATACATATACTGTTACGGTTTGTGTTTCGTGTCATTATTCTTCTTGATTTCTCACAATAATTAGTTTGTGTGATTTTCCTGTGCATTCAGCCACAAACTGCTGCACACTCAGAAGAAACACGTACAATGACAGGAGCTGGACAATAGATTACATTTGCAGTTTGCAGAAGATCATACAGCTTTAGAACAACATAAGGTTGACTTATTATTTACTGAATTCACACTATCCCATAAACAGATTGTGAAAGTGGTAAATAAACAATAAACCTATAGAGACAGCATGATAAGGATTACAAAAGTAAAAGAGCACTGTTGGTATATTGGGGCAACATAACTGTCATCTGTACACATTTAATGAAGTGATGAGGCTCTTCGTTTTTGAGCTCATGGATCGTTGTGTGTTTAAAAGTGTGTACAATGTGGTCAAACTTGACTTCCTCTTCTTCATGTGCATGTCTTTCTTGTCTTCTCGTGCAGTGGCTTCATCACACGTTGTGAATTTTATATTGAAGTGATCAAGAAACAACATGAAGATCATTCGGCTTCAGCTCTGTGAGTTTACATGTTATAAATATTTTTAACATATATTCTTTACAGACTTAATATTTTTATAATATTTGTTTTTATTATCATTATTCACACAGTGGTATTAATCTGTTGTCAGTATGCAGTGGCAGATATAATAACTGATCTGGGATCAAATGTGTTCATAAACTGTGATCTTGATGAAAATGAGGTTTATTGGATTTTACTGAAAACAGCAGATCCTCCTCCAACAGTGATTCTACAATCATTCTCAACTTCATCTTTTTACCCTAATAAAACATTCAGAAATAAATATTCAGTGCTGTTTAAACATCGTCTGGTTATTAATAATGTGACTGCTGATGAATTAGGAGTTTATTACTGTATGAACACAGAAACACCTCCAAAACTCAGCAACAGCACCAGAATATACTTCAATGGTGAGTTCATTTACTTCTGTAATAATTAAAACAGTCTGATAATCAGTGTAATAATTTTTTTAAGTTTGTTATTTGTTATTTATAGAAAAACATAAGGCCTCTCATTGGTCACTCCACAGAGAAATAAATACATGTTTTATATTTAATTCAGTTTTGCATCATTGTCTTTGTGCTCCAGTAAAAGTCTTACAGTAACAGACCGTGAACTCTTTCATTACAGAATCAGTTTAAACCACTGAGTGTCACAATCATGCAGTGGTGGAGTTTATTGAGCAGAATCAAACACAATGGAAGATTATTATTATCATATCTGCTCTGATGAATGGACTTCTGCTCATTCTGCTGATCAGTGAGTTATTCTTCTTAAATTAAATTAGCAAATTAAATAAACACAAGCGGTGCTGTCTGTGAAAATATTAAATATGATGCTCATCTAAAGTAAGGAGGTGAATATGTTTTTCATTATTAGTCTTTTGACTGTTATTTTGGCATGTTTCTCTCTCCATATATTGTTAGAGTTAAAAAAATAATGAATCTGAATTCTGTTTCTTAGTTTCTGCTGTTGGAAAAACAGAACGGTTGGAAAAACACATTCATAATGTTGATCTGCAGACTAAAGTTACATATCAGCTTCAAGACGCAAAACTATTACAAGTGCAATAAGGTAAATATGTGAAACCATTTAAAATATTCAAATTGTTACTAAAAATCTTTACTATTATTTTATAAATGTTTTTATTTCTATAAGTATACAATAAACTATAGTAGACTTTTGTTCAGATTAATTTTGTGTGAAGTGGAGCTGAAATGCTAATTGTTTTCATCATTGCTCTTTCAGTACGCCGAGGGTCATCACATCTGTGTATGATTATATAACATGTTCTTGGATATGATGTGGATTTTCCTGAAGAATAAATAGTTTTACAAAATCAAGCGAAAACTGGGGCTAGTTGTCACAATTTTCCAGTAAAAAATAAAATATTTAGAACATTCTGTTTAGACATAAAACTTGATAGTTTGCATAAAAAAACTATTAAACTAAATATTGAATATCTGAATAAAATGGAATATTTCCACCTTTAGCAGCCAGAGAAAAGATACTGTTTAGGAGTTTACACAGATTTAAGCATCATTATTGGACTAATTGGTTCATATTACTTTCGTTGACAAGTCTGATTTATTTTTTTATCAAGTTCATTTGCATTTAGCCTTTCAAATGTTTTTTGTATGTAACAATAAATTAAATTTCTAAAACATGTATGATTGTATGTATCTCAGTTTATGAAGCTCAAATAAAAACAGCAGCATTACTTTATAAACCCTGCGGTACTTCATTATATGATGCTTATTGTTTATATATAGATATGAATAGTTAACAATATATGACGCAACTTCTTGCTTGATACTGAAGTTTATATTTATAGACAGTTTGTATATTGTTTAAATAAGCATTACATGTTTTGTATTACATTTTCTTTCATTTATAATTCTAGAAAAAATTTAAATCGTATTACATATTTTTTGTGTAAGAAACAAGGAAAGACCCAAATAATGTTCAGTGCAAAACATCCAATTAAACAGCCTTTGAATATTAATATCCACTGTTTTCTCTATTGCTCTTTATTGAGTTAAGTTTTGAATAAAGCTCCGTGTCTGTCAGTTTTTGGTCTGGTCTTCTGTCTCTAAGTGTCTCTAAATGTTGTTGTTCAGAGAAAAATCAAAAAGTGTTATTGTACAGGAAGTATTTAATCATATGGTTTTTTTTAGATCTAAAGTTCTGCTCAAAAAATATTCAGATTCTCTGACTGAATATTATCAATGCGATGACCAAACAGAGAAACATGCAGGGTTTCTTTTTTAAATATTTCAGTCTCAAAAAATTATTTAATTTCTCAGTATTTTAACACGTTTTGATTATAATTAGGCTGGTTTATAAACCATGTCAGCGAGTTGTGTGAATTTTGTCAAGCAATCCATATTTCAGTGTAGAATGGTGAAATTAGACAACATTTATTAATGTGCGATCGCATGATTATTATTCTCATTTTAAATTTCTATTGTAAAGCAGCTGTCAAAAAAAATATGTTTAGTATAGTTTATACAGCGTTATGCAATATTCTTCTAGCACCAAAGAAGCATTAATATTATGCAGTTATTTTCACCTTTTATTACCGGAGACCTCACTGGTGGATACATGCAATCAAACATCTCTTACTGTGAGTGAAAACACGTTTAAGAGAAAGCTCAATCTGTTTTGTGTGTGAGATATAAATCTATATATATATTTAAATATAGTACAATCAAAACAATTATGACAAAGCTACGAATCCCCTTTCACTTTTGTTAATATCAGTGTTTTTATTGATGCTTTGTATAAATGTATATACTACTGACACAAGGCAGCAATATTCAGCACAGCAGCTGCTTCTGCTCGTTTGATTAATATTGATTAATAAACTCTGCATATGGATGCTGCTTATTTTCATTACACTGATAGATCAAATGACTTCTGTGAAGACAGTTAACCTGATATGTTTGGACACTTGGAAATCTATTCTGTTTTTATCAGAGCTCCTCTGCTGCCCTCTGCAGGTCATTCATGATGAACTAATTAGTTAACTAGGAGATAAATCAAATCAAATCAAATCATTTTTATTGTCACATCACCACAGCACAAGTGCCTTGGTGAGTGAAATTCTTAAGAGTGTGCTCCAGACAGTGCAAAAAAAAACAAAAAACAATTTACATATAGACAGTACCTATATTTACAGACTGTACAGAAGACAATGTGCAAAAAAAAACACACAGTGTGTGCATAATGTAGAATGTGTACATACAGTATACAGTGTATAATGTGTATTGATTACTAAGTATGTCTTTTAGTACACACAGTGTACTAAAAGACATACTTAGTAATCAATACACATTATACACTGTATACTGTATGTACACATTCTACATTATGCACACATCTATACATAGTAATACGTGAAGGTGCAACAGATTATACATTATACAGTATATTTGTGCAACAATGCAGATTATTTGTGCAACAGATAGTTGTGCAAAGGTGCAACCGATTATTCATATGCAATGTCGTGGATGTGCATTGTATGGTGTCCAGTGATAGCAGATGTGTTAGTGCAGTGTGTGCGTGTAGTCCAGTAGAACTGTGTTAAAGTGCAGTGCATGGCATGTTGTGTGAGTGGGAGTGTGATGTAGGGCGAGTTATTTCTGACTGCTCATTAGTCTGATAGCCTGAGGGAAAAAGCTGTCCCTCAGTCGGCTAGTGCGGGATCGGATGCTGCGGAGACGTCTCCCTGAGGGCAGCAGAGAGAGCAGACTGTGGGACGGGTGGCTGGAGTCTTTGATAATCCTCCGGGCTTTCCTTGTACGCCGCCTGGTGTAGATGTCCTGGAGGGAGGGAAGCTCACCTCCAACAATGTGGCGGGCAGTTCGCACGACCCTTTGCAAAGCTTTGCGTTTGCCAGTGGTGCTGTTTCCAAACCAGGCCGTGATACAGCCGGTCAGGATGCTCTCCACAGTGCAGGTGTAGAAGGACCTGAGGATTCTGGGGCTCGTTCCAAACTTCCGCAGCCGCCTCAGGAAGAAGAGACGCTGATGTGTCTTCTTCAGCACTGCATCTGTGTGAGCAGACCATGTGAGATCCTCGGAGATGTGAACGCCGAGGAACTTAAAGCTGTTAACCCGCTCCACACAACATCTTGTCGATGGTGATGGGTGTGTTCTCTGCTCTGTCTCCTGTAATCCACCACCAGCTCCTTGGTCTTGTCGATGTTGAGTGAGAGGTGGTTCTCCCGACACCATTTAGTCTCACCTCCTCTCTGTAGGCCGTCTCATCGTTGTCGGTGATCAGGCCTATCACCGTTGTGTCATCAGCAAATTTGACGATGACATATAACTAAGTTAACCAACATGTCCTTGATCATCCAGAATTACAGGCAGTGACTAAGTCAAGTCCACCAGCTAAACGAACACCATACCAGCAAAAAAAGAACTGAAAAGTCTTGGCCAACTTGTTAATTTAGTCTTTTCAGCAGGATCCTACCATTGACAAATATTCTTTCATATTAAGATAAGGTTAATCACATTATTTCATGTATTGTTTATACAAGAAATGTCTTTTCAGCACGAGCTGAGCCTTTTGTATTGTATGTGTTTTTGTTGTGTGCTATTATGTGGTCAGGTTGCTTTTGGAGTCTGTTCTCATCAGGCTGGTTCAGACAGATTCAGTTTTCAGAGGTGGAACCTGATGGCATTATATTAAGTTTTATATGTACCTTAAGGAGTGATGTTGACTAGAATAAATGATTAATCTGTCTCCTATTTAGTATTTTCCTTATAGAATGGTCAGATTTGTCTCTTAGCATATTTTGGCATTTTTGAAAAGTCTCACCCAACACATATTTTTTATTAATTTTTTTATTATAACATTATAATACATAAATCGTGGATTTTATCTTTGTGGTTTATACATTTCAGCCTACATGCAGCCATTGAGTACTACAGCCATAAAGTGACTTTATATTTTTTATAATTTGATATTTCTATGCCATCATATGCCACCAGATGTCACCAAAATCATCAAAAGTTTAGGTTTTGGTTATTTGGAACTTACTATACTGAAGTGAAATAAATATTAAATATAACATAAAATGTTGCATATTTTACATAATCAAACAGGGTAATACATGGTAATCTTACAGGAAAACATGTATTTAAAACACCAAAAATCACAATAAAAAGCATAAATTGCATTTTATATATGGCCATTTTTATTCTGACAACTGTTCCAATGCTGTGACGAGGCATAGACCATCTCAATATTCTCAATCTGCTGGGGGCGGATGAGCAAGTGAGTAGTCTGGTATGATGTGAACACACTGTCTTGCCATTGGTTTTGTTTGTCGTCAATACAAGAACATGAAAAGAATGCAGAAATTCCAGCTACATCCTCATACATGCTGAGAAAAACAGAAGTCCCAAACATGCAGCCTCGTCATGAATTCTCCTTTCAAACATTACTGTTAAGCAAACAAAGGTTTGTGTGTTGCTTGTTTGTTTTCATTCAGTTGGATTCTCCTAAACTCTTTTATTATTATCATTATCTATTCTTGTTCATTGTTATCATGTTATGCTAATGCTAACATTTGCCTTCAGTTTAACATGTGTTTCATCCAAGAAATAACATGAATGCAAGCCTTTTTATTGTATGTATTACAGCATTGTATTGTGTTTTTGTATTATACAGGCTGATATGGACTTCAAAATAAACTTTTAAATAAACTGTATATTCTGAGTCTACAATGAATTTAATCTTTTTTCTTTGCTTGGCTAAGAAAACCGATAACATTATTTAACATATAGCACTATTCTACCAAGAAATACCTTCCATGCTAAATCAAAACATGTGTATTGCGTGCATTATCTCATTGTTGAATTGAGTTTCTGTGGTATATGTACATACTGACACTGAATCCTGTTCTGATAGTGATCAGACTGGTTGTTAAATACATAGACACGTGTCATTTAGTTTGCGTGTCAGCTGATGCCAGTGCTTTACATTCACTAGGTGTGGAGTTAATGTGGTGACTCTTGGCACCAGGATGTTTGAGATATAAACACTGTCACAAGACAACAGATTGTGGGAGAGCATTGCTATTGAGCGACTATATTTTATTGCAATAGGTAGCACTTTAATGTTAATGTTGAAGAGAGAGAGAGAGAGAGAGAGAGAGAGAGAGAGAGAGAGAGAGAGAGAGAGAGCATCAAGAAGAGGGTCCCAGCTAAGAAAAAACAGAGCAACAGTTAGAATCTTCTTTTATCTCTTCCTTGACCATGTGACTAAAAAACAAATGTCATATATTCAAACTGACCAATAAGCAGATTACAGCTTTCTCGTGACAATTAGCAGACCCTCAACATGCACACATATTGGTCTATAGGCCATGATCACAATCAGCCCTTCTGTGCTTTGAGGTAATCCAAATGGCCCTTTTGTTTCTGAAGACAGGTTTGGGAAAGCAGAAGTCAACCCTCCAGCACCAATAGAGTTCCTGCCCATTGGTGGACAAGATCAGAGATGGTTAAAGAGAAACTTTGAAGAAATTGATCTACATTATTAAGCAGGTCACAGTTATCATGTAATATGCAGAGGAAGAAAGATCTTTCTGAAGATGACTATGTCTAGACAAACTAGTGTAATGTCTTGCAAAATGCATGAAAACAACAAATTTTTCACAAAAACTAAATAGATATAATTTATTTGTGATGACTAACAACACAGAATAACTTGGTCAGGCATATTACGGAAAATTTATGTCAGACAAATCAATGGTGTTGAAAGGGCAGCTACATAAAAGCCACAGTTGAGCAGCATACATGTACTTATTATTTTGTTTAATCCTTTTTAATTTCACTAATATGAAAACATGTAGGAATGCCTGTAGCTACCTGCTGAAAAGGTATAGAGCCCGTGATTGATTATGTTGATCAGAAGAGAGGCAAATTTCAAATTTAATTTATGCAGTTTGCAGACGCTTTTATCCAAAGTGACTTACAAATGAATTAAGGATATATATTTTTTGTAAGTATGTGTATTCCCTGGGAATTGAACCCGCAACCTTTTGCGCTGCTAATGCAATGCTCTACTACTGAGCCACAGGAACACTTATGTCAGAATTTGACATATGCTATTGTATTAGAAATCCCCACACAGTAGCTTTAACTATCTTTTCTGAAAAAGTAATTTTCAATGTAAAATAACAGAAAGTATAGTGTTATAAACGTACATTCAAAAAAAGAAAAGAAAATATTAAAAACTTTGCTAGATTTACAATATTAATAACTGTGGATACACATCATGACAGTCTGTGAGAAAGGTCCATAATTTTACAGTGAAACTGGCACAATATTTTGTAGTTTAACAAATGAAGATGAGAACTAAAACTAAGATTCCCCTTCATGGGAACTTCGAACTGCGTCCCCTAGGGGCCACTATGGGGAACGCCTCCAGCGTGACTCGTGCCTGAAGAAACATATGAAAAAACACCATCCGTTGGCCGGCGACAGCCCATGACGTCACTACCGGCGCGACCACAATATAAGGACGGCCGGGTGAATACATCATCAGCTTTTTCGTCTTCACTGACTGGTCTGTTTGAAGAAACGTGCATTCTGGTAGGAATACAGTTTTCCTTTATTTATCATGGCGATCACTAGCAAGGCATTTAAGATTGGGTGTGGATCCGCGTTATTTGAAACCCGATGACACACACAATCTTTGCGTCTTTGGTTTGGGCAGCACACACGCGATGTCCTTGAGGGGAAATCAGCGTGCACTGTGAGCTTTTTCTATTAAAAGCTCCGCTCTCGTCCTGTCCCTCTTTTCAAGGAAAGAGGGGCAGCCATCTGCTTCCCGCGATTCGGGACCCACCGCTGCTGAGGCACGGAGGCGAATGATATTAGCAGTTGGATCTGGCCGATCAGTTAGAGAGGGACCGCCCCCTTGGTGCGCATCGGCCGAGAACGAGAGTTAGCTGCTGGATTGTGACGATGCGATCTTTCTGACATCATCAGATTCAGCGGCTAGTGCTCTGCTGGGGCAGTAGATGTTTGAGGGTGAGGAAGTTGAGACTAAAACCTCTCAATCCCTCTGCACTGCATATGAACGAGTTTGGAGGTTATGGTTCATAAAAATAATTCTTTTTGGCCATAAATCCCCAGCTCGAGTGAGCCTTCCTTTCTTCATAAAATCTCGATGTGGAGGTTGAGAAGGAGTGGAAAAAGCTATTTTTCTCGTATTCATAGGTTTCAGCATACTAGTAATGCTGACACTAAGGGGATGCATGAAAATGGCTATGAGGGGATGCCCCCTGTGCAAGAGATGATAACCAGCTTATCTCTCTGTGGCGAGACATCCTCTCTCAAGGCTCCCTCCTGGCCATCTAAGCCCCTGAATCTCGCTTAAATGGCAGGGCATATGCACTCTCAAGGCTCCCTCCTGGCCATCTAAGCCCCTGAATCTCGCTTAAATGGCAGGGCATATGCAGCGGCAGGTCAGGCGTATCAGACTGACCTGCTGAAAGACCTGGAGATAAAATCCAGGGCTGAGCCCGAACAACCAGGGGTCCTAGCCCGTCCTGGTCTGAGGATCAGAGATGGGCACAGAGGGCTAGTGTCGCGACTCGTGCCCCTCCCCCACCTGCGGGTAGGGGTAGAGGAAGGTACAGGTCAAAAAGAGGTAGGCAAGACCTGAGGAATGTGATCCAGGCGAAACGTCCTCAACAACGTTCTCGTCAGGACCAGAGTAACTAACATCTACTCCCTTCCTTCAGGGGGCTTAAACACGGCCCTTAGCTTCCCCTCTTTAATTCCCCTGCAACCGCATACCCCACCTGACCGAGGTTAGGTGGGAACCTAAGATTGTGGTCCGGGCTGAGGCCCCTTGGAGGCTTCCGTGGGAACATCCTCGGTCCTCAGGTAATTATGGCTGCAATCCCATGGATTAGGCCTCTAATGCTCCACTTATATCGCCCTAGCCATGCTGGTCGAGCCAGCATTGCTCCCCTCACCTTAGAGGGTCACCTATGAGCATGCTGCCCCTTCTGAGCATTGTCAGTAGAGCTAGTATTGCTCCCCTCACCTTAGAGGGTCTTCTACGAGCATGCCGCTCCTGTATGAGCGTCTAAGTTCCCTCTCCACTCTCCAGAGCTCGCTGTTGGTGGAGCTAGCATTGCTCCCCTCACTTAGAGGGTCATCTATGAGCATGCCACTCCCTTCTGAGCGTCTGAGCTCATTCTGAGGAATGAGTTTTCCGCTCTCCAGAGCTCGTTGTCGGTAGAGCTAGCATTGCTCCCCTCACTAGAGGGTCACCTATGAGCATGCCGCTCCCTTCGGAGCGTATGAGCTCATTCTGAGGAATGAGTTTTCCGCTCCTCAGGGCTCTGTGATAGGTCGCTCACCTTGCTGGTCGAGCTAGCATTGCTCCCCTCACTATAGAGGGTCACCTTTGAGCATGCCGCTCCCTTCTGAGCGTCTGAGATTTTCACTCCAAGGGATGAGTAGTTCTCCGCTCCGAGTAGAACGTAATACCAATGTATAAGTGCACACGCTAAACTCTGGGCACTTTCTAAAATCCACTTAGTGGTAAGATCGCACATCAAGTGTTTTGCGTTCTTTCTAAAATCCATGCTATGGTAAGTACACACGCTAGACTTTGGGCACTTTTCTAAAATCCACCCAGTGGTAAGTTAGCACATCGAATGTTCTGCTTTCTTTCTAAAAATCCCGTAGGGTAGGGTTACGCGCGCAGCTTCATGCCCTTATTTGAGTTGGTCAGGCCCCGGCTTGTGCCTTGGGCACCACTCCTGAGCGTTTGAGTTCTCTCTCAAAATGAGTTCTCCGCTCTCCAGAGCTCGCTATTGGTAGAGCTGGCGTTGCTCCCCTCACTTAGAGGGTCACCTATGAGCATGCCGCTCCCTTCGGAGCGTCTGAGCTCATTCTGAGGAATGAGTTTTCCGCTCCTCAAAGCTCTGTGGTAGTTCGCTCGCCTTGCTGGTCGAGCTAGCATTGCTCCCCTCGCTATAGAGGGTCATCTATGAGCAAGCCGCTCCCTGCTGAACGTCTAAGTTCCTCTCACTCTGTACAATGAGTTCTCCGCTCCCCAGAGCTCTGTGATAGGTCGCCGGTTGGTCGAGCTAACACTGCTCCCCTCACTTAGAGGGTCACCTATGAGCATGCCGCTCCCTTCTGAGCGCCTAAAATTCCTCCCCTTCTAAGGAATGAGTTCTCCGCTCCATTAGAGCTCTGTGAGAGGTTGCTCTCCTGGTTGGTTGAGCTAGCATAGCTCCCCTCACCATAGAGGGTCACCTATGAGCATGCCGCTCCTTTCTGGGCATCTGAGCTCCCTTACTCGGAAGACTGAGTTCTCCGCTCTCCAGAGCTCCTCATCGGTAGAGCTAGCACTGCTCCCCTCACTGTAGAGGGTCATCTATGAGCATGCCGCTCCTTTCTGAGTGTCTGAGACTCTCACTCCAAGGGATGAGTAGTTCTCCGTTCCAAGTAGAACGTAATACCATTATATAAGTGCACAAGTTAAACTCTGGGCACTTTTCTAAAATCCACTTAGTGGTAAGATCGCACATCAAGTGTTCTGCGTTCTTTCTAAAATCCATGCTATGGTAAGTGCACACGCTAGACTTTGGGCACTTTTCTAAAATCCACCCAGTGGTAAGTTAGCACATCGAATGTTCTGCTTTCTTTCTAAAAATCCCGTAGGGTAGGGTTACGCGCGCAGCTTCGTGCCCTTATTTGAGTTGGTCAGGCCCCGGCTTGTGCCTTGGGCACCACTCCTGAGCGTTTGAGTTCTCTCTCAAAATGAGTTCTCCGCTCTCCAGAGCTCGCTATTGGTAGAGCTGGCGTTGCTCCCCTCACTTAGAGGGTCACCTATGAGCATGCCGCTCCCTTCGGAGCGTCTGAGCTCATTCTGAGGAATGAGTTTTCCGCTCCTCAAAGCTCTGTGGTAGTTCGCTCGCCTTGCTGGTCGAGCTAGCATTGCTCCCCTCGCTATAGAGGGTCACCTATGAGCATGCCGCTCCTGTTGAGAATCGGAAGTTTCTCCACTTCTAGAATTCGGGGTAGATCGCTCGCCTGGTGGGTCGAGCTAGCATTGCTCCCCTCATCTTAGAGGGTCATCCATGAGCATGCCGCTCCTGTTGAGAATCGGAAGTTTCTCCACTTCCAGAGTTCGGGGTAGATCGCTCGCCTGGTGGGTCGAGCTAGCATTGCTCCCCTCATCTTAGAGGGTCATCTATGAGCATACAGCTCCCTTCTGAGCATCTAGTTCCCCGACATAGAACGTAATAAAATATATATAAGTGCACACGCTAAAGCAATGGGCACTTTCTAAAATCCACTTAGTGGTAAGATCGCACATCAATGTTCTGCGTTCTTTCTAAAATCCATGCTATGGTAAATGCACGTCCGCAATGCTATGGTAGGCACACGGTAGACTTTGGGCATTTTTCAAAAATCCACCCAGTGGTAAGTTAGCACATCGAATGTTCTGCTTTCTTTCTAAAAACCCTTAGGGGTAGGGTTACGCGCGCAGCTTCGTGCCCTTATTTGAGTTGGTCAAGCCCCGGTTTGTGCCTTGGGCCCCACTCCATGTAACCAAATATTTTGGTTTAAAAAGGGTAATGCTACCAAGGGGTCTGTTGAGACAGCTCCCTCAGCAAGCTCATGTAGAGCAAGCGGTAGCCCCTAGTGACCGGCCAGGACCTAGTGGCTACCACTAGGTACTTGGCCCTATCCCCTTAAAGGAATCTTTCTGTATAAGAATGATTCCAAACCTGTGAGCTCTACCTTGGGTCCGGTAATGCCGGCACCTAGCAGGTAAGTACTTCAGGTATGCAGCTCGGGTTTTTGGCCAAAGGAGGATAATGTCACTAACAGCATCAACCGTCCAAACAGGGGCAACTCCCTGAGCCAAATGGTAGAGTTGACTTGTGCTCGCCTCCTGCGGGAATTGGCTTGCATTCCCCTCAGCATGGCGGCGTGGGTATAACGTTCCCCATAGTGGCCCCTAGGGGACGCAGTTCGAAGTTCCCATGAAGGGGAACGTCTCAGGTTACGTATGTAACCATGGTTCCCCGAGTGGGGAACGAGACACTGCGTCCCCTAGGCTTTGGGGCCATGCTTCGGACGCAAGCTTCAGACGAAGAAGCGGATGATGTATTCACCCGGCCGTCCTTATATTGTGGTCGCGCCGGTAGTGACGTCATGGGCTGTCGCCGGCCAACGGATGGTGTTTTTTCATATGTTTCTTCAGGCACGAGTCACGCTGGAGGCGTTCCCCATAGTGGCCCCTAGGAGACGCAGTGTCTCGTTCCCCACTCGGGGAACCATGGTTACATACGTAACCTGAGACGTTTTTGATGAACTGAAGGCATGAGAGAGACATGGCAGAGATATGATTGGAGACACGGTGTTGGACGGCAGAGACATGTTCAGTATTACTAATGATGAAGACTAAGTAGATGTTCAAGAGTTCCATATCGAAAGGGGAAACTCCTGTTTAATGTTACTAAATACAGATTGGTTATCGATTGCATACTGCAAAAAACAATAACGCTTGAGCCTGCCAAAGGGGGGGGGGGGGAGGTTCGGGTTGACTTGCTATATAAGTCGGCCCAGAGCGTCATTTCATTAGAAACCTTCTCCTTCCCACGGAAGGAGCAGCACCACTCATCGTTGGATGCGAGTGGCATGGTTTCCTTCTGCGCATCTGAGAAGGAGCTCCCCCTCCATCTCAGTCTGCGTGGCCCAGCATGAACTCGGAGCTGATTCGCGTTCTCACGCGTGCTGTGGAGGAACTAGGCCTGGCAACTAGGCCTGATGGCTCCGGAAGAGCCCGCCCCCGGCCTCCTCGACGAGTGGTTCCTCAAGCATCGCCATCAGTCTCCTGTCGATAGTGACCAGCTCCGTTCATGCCAGAGGTCCACGAGGAGCTCACTAAAACCTGACGACCCCTTTACTCAAATGCCCAACATTATGTGTCTTTTGTGTCTTTAAATAATTTCCATCATGTTTGATGTGCTTGCAAATCACATGAATAATTTACTGATTCAAATGTGTCGTGTAGAGTTACAAGTAAGCATTTCCTAATGGGCCGCTCGGACCATTCGTCTGGGTCGATGGAGGAATACTGAGGTACACTTTATTTATTTAAATTTAAATTTACACAATGGGACGGCCCACATTGTACAGCGGCCCACCGGGAAAACTCCCGGTGCTACCAATGGCCAGTCTGACCCTGGTCTAAGACGATTCGTGCAATCGTTTTTACGATCAACTTAAGCTTACGATGCTTTTTCTTGAACTGTAGCAAGATATTAATTCTCATTCTGTTATATGATAAAACAAGCAGCCCATATTGTTTCTCTCTGTCTGTAAAACAGCAAGAGCATAACAACACAAAACAGTGTCTCATGCACCAAAGAGTCAGTTAATACTGAACTAATTCAGCTCAGAGTAACTTTTAACTTGAAGTATATTTAAATATATACCACATTTCATACACAATGGTTTATTAGAAAGAAATGTGAGGTTCTGTAGTAAATGATACTTTTATTATAATCTTACTGTCATTGTGTCTCCAGCTCACATCAGTGAATGTCTTGAAGTTTAAGATCATGTTCAGAGGAAAAACATGACAGGAAAACAGAACCACCAATAACATTGTATATCATAAACATTATTCTCCCAAGAAATGCCTTGCGTGCAAAATTAGAACATTTGCATTGTATATCATTGTTGTGTTTCTGTATTAACTGGACATAATCACACTGAAGACTGTTCTGGTAGTGATCAGATTGGTTGTTAAAAACATAGACACATATCAATTAGTTTGCTGTGGTATGTCAGCTAATGCCAGTGTTTGATGTTTCACATTCGTGAAGAGGCGTGGAGTTACTGTGGTGACACTCGGCACCAGGATGCTGGAGATATAAACAGTCACAAGACAAAATATCCCACACACACATTTCTCTATATCTATATATTTCTGCTGCTGTGGCTGGGGCTCCCAGGAGCCATCAAGGCCTCAAGTGGCCCAGTGCTTGTAAAGAGCCCAACACCATGTCTATAGTACATTCTGGGCATTATTGTTTTCTTTTTCACTCACATTGTTACAAGTCTAACTACAACCAAATACTGTTATTTAGCACCATGCTGATAAGGTTTATTTAGTCATTCTGCAATTCTGCGCCTGAACCACTGTAGTGAAAGCACTCATACCTTGCATTACCTCGCATTTACACAACATCCTTTAGTTTGTTAACATGAAAACTCATAGTTGTGTGTTATCACTTCTGTTTCTATTCAGTAATCATAGGATCCAATCCTGCTTTTTTATGTCAGGTTATGGTAATACTTTTTTCAAGGTCTATGGATCCAACTCTAGTATAGACATTGTGTAAGTGAATAATTTCAATGCTTATTAAGATACAGCTTATTCCTTAAAAATGTTGCTGTTTAAGTTTTGAGTGTTTAAGTTGTGAGGCCGGGAAGAGAGCACCCTATAGGGATCTCACTTATGTACCAAAATAATCAGGGATGGAAAAAGGGAAACCTTAAAGAGATTCCACTACATTACTAAGCAGGTCATAGTTCCCATGCAATATGAGAACCTGAATCTGACAGTTCAACAGTAGTATATCAGTAAAGAGGCAGCGGGTGATGATGTGGCCAGGAATATTGGCAAGTGAGATGAAAGGTCCCTTTAGAGTCTCTGAGGGTGTCAAAAATGATCTTTGCTAAATAGAGTTCATAAATGACAATGTTCTACTATAGTGTAATAAGAGTTGCCATGCCTTCTGAAATACAATGATTTTCATGCAGGACAATGTATGCTGCAAAGTACATTATTGACTCCCTGGTTGCAATAGGCATACAAAGATTTATATCTCATGGCGAGGCCACCATCATCCCCTGACCTTAATCCTATTGAGAACCTGTGACATCCTTGAAAGGAAGATCTATGAGGGGGTGGACAACAGTATACCTTGAAACAGTAGCAATGGAAGGCAATACTGGCATCCTCAAATTAAATATAGAAACATGGACTAACAAGTTCAGATGGAGAGTTGTCAACTAACTTAAACTGTACATTGTTTTGTTGTTTTATTCATTTTTTATGATCTGTTTGTACAACACATAAGACAGATTTCTGTTTCAAGTTCATTACAATCCATTGAATGTTTTAAAACTGCATATTTTGCACAACATATTTTGTTGTTTTCAGAAAATCAATAAAGCTGTTGTCATTATCAATAATTTTTTACATGTGGTAATATCCACATTGTAATATGGTTTACCAGTGTTGGGGCGATTTTAAATAACTCTCACCGTGTAAGAGACAAACTCAATAGTCTTTAAAAAAGTTTATTCTTTGCAAAGAAGGAAAGAAGGTCAGAAAGTCATACAGGAACTCACAGGTTGATACAGAGTGGGACAAGGAGGGTGCTCCTCTACCTTATATCTGGACTCTAGGCACTCAAGGTTACAAGCTCGCAACTGTACTTTTCCACTCAAGGTAAGAAAACAGTCCACTATGTTTCACGAGCATATAGAAAATAATGTAGAATCAACCCCATTTTTTTTTTCTTCAACACCACAAACCACGTGACAGTCATGTGAACAAAAAGTACACAGAATGGAATTGTTTGGCTGAGACATTTATGAGAAACGCTGCTTTGCATGCAAATTTCTACTAAATAAATGAATCTAATATATGATTTTAGTAAAGAGTGTAAAAAAGAAAAAACTCCAGATGCCATTTCATTTAAACATTTTATTGGGTCTTAAAGTTTACATTAGTACACAATAAAAAACAGTAGATTTTAGCTAAATAAAAAGTTCAGTATGAATATGTTGATTAACATATGGTCCTATACAAAATATGTCTAATTGAAATGCACAAAACACTTGCAGTGCATAACTGTTAAGGCAGCAAGATATTGACAGGCTCATGCTACTTTAACTTCAGGCAAAAAAAAATATTGTTTCCATATTTCAAGACCTCATCTGTTATTCAATAAGAATTAATGAGGCAAGAATATAACAACACAAGTGTATTTTGCAGCAGAAAGCTGTAAAAAATCAGCAAAAAGCAAATTTACAAAGTAGAGAGGCAAGGCCACATTTATTAATATGGCACATTTTACATTCACTGGTGTTTAAAAGGGCTTTACAAAAAAGTGATAAAGTAATCAAATAGTACAAAATATAAAACTAGTTATTAACGCTGCACTATGTAACTTTTGATAAGAATTTACAGCCTAGCACTTGCGGAGAAACATTACGTTTTAGTAATTGTGCACGTTGTGCATTAGCTCTGTTATTATACATGGATCAATCTTCAGCTGCACCACCGAGCTACAGAAGAATTTACATCATATGTGAAAAAAAATAGCTATCATATCACAATTATGACAAAAAAGGTCAAAAGTATGACATACTAAGTCAAAATTGACAAATATTAGACTGTGACAGTTCAGGGTTTTTTAGTATTAAGATTAGGTCAGCTCTTACTTCTCATAGCTTAATTTTTTATATTCTTTTTTAAACCCCAATTTGGACTATAAATGACTTTTTACCTCATAGTTTCAACATTTTAATCTCATAATTATGATTTACCAAAACATGTTTTTTTATGTGGGGAAAAGGGTCTACATATTGAGCCTTTGGTCACAGGAGATTCTTTATCATTGTGAATGACACCAATGACATTAAATCATCATATAAACACTTTATTTATATATAAAAAATAAATAAATATATAAATAACAAAAAGACAAACATAAAAAAAAAATTGGTATGAACAGGTAAGTACTTAAGTACTTTGACTTAACAGTGGGCTATTTAAAAGGACAGATCATCAACCAGTACTGACAATATTACCCAGATACAGTCTGGGTTTTCCGTGCATTTGCCTTCCAAATTTTATTTACAAACAGCGCCAACAGATGCAGCAGAAAACTCTCTTATAAAGGAAATAAATTAATAAATACAGGTTGAACATTTTCTATGAAACAACCAGTGTTTAAGTTCCCTTTCAAGGGTACTCCATTGCGTCGATTTGAGGCTTTGGGGAACGCTTTGCGTGATATGTCTTTTAAGCACATGTGAAATCAATCCAAGGTGAAATGGGACGTCAGAGCAGGTGACGTCACAAACCAGGAAGCTATAAAGCCTGCCCAAACGAAGCTGTCACTAGCTTTTTGTGTCTTCACAAGCACTCTGGGTGAAACTGTCCTTGTCTTATTTAGTGTTGTCTGTCAGTATTTAATTACTCAGAAATGGCGGGCAAGCAACAACAAGCTTTTAGAATGTGCGTTCATCCCTGCCCGCGTTATTTAACGGGTGGAGATACACACGTTCTTTGTGTTGCCTGTTTGGTAGAGGAGCATGCACGGTCAGCGCTCGAGAGCACAGCAATGTGCTTCCCTTGTGGACACTCAAATCAAATCAAATCACTTTTATTGTCACATCACCACAGCACAAGTGCCTTGGTGAGTGAAATTCTTATGAGCGTGCTCCAGACAGTGCAGAAAAACAACAGACAATTTACCTATGGACAGACAGTGCAAAAAAAAAACAACAAACAATTTACATATGGACAGACAGTGCAAAAAAAACAGCAAACAATTTACATATGGACAGACAGTGCAAAAAAACAACAAACAATTTACATATGGACAGACAGTGCAAAAAAAACAACAACTGCAATTTACATATGGACAGACAGTGCAAAAAAACAACAGCAATTTACATATGGACAGTACATATTTACAGACTGTACAGAAGACAATGTGCAAAATACACATACATATACTCAGTACGCTTAGTGTACTATAAAGACATACTCAATTATCAACGGCACATTATACACCGTATGGGCACATCTACATTATGTACAGTATCTATACATAATGTAGTCTATACATAGTAATAATGTGAGGTGCAACAGATTATAAATTAACAGCAGATTGGTTGAGCAGCAGATAGATGTGCAAAGGTGCAACAGATTATTCATATGCAGTGTCGTGGATGTGCATCGTATGGTGTCCAGTGATAGCAGATAGGTTGTGATTAGTGCAGTGTGTGCGTGTAGTCCAGTTGAACGGTGTTAAAGTGCAGTGCATGGCATGTTGTGTGAGTGGGAGTGTGATGTAGGTGAGTTATTTGTGACTGTTCATTAGCCTGATAGCCTGAGGGAAAAAGCTGTCCCTCAGTCGGCTAGTGCGGGATCGGATGCTGCGGAAACGTCGCCCTGAGGGCAGCAGAGAGAGCAGTCTGTGGGACGGGTGGCTGGAGTCTTTGATAATCCTCCGGGCTTTCCTTGTACATCGCCTGGTGTAGATATCCTGGAGGGAGGGAAGCTCACCTCCAACAATGTGGCGGGCAGTTCGCACGACCCTTTGCAGAGCCCTGCGGTTGCCAGCGGTGCTGTTTCCATACCAGGCGGTGATACAGCCGGTCAGGATGCTCTCCACAGTGCAGGTGTAGAAGGACCTGAGGATTCTGGGGCTCGTTCCAAACTTCCTCAGCCGTCTCAGGAAGAAGAGACGCTGATGTGCCTTCTTCAGCACTGCATCTGTGTGAGCAGACCATGTGAGATCCTCGGTGATGTGAACGCCGAGGAACTTAAAGCTGGTCACCCGTTCCACAGGTGTCTTGTCGATGGTGATGGGTGTGTGTTCTCTGCTCTGTCTCCTGTAATCCACCACCAGCTCCTTGGTCTTGTCGATGTTGAGTGAGAGGTGGTTCTCCTGGCACCATTTAGTCAGGGTACTCACCTCCTCTCTGTAGGCCGTCTCATCGTTGTCGGTGATCAGGCCTATCACCGTTGTGTCATCAGCAAATTTGACGATGACATTGGAGCTGTGTGTAGCTGTACAGTCGTGTGTGTACAGGGAGTATAGGAGTGGGCTGAGGACGCAGCCCTGCGGTGCACCAGTGTTGAGGATCAGGGGAGATGATGTGTTGTTGCCCATTCTGACCACCTGACTTCTGCCTGTCAGGAAGTCCAGGATCCAGCTGCACAGAGATCTGTTCAGTCCTAGAGTCTGGAGCTTCGCAACCAGTGTGGCAGGCACTATAGTGTTAAATGCTGAACTATAATCCACGAACAGCATCCTCACATAGGTGTTCTTATTTTCCAGGTGGGAGAGAGCAGTGTGCAGGGTGAAGGCAATAGCATCGTCTGTGGAACGGTTACTGCGGTATGCAAATTGTAGTGGGTCCAGTGAAGCAGGCAGCACAGAGCAGATGTAGTCTCTGACAAGCTTCTCGAAACACTTGCTGAAGATGGGGGTCAGAGCAACGGGCCTCCAGTCATTCAAGCATGTGATTTTATTTTTCTTCGGTATGGGCACAATGATGGATTTTTTGAAGCATGAGGGAACCACAGACAGAGAGAGGGACAGATTGAAAATATCTGTAAAAACCCCGTTGGAGTTTGCTCCGATCCCGCCTGGCGTTCTTTCATAATGAGGGCGCACAGGCTCGCGTTCCCCAGGGCTCTGGTCCCGCTGTTGCCAAGGAACAGCGAATGCTGCAGTCCTTGGGTTCACAAATGGATCTGTCAGCGGAGTTAGAGACGGGCACACTAAATAATGAGGACACGGGAAGCGCGCTCAACCGCAGCTTTCGAAGTGTAAAACGTATCTGAGGAACGTTATTACTTTTAAGAAAGCTGCGGGGAAGAAATCCTGATGCCCGAGGGCTCAGGCCAATGAGGACCCCCCCCCCCCCCCCCCGAAGTAGAGCGGTCAACACCTTATTTTAAGGTGTCCGTCTCCCTTCAGTGTCCTCAGGGGACCGTTCTATCAACCCTGCCCCCTCGTGTGCTTCAGGGTGCAGCGGTCTCCGGCGAGAACATATCTCAGGTTCCACCCGGAAACGTAGTGGCCTTGGGTTGCCCGCCCCCTCCGAGGAGGGTTTCAGAGCGGTCAGTTCTGACTCTTCCTGCCGGTCCGCTGTTTCAGCACGTCATTCTGACTGCACAACTACATATAAATCCAGAAACCAGCCTCGAGAGGCTGGTTTCTGGATTTATAACCAGTTTCTGGATTCTACATCTAGTAGAATCTAGATATTGCTGTCGCTGTAGATATCGTAAGTAGATATTGCTGGAAATGAAGTGTCCCCAACTAAGCAGGCCAGAGGCGACAGCGGCAAGGAACCAAAACTCCATCGGTGACAGAATGGAGAAAAAACCTTGGGAGAAACCAGACTCTGTTGGGGGGCCAGTTCCCCTCCGACCAGACAAACCAGTAGTTTGTTCCAACTTCAGCAAAATCAGATTGTAAGTGGTCCACTGGTTCCAGGGGTCTTTTCCCGATGGCTGTCTAGGTGACGGGGTCCTCGGTGGGCATCTGTCTCTAGGGCTCATCTATGTGTCCTAGACTCCGCTGACGTTCAGGGCTGTAGGGGCTGTAGAGGTTGTCTATAGGTGCTGATCCACCATTTGTGGTAATTCAGTATAATCGCTGAGGGTTGGCTTCCTCTGAGGTCCTCCGAGGGGTTGTCATAATCTCTTCTCAGGTGTTCGGTCATCTCAGATTATTTAAGGGTTGGATCCAGACTGAAGCTTGTGTAATTCCTAGTTACCACGGGATGTAAATCCCATAGCAGAACACAAACTAGGAGTTAAAATATTATTTTATCAACAAATAATAACAAAATGTTGCTCAACAAATGAGGAGGGCATCACTGAGGTACTGCTGCAGCCTTTGCATCACTTCATTGAGATCAGTGCATGGTCAGCAACTAAGTGCTAATGCCAGTAATGTGAAATAATGTGAAATGCCATAGTCTGTTCTTTGTGATATATTATCAAGTGAATATAATTATTGAACAAGGAAAAAATTACAGGGCAGGGCTTTTGCTATGATCTCATGTGAGATCTCTACCCTTGTGCCAGTAAACACATCACCAGAAAAAAAAAATAGTTTGAAGAGGGAGGGGAAGTTACACAGATCAGCAACAGCATTAAAGCAACTGACAATCGAAGTGAATAACACTGATTATATGGCACAATGTCACCTATAAATGGGTGGGAGATATTAGACAGCATGTTAACGGTCAGTTTCCCTTCATGGGAACTTCGAACTACATCCCCTAGGGGTCGCTATGGGGAACGCCGTCAGCATTACCCATGTCTGAAGCATACATACAAAAACACAACCTGTTGGCAGGCGACAGCCTATGACGTCACTACCGGCATGACCACAGTATAAAGGACACCGGAAGAATACATCATCCAGTTCTATCATCTTCACTGACTGCTTTGTTTGAAGCGTGCATTCTCTTAAGAGTACAGTTTTCTATCTATTATCATGGCGAGCACTAGCAAGGTGTTTAAGAAGTGTGTGGATCCGTGTCCTCGCTATTTGACACCCGATGACACACAAAAACTTTTCGTCTTTTGTTTGGGCGAGGAGCACGCACGCAATGTCTTCGAGGGGGAAATCTGCATGCACTGTGAGCTTTTTTCTAAGAAAAAGCCCTGCTCTTGTCTCTCCCTCTTTTCGAGGAAATCTTAGGGTTTTTAAGTAGAGGTTCCCTTAAGCTTTACCTAGAGAGTGCCGTCTCCCCTGCTAAGGGGACTGCTACTTAAAAACCCTTGGGAAGGGGGCTAACATTTAGATATCCTCAGATAGTTAAGTGTGTATGAAGAGCTACCAGAGGTGTACCCAGCTGAAAATACCCAGCCCACTCATTGTGGTCTGGGTATTTTCAGCTGGGTACACCTCTGGGAGGACGAGGAGCAGGTCCTGCTGGTCGCGCCCCATTGGCCCACCCGGACCTGGTTTCCTGAACTCATTTCCCTCGCGACAGCACCTCCCTGGCACATTCCTCTGAGGAAGGAACTCCTCTCTCAGGGGCTCGGCACCATATGGCACCCGCGTCCTGCTCTTTGGAACCTCCATGTGTGGCTCCTGGATGGGACGTGGCAGACTTGAGTGGTCTACCACTGGCAGTGGTACAGACCATCATTCAGGCTAGAGCTCCTTCAACAAGGCAAACCTACGTACTGAAATGGATTCTGTTCGTGACCTGGTGTTCTTCTCGCCGAGAAGACCCCCGAAGATGCACGATTGGAGTAGTGCTTTCTTTCCTGCAAGAAAGGTTGGAGCGTAGGCTGTCACCCTCCACCTTGAAAGTGTATGTAGCCGCTATCGCGTCTCACCACGATGCAGTGGACGGCCGGTCCCAGGGAAAGCATGATCTCATCGTGAGGTTTCCGAAGGCGGCCAGGAGGATGAATCCCTCCAGGTCTCCCCTTGTGCCCTCTTGGGACCTCTCTATCTTTCTGGCTGGACTTCAGAGGGGCCCCTTTGAGCCGCTGGACTCAGTCGAGCTGAAATTCCTGTCTCTTAAGACAGCGCTCCTGACCACGCTCACTTCCATCAAACGGGTCGGGGACCTCCAGGCGTTTTTGGTAAGTGAAGAGTGCCTTGTGTTCGGGCCGGTCTACTCTCGCGTTGTCTTGAGACCCCGGCCTGGATACGTGCCCAAGGTTCCCACCACGTCCTTCAGGTGGTGAACCTGCAAGCACTGCCCTCGGGGGAGGCAGATCCAGCCTTAGCGTTGCTGTGTCCTGTAAGAGCATTACGCACCCGGAGCGTCAGAAGCTCTGAGCAGCTCTTTGTCTGCCACGGAGGGCAGCAGAAAGGGAAGGCTGTCTCCAAACAGAGGTTGGCCCACTGGATAGTGGAGGCCGTCGCCTTGGCGTTCCAGTCGCAAGGCGAGCCATGCCCCCTGGGGGTGAGGGCTCACTCCACCAGGAGTGTTGCCTCCTCCCATGCGTTGGCGCACTGCGCCTCTTTAGCAGACATCTGCAGAGCTGCGGGCTGGGCGACACCGAACACCTTCACAAGATTGTACAATCTCTGCGTCGAGCCAGTTTCTTCCCGTGTGTTTGGTAAGTAATGGGCGGGAAGAACTGGCCGGTGTCACGCTCGCTACATTGAACCATAAATTAACTGAAAATAAGCTATTTGTGAAAGAGGAAGTATTTATGAGGGAAAAGTTTTTGTTGTAACCAAGAACATTATGCATGTAATTTTTCAAACATATTTCATGAAAAAAAGTTATATTGTCATATAACTATTTTGATGAAAAACATTTTGGAAATGAAGACATATTGTTGTTGTATATAATTTACTATACTTGTATAAATGCAGGTTTATGTATAAACTCAATTGAAGTGCTAAACCAAAACCAGAAATGTTCCACTAGTTTGCTTGCTTCGCTTAAACAGCACCTATAACCTTCGTGGAGGTTTTCTAAAACCTTTTATGCTTGTTTTTTATCCCAGTTCTCATAGTTTTCTTAACCTCAAATGGAAACCGCAGCATTGCAGTATAAACACCGCTGTTGATGACCTGTTTATGACACGATGCGTATTGTTTGTATATGAGCTATATATTAACAGACCATTAGACAACGTATAAAGCAAATTATATTTCTGTGAATGTGCAACAATTAATAGACTCTTTAAAAACATGTATTGTTTATGTCACACTAAAAGTTTGAGGTTTCTTTTAAACCTCTATGTGTTTCACTCACAGTAAGATATATTTGCTTGTATGTAACCACCAGTGAGTTCCCTGGTATTTTTCTGAGGTGTATACAATAAAGGTTGTGAAATAAATGCAAAATATTCACTCTTATTTGGTGCAAGAAGGATATTGGGATCATGCAAGCAAATATATCTTACTGTGGGTGGAAGCACATAGAGGTTTAAAAGAAACATCTACATTTTTGTGCGAGATAAACATGAGATAAGTATGTAAAAATACACCATAATCAATGCAATTTTGCCAGAGCTAAAATTTTCCTTTCATTTTATATGGATGCTGTTCATTTTCTTTACACGGACAGATCAGGCTTCTGTAAAGACAGTTGACCTGATATTTTGAACACCTGCTGGTACTTCTGTTTGTATCAGTGCTCCTCTGGTGCCCTCTGCAGATAATTCAAGACAGGAAACTAACTAGTATATAATCAACAGTTCATTGAACCAACACCATACCACAGGGCTGAGTATATTAAGTCCTGGAGAGCCACTGCCCGGCAAATTTTAGCTCCAACCCTAACTAAATGAATGTAACTGCATTGCTTTTTCATGTTTTTTATTTACTTTATGTATTATAGGCTATGATTACTTTGTGTACTGTGTTCTTGTAGCATATGGACAAAATATTTCCGATGCTTATTCTCATAATACTGTTTCTAAAATCTGTATCTAAGCTATTTTATTGTTTTGTGACTTGGTGCTGTAACATTCTAGCTTAGTGTTATGTGTTATGCAGTTACTGAGTATAGGCTCTAGGAGGCAATGGGTGAATAAGTAAGTCAATTTGATATGTGAAAACAGAGGTCAAGCATATACAACTTGTATTTAATGTACTAGTATTGAGTGGTGATTGATAGGAAAACTCTCAACAGCAGGATGTGAGAAGTGCAGTCTCATGTTTTCATGATATAAGCACATGTGCCAAAATTACCATTAAAGAAGTTGGTTATTATGAGGGGACATTTATTTGGAGTTCAAACTATGATTATTTTAATAACTATATTCCAAATGTGCACACCACTTGTATTATGTTTACAGGTCATCTCTACTTTGACCTGCAGAGACACTGAAATGACAGAAATGAGTCTAAATACACACCCTAAATTTGTATCACATGTATTATTTCATTTTTATATTATGATTTTTTTTATTTTTGGACACAATGCTATTGAAGCCTAGGTAAGACTTGATCATAAATATATATAGATTCAGTGTTGTCTCTTTTAGCTTGGAGAGGTATATCTCCTGATGCCATTGTTTGAAGTTTTATATTTACTAGCAGAATAGTGTTGCTGTGACACCATGGATGCTGGAAATATCAACACTGCCACAAGTAATAAGAGCCCAGTCCCATTTCTCTACAGATGTCTGCTGCTGAGATACACTTGGGGCCCCAACATACATCAAGAGCACCACTGGGTCCTCAAAGAGCCCAACACCATGTCTGTAGGACATTCTGATCATTTTTAAAGCTCTATTCAGTCTTTTCCTCTTTTTATTAAGTGGCAGTCACAGTGTGTTACAATTTACAATTCAGCAGTTTTCAGCACACAATGAAGAAGTAGCAGCAGTCTGGGTTGTGTGCACTGTCAGCAACAACTCTCATTGTGGGAAATACTGACTACTAGACTTTTTTTGTTTTTGCAGAGGTTAAGGAAGAGTTCAGGATGCTGCATAGAAGAGCACATATTGTGACTTTACTGGCAAGCTGTTCAGGTTGTTTTCATAAAACCTAGAAGAGAATTTGCATTGGTTTCCACTGATCACATAAAATGGAAATGTCGTTTAGATGCAAATGTGTTAAAGGTTAAAGATAAGGACACCATTCGAGTGTTTAGTGGGTAATAATAGAGCTGAACTCACACAGCATTTTTCATTCTTGTAAATGAACATACAAACATTATTGGAACAATCATTCTGCTCATTTTCATTACACATGTAGATGCTTCTCTGATGTGATATTTTAGACACTTTCTGGTAAAATCTTTTCTGTGTGCTTTTATCATCTTGTGGAACCTGAAAACGAAGGCATTCCCTCTGATCTCTAACTTATGAAGACTACAAAATCATATGATTAAATAAGTAGTTGTATGTAAAAATTGATGAATAATAAATTAATAATTTAATTCCGTTCTCAAAACTAAACTCACACAGGTTTAAAACAGATAATATCCTTCAATGTATCTTAGCGGGTCTTTTGAGTTTCATGTCACAAACAAATAGAAAACAGTGGAAAATATCTTGCTTCTCTGTTCATCTTTCTTCCTGGTTCTTTTGCATTTTTGTTTGTTTGTTTCATTAAACACCTCTCATGAATGGAAAAAATGCAGACTAGAATAATCATCAAATTGATGGGACATTTAAGGCACTAAACACTTTATCAAGACATCTACATGTAACACTTCAGTTATACCAGTGAACAATGAAGACAAATGTAATTATTACAGTCATATTTATTCTGTCTTATTCAGTTCATGTAAATATACAGTACTGTGCATATGAGTATTCTCACACAATAAGAAAAAATATAACAAAATCTGTTTAAAAAAGGGTAATCATCATTGATTTTTGATAAATCAGGTTAAATAAATACATCTGTTATGGGATAGTTTTTTCACTTTACAGCATTTTTTCACAAGTCTCTAAAACTTTTCATAATATATTCTGTATATTTCTCCATGCATCTTACCACTGTTCTTATAGTCACATATTTAAACAATTTCTGAACCCTCACATATTCCTGCTGCCATTGTGTCTCAATACATTTTATCATCACTGTCAAGTAAATCAAGAATGGCGTCTTCATTCTGACCTGAAAGAGAGAAACAAGAGTCAAACATGGAGCCTTTTCATGAATTTGCCATTCAAATTGTATTCATGTTAGGCATATCGACATACATATTTGGTTTTGTGTGTTTCTTTTATGGTTATATTAATCAAATTGAACTCTTTGGCACACTCTTGTTTCATTGTTAACATGTGAATATTTATCTTCACATTGACATATTGTTCATCCAACAAATAAACTGCAAAAAATATGACATGCAAAAGCAAGAGCAAAAAAGATGCAAAAGAGCGTTTTGTATTGCATGTACTGTATTGTTACCATATATTGTGTTTCTTTATTGTATGCATATAATAACATTGCAGTTTGTTCTGATAGTGATCAGACTGGTTCTCAATACATAGATACGTGTCATTTAGTTTGTGTGTCAGCTGATGTTTGATGTTTTACATTCACTAGGCGTGGAGTTACTGTGGTGACACTCGGCCCCAGAATAGCTGGTTATATAAACACTGTTAAGACAAAGTCAAAAGATCCCACAACCCATTTCTCTACCAAATTCTGCTGCTGATCAGATGAAGCGTTATAGGGAATTAATGAAGAATTAATCAGATTTGGTAAAGGATGTAGTGTTTTAATTCTATCAAAATTAACATAATATATAAATAAAACTAAATACATTTAAACACAACAAGCAATATGCACCAGAGGATATATATTCTTGTAGGAGGCACGAGGAAGTATTTGTCATACAATACTGTTTTCATTATCATAGTTGAGGCTGTTTGAAGTATGAGGATCACATGACTTTTCGGCAACAAAAATGCAATACAACAATACTGTGAACATTGTCTTGAGATGTTGAAAAAGGAAATTAAGTCATATGTTATTTGTATTGTTTTTATTGCATTTTGAAGTTTGAGTGTCCCCTGAGAAATCTGAGGTGTTATGGGGTGATGTGTGTGAGGGATGGGGGGGAGGGGGTTGAGGGGGTTTGGCGTTCCCCAGAGTGATGAGGGGAATGTAGAAATCACGTAAAATACCCAGTAATCACATAAATCACATAAAATATAAGGGGGAGGCCCTTGATATAAAATCTCTCCGAGGGGTGGATGGGAATTATAAATCACATCAAGGAGAGCGGATCCCCCTCAGTAGAAATTGCATTCCAGGGCCAGGAGCCCTTAGCGAAGAGCCTTATAGGCCTTCCTGGCCTCTATGCCCCCTGTAGTCAGTCCCCTGTCTATTTATTTTGAGTTAAAAAAAATTGCAAATGTTAATATTATGTACAACTGAAAATATTACATTAAGTCGTCTACATCTTTGCATTTTTACTATATTTTTCTCTTGCAGGGTTTCACAGCTCATTTTATGGTAGAAGAGGGCAGTCCAACCCTGCTCCTTTAGGGCCACCATCCAGCAGCGTTTAGCTTCGACCCCGATCAAACACATCTGAAAAATCGGACAAAAGTCTGCAGGATTACTTAAAACATATATATAATGCTGTTATATAAATTACATTATTTGATTGTTTAGGGATGGAGCTAAACCGTGCAGGACAGTGGATGTCAAGGGGTGGAATTGCCCACCACTGAAAATGAAGACGAGACAGTTCAGAAATGTAAAAATACAAGAAATGTCTGTGCCTGGATTTGTGCACACTTAAACATGTCATACATGCAGCATATTTTGAATACTACATATTTGTTTGCATCAAATAAATAATATAATTTTTGATGACTTAGGCTGTTTTTATACCCTAATAGGGCCGTATCCTGGGAGATACAATTCATAAAATCCAAAATACATAACATATTAAAGGAAATCCTTTGAATGTGTTTTAATTAATTCCAGAATATATATAAAAAGTGACATGAACATATTTGCTCATTATCCACTCTTGCCTGTTTGAGGGTTAATAATTAGATTGGCTTTTCCATGAGGCTTTTTATTTTGCACTGTCTATGTACGAAAACCTTTTACTTTTCATACAGAGAATAAGCAGTATTAAGAATGGATGGATGGATTCAAATAGAAGCATTGATATATTTGTCTGAAATAATTTTCCATTTGGAGAAAGAATCCAGTCATGGGAAGGAGAGGAAGAAGTACCAGCAGGAAAATCAGCACTGATGGCACTGTATAATGAACAGATGGCAGTGCTAGCACAGTGTATTAAGCTGACAAAACAAATGGCAACAGTGCTGGCAATATCACATATAGTCACCGACAAAGTTATGACCTGAGCTTTAAGCAGTGTTGGCAAATACAATGACGGGGGAAAACATGTCAAGACCTGAGCAGGGAAAATGAGATGGGTCTGGCTGCATACCAACCATGGGCGAGTGGAGCTCCACTCTTGAACAGGAAATATGTCACCTACACTCAGTGTTGCCAAGTCCGCAGTTTTCCCTCAGATTTTTTTATTTATTTTATTTATTGATGCCAAAACATTTAACAAGCACATAACCACAGCAACCTCAAAAACAATAGAGGACAAAATACAATAAAGAGATCCAATGAGACAAAACATAAGGTGCAGTAACAATTTATCTTTGGAAAAGAGTACGAATAGCTCTATTATTACTCTTGGGATTGAATGAAAAACTAATTTGACCAATATAAGATTTAGTAACATAAGAGATGCTGAATCAGGAGAATGGTCTTTATTAATACCTCTACATAACATGTGAGTACCTGAAGAGATTGAACCAATAACAATTGGGTAATTGGTATTGTATAATTAAAAAGGAATTCATCATAAAAAAAGAGTGTTCCTTCTTTGTTGTATA
Source organism: Schizopygopsis malacanthus (assembly GCA_027474115.1). Taxonomy (NCBI): domain Eukaryota; kingdom Metazoa; phylum Chordata; class Actinopteri; order Cypriniformes; family Cyprinidae; genus Schizopygopsis; species Schizopygopsis malacanthus. The sequence continues at coordinate 10,301,590 of CM049876.1, forward strand.
ACTGGATAACCAATTTAATATTGTTGTGAAACCAGTTCTTAAAAAACACTCTATTCTCAGGGAAAGCAAGAACTGAAATATATTCTAAACCTATTGTAAATCTATTATTATATCACTTATGTTATTGTCTTGTTGTACTCACTATTTTGTTATCACTTTAGTACAACTTGTACTATACTTTTTAAATATCACATATCACTTTTATATATTACTATATTTATTATCAGTGCATAATGTTTTACCACTTGAACTTTTACTGGATCCATAAAGGATTATCAGTTATGTCTTATTGTTTGTTGTGGAGTTTATCTGTATCCATAGAGTGATATGAAAATATAGCAGACTATCAGTGTCAATTTTTGATTTGTATTTACTGATTTTATTCCATTTTATCAATGGTCAATTATTAGTAGTACTTAAAGATGTATTTGTATTCCGTATTTCAAAGGGAATGATGTGTTCTGACCTGAAGCACAAGACAAGCTAAAATGTTGGGGCTGAAGACACAGAAAGCAATTTCCACAAAGAAAAAAAATATTTAATTTAATGTACATTATTATACATGATTATTTTACATGTATCACAGTTATACTAAATTAATATTGGAATTGTTACCTGAAAAGAAATTGGCAAATCAACAAGCGTGTGAGCTGTCACAAGTTTTAACAAAAAATAAATAACTGGAGACAGTTATTTGTAATTCCATGTTGATCAAATACCACTGAAATCGACTGATAAATGTAAACATCATCGTGTTTTTAATCCAGAAAAAAAACGCAGCTCCGTTTACCTCCATTAGTTTTAAGGCAGTATTGCCCGGACCAACATGGCAGATGCATCGCTAGTGGAGGTGAAGTATTTCCGCTCTTGAGTGGAGCTCCACTCGCCCTATGTCTGCAGCCAGACCCTCTTGGGGAAAAGGGAAACCAAATAAAGGATTTTAGACTGATAGGAAAGTAAGATGTTTAGCTAAGAGTAATTACAGTTAGTATAAGTAATTTAATTATATGATGTAATATGATATTTAATAAAAAGTTCAATAGTATTTTGTCAGCATTTGCACTGAAGGGAGGAAAAAATGCATAGCTTTTTAAATGGGAATGGTGCATTTTTTTCTTTCTACACCATACATCAGTAGATACACCATACATCCTGCAGGTGTACAATGACACGCTCAGACCCGAGATTTGCCTCACAAACATTTCAGCATGTGTCTCGTATCTGCGACTGAACAGCCATGACATTCATTATGAATTTATCAGTCTTTTGCATGCCAAAGTTAATTTCTACATATGAATATCACGCCAAATAAAAACAGAAATCCGTGCTATACGCACCTTTATTATAAGATTAGGTTAGCCAACAATAATTAATTATAGATATTTTACAAATGGGAATACAATGAACTCGTGACAATGTTTTACATTCAAGCTATGTTACCATTAAAATTGATCGTGAAAAGTTATTTAAAAGCATCTAAAATGCAATAAACAATTTTTTAAAGCTGTTTTTAAAGCGTTTGCTTTAAGAATAGGCTAAATAATTCACATTAGACAAAATTGCGATGCAGCAAATCTTTTACATTTTAAGGCATTCAGAATGGATTAAGACAAATCTGAAAATATAAGCAGCAATACAATTATAGGAGAAGGTTTTACATAGCATATGCCATTATAATTTGTGTTTTATTTTTTAGTTATATAGAATGATAAAATAAAACACGAATTGTAATCAGGCCTGTTTTAGGCCTTTGCATATTTGTTTATTTAGACATCCATCAATTATGGTGACGAAAAAATGACTCACCATATCCTCACTGGACGTGCCTTTAGAGAGAAATTCATCTTTAGGATTACTGAAAGAGTTTCTATTTTTTCATTTGAATTATTTAGCTTTAAAAGTAGTAATTTAAAGCTTAGCTGCATTAGAAGTGGCATTTATATGCATTGGTACACTGTTTAATGCAGGACACGAATGCATTTAACCTACAGTTACAAATGCATCAATACGGTTTTGATATTTTAAACATAAAACTTTGAATACGGATATTTGAAATTATAAAAAAAAAATGTAATAATGAAAATTTACTTTAAATGTGAAATTAAAACTGCCAGTAGGTGGCAGCAAGTCACAGTTAATAAGGGAGTCATTGCGACTGAACCGAATCATTTAAACGATTGATTCATTCAGGAACAAAGCAGCTGTTGCTCAGAGACACAAATATAAATTATATTTGTTGGCGAAATAGACCAAAAACACTCAATATTGTGTGTAAAACATAAGTGTGTTAATATTAAATTATTCTTTATTGAACTGCTGTATAAAATCAATATCACATTTGTTATCATGTTGCTTTTTGGTGAAAAAAAAAGTAATTCTTCGCTTATATATATGTGTGCATGTGTGTTTCTGTTTGCGCACAGCTTTCCCTGTCAAAGAAATAAAAGAATCTGCTGTACTGCGCGAGTGCACGCACCTGCACCGAGATGCGGAGGGGAGAAAGGCATCGGAACTCGACAGAGTCTCATTTCCTGACCCGACCTGATATTTAGATTTTTTATATATATAAAACAAAACAAAACTCCCTAGAAAAAGGGCACTTTCTCTCGAGTAAGAAAAATTGCAGCTGCTCAAGCCCCCTTTTATGTCTATGTCTGCACGTGCCTGGTTCCCAGACTTTTGCCCCCGTTTAGTTTTTTATAATAGAAAATTTATAATTTATTAAAAATAAATGTATTGTACAAGATGTCAAAGTTAAAATACAACTGAATGAGTAATTTTCATTATGCAAAATTGCATGTTATAAGCATTTTGGGTTTCTTCTCAATATTTTTAGCACCGTATTACATATTCTTTAAGGACCTTTGTAAAAATAAAATATACAGACTTTTATGTGTGCATGAGAAACTTGGCATATAGGACAATGCTCATTGAGCCACCTATTGTGACATTAGCCCATTTCACTGTGTGGTTTTGTGGCCTAAAGTATGCGTTAAAGAGACCTAAGGCCTTGAAATGTGGCATACTGCCCTAACAAAAGCCACATTTTTAACACTTTTTACAGTGCCAGTCTTTTACAAACTCTTGAACTTGGCAAATTGTATGCTATCAACCCATTTTGTGTCATGGTTTGTGTGTCATGTGAATAATTTCTTGAGGGCACAGAAAAGCTTCTTGTGTACATGTAAAAGTCCTTAATATTATATTTTTTTAGGGGCTCTGTATGTTGTCACTTCAAGAAAATCAATGGGAAAATATTTACAGATGACTGTTCTAGTCACCAAATGCTTTTACACTACCAAATGCATAACAAAATACACCAAATACACTAAACCTTACCAAATATAAAGCTGCAAATAATACTCTATAAACCATTTATGTTAAATAGGGTCTGAATATCTACTGAAAGGTTTTTTGAGTATGGAAATTTGAGTAAATTTGAGTATGGGAAAGTAGGGAAGTAGGGAAGTGTAGGAACCCTGGAATAAGAAAATAATGAAATCACTGAAAGAAATGGTTAACCTGCATGATTATTCTTTTGAATTAAAAATGTTGACAAGTGAATTTGGAACAATGGAACTACAGACTCCTGTTACGAAATTATAAATGTCAGATGCTGCAAAAAGATGCATCCTGTTTTGAGATTACAGGTGTCGATTGTTTTGTGGTTTTAACTGCTATATAGTTGCCTTGCTTGCTTTGTAAAAAACAGTTAAAGACAAGGGGATGCATTTTGCAACATGGGTGCAAAATGGAACTTCTAGTTAACTGTAGCGTAATGTGTTATCCACACCTGCGTAGGGGTATTAGATTCCGGTTTAGACATGTATGCTTATGCCTTGCTTTTGTTTTGAAAGGTGTTACAATTCTTTTATAGGTTGAGGTAGAAGTAGATATGCGGTCCCACTTTATATTAAGTGGCCTTAACAACTATGTTCTTACATTTAAATTAATAATTTACAGCACCGCTGGCAACTGCAAAGCACTGCAAAGGGTTGTGCGAATTGCCCGTCACATTGTTGGAGCGGAGGTGAGCTTCACTCCCTCCAGGACATCTACACCAGGCAGTGTGTAAGCAAAGCCCGGAGGATTATCAAAGACTCCAGCCACCCGTCCCACAGTCTGCTCTCTCTGCTACCCTCAGCGAGACGTCTCCGCAGCATCCGATCCCGCACTAGTCGACTGAGGGATAGCTTTTTTCCTCAGGCTATCAGGCTAATGAACAGTCAGAACTAATTCAGCCTACAGCACACTCCCCACTTTACAATATGCCATGCACTGCACTTTAACACAGTTCAACTGGACTACACGCACTCACTGCACTAACACAACCTATCTGCTATCACTGGATACCATACAAGCACACCCACGACATTGCATATGTATGATCTGTTGCACCTTTGCACAACTATCTGTTGCACAACTAATCCGTTGTAAATTTATAATCTGTTGCACCTTCACATATTACTATGCATAGATGTGTACATAATGCAGACGTGTACATACGGTGTATAATGTGTATTGGTAACTAAGTATGTCTTTATAGTACACTGTGTGTACTGAGTATATGTATGTGTATTTTGCACATTGTCTTCTGTACAGTCTGTAAATATGTACTGTCCATATGTAAATAGTTATTTTTTTTTTGCACTGTCTGGAGCACGCTCATAAGAATTTCACTCACCAAGGCACTTGTGCTGTGGTGATGTGACAATAAAAGTGATTTGATTTGATTTGAACGAGATCAGTCCGCTGCTAGTCAAGTTATGCCGTTTCATAGCGCAAACTTTTTCGGTGCACATGGAGGAACTTATTCGGTAAATGTGTTTTTTTTTTGATAAAAAGTGTCATGTGATGATGTGGTGATGTGACAATAAAAGTGATTTGATTTTTAATAATTTAGTACAATGCACTTATTGTGTACATACATGTTATTACATTGTAATTGTATTTTAAAAATACCTGCATGTAATTACATCTGTAATTAATTTATGTAATTACATCTGTAATTAATTTATGTAATTACATTTATAATTACACTTTTGACCCATCCCTTACACCTAAACCTACCCTTACACCTACCCATACCACCTTAATCTGTCCCTAACCTACCCGTATCCCACCTCAATAGCAGCAAATGTGTTTTGCAATACAATATGAACACAGTAAGTACATTGTACTTATTTTTTGATGCAAGTACATAGTCGTTAAGGCCACTTAATATAAAGTGGGACCAGATATGCTTGCTATTTAGAAATGTTGCAATTCTCCCATTTTAACTTTTGACACTCTTGTGTAGCCTCTTTGACAAAGGTCGTGTTTCCTGCGTGCACAAGATGCAGCAGTCACGGACACTGGCAAAAGATGGAAGAATGCGGGGAGGTTTTTGATTATATTAATGCAAATGATTTGCAAGACTATATATGCTTGTAGGATTTTTGTTAGCAGGTGACACTTCGTGGTGAAGGACTTTACTCTCTGTTACTTTTGATATTTGCTTATGAGTTATTGTTTTTAATAAAACGAAACCATTTTATTGGTGATTCGTACATTTTTGATTGGTGATTAAATTCTGGTAACTGGTTATCTGATCATGAAGAAGACCTCTTCGAGCTCCAAGTGGTTCAGTCTCGGGTCAGAGCCAGGATGGACATGGGGAGAAAGATCCTGAAACTTCTCACAACATCTAACCAGACAAGAGGTAATTATACATCAGTTGATTATGAAATATCTATGGATGGTAAAGATGTGAATTGTACGTTTTGGTCCTTTATTTCGGTATAGAAACATAACTGTTATTATCCTGTTGGTGGCATACGGTATACACATGAGACATGTGTGTTGAATTGCATCACTCTTTAGGAGGAATTAAGCAGTTTTTAATTAACTGTAACTTAAGACCAAGAAAGTAACAACACATTTTTCCACATCTGTTTGTATCTGTGTTGAGTCACACAAGTTCAGACTGGACTGAACTTGTGTATTTGTCAGTAATCTTTGCCTTTCTTTCCGATAGAGCTGACAGGAAATGTGCAGAGGCTGGAGTGTCTTCTGCAGTAAGGACTGTCTGTGCTAAGCCCTCCTCCAGGGAAGTCAACTCCTGATGTTTGTCTGCATCAGTAAAGACATGGGCCTGAAAACATTCAGTGACTAGGGTTCAGTCATCAAAAGGCACTTCAGTTAAGCCATCCATCCCAAGAAAGACTTGGGATATAACAAGTAAGAGTCAATAACAATTGTAATTAAGAGACAAAAAAGTATTACATTTACCAGTAATAAATTAACATATGTGTGTGTGTTTTTCTGGGGGTGCCAAGGCCAGACTCCCATTTCTGCCCGACAACAATGTTGGGTAAAAGTTAAACAACGCAGCAAAGAACAAACAAAACAAATTACTTCTTAAGATGTTGTTTTGATGTTTTTAGTTTTAAGGAATTTGTATGCTTTGTATGTATTAGTATATGTTGTAGTATCCTATACTGGAGTGTTAGAAAATGTATTGCAGCAATGGCTAAAGTAATTTGTCAATATTACTATAGTAGGATTACCACAGCAAATTACCATTCATAAGTTAGTACAATTTACTGTAGTATCTTATACTTTAAGATATTATACTTTAGCATTTATTCATGTGGATGCCCCTGCGTTAACAGCGTTAATTAATTGTAACACGTTAAACTGAAAAAATGAATCGCCTGTGTTAACGCATTAATTTTGACAGCACTAATATACAGGTGCGTCTCAATAAATTAGAATGTTGTGGAAAAGTGGATTTATTTCATTAATTCAATTCAAATTGTGAAACTCATGTATCAAATAAATTAAAGTCGAACAGACTGAAGTAGTTTAAGTCTTTGGTTCTTTTAATTGAGATGATTTTGGCTCACATTTAACAAAAACCCACCAATTCACTATCTCAACAAATTAGAATATGGTGACATGCCAATCAGCTAATCAACTCAAAACACCTGTAAAGTTGTCCTGAGCCTTCAAAATGGTCTCTCAGTTTGGTTCACTAGGCTACACAATCATGGAGAAGACTGTTGATCTGACAGTTGTCCAGAAGACAATCATTGACACCCTTCACAAGGAGAGTAAGCCACAAACATTCATTGCCAAAGAAGCTGGCTGTTCACAGAGTGCTGTATCCAAGCATGTTAACAGAAAGTTGAGTGGAAGGAAAAAGTGTGGAAGAGAAGAAAAAGATGCACAACCAACCGCAGCCTTATGAGGATTGTCAAGCAAAATCGATTCAAGAATTTGGGTGAACTTCACAAGGAATGGACTGAGGCTGGGGTCAAGGCATCAAGAGCCACCACACACAGACGTCTCAAGGAATTTGACTACAGTTGTCGTCAGAGGCATCTTACCTGGGCTAAGGAGAAGAAGAACTGGACTGTTGCCCAGTGGTCCAAAGTCCTATTTTCAGAAGAGAGCAAGTTTTGTATTTCATTTGGAAACCAAGGTCCTAGAGTCTGGAGGAAGGGTGGAGAAGCTCATAGCCCAAGTTGCTTGAAGTCCAGTGTTAAGTTTCCACAGTCTGTGATGATTTGGGTTGCAATGTCATCTGCTGGTGTTGGTCCATTGTGTTTTTTGAAAACCAACATCACTGCATCCGTTTACCAAGACATGTTGGAGCACTTCATGCTTTCTTCTGCTGACCAGCTTTTTAAAAATGCTGACTTCATTTTCCAGCAGGATTTGGCACCTGCCCACACTGCCAAAAGCACCAAAAGTTGGTTAAATGACTGTTGGTGTGCTTGACTGGCCAGCAAACTCACCAGACCTGAACCCCATAGAGAATCTAGGGGGCATTGTCAAGAGAAAAATGAGAAACAAGAGACCAAAAAATGCAGATGAGCTGAAGGCCACTGTCAATGAAACCTGGGCTTCCTCAGCGGTGCCACAAACTGATCACCTCCATGTCACGCCGAATTGAGGCAGTAATTAAAGCAAAAGGAGCCCCTACCAAGTATTGAGTACATATAGAGTAAATTAACATATTTTTCCAGAAGGCCAAGAATTCACAAAAAAATTTTTTTCTTATGAAGTATTCTAATTTATTGAGATAGTGAATTGGAGGGTTTTTGTTAAATGTGAGCCAAAATCATCACAATTAAAAGAACCAAAGACTTAAACTACTTCAGTCTGTGTGCATTTAATTTATTTAATACACAAGTTGCACAATTTGTGTTGAATTACTGAAATAAATGAACTTTTCCACAACATTCTAATTTATTGAGATGCACCTGCATATATATATATATATATATATATATATATATACTGTATATATATATACTGTATATGTTAGTATATATACTGAAACAAATTATAAACGCGACACTTTCATGAGCTGAACTCAAAGATCTAAGACTTTTTCTATGTACACAAAATGTCTATTTCTCTCAAATATTGTTTACAAATCTGTCTAAATCCGTGTTAGTGAGCACTTCTCCTTTGCCAAGATAATCCACCTCACAGGTGTGTCATATCAAGATGCTTATTAGACAGCATGATTATTGCACAGGTGAGCCTTAGACTGGCCACAATAAAAGGTCACTCTAAAATGTGCAGTTTTACTGTATTGTACAGTACTTTACTGTTCAGTGCAACACATCTCCTTCATATAGAGTTGATCAGGTTGTTGATTGTGGCCTGTGAAATGTTGGTCCACTTCTCTTCAATGCCTGTGCTAAGTTGCTAGATATTGGCAGGAACTGGAACACGCTGTCGTATACGCTGATCCAGAGCATCTCAAACATGCTCAATGGGTGATATGTCCGGTGAGTATGCTGGCCATGCAAGAACTGGGATGTTTTCAGCTTCCTGGAATTGTGTACAAATCCTTGCAACATGGGGCCGTGCATTATCATGCTGCAACATGAGGTGATGGTCGTGGATGAATGGCACAACAATTGGCCTCAAAATCTCGTCACGGTATCTCTGTGCATTCAAAATGCCATCAATAAAATGCACCTGTGTTCATTGTCCATAACATACGCCTGCCCATACCATAACCCCACCGTCACCTTGGGCCACTCGATCCACAATGTTGACATCAGCAAACCGCTCACCCACACGACACCATACTGTCACGGTACAGAAAGCTCGAGATCCAATTGCGAGTGAAAAACAGATAGTCTTTATTAGACAACTCCAAAACACAGTGGAGGTGAGATAAGCTGGCAGTGCAGGTGCAGACTCCAAACACAGTGGAGGTGCAGATATCATCGGCAGTGCAGGTGCAGTAAACCCGGCAGTGCAGAGTCTCCAGCTCGGGCAGAGATATACTGAAACGCGACCAGGCGAGAACAGCTTCAGGACCTGGAAGACTGACACAGAGAGTAAGTACACCACAACAGTAAAAACGATCTGACAACGCACCACAGAAACGCCAGCCAGATATAGGCAGTGCAGACGAGCTACACCTGTCACCGTTCTGATTACCTAGTCAGGTGCACGGTAACTAGGCAACGCTGACAAGCACAACGAGCAGGTCCACAACATAGACGAACACAGAATGAGCACACAGATCCATGAACCGTGACAGTACCCCTTCCCCTAAGGACGCCTCCTGGCGTTCCCAGATGAACTTACCTGACGATTGTAATCATCGATAAGAGTGTGATCCAATATGTCTCTAGCAGGCACCCAACTCCTCTCCTCAGGACCGTAACCCTCCCAGTCCACCAAGTACTGGAATCCGCGTCCCCTCCGCCTAGAGTCCAGAATACGCTTAACCGAATAAACCGGTTCCCCATCTACGAGTCGCGGCGGTGGAGGAACCGGGGTCTGCGGATTAATGGGGGCATGAAAAACAGGTTTTAATTTGGAAACATGAAAAACGGAATGAATCCTCTTGTACGCTGGAGGAAGTTTGAGGCGGACCGCCACCGGACTAATGATCTTGGTGACGGTAAACGGGCCAATGAATTTAGGAGCAAGTTTGTTACAAACGGTACGGAGAGGAATGTTCTTAGATGAAAGCCACACCTTTTGACCGACGACATAGACGGGAGGCCTTGACCGGTGGCGATCAGCCTTGGCCTTGGTGCGTGCCCCCACCTGGAGGAGGGTCTGTCTGGCCCTGCTCCAGGTGCGTCGACACCTCTGGACAAATGCGTGGGCAGAGGGGACCGCGACTTCGGATTCCAGACTGGAAAAGATTGGTGGCTGGTACCCTAAGCTACCCTCAAACGGAGACAGGCCCGTACCAGATACTGGTAATGAGTTATGTGCGTACTCAACCCATGAGAGCTGCTGGCTCCAAGAGGACGGATTCTGGGAGGCCACACATCGCAACATACGTTCTAAGTCCTGGTTGGCTCTCTCTGTCTGACCATTACTCTGGGGATGATACCCAGAAGAAAGACTAACAGTCGCCCCTAGCAAACGGCAAAACTCACTCCAAAATTTAGAGACAAACTGAGGCCCCCTGTCAGAGACCACGTCTGTCGGGAGACCATGAATGCGAAAAACGTGGTCAATGACAGCAACCGCTGTCTCTCTGGCAGACGGTAATTTAGGCAGAGGGATGAAATGGACAGCCTTCGAGAACCGGTCCACCACGGTCAAAACCACCGTGTTCCCACTCGAGGCTGGGAGACCTGTGACGAAATCTAGCGAAATGTGGGACCAGGGTCTCGACGGCACCGACAGCGGCTGAAGGAGTCCAGCAGAGGGTCGATTAGAAGTCTTAGAAACGGCACAAACAGAGCAAGCCAAAACAAAACATCGTATGTCGCGAGCCATAGACGGCCACCAGAACCGTTGTTTAGTAAGAAACATGGTACGACTCACCCCAGGATGACAAGCCACCTTGGAACAATGACTCCATCGAATGACATCGGACCGTAAAGTCTCTGGCACAAACAAACGACCCGGTGGGCATCCGGACGGAGGCGTTACCCCTTGCGAGGCCGTGCGGACCTTCGACTCAATCTCCCAAGTGACCGCAGAAACAAAAATTTTCTGTGGCACAATGGGCTCGGAAAAAGACGGGCGATCAGAATGGTCGAAAATACGGGACAGTGCATCGGGCTTGATGTTCTTGGAACCTGGCCGATAAGAAATAGAAAAATCGAAACGACCGAAAAATAAAGCCCACCGGGCCTGCCTAGAGTTCAAACGTTTGGCGGACTTGATGTACTCAAGATTCTTATGATCAGTCCAGACGATAAAAGGAACCCCCGAACCTTCTAACCAATGACGCCATTCCTCCAAGGCAAGCTTGACTGCCAGCAGCTCTCTATTACCAATATCATAGTTGCGTTCAGCGGGAGATAAACGGTGAGAAAAATACGCGCACGGGTGCACCTTGTCGTCCGAGGAAGAACGCTGGGATAGGACGGCACCAACCCCCACCTCCGACGCGTCAACCTCCACCACAAACTGCCGGGAGGGATCAGGGGCGATGAGTATGGGAGCTGAAACAAAGCAGCCTTTCAGTTTGGTAAACGCAGCCTCCGCTGCGCTGGACCACCTGAACGGAGTCTTGATGGAGGTTAAGGCGGTCAAAGGGGCGGCTAGCTGGCTGAAACTGCGAATAAAACGCCGGTAAAAATTGGCAAAGCCCAGAAACCTCTGCAGGGCCTTGCGGGAATCTGGAGTTGGCCAATCAACCACAGCCTGAACCCTGTCCGGATCCATGCGCATCCCCTCGACTGACACAATGTAACCCAAAAAGGGGACAGACTGTGCATGGAAAACGCATTTCTCCGCCTTGACATAAAGCCCATTCTCTAACAGCCTCTGAAGCACTCGCCTGACGTGCTGAACATGTTCCTGGAGAGAGTGAGAAAATATCAGTATGTCATCCAGGTAGACATAAATGAACTGATTAAGCATATCTCTCAACACGTCATTAACGAGTGCCTGGAAGACTGCGGGGGCGTTGGAAAGCCCAAAAGGAAGAACGCGATATTCAAAGTGCCCCCTGGGGGTATTAAACGCAGTCTTCCATTCATCCCCCTCCCTTATGCGAACCAAATGATATGCGTTGCGGAGGTCTAATTTCGTGAAAAAGCCCGCCCCCTGCAGACGCTCAAAGGCAGAAGACATCAACAGCAAAGGATATGTATTCTTCACCGTGATGTTATTCAGCCCTCGATAGTCGATGCAGGGACGAAGAGACCCGTCCTTCTTTTTCACGAAAAAAAACCCGCTCCCGCCGGCGAAGAAGAAGGGCGAATGATCTTGGCTGCTAGAGAATCAGAAATATATTTCTCCATGGCCTCCCTCTCTGGGGCGGAAAGCGAATAAAGTTTGCCCTTGGGCGGAGACGTACCTGGTAATAAATCTATAGCACAGTCATAGGGACGATGCGGAGGTAGAGAAGCAGCCCGAGACTTACTGAACACTCCCTTCAGGTCGCGGTACTCGCTGGGCACGTTTGACAGATCCATATGCTCATCCTGAAACACAGAAGAAGAGACAGAAGGACAAGCAGACAACAGACACGTAGCATGACAACCCTCACTCCAAGAGAGAATGGAACTCTGACTCCAATTAAAGTGAGGGTTATGAAGCACAAGCCAGGGATGCCCAAGGACTACTGGTGTAACGGGAGTGTCAGTTAAAAAAAACTGAATAGTTTCAGTGTGATTCCCCGAAGTGACGAGTCTAAGTGGACCCGTAGAGTGAGTGATGGAAGGAAGGGACAGACCATTGAGAGCATGAACAGCAACGGGCTGTGAAAGGGCAATCACCGGAAGTCTAAGTCTGTCAGCGAGATCAGAGTCTAAAAAATTGCCCTCTGCACCAGAGTCAACTAAAGCCTGACAGTCATAGGTGACTGAGGACCACTGCAATTTGACAGTGAGGAGTGTAGCTGCCAGAGAGGATTTAGCCAATGTGATCCCACCCGTCAGTAACCCCTTAACCGCTGTCACTCTGGCTTTTACGGGACACTGTGCTGCAAAGTGCCCAGCAGCTCCGCAATACAGGCAAAGACCCTCGTTGCGCCGCCTCCGCTTCTCCTCCAGGGACAGACCGGATCTGCCCATCTGCATGGGCTCAGGTTCGGCGAAACCGACATCTGCGTCACGGTAGGAGATAGGCGGGTGGTTCAGCCTATCGACCGCCGAAGCTCGGCGTGCTCGCGGACCTCTCTGCTGTAATCTGGCATCCACCCGAATAGCCAGACTAACTAACCCATCCAGTGACGTGGGTAATTCCAGTGCGTAGATCTCGTCCTTGACGTAATCAGCGAGTCCATGAAAAAACATATCCCACTGCGCTTCTGAATTCCACCGGCACTCTGCCGCCAAAGTGCGGAATTCAATGGAGAAATCAGTGACGCTCCGATCTCCCTGCCGTAACGCCGCCAGAAGACGAGCCGCCTCTCTGCCCGAAGCCGCCCGATCAAACACCTTTCTGATCTCCTCCGAAAACAACTGAAACGAAGCGCAGCAGGGAAGTCTCTGCTCCCAAACGGTAGTTCCCCAGCGAGCTGCCCGTCCAGAGAGTAGTGTGATGACGAACGCTATCTTGGATTCCTCGGTGGGAAACGACGATGGTTGGAGAGAGATATAGAGTGAGCATTTGGCAAGAAAGGAGCGGCATTGCTGGGGCTCACCAGAATAAAAGGCTGGAGGTGGAAGGCGAGGTTCGATGACCCGACCCGTCTGATCAGGGATAGTGGGCGCAGGTGGATTCGATGCCGTGGGTCGCTGTTCCGGCTCGGACGGGAGACGCTGTAACTGGGTGGTCAGCTCCGAGACCTGAGTGACCAGGGCTTGGATAGCGCGATTAGAGGCTGCCCTCTGTTCATCCTGGTGATCCATGCGTGAGTTACTGCGAGCTAAAAAGTCTCTTAATTCTGACGCACTCGCTGGATCCATCTTGGTCAGATCGTTCTGTCACGGTACAGAAAGCTCGAGATCCAATTGCGAGTGAAAAACAGATAGTCTTTATTAGACAACTCCAAAACACAGTGGAGGTGAGATAAGCTGGCAGTGCAGGTGCAGACTCCAAACACAGTGGAGGTGCAGATATCATCGGCAGTGCAGGTGCAGTAAACCCGGCAGTGCAGAGTCTCCAGCTCGGGCAGAGATATACTGAAACGCGACCAGGCGAGAACAGCTTCAGGACCTGGAAGACTGACACAGAGAGTAAGTACACCACAACAGTAAAAACGATCTGACAACGCACCACAGAAACGCCAGCCAGATATAGGCAGTGCAGACGAGCTACACCTGTCACCGTTCTGATTACCTAGTCAGGTGCACGGTAACTAGGCAACGCTGACAAGCACAACGAGCAGGTCCACAACATAGACGAACACAGAATGAGCACACAGATCCATGAACCGTGACACATACACGCTGTCTGCCATCTGCCCTGTACAGTGAAAACCGTGATTCATCCGTGAAGGGAACACCTCCCCTAAGTGCCAGATGCCATCGAATGTGAGCATTTGCCCACTCAAGTCGGTTATGATGATGAACTGCAGTCAGGTCGAGACCCTGATGAAGACAACGAGCATGCAGATGAGCTTCCCTGAGACGGTTTCTGACAGTTTGTGCAGAAATTCTTTGGTCATGCAAGCCGATTGTTGCAGCAGCTGTCTGGGTGGCTAGATCTTAAAGGCGAAGATCATGGATGTGGAGATCCTGGGCTGGTGTGGTATATATATATATATATATATTATGTTCACTCATTAATTTCTTGGGCAAGCTCATTTAAGCCAAGTCTGCAGATTTAGCCCAAATAATTAACTTTTGAGTCATCATGATAAATACAGCCTAATTGTGCAGCATCTGCTCATATCAAGCTTATTGAACATACCCGACAAATAACGGCGCGGCGACCTATTAGTGTAGGCCTATTTCATTCATTCACTGGACCCAAACATACGTTTCTAAATTAACTGGCTCAGTTAAAACAGCATAGCAGTGTAGATCTTATTTGCATTTTAAGTGATATTATAAATGTAAACATATATAGAATGTATTTGGATTTCTCCGGTTCTCTGCACTGGCGTTTAGCACAACCGGAAATATCTATGCACACTCGCTAGACCGGAAATCCAAGATGGTGGAGATATGCAACTAGCCCATTGCACCGTGAGGAGGTGAGAAGTGAAAAAAAAAACGATGCACATAAATTCTCCCCTTCACATCTGTTGTAATAGTTTACATTTATATTTTACCTTTGCAGTTTAAATAAACCACACATATCACATATTTCAACGAGACACCTTGCTTTATTAATATTTATTACCAATGCCTTAAATAACAAACTATAACAACATAAGGGCAGATTCCTTTAGTGCAAACGATGACGCTTTGAGATGCTTGAGTGATCAAGAATATTCCAATGTTCATCCTTTGATTCCTTCATCCTCATTTAATTTCCTTTCATCCTTCCCTTATATTCTGAGGGGGGTGGAGCTAAGACGCGAGGGTGCAAAAATAAGACTTGCACCGTTTCTATACTGGACGTGAGCTGTGAAACAAAATACATTTTGATTATCAGTGTAGCTTTCTACACTGGATGCAGTGCGACAAGACAGTCCCTGACAGTAAACTGATGCCTCGTTCTGTTTATGACGTACTGACACAAAGTTGTGTGTGTGTGTGTGTGTGTGTGTGTGTGTGTATGTGTATGTATGTATGTATGTATGTATATGTAGGCTATTTATATTAATATTTCTCACAATTAAAATAAAACTTGACAATATCGTCTTAAGTAGTTTTTAAAAGTAGTCTCCTGTTCACCGCTATAGATTGAATTATATATATATAGATTTATTGTAATTTTTTTTACAGTTATTTTTGTAGTTTGTTATGACCGCTTCCGCTACAGAGAACACGGAAACAGATATGATCCACACTCCGGAGCAGATGGTGGCGGTAATGCGCCAATTACTCCAGATGCCAACCGCCGTTAAACATTAAAAAGAAGAAGAAGAACACTGAAGCGTGGGTGTATTCAGCCTGAAGAGCGTAACGTTACCAAAATACCGCGAGAGCTATATAGAGAGCGGATCACTTCGTATGCTCATGAATAGCTCTCGCGGTAGTTTGTTCCTTTAATCGGTCTGCGCAACAACACATATACTTTCAGTTTTCGTACAAGGAAGGAACGTTAGCATTTCAGAAATATGCAAAATATACTTTAATTATAACGGGGCACCATGATCATCGGGTATGTTCATGTTTTTAGTGATATTCTGTTTCAACAAAATGATTTGTACTTCCCACATATTTCTCTTCAGATGGCGATACTTGCAAAAAGTGATCACATTTGCGGACTCGCATTTGCATCTGACCTTTTTTGTTGTAACTTAGCCCTCACTTAAACTAACAGTACCAACAACTAGCATTAGCAAACATTTTTAGTGTCATTAGGCCTAATGCATTATCCATGGTTAGGTTTATTAACGAATTACAGGTAACGTTAACTGTTACTCAAAGAAATAACGTTAGCCGTAATTAATATTTTGATTTAGCCATTAGCATGTGGTGTTGCATTTGTGTTCTGGTGCATGTGCAGTTTAGTCAGTTAGACTGACAAAGTCGTGAAGTGTAACGTCAGATATTAAAGATTTTACCAGTAATGGAGGATGGGTGAAAATGCTCCCTTAAAAACAAGTACATTTACTGCTGAATCATATTCAGAGTTTAGCATAATAATACAACATCCAGGATGCTATTAATATCATACATTGTAAAGTTTTAAGTTTAAATTTGATTCATTTTGACAATTTAGTGACAATTGGAAAATAAAATCCAGTTCAAATCTGAATCCCATTTAATGTTTATTTTATAAATATGTTTTTTTATTATTATTATTTGAAAGGAAGATTGTCATTATAGGAATTTTCTTTAAAATGTTATGGAATAATAACTTCATAAATTATACGAATTATTAATGTAATAAAAACAACATGCCCCAGTTGTGAGTGGGGCATCACACCCCAATACGATCAATTTTCCACATAAAAATAAAAATAATATTGAAATATTAAAATACATTTTATTAAGGGGATAACGTGTGTTTATTAAGGTTTGATAAAATGTGTTAAGATTTAGTGAAGTCTATGCAGGGTGTCATTACTTTAAAACTGTAATGTTATTTCAGTGACAAACAGTTTATCCACTCTGAATATGACAGAATGTCACATGACACAATCACAGATTTGTAATTAAAACTACCTTTATAAATATGTAGAAACGATTTTTGTGGTAAAGAGAAATATTAATGGTAGGTGGGGTCTTAATTAGGTGTATTATATGAGAGTCAATCGGAATTATCGTAAATACAAGTTTCCTTGTCAGAAATTGGACTTTAACAGCATCTCAAGTCGTATTTACAACTGGGAAACTCCAAGATAATTTTGATAGCCATCACAAGTTTGTGAGTTGAGCCAAAAACTTTAAACATTGCTTAGTAGATAAATATAGCTGTAGTACTGTAAAGTTGTATTAATTTACCCCACACAATCTGCATTACTTTCTTCTGTCGTTACAGTAATTCATATGTGTGTATAAATAACCATTTGATGCATATCTCATGTTTTTAAAAAAAGTAAAAATAGCATTTATATGACCTAAATATAGGATTCGTCAGCCAGCTGAATATCTAGGTAGCACAGTGAATGTTTATATGGTTGGGCCATTCACCATGTTTCCTGTTTGACAACAAAGCACTTGAACATGATAATACGTAAAACTCATAATTGTGACCCTGGACAACAAACCAGTCATAAGTGTCAATTTTTCCGAATTGAGATTTATACATAATCTGAAAGCTGAATAAATAATATTTCCATTCATGTATGGTTTGTTAGGACAGGACAATATTTGGCAGAGATACAACTGTTTGAAAATCTGGACTCTGGGGGTGCAACAAAAATCTTATTCGGCTTATTCGAGTGTTTTAAATCGACCAGCTTACGGGGGCGTTGGCAAGACAGCGTTAACTGCGTCGCCGAACAAGCCAGAGCCAGAGATCAGGGCGTCGAGGAGGAAAGCCTTCTCTTTCTCCCTGATATCCGTAAGATTCAGCCATAGGTGGTGCTCAGCTGTCACCAAACCCTCCATACTGCGCCCAACTGCCCACGCCATATGCTTAGTAGCACGAAGAGCTAAGTCAGTGGCCCTGCGAAGGTCCTTAACAGCCTCGAGGGTCACACCGTCCCCCTCATCCATCTCTAGGGATGGGTATCGTTAAGGTTTTAACGGTACTACTACTCTTATCGATACTGCTTATCGGTCCGGTACTTTAACGGTATTCTTATCGGTACTTTTTGTTATTTATATATATACATACATATATACATACATACATACACATATATGTATGAAATATATATTTATATGATAGATTAGCAGCTTAATTAACATGGCTTTATATTCTGAAATGTTAAATAAATATTTCATTAAATAAATATAAAACATCAATTTGTAAATGCACCGCAAATGCGCAGGCATTTTTAGTGTTTTATATACATAAGATAAGATAGAGTAAGAACATGAACAAAGAAACAAAGTTAAATAAACTGACAAATATACCATTTGTCATACCATAAAACAAATGTAAAAAAAAACACAGTGCTTTCATTTATCTATGATGGTCTACTAACATTAATGTTCAGATAAGTAATAGCTACAAAATAAATCTAAAAGTGATCAAATACAAATGAACACTGCATAGTTTTCACTGTATATATTGATAGATTAATGCTTATTAAAGCTATTACTTTATTCAGATTAAGAGCTGTGAGTGATTTTCTCTTTGTATTTTGTTCTTTGATTAACATTGAAGAAGCTCCAATCTGTCACTGAGACAAAATATTGACACACAATTCTCTCCCAACTGTTCTCGTTCACTTGAAGATATAAACTGTGTTTTAAGTGAATACTCTCCAAGCCGTCCGTTTTTACATGCTTTGTGTGTATTTGATCGTTTGGACGCGCCCAAAGCTCAAAGTGTATTTTGCTTGTCAGTTTTAGAGCACGCCGCTCGCACACACACACACACACGCGCGCGCGCGCAAACACACACACACACACACGCACACACACTTCAGCCTGAGGAACAGCGTCTCTCGTGTGGATTGTACTTTCAACGTTTTATTATCAAACATGTCCAGCAATTTAGTAACTGTAAAGATGGCATTTTACAACAATCGACAGACGATTGATCTGATTCTGACGTTAAGTTTTGGTCAGGGAGGAACGAATGCGCGCCGCTGTGAAGGGAAGGAAGTTGTTCTAGAAGAAACGCGGCTATAATCTTTAGAAGCTAAAAAAACATTAAATAAACTTAGTTTAATATAACAGCCACAGGCCTAAAGTGTAAGCATGTTTTAATGGTTAGTTCTCTCTTCTATCATAAACAGGGCTTTCATGTTGCGCGCGCTGAACTCATCCACGTGAGCGATCGCGCTTCTGATTTGGGAATAGCAAAAATGCATCATAGACAAGAGTTTGAATATTATTGCATATAAAAACAGCTGGTGACTCTGGCGGGATATAATTTGCAAGATAATGTGTATATATATATATATATATATAGCAATAATAAATGTATGTGTGTTTTCTTGATTTCTCCAGTACCGATAACAGAACCGTTAACGTCAGAGCTTATCGATACTCCGGTCTTTTATAATTTAGCCCCGAGACCGATTAAATACCGAGTTTCGGTACCCATCCCTATCCATCTCCTTCAGTACCTCCGCTTGGTAGGCCTGAAGGATGGCCATAGTGTGCACAGCCGCACCTGCCTGTCCCGCCGCCATGTTGGACTTACCGATCAAAGCCGAGGTGGTCCTACACAGCTTTGATGGAAGGAGAGTTTGGGACTTCCACGGGGGCAGAATTCGGCAAGAGGTGCACAGCTAGCATG
The DNA here is from genome assembly GCA_027474115.1 of Schizopygopsis malacanthus. NCBI lineage: Eukaryota > Metazoa > Chordata > Actinopteri > Cypriniformes > Cyprinidae > Schizopygopsis > Schizopygopsis malacanthus. Next base: position 10,321,447 of record CM049876.1, read on the forward strand.
TCCTCGACCGCCGGGACTGTGGCGTACACCTGCTCCACAGAACCAATGATGTTGGTGAAGTCAGCAGCTGCCGCATTAGTGAGACGAGAGGAGAAGGGCTGCTTCCAAGACCTGGAAACCTTGTGGTGCAGGTCAGGGAAGAAGGGCAGCTTTCTCCTCGTCGGGCGCGAACCAGAGCCACTGAGGAAACGCTCGTCGAGCTTTGATGACTGGGATTTGCAAGGCTCATCCGGCCAATCGAAGCTGAGCTTCTCAGTGGCGTGTGCCAAAACTTCCACGAGCTCAGTGTAGGCCGGAGAAGTGAGCCTCTGACTTTGAGTACTCCGGGGCCGCGGTATATAAAATATCCTCCAACCCGAAGGAAACGGCGTCCCGTGCCTCCGGGCTGGGTGCAAGACAACCGCGAGAACTGTTTTCCGCAAGAAAGTGAAAACTGCTCACCCTCATAGCGTCTCCTGCATGGGTCAGGCCCACACATCTGGCGCACTTACCGTGCTGGTCTTCACTCACGATGAGGCGAGAGCACGGCGGTTGGCATCGACCAAAGTCCATTTCCACTCACCGGTAGGATAAACAATATTCCACTGATGCGGTCGCTGAAGTGGAAAGTCGCAGATTAGCACTCGATTGCTAATAATTTGGGCCAGAAAAACCGCAGAAGTGAACGCTTCTGAAGAGAGGAAAATCTGAGGGGTAAGATGGCACAAATGCGGGTCTATGTCAAACGTATGATGTAGGGGCGGTATCTCGCGCCATCAGCCAATGAATTTACATGATTCTATATGGGTTTCAGACAATCGGTCACACCTGGGTGTTCCCACTGCGGTAAGCGATGCAGCATTGAGTTACCTATGAAAGAACTGCAGGCTCGTGCAATGGGCGTGGCTAAAGGTGTGACGCGTCGATGCACTAAATGCTAATCAACGTATTTTTATAATCGATGACGTTGACGAATCGCTGCAGTCCTACTTGTTTTATCAGTGCAGTCACAAGTGAAACTTGTGGAATTAGTTCATATTTATATATATAGAGAAAATGTATATTATTATATTATAATAATATATAATATATTCTCTTAAGGTTTTTAATGTTGTGAGAGTATTGACTTCATAGCAAGTCGAAGAGCATTTCTAACTGTCATGGTCACTGGTGATCAGTTCTGCTGATCTCAAACATTGTCATGATCTACTGGTTGAGATCAAGAAAGTTAAAGTAACTTAATTATTGTCTGTTTCTGCAGTTGGTGCTTCATCTGTGTGTTTGCTGCACTGATAAGTAAAGGTAAGCTCAAAACAAACTACATTTGAAAGTTAAATTCATGCCACATGTATAAATGTCAGACTGTGTTTTTACAGTTAAAGTTTGTGTGATTTCAGTGTGTCTGCAGGTCACATTAGAGGCTGTTATTGGAGGTTCTGTTGTCCTTCCGTGTTCTTCAACTGAACACCATCTTAAACTTCAAGACATTAGTGTGCTTTGGAGACACAATGACAGTGAGACTGTTTACGATTTAATTATGGGTAAGGATTCAGTAGCAGAACAGAACCCACGGTACAAGAACAGAGCTAAAACTTTCCCTGATGAGTATCTGAGAGGAAACTTTTCCATCAAACTCATAAATCTTCAACACACGGATGCAGGAGAGTTCATCTGCTTCATCACACACTCATCTGATTCTAAACAGGAGACCGCATGGCTGATCATTAACGGTGTGTAAAAATAGTTTATTTATGTTTGCAGTTTTAAAGATGTATTATTGACAGCTAGCGGTTAAAATGGGTAGTTCAGTCAAAAAAAAAAAAAAAAATGAAGTTAGTGATTTTTCCCAACCCCGAAACATTAGATTTTCATGCCAGTCCTGAAAGTAGAAACCCCAATCAAACTATAAATATACATTTTGTCATTTTTTTTTTATTCAGGAAAATGATCTAATATTTCATATTTGTGAGTGGCAAATGTTTGTGAATCTCTTGGATTAGCAGTCCATCTGTTCAGAGGTGTTTTCATTCAGTGGAATGACTATCAGGTGTCAGTGTGTACCCTGTTTTATTTAGAGAACAGGGATCTATCAAAGTCTGATCATGTTTGTAGAAGTGAATCATGGCACGGTCAAAGGAGATCTCTGAGGACCTCAGAAAAAAAGAGTTGCTGTTGCTTATCAGGCTGGAAAAGCTTACAAAACCATCTCTAAAGAGTTTGGACTTCACAAATCCACAGTCAGACAGATTGTGTAGAAATGGAGGAAATTCAAGACCACTGTAACCCTCCCCAGAAGTGGTCGACCAACAAAGATCAAGATTTATAATAGTCCATGAGGTCGCAAAGGACCTCAGGGTAACTTCTAAGCAACTAAAGGTTATTGGCTAATGTTCACTGAAGAACACTGAACAACCATGGTGTGCATGGCACAAGGAGAAAGCCACTCATCTCAAAAAACACTGCTGCCTGTCTGCAGTTTGATAAAGATCATGTGGACAAGCCAGAGGGCTACTGGAGAAATGTTTTGTGGACAGATGAGACCAAAATATAACTTTTTGGTTTAAATGAGAAGCTTTATGTTTGGAGAAAAAACACACTGCATTTCAGCTTAATAATATGTGAAACATGGTGGTGGTAGTATCATGGCTTGGCCCTAGTTTGCTGCATCTGGGCAGGACGACTTGCCATCATTGATGGAACAATGAATTCTGAATTATATCAGCAAATTCTAAAGGAAAATGTCAGGACATCTGTCTGTGAACTGAATCTCAAGAGAAGGTGGATTTTGCAGTAAGACAATAAAGCCAAGCACACAAGTTGTTCTACCAAACAATGGTTAAAGAAGAAAAAAAAATGTTTTGGAATGGCCGAGTCAAAGTTCGGACCTTAATGCAACTTAGAAGACCTGGAGCAAGTAGTTCATAGGAGGAAATCCATCGACATCACAGCGTTAAAACAGGATTTGAGTACTGAGGATTTGGCTGAAATTCCTACAAGATGCTGTGCAGGACTGATCAGCAGTTACAAGAAGAAGAAAAAAACAGAAAGCAAAGATTTACATACTTCTGCCACTCACAGATACGCAATGCTGGTTCATTTTTCTCAATTAATAAAGGACAAAGCATATTTTTTTTTCTGCTTTGATTGGATTACAGTAAATCCTATTCACACAAAAATGGCTCTATTCATTTAGCAGTAGGCTGTGTGACAAGCCTATGCCAACAAGACAGGCTATTTGCACTTAGTATACAGACACTCTCAAATGCTGTTGGGTAAACTGACAGTGAACAGAGTCGCACAGACCAAAAAAAAACAGACATTCCCACACGAAACGTGCATTTCAAAGTAGAATAAATGGCTGTAGCTTTGTTTTTCAGAGAAACATGTATGTGAACTTGGCATGTTTCCTAAATGTTTGCAAATATATTGTTATGCTTTAGTAGTCAGTCAAAAAAATTACACGCAGCACCTTTAAAGTAAAAACAAGCTGGGTTCCATTATAAATGCTGCTGTATACAGTATTAATTATAGACATATCTGTTGTCTTTATCACAGTACAGTAATGTTGTTGTTGTTTTTTCCCCTGAACTTTTGTTGCAGAATCAATAGTAGAAAAAGGAAGCAATTCTACTGATCAAGCATACCAAGAACCAGAAAAAAATGCACGCCAAAGATATATATCAATAATAATCTGTGTTAGCATTATTTTATTTTTTATTTTGATCTGTGTCATCCTTTACTTGAGAAAAATACTTCAAGCTCCCATATAGAAGGAACTGTGGCAAATGGAAGGGCCTGTTGCCTACAGCAAGAGCCAACAGCATCTGAGCAGCCTGTATTTTCCAGTACCCATGTTAACAAATAAGTGTTCACATCAGAAGCATGAGCAGCATGTCATTCACATTTTCTCACTTTATATTGTCTTGTTGCAATGTTGCTGACAGAAATCAATGTGCACTGCTTATTCTTATTGTATAACATAATTAAATCTTGAGACACTGAAACGGGAACAATTTTGCTGTCAATATTCTGTACCGCAAGTGTTTTTGACAGAATAAATACATTTAGTATTTATGTATTTCTTATTTGTTAATATTGGAACTGCACATCATTTAAAAAAACTCAATTTATTAATTCCTGATAATGCATCAGCCAATTTAATGAATTCTGTCTGCACATAGTCTGCTCAAGATAAAGCATGGTGTCCATGCTCATGATTGAGATTGTTACACGGCTCTGTAGACTGTTGTCAGAAGATTACTATTATTTTGTTTATTCTATGATATGCTCTACTAAAAATTAAGTCTCTTTATTTGGCCAATTTTACTGAGTCTTATACCAGGAGAGGAACGTTTTCTTGTGGATTTTAAAGATCGATTGTTAAACATTTTATTTATTTTTTTTGCAAGTTTCGTAGTAAGAATTATGAAAGCTGCATTTGCTGAAGGTATCATTACGCTGCACTCGAACCCAGCATATCTTCCTACTAATAAATATAACATTTAAAATGTTTAGTTTCTTAAGCATGAGCACGATTCTGTAATAGGTCCCAGTCTTTTATTTTGTCGGGCACATTTCTAATATTAATACTAATAGATATTGTTACTTTGTCAGATTTCATTTCAGATTAAAATTTTGTTTTGTTTTCAGACATTTGTAAATAAATGTATTATTGTACACATTTATTTAAGTATACATGTATGTATTGATGGATTTTTTGTTTTTAAATCACAGTGAAGGATAAAGCGAATTATCTAGAAAGGATATCATTTCTAAGAATGTGTGCAGTATAGATGTTTTGACAACTAAAAGAACAGGAACTACGAATTTGCTTTCTAAACGTGAGACTCTTGTCTGGTTTATTCTACTTCTCTTTATGTTGATGTTCAGATTTACATTACATTACAAAATCTGTAGTTGTGAAAAGACAGTCTTCATTTTTTCTCAGATTTCATATTTTAATAATACATTTAAAATAATTGTATCAAACAATGCAGTTATACAATTTGATGTAACAGACATATGCTTTATAAAATTCAATGAATCACCATAACTGAGCTAAGGACAGTTTAATTTTGGCTAGTCAATTGTTTTATTGTGATGTAATTATAATTAATAAAATAACTGCCCTACAAGGAAGTTCTTATAGTTTTATTACTGATGATAACTAAAGTGGTCTAAACACAGAACATTTATATCATTCGGTTAGTAATAGAGAAATATAGAAAAGAGTCAGTTATTTCTACGTTAGCCTATATATTATTAAAGAAGTGTAGGATGTTACCTAATCTCAATCTATTGAAAAGGGCAGCACTGAATCAAATAACGAGTAAATGTGTTCAGACTTACATGAGTATCTCAGTGAAGCCTCCTTTCGTAGCTCATCTGGAAAAACATTGTATTTTGGATCCTGATCCTCAAGTGGAACATTGCTCTGAACGATGTTTTATGTGTTCTTGCTGTAGATCAATACACTGTCACTGTCAACTTGACATTAGGTTACTGTGCAGGCAGCACAAGAATGTCGATTTTCCTGTTGCAACCTCATTCATAAGCTGCTGCAAAACCGAAAGGAAAAGAACAGAGAGAGAGAACATAAATATAGTCTGGAGTTTCCATGTATTTGCCTTTCAAATTTTGTTTGTTAACTATACCAACAGATAAGATATATAAAATATATTATAATACTACTATTATAATATTATATATGATAATAATACTACATATATTTAACTATAACTAGTTTATTAGATATAAAAATATATATAACTTGTTACTAGACAAGCTGTCAGTCTGTGTTAGTGGTATTTTTTTCCAAGACTTCAGTGCAGGTTACATCGTTACGCCAGTAGGCGGCAGCAAGGGACCATCTTTATGAGTGGGTGAGTCTGTCAGTCAGTTGTTGACGCCAGTAATGTGAAAATTTTAATTTAGCTTGAAATAGCTTGTGGTATTCTTTTCTCCCTTGTTATGACAGAGTAAAATGGCTTCTTAAACAAAAAAAAAAATGTAGGGTGTAACTTAATGTTGTCGATCGGGAGTTGATCACTGTCCCAGTGTTCATACTATCCATCCTAAATATTATGAATAGTGTGTAGCAAAGCAGAGTATGGTGAAAGGAGTTAAGTGACAAGTCCTGGTTGTTATACTATGTCAGGCAGATTTTTGAAATGTGGATCCGTGCACACTCTAAAGGCTAATATTGGCCACAGCGCTTTGGCTTCAGAACTACTAACATGAATAAAAACTACAAACATGGCGGGTGTTGAGATGTTTATATAAAGGGGTTTGAGTTGTTAAAAATAAACATTTAACCAGGTAAAAAAAAAAACATTTATTTAATGTTGTCAGTGATATGTTTCACCTGCAACAACAATGTGAACTTTTATAAACATCTGTTTACCCATTAACTTTTAAATGCGTCATTGCAAACATATTCAACATGCTACTTCTTTTCTCTCCAATACGGTAGGAGGCTAAATTAAATGAAATGTAGAGGATTTTAACTGTGACAAGATGATTGACAGGCCAGTTTTCATTAGCTGCGTTTCCATCCACCTATTTTTATGCACATTTTAGAATATCGCATAAAAAAATGCTTGGAAATGCCAAGATGCACATCAATTGTACAGATGCACATAAAAAAAACGTATGCACACATTTGAGTAGGATACACTTTTTATCAAATAAAAAATGCGGATAATCTACGATGGAAACGCATTTACCGAATAAGTTCCTCCATGTGCACTGAAAAAGTTTGCGCTATGAAACGGCATAACTTGACTAGCAGCGGACTGATCTCGTTCAAATCAAATCAAATCACTTTTATTGTCACATCACCACAGCACAAGTGCCTTGGTGAGTGAAATTCTTATGAGCGTGCTCCAGACAGTACAAAAAAACAAAACAATTTAAATATGGACAGTACATATTTACAGACTGTACAGAAGACAATGTGCAAAATACACATACATATACTCAGTACACACAGTGTACTATAAAGACATACTTAGTTACCAATACACATTATACATCGTATGTACACGTCTGCATTATGTACACATCTATAGCCTGAGGGAAAAAGCTGTCCCTTAGTCGGCTAGTGCGGGATCGGATTCTGCGGAGACGTCTCCCTGAGGGTAGCAGAGAGAGCAGGCTGTGGGACGGGTGGCTGGAGTCTTTGATAATCCTCCGAGCTTTCCTTGTACACCGCCTGGTGTAGATGTCCTGGAGGGAGGGAAGCTCACCTCCAACAATGTGGCGGGCAGTTCGCACGACCCTTTGCAGAGCTTTGCGGTTGCCAGCGGTGCTGTTTCCAAACCAGGCGGTGATGCAGCCGGTCAGGATGCTCTCCACAGT